>JAHHUM010000002.1:0-600000 GCA_036173005.1 Crenichthys baileyi | reverse complement strand
AAATAGCCAAATGTTTGCTCCTCGTTTACCTCCTTTATTTGAAAGGACTCTAGGTTCATGGAAAACGGCAAACAAAAAAAAATCCATTAAGAAACATAAATGCAACTTAAATGTTTTTTTATGCACAAACTATATTTACTGATACTAAAGAAGGTTCTACAAACTGCAGAAGATTCTATAAACTGTTGTCGGAGTTTCTCCAAACTGCTGAAGGAGGTTCTACAAACTGTTGAAGGAGGTTCTATGAACTGCTCATCGAAGGTTCTTTAGACTGGTTCAGGAGGTTCTATGAACTGCTGAAGGAGGTTGTAATTCATCCAATATTCCCTTCAGCTCAGCAGGTTTTTGGGTTCTGTGTAGGCTCTGAGGAGAAGTGAGTAAGAACTTCTAGTTCCTCAGTTCTGTTTCAGTGCAGTTCCAGTGTTTCCATTTTAACCCAATCTGCCCAGTTTAATCCATTTATCCATAAAATACAAACTTGAGATGAGATATTATGATCATCTCTTTATTTTTCAGTGCTTAGAGTGTTGCAGCTTTTAAAGGTTTTATTGTTTGATGTCAGAAAATTGTTGCAGATGAAATTGTTTTCCGGTCTTTAAAGTCATTTAAATTATGTCAGTGATTTAGATTTTTCAGATTTAAAGTGAAAATGAGCCTCTGCATCAGTGATGTTTTACTTATTGGATGACAACAAAGGCCTTATAAATCCCAGACAGTGTTTTAGCACAGATGTGCATTCGGATACTGCGGTTATTAATGCAGACAGGGTGAATTATTCACATCACACATTCTGGTTTGATCCAATTAGCAGAAGGTGCAAAATATTATCTCACATCTGATGAGACAACCCAAATATTATTTTATTTGGAGAGACATTCATTCAGAAGGCTGCTGCTTAGAACAGGTTGAAACTCATGGACCAGGACCGGCAATGAATAATTAGGTCTGTGTGTTTTTTATCGCCTCAATAAGGTGATTATGAGCCTAATCAATCAGCCTTTTCATCTGTTTGCTGTCATTTATTCTCATCCAGAGATGTAAATAATCAAACCTCAGTTTTAACTGTGTGAAGACGGTGAATTATTTCACCTGTGGGGTTCATTTTCTAAATGAGTTCCCATTCTCATTCAGACAGAGAGCTGTGGAGGCTTTTCACAGAGCGCGCCACACATCTAGCCTGATGTTCCACATGCATCAAACATATGAGCCTGACCTATATTCTGTATTTAGCCAGATATTAAAATCTTTGCGCACAGAAACTAGAAAATAAGATCAAATGTGGTAAAAAGGAAAAACTCCACAAGCAATTAATTCATTTAAAGCCTGACAGAAGCTGGATCTTCTATTTATCTTTGATCAGACTCACCTTTGAATATGAGCTAAAAATACCAAGGGAATAATTAGTTCAGAACAATAAACTAAACCCTGAAAAAACCTTTGCCATGAACTCATGGTGGGTTTCCATTTTCTGCTGCAGATTACCACCACTGAAGACAATAGCAGATAATCTCCGAAGCTGTCGGGATCTGAGGTCACAGCAGAGCTGCAACAGAAACAATAAAACCCAACAAATTAAAAGTAAAACATGACTCTGCCAGAATGAGCTTCAAAGACAAGTTTATTCAGCATCTTTGGGTTCGAATTGAGCTGAAGTGAGGCAGCAGCTGCAAACGGAAACACTGAGGATGAGGATGTTTGTAGAAGATATCTGTTGTTCCTCTCTTCCATACAGCTGTAAGCCAGCGTAAGAATAATTGACAGATGGGCGTATTAGACCACCCGCTGCCAGCGTGTGATAAGCTGACAGGGTGTCTGCATCGTCCCAACACACACACAGAAATCAGAAAACACACTCATGCATCAGCATGCACTTTCAAAACGCTTCCAGACTCATCCTTTTCCAGTTTTTTACAGGCTTTAGGGGAAGCTGTCTGATTGCTTCTGTTTTTCTGTGTGTGTCTCAGCTGCACCTGAACAGAGGCCTGCTGTCGACAGAAACATAATTTCCCAAAAAACCCCGAGCTGGCTGGGGCCCAGCAGGAACCCAGAACCCCTGCCTGTCATGCAGGACACAGAAGGGTCCATGTTTATGCATCAGGGTTTATGTATGCAGCGAGGGAGACTTTGGGCATGTTTTACATGTATTTAGAATTTTTTCTGCAAGAGCTCTGCAAGAAATAATGAAATAAAAACAATGTAATGTCATATTTTTGGTTCAGTAAGTAGGGTTTTAGATTATAACTAAAAAGGGATGCATGCAGAAGGAGCTCTTATCGCGTATGTTGACACAATAAATGTGTGCAACAAAATTAAATCAATGCATTAAATAAGAAAAGAGAGAAACGCATGTAAAGAGACAAATTACAAACACAAGATATGCATTATTGCGCCGTTCTTATAAAATGTCATGTGTTTGCAGCGTTAAGTGTGGTGATACAAGCTGTTCTTTCGTCCATTTCTTAGTTTTTTTAATTCTGTACCATCTGCCTGATTCAAAGAGTGGGTGTCCAAGGTGAGAAATATTCTTTATGTTGAATTTTGAGGCACTAGGAACAGTACAACTCCTCCAGTGTGGGAGAGGACAGCCTATTTCTTTCTTTTAATGATCCTCTGAAGCGCTGTCCTCTAAACCATTGTGTAGCTGCTGTACCACACACGTATACAGGACGTTCTAAGTGGAACACCGATGAAAGAACACCAGTCTCTGAGAGATGATGCTTTTCCTCAGAACTGTGACGTTACACAGTGCGTCAGGGAGGGCAACTGCTGTTAAACAAATGTTACTATTTTGAAACGGACTAAATGATAAGAGTTGATATTCCAAGTTGTCTTTAGCATCTTATCTTAGCGATTAGCACCGTTAGGATGGACAGCATGAAGAAAAACAGCAGTCCTGTTTGAATTCCCTGGAGAGGGTCAATCCTTACCTCAGCTGAGATTTCCAGAAGGGTCCTCATGTTTTAAATCCAACTCCTTCCATGACAGAAAGAGGCTGAAAGCTTCTTTACTGTTTTAAATCCAGTCCAGCTGTGGTCTGCTTTCTGGTTTGAAGTTTAAAGAACTCCTTGCATCTCTGGGATTCCTCTGACTTCTAAACACTTCACTGGTACTGAAACCCTTCAGTTTTCTTCCCACAGTAACAACTTCCGCACAGAAGAGTGTACTTGTCAGCACAGCCTGGTAGCAGTTTCATTCTGACCAGTCGGTTATCGATCACGCTGAAAATCTCCAAATTTTCATCACCAGCTGATTTCTCAGTAATTCTCTACAAATGATCATAGACCCAGAGAGACCAGTACATTGAGACCGCTTCAGCCGCTTCTCTAGCACAGTAGACCAAAGAGAAACCATGACCCCTGCAGATGAACGCCCTGATCCTCTTATGCTTCAGAAGGTTGTGTCCAGGATCTCAATATTTCGGGCTGGGATTGATCTTAGCAGATCAGTTGAACTGGACAACCAGCAGCAGAAAATGGCTACAAAATAAACCAGTCTCATGGCTCAGTGTGGGGGTAAAAAGTTAATTTCATGGTTTCATATTTTCATGGATGAAAAACATCTATGAAAATATGAAAATATCTGCTCCACAGAACAAACATGGTCCATTTAAAGTAAAGGCTGTTGGCTTTGTGACCCACAAAATAATCAGAACTAAAGTCTACAGATAAATCAGGAAACCACCTTCAAATAATGTGAAATATCCATGAAGTCTGAACCCGTTTAGGTTGTTCCTGCATCAGTACAGACATCTCTGAGCAGCTTCAGGGGCTCAAACTCTCACTCTGGGATTTATTGCTGGTTGTTTAGGGGCTGTAAAAGTAGTGCCGACTTTTGAAGTTTGTGGGACGCAATAATAAAAAATTATGGGTGCACCATATGTGTGCAATAACATCGACACCAGTTTTTACCATTATTGGTACTGGTTCCATAAGAAAAGCTGGGCCAATATTACCAACCCATGGTAATTTCCACTTTTTTGCCATTAGTGGAGGGGAGGAGGTTGGCCATGTGGTATCTGTTTGGTAATGTGACACTGATAGTGATGCAGTGCTAGATTGTGGGTAGTTTAACTGAAGCAGAGAAGTAATGTCAGCATTGTGGTCATTTTTCACAGTGTTAAAAAGGTAGAGACATGTAGAAAATCAGTAATTGGCCAAAACATCAACATAAATATTGAATATGGATATATACCCAAATCTGTGCATCCTTAATAAAAACCCTAGCATGCTTTAAGCCACCCATCTAAATTCAGTTTGTAAAATGATCAAGGATTTGGAAATAGGATCACATAGTATACATGTTTTATTGCATAATTAGGTTGGATGCGTTTTTATCTGAACCTGACGGGAAAATCTTTTGCTTTCCAGCTTCTTGATCTTTGACACTACATGCAGCTACAAACGTTACTTTAAGAATAAATGCTTTTGCAACAGAATGTCGATTTTGTAATTTTTCATGAAGTCTGGATGTCTGCGGTTCCCTTAGTGAGCCACAAAAATCATTTTAAAGTATTTATAGAACAGAAAGGCCTGATTGTGATTCAAGTATATTTTTACTGTTATTGTTCATGGGCCCATACCCTCTTCCCTCTGGAAGGAGGCTGCAGGGCCTCAGAACCAAAACCACACGGCACAGAATCAATTCTTTCCAACTGCAGCCGGGGTCCCCAGATGCATTTAACAGCATACAAGGTTGTTAAACTGAAATAGGACAGAATGATCTTTACTTCCTTGCTGCACAAATCAGGCAACATCTAAAGCCTTTTATGATAAACACCTGTATTGTGTTTGGCCAATCAATGTCTTTAAAGAGATCATTTAGCAGGTCCAAACTCCAAATGGTGAATAGTATTGGAGGGTGGACAGGCAGGGCAGGTGAAGCGAGGAGCGATCTTGCAATCAGTGGTCCTTGGACTAAAGTAAGTTCACTGAGATGTTTAACATTCAGCAGGAGAATGAACCACACGGGTTCTCCAGGAAGCAGGTTTGTTGACAGCCAGCAGGGTAAAAGCCAGAACCACGGAGCACTTATTGTTGTCAGCAACCTTCAGGGAGGAACAGAGTTTGGGTTAGCAATGGCTGGTTTACACAAAGGCAAACACAGAGCAGGGTTTATTGGTCTGATTACCACTCAGCAGAGTAAACAATCAAACTCCTCCAAGGTCTCAGCTGCTTAAGAAGTTCCTCAGTGATTGCTCTTGATGCCGCACAGCTGCACCTACCTGTCACACCCTGGTGGAGGAAAGGAGAAACAACACTCACACAGCAAGACAAACCTGCACACAGCGCCGTGGCCTGACACTCTTAGTCTCAAGATCGCGTTAGGAGTCATTCTTATTTCTGATTCTGCAACAGCAACCTGTTTTCTGAGCTCATACACTGGCATCTGGAGCATACTGCTTAGAACCTGCATAGTGAGTGAGTGGTCTCCATCACCCACTGCTTCTGACCACCTGGCCTCAAGCAGGACTGTAGTGCAGCCTCAGTTAAACTCTGGTGCTCCTTCTTGACCCACCAGAATTTAATCTGGATTTTAGGTGATAGAAAAAGTAGTGCATCTTTGGGAAGTAGAAGGAAAATGATGCATGGTTTTCAACAGTTCTTTTAAAACAGCATGAAAAGTGTGGCATGCATGTCAGCGCCACTATGGCACCCCTGAACAAAGTTCCGTTTCCTGGAGAAGTCAACTAATAAGTAAATCAAGCTCAGCTTTGTGTAATTTATTATGAGTCTAACTGTAGAAGTTCTGTTTCTGGCTTCGGAGGTTCCTTAGTGAACATTAGAGAACAACCAGCACCATGAAGACCAAGGAACACAGGTCAGGGAGAAAGTTCTCCTTTCGTTTAAAGCTGGGTTAGGTTCTACAACAACATTTCAAGCTTTGAACATTTCCCAGAGCTCTGATCAATCCATCATCTGAACATGGAAAGGATGGACCACATGCAGACGTACCAAGACATGGACGTCCATCTAAACTGACAGGCTGGGCAAGGAGAGCATTAATCAGAGATGCAGCCAAGAGGCCCATGGTGACTCTGGAGGAGCTGCATAGATCCACAGCTCAGGTAGGAGAATCTTTTGACAGGACAGCTATTAGTTGGACATTCTTCAAATATGGAGGAACGCCAGATTTGCAGTTTGCCACAAGCGATATTGAGGACACAGCAGGTGGACGAAGGGGCAGAACTAGAACTAGAAAACCATTATAAATGTAGAGGAAATCCAACACTGCACATCACACTGAAAACACAATTTCTATAGAGACACATGGCAGTGGCAGCATCACGGTGTGGGGAAGCTTTTCTTCAGCAGGGACAGGAAAGCTGGTGAAACTTGATGGAAAAATGGATGGAGCTAAATCCAGGACCATCCTGGAAGAAAACCTGGTGGAGACTGACACAGACTGGGGTGGAGGTTCACCTTCCAGCAGGACAGCGACTCTAAACATACAGCCAGAGCAACTATGGAATGGCTTATCAATGCATATTCATCTGTTAGAATGGCCTAGTCAAAGTCCAGACCTAGCTCTAGTTGCTGTGAGAGATGGTGCTACAAAGTATTGCCTTAGGGGATGGATACCAACTCACACTTTCCACGTTTTATTTGAAACATTTCAGCTTTTTGAACGTTCCAGCACTCAGTCCTGGACTTTGTGTTGGTCTGTCACATAAAATCCTAATAAAATCCGTTGCTGTTTGTAGTTTTTATGAGACAAAACATGGAGAAGTTCCACGGGTATGAATCATGTAGGGCGATGTATATCTGCTTCACTGGTTTGCATCTAAATTAAAACCTTTACTGTTATCAGAGAGTGTATGTAAATGTCCACATGAACCAGGCCTGCTAATTTATTCTTCACTGTGTAACATCTTCAGTTCTCTGTTTAGCTGTTTGTGCCAGCAGCACATCCAGGAAGAAGGAAAAATTAACACTCAGGTTCACATCCTGTCAGCATGGAGCTTTATTACAGCTTGTCTCTTTGTTTCCTTCATGTGATGAGCAACTTTTATTCTGCTTTTGGAGCCTCCTCCTGTACAAGCAGAATTAAAAATAAACATTGGGACAAATGTTTGATCACTTGTATAATTTGATCCAGATATGATGATGTGCCTTCTTCTAAAGATGACAAATTTAACGCATTCTCTGTCATTGCTGCTGTTCTTTGGGACCATGTTTGAAATTAAACTTAGGTATTCATCCTCTTAGTCTTCATGTCTTTGTACTTTCCATCCAGATATCTGTGGACTTGAAGTGGTCTGAATCAGTACTGGATCAGTAACTCTCCAGGCTTTCTCCAGTTCTTTTAAGACAAGTTTTAGATTCTTTGTTTAAGCGACCTAGCTATGACCAGTGAAAATTTCAGTAATTCAGCTCCTAAACTGAAGAGAAAAACCAGCATTTACTCATAATGGAGAACTTGACAAAGAACCCATGATCAGCTGATAAATGATCCACCTCTCATTTCCTGGGTCAGGTCTATTCTGGATTTAGATCCCAATTCTGAACGACTTGATTTTCAGTTTTAAACTAGTTGGTAGAAAAGCATACAGATGCTGAGTATGGTCTGCCTTATTGCCAATTTTATGACAAAATACGCTGAATGTATCCCCATCTTCCTTGCTGCTGCTGAGCCAGGTTGAATTTACATCTACCAATGCCAGTTTACTAGGCACTGAAACTGCATTGGCATTTTAAATGATATATATCTTAACAGTGATGGGTCTAGGTATCACTGAATCTCAGATCTGTTTTTGACACAGTTAATTATAACATATTGATTGATAGACTGGAAAATTGGTGAGAGTTGCTTGGTGCTGTGCTAAACTGGCCCACAAGAACTGTTTTCAGTGAATTATAAATCTGGTTGACAAAAAATAATTGTGGTGTTCCTCAAGGGTCTATTCTCTGGCCACTGTGGCTCATATTATAGACTACTACAACATCCACCATATGTATGCTGAGGACAGACGACCCTAGTCAGTGGATCTAAAGGCCACAGAGGATGCAAGGAACCTACACCAGCTACACAAAGTCTGTTACTAAATCAGCTTACTATCATCCTAAAAACATGTAGGAATACAGAGTTTTCTGTCAAAAAGGATGCAGTAAAAACTGGTGCACAACTTTATTTTCAGGATGTTAGATCACAACAGCATCTTTACTGGTTTCTGTAAAAACATCCATCAGGTAGCTGCAGCTCATCCAAATGTTGCTGCCAGAGTCCTGACCAACACGTGAAAAATGAACCAGTTCTTAAACCAGTGCTCTGGCTCCCTGCTATTGCTTTATAAAGCACTAAATTGCCTTTTCGGAGTTGCTGGTCAGGTAGGAACCATGTAGACCCTTCAGGTCTTCAGAGACCTGCTTACTCTTGTTCCCAGAACCAGAACTAAACAAGGGCTTGCTCTGCTCCTCAGCTCTGGAATAAACTCCTTGAAAAAGTGATATGCAGAGGCTGGTGGTTCCTTTAAATCAGAAGTGAAAACATAACTGCAGCTTCTGATCTAATAATCTGACTCATGAACTGTTGGCCTGTTTGAAGCGTGAAACTGAAGACTAGATTTTGGTGAGATATACATTTAAAATGAACTTTAAAGTCAGATTTGCCTCTAATATTTGTATTTTAACACCTGTTTCTTTTATGCCTGGGCTTCATCGTCTATCCTGTCATGTCCTGTGCATTGCCTTGTGTATGAACGTTGCTATGTAAATAAACATTTCTTGCCTTGTACCAGTCTGCCTTCAACTTGTGAAGAATGGAGCCTAAACCAGTTGGCTTCTTTTAGCAGCAGAACCATGACAGCGACCGAGAACATGGATTCATCATATAGCCTTCTGGTGTAAGACTGTAGTTTTAAACATGTAAAGAAACATCCCTTTTCTGAGTTGCTAGGCAACAACACAGACTCGTTCTTCCAAAGAAGCTGCTCCAAGTATGTTTCCTGTCCCTTCATTCCCTCCTCCCATCAACTGGCTGAAGGAAATTCCATTCATTTTCTTCTTGAACACCTATTTAAAACCATCTGCCTATTTCCAAATTAGGGTTAGGGTTCTTCTTGGTAGCACTTGTTTAATTTTGGCTGAAAGAACCAGACTGAGCTCATGTTCATTCAGTTAAAAAAATGGCTCATTCAGTAAGGGACTTTATGTTGTTAAAATATAGCTGTGAAACCATAACCCCCCTCAGATTTTTAACCTCATGAGTCTAGTTGACCTCTGATCTCGAACCTTATTAGGCATCTGTCCTTTCTGCATGAAGCTGGAGGAAACCCTGACCCATCTACTCACTGGATCAGGATATGATCACAGAGTTATTGACTATGGGGCTATGTGGTCATAAGTAGAGACAGAAATATATAGTTGTGTCTCATCAGTACATGTAATGCTCTTTAATCTGAGCTAATATGAAAATGTAGATTTTGAAATAAAGTGTCCCGAAAATGAAGCCTTGAGGAACCCCACTGGTAATCTTTTTCCAATCTTTCATTTCATCATTCAGTGTGTTCTGATCAGCGGTGTCAACTGCAGATCTAATACTGCTAGGCCAGACGGTTTTAATACATTTCTTTTAAGATGTAAACAGACGCCAGGCCAACTTTATTTATAAAGCTCTCTAAAAGCAGAAAAGCTCCAAAGGCTCAACATTGAGAATGAATAAAGTGCCTGAATAAAATCATGCATCTAAAACAGTGGAAGCTGAAGGAAAATCTGTTTAATTGTAACTGTGACTCTTCACTGTTTCAATGCAGAAAACTGAGAGAAACTCATGATCAGTTTGCATTGTTACTCAGGGCAGCCAGATCAATGAACACAACAGTCACCAAATCCCACTGGTTTTTCTTCCTTTCTACTGGGACTTGCACAGCTTGGTCATGATGTCGTTCTTAGATCCAAGCGCCAACAACCGAGAAAAATCCCTGAACAATCGGAGTGTTGCACAGGAAACATTCATTTTCCTGCCATGATCATAGTGTGATAGTGCAAATAAGCTTGTTTTCATGGAATAAATGAAAGTTGGTGACCCTGAAATAAAAGCATATCTAAATAAAAACGATAGCACATATTTAAAAGCTAAACTATTTATTGACTTATAAGTTAAACTCTTGATAGCTGCTTGGTTCTGACTCCTTTTTTTGTTCAAATTGCCAAAAGCAAAATTTTGTAAAAAGCATTTAGTCTCATCTAAAACAGTTCTGTTGAGATTTTTACTTTAAATGTTTCCTTCATGCTGTGATTCAATGTAATTTTTTTTGCTCGTGTTTGTAATAATTTGTTTTTTTGTTTAATGGATTAAATCATAATCTTTATGTTCTCTTCCTTATAAATCTTCATGTGAAGTTAGTCAAAGTATCTGTCTGCTAAACTGCCTTCTCACTTCTTTTTCTCAATGTTTTTTCACCTCCTCTCATGGCTTCTTAGCCCTTCTTCGTTCAGCTGCAAGCAGAGGAGGTGACAAAGTTGAGAACACACCTTTACACTGTATCCATTGTTTCATTACTCTTGTTTTTTTATCTCTGTCAAATGAGCATTAGAAGAAGAAGAAAAATCTTCAGTACTCTCCTCAATGCAAGGATAAGAAAAAAGATTTAAAAAACACTAAATACAAATTAAGAAATGACAGACAAGACTATAACAGAGACGTATTGGGATATTAAAAAATAATGAATATGTACACTGCACATCTATACTTGTGTTGGATATTGTAAGAAAAATACAGTAGGGAAAACAAGTATTTGATACTCTGTCGATTTTGCAGGTTTACCCACTTGCAAAGCAAATAGAAGTCTTTAATTTTTATCATAGTTTCTCTTCAACTGTAAGTGGCATAATCCAAAACAAAAACCCAGAAAATCACATTGTGTGATTTTTAAGTCATTAATTTGCATGACATCAGTATTTGATCACCTAACAACCAGTAAGAATCCCGGCTCTCACAGGCCAGTTAGTTCTTCTTTAAGAAGCCCTCCTGTTCTCCACTCATTACCTGTATTAACTGCTCCTGTTTGAACTTATCTGTATAAAAGACACCTGTCCACACACTCAATTAAACACACTCCAACCTCTCCACAATGGCCAAGACCAGAGAGCTGTGTGAGGACATCAGGGATAAACTAGTAGACCTGCACAAGGCTGGGATGGGCTACAGGAAAATAGCTAAGCAGCTTGGTGAGAAGGTAACAACTGTTGGAGCAATTCCAGAAAATGGAAGAAGTTCAAGATGAAGGTCAATCTCCCTCGGTCTGGGGCTCCATACAAGATTTCACCTTGTGGCGCATCAATGATCATGAGGAAAGTGAGGGATCAGCCCAGAACTACACGGCAGGACCTAGTCAATGACCTGAAGAGAGCTGGGACCACAGTCTCAAAGAAGACCATTAGTAACACATTACGCCATGGATTAAAATCCTGTAGCGCACAGAAGGTCCCTGTGTTCAAGCCAGAGCATGTCCAGGCCCCTCTGAAGTTAGCCAATGACCATCTGGTGATCCAGAGGAGGAATGGGAGAAGGTCATGAGGTCTGATGAGACAAAAATAGAGCTTTTTGGTCTAAACTCCACTCGCCATGTTTGGAGGAAGGAGAAAGATGAGTACAATCACAAGAACGCGATCGTCAACATGAAGCAGATGGAACCATCATTCTTTTGGGATGCTTTTCTGCAAAGGGGACAGGACGACTGCACCGTATTGAGGAGACGATGGATGGGTCCATGTATCAGGAGATCTTGGCCAATAACAACCTCTTTCTCTCAGTAAGGGCATTGAAGATGGGTTGTGGCTTGGGCTTCCAGCAGGACAACAACCCAAAGCACACAGTGAGGGCAGCTAAGGAGTGGCTCCGTGAAAAAGCATCTTAAGGTCCTGGAGTGGCCTAGCCATTCTCCAGACCTGAACCCAATCGACAATCTTTGGAGGGAGCTGAAAGTCCATATTGCCCAGTGACAGACCTGTAACCTGATCTGTATGGAGGAGTGGTCCAAAATCCCTGCTGCAGTGGCTGCAAACCTCATCAAGAACTACTGGAAACATCTGATGTCTGGAATTGCTAACAAAGTATTCTGTACCAAATATTAAATTTTGTTTTTCTAAAATGTATTTAATACTTATTTCATGCAAAAAAATCCAAATTAATTACTTAAAAATCACAATGTGATTTTCTGGATTTTTGATTTGGATTCCATTAGTCACAGTTGAAGAGTACCTATGATAAAAAATAAAGGCTTCTACAAGCTTTGCAAGTGGAGTGGGAAAACCTGCAAAATTGGCAGTGTATCAAATACTTGTTCTCACGCTGTATTGCACTGTTATATAAATTAAAAACTGCACATCTGTTTATTGCACATGACCCATAGCTATGGCCCTGTTGTCAAAACTGTCTCTCAGTCTGTTTGTCTGTATTTTTAGCACCCTGAATAATTGCCAGAGGGCAGCAGCTGAAACACCCGGTGTCCTGGGTGTGTACTGTCACACAAAATGCAGAGTGCCCCTTGAGACAGTGGGTGCTGTAGAGGTCCTTGAGGGAGGGAAGAGGGTGCCTCATGATGTTCATGGTAGTGTTAACAATCCTCTGAAGTTCCTTCTTGTGTGCTGTGGTGCAGCTGGAGAACCACACAGAGATGCAATACATCAGCACCCTCTCAATTGAGCAACGGTAGAAGACAATCAGCAGATCCCTCTTCAGGTTGATCCTCCTGAGGATCCTCAGAAAGTGGAGACGCTGTTGTGCCCTCTTTATAACCGCCGAGGTGTTGGACCTCCATTGGAGGTCTGCGTCCATGTGCACACCCAGGAACCTGAAGCTGGACACCCTCTCCACACACTCTCCGTTTATGGAGATAGGCTGCAGATCAGTCTTCTTCCTCTTGAAGTCCACAATCACCTCCTTTGTCTTAGAGGTGTTGAGGACCAAGTTGTTGACTGTTCACCACCCCACCATCCTCTGGACCCCCTCCCTGTAAGCTGTTTCGTCGCCTTCGGAAATGAGTCCCACTAAGGTGGTGTTGTCAGTGAATTTAATGATAACGTCTGGATGGTTGCTGTTGTAGTTGTGGGTGTACAAGGAATAAAGCAGAGGACTCCGTACATAACCCCATGAAGAGCCAAGGTTGAGGCTGAGGGCTTTGGAGAGATGAGGGCCCACCCTGACTCTCTGTCTCTGAGAGAAAATCTCTGATCCAGCAGCAGGTGGTGGCTGGAAGTCCAGTAGCTTCATTACCAGTCTGTCTGGGAGTCTGGTATTGAAGGCAGAATTAAAGTCAACAAAGAGCAGCCTGGCATAGCGCCCCTGCTGCTCCAGATGGGAGATGGTGGTGTGGAGCACATCTGTATTCAAACTGTAATGGGTCAAATGTGGGTGGGAGGCATGACACGATGTGGCGTCAGACCAGTTTCTCAAAACACTTCATGACCAAGGGTATAAGAGCAACCGGTCTATAGTCACTTAGCCTGCTGATGGTAGTCTTCTTTGGCAGTGGGATGATTGTGGCCGACTTTATTAGGCAGGGTGGGATGAAGGACTAGGACAGTGAATCATTGAAGATCTTGGTAAAGACCCTGGCCAGGTGATCTGCACACTCTCAGAGGACACTCCTGGTTACTCCATCTGGTCCGGCCGCCTTCCTGGTTCACTGCCTTTAGTGTGCAACTCAACTCTGTTCCTGCACCGTCATGCTGGAGCTGTGGCAGTTCAATGGTCGAGCTGCAGCAGCCTTGCTTCCTTCCAACGCAAAGCATTTGAAGAAGAAGTTCAACTGCTCCGCTAGCCAGCTTCGCCCTCAGCCGTCATGTTGCTGCTGGATTTGAAGTGGGTGAGGTACTGAAGTCCCTGTCATTAGCAACTACTGAAGTTCACTTTATAGCGTGAGGGACTGCCTTGATTATCGCTCTTTCTCCAGGCATCTTTTAGGAACTGAGAGGTCTTTGAAGATGTTTAGCTGAGATCTAAAGACCCCTCTTTCTCCAGCTACCTTCTCCTGCTGTTTTCTGGAGGGAAACTGAGGTCTTTCTAAGACGAGCATGATTGATAATCTCTCCATTGACTCCTGGTTCTGTCTCGAGGTCTCCTCCTGGTGAGACATGTCTAAAGGATGTCAGAGTTAACCTTACCTGTGTCCAAAAAACCCACATCTTTCTGCTTATGATGATCCTTTCAGTTTTATGTCATTCTAATTTTTGGTCACAACTCATGATTGTAGGTGAAGGTTGGAACGCAGACTAAGCCTTGCCTTTTGGCTAAGCTCTCTTGGGCTCCTAGTTATATGTTGATAACTGTTGAGGGGAAAGAATGAACAATGTCAGAAAAGCATGTTAGGAATTTTCTCTTTTTTTGATTTTCAAGTTTGTAAAATATTATTTTACACACAGTAAAGGGGCTTTATTTGTCGGTTATTATCCTCATTTAGAAAGCAAAGAGCAGAACATCGAAGCAGGAATTTGTTTAGATGCAGGGTTCAGCAGCTTTTTCTTTTGCTTCCTCCTGAAAGAGGAAACCTGAAGCACATTAGCGCCCTGTGGACACCCGTTGTTCTGCCTCTGTAAGGTATTTAAAATAGTTTTACTATAAAATGGTCCATTTGAAATATGTCGACTGTGTTGTATGTGGCAATAAGCGGTCTGGAAATACAAAATTTAACTTTTGGGTTCTGGTAAGTTGATAAGATGTCTGATAAAAATGTAAAATCCTGCATCTTTGGCCCAAATATTTCCAACACTGTTTATGTCAACATTCAGTTAGCGTCGCTACTCAGCTCTGCAGATCCTTTCTCCCCGCTTTATGGAAAGCGAGGCAGAGAGGGAGGGGCGGAGGGTGTGAATGGGCGGGGCTACGCGCACGCGCTCTTGTCAGTGGAAGGGCTCGCGCTGATTTTAAGGCAGGCGGGTAGCCGGAAGGTTTGAGCGGAATCATGTGCGCCGCGCGCCGCGGAGGAGCCGTCGCTGTCCGCGGTGCTGAAGGGGAAACTCCGGCAACCTGAACGTCTTGTCGGGGTAGCAACGAAGCAACCATGAAGTCCATCATCAATGCCTTAAAAAAGGAAGGTAAGAGGACTGTCCCGCTTTTCTTTTTCCACTTTCCAAGCCAGGCGCTCAGCAGCAGCTGGACATGCAGAGTTGGCTCAACTTAAACTACATCTGAAGCGATGTTCAGCCGCTTTAAACGAACCGGGTTTTTATCATTTTGTAACATCAGCGGAGTTGATCGGAGTGTCTTTGTCAGGATGTAGGAAGGTCGGTGCGGATTTCCGAAGGAAAAGAGAAAAGGAAGCGCCGGCAGGGGAGCAGTTAATAGGTCAGAGATGGAAGATGGTCCTCCGTCTAAGGAAGAACACCCACATTCTGTGTATACGAGTCCGTGTCGTCCACCCTCACCCGAAAAGAACCCAAGCAGCCCGTCCATCTGGCTGTGTGTGAGACAAAGCTGGCAGGGTCGAGTTTTTTTCCCTCCATGAAAGCAGCAGGCAGAGCTGATCAGCGGCCGTGGCACCTACATGGCGGGTATCCCAAATAATCTGGACTCTGTAGGATGCCTATACACGGATTTCTTGTTATTATTTTTAAAATATTCTCTATTATTGGGTAAAAATCACTAAGCAGCTCTGAGGGTAAGTAAGGGAGACCTGACTGAGTTGCTCTAGATGTGGCTTCATTAAGTGGCAGCTGAACCTGTTAAAATGAGCTGCAACAGCTCCACCCAGGAACCACAAGCTTAAACTGATGAAATTATTGGATCCTTCTCTGGGAAAACAGGAAAATCTGCCACATAAATATTCTCATTCTGCAACAGTGAGGTGAAATCTGTCATTTGGCAGTATTTAAAACTCAGTTTCAATCTTTGCAGAACTATTGCTTCTGGGTTTCGGAGCACATCTGATCTCCTCGACTGTCTCTGCTGGGAGGCTTTTGAAGCTTCTTTATCTTTTAAATATGTCAAGAATGAACATGGCAAACTGTGGCTCTAGCTTTTGCTTCTCCTCTTCTTGTGAAAAAGATTTTTAAATCTGAAACGACCCCCCGTCATTCAGGAAAAACACTGAAAACTGTGAACAGCTCTTATGGAGCAGTTAGTTGAGGTTCCAGGAATGACTGAATCATCAGCATGTTGCGTCATTGCTGACATGCTACTAACGGATAACCAAGTTACCCATCTGTCATCTCATGAATGCAGCTCATTGCATTCTGGGAGTTTTATTAAATGAGACAACTTAATCTTCTAAGTCATTGTTCCTCAGCAGAAAGTCACAATAAAGAGAATAAACCAACTGTTCAGAAATATTTGTGATCTTAAAAAGATGTTTAAAACATCATAAAATATAAAAATTGTTTTAAAACTCTTTAAAACTGTTTGGATGTGTGTGCCAGTAAAGTTCCTCTTCATCATGGAAACTTTCTCTGGCGAGGACCACAACACAGTGCAGTTGGTTTGCTTTAAGTAAAGTTAAGGTAGGATGGATAAGAATGGAGATTAATGAGAAAGTTGAGCTTTATGTGGGGAATCTTAAGATCAGGGCGACTGGGCTGGCAAATGGCCTCACTGTCTGAAAACCCTCTAGAAGGTACTTTAATGACTGGTATGTAACCGAGACTGAATATTAATTTTGGTTTCCTGTCAATACACATAGATTTAACTGAAAACAGTTTGAAGGTAAAGAAGGTATATCAAATCGGAATGAGGATGAGTGTGAATAAATGGTTAGAAAGAAGGTTGAGTGATGAAAATGAGTTTTAAAGAGGAATGAGGAGAAGGGATTGATTAAATGAGTGTTAAGTTGGCATAAAGACAAATGAGGTGGATAAAAATAGGTTGTAAAGAAGGGTGTGAAGGATGAGTGTGATGGAATGGCAGAAAGTAAAATTACAGCAATGACTGGAAGGAAAAAGGATTTAAAGTAAGAATAATAAAGTGAGTAGGATAGAAGACATTTAAAGTGGAATGAGAAAAATGAGTTGGAATGAAACAGGTAATAAAGAGAGAGGAGGAGAATGAGTAAAGTGTAGGGGTGGATCATAACGAAGGTGAGTGGGATGAAAAAGGTTGTACATAGAGGTGAGAGGAACAATTAATAGGTAAATAGATTGTAAAGTGGCATTGGTAGGATGAGTGTGAGGAAAGCTTTACAAGAAGAATGAGTGAGATAAAACAGGTTTGAAAGATGGATGAGGGGGGTGGAAGGGGAGATTTAAAAACAGGGGGATAAGGAGGATCAATGGTTTAGTGCCCTGAAGATGGATGAGTGGGATTAAAAGGGGTTGTGAAGATGAATGTGGATGATGAATCAAATGAAAAGAGTTGTAGGATGGAATGAGAAGGACAAATAAGATGAAAGGCATCATAGGAGAAAGGAGAAAGATGAGTGGGATGATGAAGGACTCTAAAGATGAATGGAATCAAGAGGGGCTGTTGGACAGCATGTGGAGGATGAATGAGAATCAAATGGAGGGTGAATGTGACTAAAAGGAGCCGTAAAGTAGGATGAGGACAGTGAGTGTAATAAATTGGGTTGTGACTTACGATGAGGAAGATGAGTGAGATAAAATGGGTCATAATGAAGGATAAATCGGATGACTGGGGTGACAAAAGGATAAGGATGAGCTGTCGCAAAAACAGGTCATAAAGTTCAAGAAGATCAGTAGGATGGTAAAAGGTCATGAGGAGAAATTTAGAAGATGAGTTGGATAAAAAGTCATAAAGAGATAACGATGAGTGTAAAAGGAGTACATAAAAAGGGATGAATGGAACGTGAAGGCATCAAGATGACTTAAAGGGGACATATGATGCTTTTAAATTCCTCCTTTTCACACTTAAATCGTCCAGTTGTAGTCCATATGAAGTGGAACTGCAATGCTTTGGTCTGAACTCCTTGTTCTTGTATCTCCACAGGTTCCTCTTTTCAGTGTTCTGAGAGCAACTCGTTTTGGTACCGTCTCTTTAAATGCTACTGAGACACTTTACCCCCCTTGCCCCCCTCCAGGTCAAAGAGCGTTCCACTCCACCCTATTTAGCCATTTTTGTAGTTTGATAACAGAGATATAATTATCTAGAGGTGCAGAAACGAGACACTTAAGCTTGGACTACAAAATTACGCCGAGAAATAGATATGGCGGATACGCGAATTGGTCAGCCGGATCTAGTTTCTGCTGTTCTGCAGCAAATACTGTGACCTAACAGTTGGAAAAATGTAATAGATGATAGAGAAAACTGAACAGACTGAAAAATATCACCCAAACAGAATATAAAGATATCTGCAGCACCTGGAGAGACTAAATTCAACTTTCCTGCTCTCCTACAGACTCCAAGTACACAACAAAAAGTATTTAAAGGCTACAAAAGTGGATTTTGCATCATATGCCCCCTTTGAGGGGACAAGTGTGAATAAAGGGTTGTACAGAGGGAATGGGAGCATGAGTGGGATAAAAAGGTCATAAGGAGGAATGAGGTTAAAACAACAGAAACAGCAGAGAGTAAAATTAATGGAATAATTTATTTTTATTTGAAGTCACGAGTTAAAACACAACTTCATTTATTTTTTAAAGCCAGTGCTCTTTTAAAGACTGCAATTGTTGCCCACTTATCATTGATGGTAAATAGATGGAGTAACGTTAAATATTTTCATGTGATGGATAGATTATGCGGTAAGTGTACAGAGTTTTGATTTTATATCAATATGCACCTGAAAGCTGGAATATTTCAATTCAAAAATCATGCTTGTCGGTAGTTTTATGTTCTCCACCATGGTAGGACCTTCTACAGACTTTGGTTTTACAAATGACTCATAAAAATGACATTAACAAATCATGTTTCTGCAGCTAAAACTTGCTGTTAATGGAGAATAAATTAAGCTCCAAAAATCGTCCTCAAATTTCCTTTAAATCCAAACCGATGTTGACAGTTAGGTGACAGGAGGCAAACAACAAGCAGTCTATTGTCAGAGTTAACCACCGCCTGTCAGAGACTTTGATGCTCTGTAACTCCGTCACATTGCATTCCTCTTTGTCTTCCACATTAACGGCAGAAAAGGTTGGTCTCGTTATCAAAACTGTGATCCCCATGTCTGGAGCTGCACATGAGAATTTAAAAAATGTCCACAAAGATATATTTTCACTTCTCTGCCAACAGTTTCTTTATGACAAGCATAATCTGTAATGATATTTGGTTTAAAGTTTTAGAAATTATTTATTTATGCTGATAATTTCCTATATTTTTAAATACTAAAGCCAGATCCTTAGTTAGTTTTATCACTTAAAACTTAATAAACTGAGACCATATTAAAAGTTGCTTCAGATTTGGCAAAAAAAACATATTTGTGGTCATAAAAATGAGTGACTTCCTCTGCCCTCTAACCTCCCTTCTCCTGACAGTGAACAACTTATTGTCATGTCAGAGTTGTATAAATTATAATTAGAAGGAAAATAGACCTTTAACATATTTAATCTAATTTAAATTCAGTATTTTTGCTAACTGTTTATCACAGACTAAATGCATGTTATTTCAAAATAAAACTGTCTACAACTAGAGAAGCTAAAGTTGAAATTAAACATTAGGCTTCTCATCAACAGCTTAAAGACACCTTTAAACAGATTCTGAATTTGCCTTTGTTTCTGTTTTATTATTCCCCATTAAAGCAAACGTATTGTATGTTGGGAATTCTGCCCCATTCCCAGGAAGTTTGCTGTGTTCTGATTGGTTGGCTCCTGTGACTCTGCCCTGCACTGTTTATTTACATCCATGCAGCATTTTATTGGATGGAAAAGCAGCTTCCAGCCCAGACACAGTAACATATCATTAAAATAATAATGACAAATAGATTAGTTAAATGATGAACTGAAAAGAATAGCCTGTGCAGATATTAATGCAGAGCTGAGTTCTTGAAGGCATTTAATGCTGACCCTAAATCCAGGCTCAGCAGTTAATGACTGCGTCAGGATTCTGCTGGATCATTAATGTTCTGCACTACTAAAGTAGTTCAGTTTAAATTCATGTTAACCCTGGCCAACACATGTCTGAACATATGAGACCGCCATCAAACCTTGTCCTCATTGTTGGACACAGCCAAGCTGATTTTCTGCTTTGTATGACTTCAGTTTTCTTCCGGGACCTTTGATTCAAGATGCCTCCTGCTTCGTCACAGGGTGATTATGTGTTACACTGTGCTTAAATAAATAGATCCTTTTTCAAATCTATTTTACTATATTCCTTTGAAACACTATAATGGCAGATTGCTCAGCTCTGTTCTACCAAAAACTCATAGTTTTTCCAAATGAACGGGTAGCTTCTTCATGCTGCAGCAGCCTGTCGCTGTCCAGGGTTACTTCTAAATGTGTAAATGTCTTTGGCTCTAAAACAGCACTGCTGAGAACATCTTGTTAAAATCTTCAATTTTGTTGTATTTGTAACTCTACGTTTCCATTGAGACAATTTAAAGTTGTTCACCGTGGGGGGGTGGTAATGATGTAGGGTTAGGGTTGAATCTTACCAGAGTTTCCATTTAGGTGGACAAAAGACAGCAAAATAGCTTATTAAGATTTAAAGAGAACATATGATAAATTAATGCAGAAACAAATCTGTAGACACAGAATAATATGAAGCAGCAACACAAAACATGTCCTAAGGGTTCCAGATGAAATAATGAAGCACCACAGTCTTCACCATTCCACCTAAAAGCAGCATAGATTTTTCTTTAGTCACTTCTTTAACAGCAGATTGTTTTTCCTGGTGTTTTAATTTACTGGTGGATTTAATGATTGCACTTTGCCACAATAATAAAGAGCAAAACAAGTATTGGCTCCTTATGCTACTCACCAGCCTGGTCACATTTTGCTGCGGATAACCAGGTGTTATTAAAGGTCAACCATTGTGGTGCTGTGGGTCTCTTTAAAACCTGCAGCTGTTGTATTGCGGTCTGGACTCACAGTAGGACATTCATCGCTTTCTAAACTCTGGAAGTAGCCTGTGATGATCCAGTGGTGATCCAGGAGTTACTGGATCGCCTTCAAAACATTTCCCATATGGAGAAACTATTCTCCTGCGTTGTTTGGGTGTGATTTGACTCATTCGTCTGCACAAAGGTTCTCGGGACCGGTTCTTTCCATTGATTTTTATTTATAGGCCTCCAGTCAGGTGATTGACTGGGTCATTCTAGCAACTTTATTTTCTTTTTCTGACACCAGCTGACAGTTTCTGTTGGGGATCACTATGTTGCTATAAAAAAACTTCCTATTCACCTTCAGATTCCCATAAAGAACGTCTCATTAAACATCTCCATCCATTATTCCTTCAGGTATGTGAAGTCTGCCAGTGCCATATGCAGAGCAACAGCCAATAGTACAGTGTTCCCACCTTCAAACCATACTGCTGGTGTGAAGTTTTTAAATTGATACCATTCCTCCTCTAAACATGGTGTGTGATAACAACACACACCATGTTTAGAGGAGGTTAAGAGTTCAGCTTTGGTCTCATCTGATCAGACAATATTCTCACATTGTTGTATTAACCTGTCCAAATGTTTTGCTCCAAACTTTAAATGAGCTTAAATTTCAACAAGCTTTTTCTTCAGGAGTGGAGTATTGGACAGTGAACCTCCATAGAAGCCTTGGCAGTAGAAGCTGTTATTTTTGTTTGCTTGGGAAAACTGTTCCAGTTAATTCCAGGTCTTTCTGTAGATGCTTGTAGATGGTTAGGCTGATGTTTGGGAGGACTGCTTTCTGAATGCTGACAGATTTAACATAGTTTCTAGGATTGTTGTTCTTACTGATGTCTGGAGTTAATTTCAGGACCCTCAAAATATATTTAGTGAGAAAAACATGGACATGTTTGACATTTTTCCTGTTGCAAGGTTCCCCAGTGAAGCAAAGGTGAGGAGCAGGAGATTTTGGCAGTGTTTTTGGCGAGGGTGGGGGCATCCTCACACATTTAGCTGTGTTGATCATCTCATGGAAACCTTACAAGTTGCTCCTCATAATAAAGATAATTGATCATGATTTTCAACAATAGAAAACGCAGCATTACTTGGTATTATTAAAGTGAGGAAATTATTGTTATTAATTATTGTCATCAAGTTTCGGTTAGCTACTGTGATTGTTGTTCTAAATGTTGCTTTATGAACTCTTTTGGGTGGCATTTAAACCAGCATGGAGACCACAGATGTCTGAGGAACGTGCACAGATATGGGAGCTCTGAAATGTGCGAGCTCATTAGATGTTAGCACCTCATCAACACGCCTGCAGCAGACAGAGGGAGGGAGGCTTCAGATATTAGTCTGGCCAAGTGATGATGATGATGATGATGACTCATCGAATCCCCCTTCAGATGTCCGGGCGATCTGCAGTCGAAGAGCAGCAGCTTCAGTGCATCCAGCAGGCCTCACTGTACAGCTGTTTTATTCAACCATCTTTGGGTGCAGGTGTCATAACTGTAAGACTCTGGGCTTCTAACAGAGGAAGCATCGAAGCCTGGCTCCAGTACTGGTTCTGTATGATGGTGCCATGCAGGCGGAGGAAGAGTTAAAAGTCATGTAATTCTGATAATTACACTAATGATGCTGAGATGAGGAGAAGTGCTCTGCAGCTGGGGCCAGTCACCAGTCTGAGATCTGCTGCCAGAGAGACACTTGAGTTGAAGCTGCAAAGTGCTGCAGTGTTTTTACAGAACTGTATGAAGTTGAGATCCAGCCCTCATTTCTGTATTTTTCCTTTCATTAGTCAGTGTCCTGTAAACTTTAACAGTAGCTCTATGTTGTGGTTTAAAAGGCTGGTGCACCTCTCAGGTCTTGGAAGATATGAGCTTCAGGTACTCTTATTGTGCTGTAGTTGTTTAAGCAGGACAGTGTGAATTTTGCTCTGATTGCATCCCTGAAAATGAGTAGAATATAAATCACTCCTTCAACTTCCCTCGTGTTGTTTTCACAGTCAATGAAAAACCTGCAGAAGAAACACCTGCAGCTCAGGTTGATCAATCACGGTTTTGGAGAGCTTTACCCTGACCTGAGGTGTTTAAATTTCTCATGAATGAGCCTCCAGTTTAGTCAATAAATGTTCTAATTCTCACCACCATTTTTATTGTGCAAAACATGCAGCAACTAACTAAAAGGAATACGTAGGAATTAACACAATACATGTTAATGTTGAAACTCATACTGTGAAAAAGAGAATTTACAGTTTGAGTAATCTTCAGTTTCCATGAGGGGAGGAGTAAAACTAGTCAGTTAAACAGTTTTTCAGTATTTGCTTCTTGGTTTTGTTTTCAAATCCTGAACTGTATCCAAACAGCATTTCAGACAGATGTTTGCTTTAGTTGGTAGTTTAAACCAGGCCTCCTGCAGCTGCAGATGTTTCTGCCTCCATCTGACAGTGACTCGGCTGTTCATGACAGTACCACGGCAGCTGTTTGAAATGATTGTGAGATATTTCTGTGCAAATGAATCTTTTTCCTTCTGCCATCTGTAAATTGTTGTTTTGCTCGTTTCCAACTAAAAAAACTGAGACGCTGAAAAATACTGTGGTTGTTCAGAAGAAATATGTAAGATTTTCAATTCAGTTTCAATTCAATTCAGTTTTATTTATATATCACCAATTCACAACACATGCCGTCTCAAGGCACTTCACAAAAGTCAGGTTCATACATTCCAATTAATCCTAATCATTGAACAGTGCAGTCAGATTCTGTTATTTATTCAAATTGGATAAAAAGTTTTTCTATCTAAGGAAACCCAGCAGGTTGCATCCAGTCAGTGACTTGCAGCATTCACTCCTCCTGGATGAGCATGTAGAGACAGTGGACAGTCACTGGCGTTGACTTTGCAGCAATCCCTCATACTGAGCATGCATGTAGCGACAGTGGAGAGGAAAAAACTCCCTTTAACAGGAAGAAACCTCCAGCAGAACCAGAACCAGGCTCAGTGTGAGCGGCCATCTGCCACGACCGACTGGGGGTTAGAGAGAACAGAGCAGAGACACAAAGAGAACAAAGAAGCACTGATCCAGGAGTACTTTCTAGGGGAAGGAAAAGGTAAATGTTAGTGGATGTAGCTCCTTTAGTCGTTTCACCTAGAAAGAAAGAACAGATAAACTCTGAGCCAGTTTTCAAGGTTAGAGTCTGAAGAGAGCACATAGAGTTAGTTACAGTAAAAGCTCAGTCAGTAGCCATGTCTATGAGAGAGAAAGGGTTAAACACTGAAAGACAGGGCCATGTGGATCATCGGTAGAGGGTGAGCATTAAGTTGTTGTCAGCAGAAGCTTGGAGGATTCCCCTCTCCAGAAAGGTGTTACAGGTAGGCACAGAGTCAGGCCAGGTGTAGCTTCTAGGAAGAGAAAAGAGAGAGAACAAAGTTAAAAGCTGAAATAACAGCAAATAATGCAAAATTAGAGTAGTGTGAGAATGTAGCGAAGAGGGTAAAAGTGGTCATTATGTCCTCCAGCAGCCTAAGCCTATAGCAGCATAACTACACAGAAAGTTTCAGTTCAGATTATTTAGTTAAACGGAGCTTATTTACAACAATGTCGTTTCAAGGCACCCCACAAAGGGTCCCACTGATGGTCATTGTTATACTAAAAACCACCAGGATTGGTGGTTTTTCTGTAAAATGCTCGACGCAAAGCAGCCTGAATGAACAAAGCCCACTGCCAAGCTTTTATTAAAGGAATTAATAGAATGTGTACTTGGAAGAAAGGAAGAACCATTTAGCCTTTCCTTCAGGAAAGTCAAAGGTAATTTCTGATGAGAAAAAAACCATATCAATTGTATTGTTTTTTATGCTGTTTTGCATTAAATTAGCCACTTCAAAGAGGAGGAGATGCCGTTGTTTCAATTTCAACCTTTAAAATATTTTCAGATTCTCCCCATGATCCAACATCTGGTAGAACCACCATGTAACAGTTATTACTGTCAGCAGCTTATTAATGTACAATGTTAGATTAGCTGCTGTGTTTCGGATCAATGTTCATTTGAACAGTTTGTACTGAGTTTGGCCCACATTTGACTCTAGAATACTTTGGTATGCAGAGGAGTTTATGGACCTTTAAATGAATAGAATATGAGCCGGTCCTGTAGCTGCAGAACCAGCCCAAATCATCAGACCTCCACCTCCGTGCTTGACAGTTGGTCTGTACTTTCTGTGTTAATTTGCAATGTTTGGTTTTCTCCAACCATGGTACTGCGCATCATGGTCAAACATCTCTGGTTTGGTCTCATCTGTCCTCATTCAGATGAAGCTTTGCAGACTTACATTATTTTAGAGAGAAAAAGTTTTCTCCTTCAACCCTTCCAAACAGCCACCCTGGTTCAGTGTCATTACTTTTAACCTTTAACCTGCCAACTTGGGCCTGCAGAGCTCTTGGGTTTAGGTCATTTCTCTGAGCTTCACGCTCTGATGTTAGGCTGAATCTGCTGGGATGTTTTCCTCTTGGGAATAATCTTCCTCTCTGATGAATGATGGACTTCAGATAGTTTGGATATGACCTGATAACCCTTCCCAGGTTGATGAGCAACATGTGCTTCTGTAAAGTTATTGCTGATGTCTTTATATCTTGGTGTTTAATCTAACACATGGCTGTAAACTGCAGAGCAGCAAACTGCTGAACGGTGATGATAATCAGTATTTAATCAGCTGCTTCCTTCTGCTAAGAAGCTGTAAGGATTATTTTAGTTTTTCACTCAGTTTATACATTTTGGTTTAGTTTTTGTTGGAAAGATTAAAATACTAAAAGTCTCTTTTTTTTCAGTGCCTTTCCGCGAGGCTCCAGCCTACTCCAAACGCCGCCGGGGTCCGTCCTCTGGCAGCGGAAACGGCCAGTCCCTGTCCTCGCTATCAGCGCCACGGGTCCTCCTGCGCTCCAACAGCGACAACAACCTTTCTGTAAGCCAGTACCAGCAGCAGCACGGTTCTCCTGGAAACTGGGCCCCCCAACTGCAGCAACACCAACACGCCCAGACCCACCAACACAGGGCCCCCCAGCAGGGTCACTCGCAGCCTGGCTCCTCAGCTTTACACCGCAGCCTGTCCCCCCAGCTGGTCCAGCAGATGCCCAGCGGCAGCCCCAATGGCAACGTGGTGGTCCGAACTATGGGGAGGGGAGCAAGGAGCCGCTCACCCTCCCTCAGCCGGCTGGGGGAGGAGAACAGACGTGCTCAGACTTCGCAGCGGCAGCCCAAGTAAGTCCTAAATATAATCTCATCGCTGACTGCATAACAAATAACACTAGAAGACTTTCTTGGCTTATTCTGGGAACTTCTGTGGTTCCTTCCGAGGAACTGCAGCCATGAATTGTTTAAGGTGTTTATAGAGAGTTGCAGTCCTCCAGTTAGGTTATCATGGTCAGCGTTGGTCAGGTCAGAGGTCTTCAAATTTTAAAACTAAAAAGAAATGGAAATATGAATGAGGTTTAGCAGCTGATAAGGCTACTTAATTATATTTATTAAACAAAAATCTGTCTTGTTAATTAAAATTGATTAATCTGAAGGGTAAATTCTTCTTAATCAGGAGAAGTAACTGCTTTCTTTGCTGAAAGGAATGACATCCATGTATTATAAATATATATATATACAGGGGTTGGACAATGAAACTGAAACACCTGTCATTGTAGTGTGGGAGGTTTCATGGCTAAATTGGACCAGCCTGGTAGCCAGTCTTCATTGATTGCACATTGCACCAGTAAGAGCAGAGTGTGAAGGTTCAATTAGCAGGGTAAGAGCACAGTTTTGCTCAAAATATTGAAATGCACACAACATTATGGGTGACATACCAGAGTTCAAAAGAGGACAAATTGTTGGTGCACGTCTTGCTGGCGCATCTGTGACCAAGACAGCAAGTCTTTGTGATGTATCAAGAGCCACGGTATCCAGGGTAATGTCAGCATACCACCAAGAAGGACGAACCACATCCAACAGGATTAACTGTGGACGCAAGAGGAAGCTGTCTGAAAGGGATGTTCGGGTGCTAACCCGGATTGTATCCAAGAAACATAAAACCACGGCTGCCCAAATCACGGCAGAATTAAATGTGCACCTCAACTCTCCTGTTTCCACCAGAACTGTCCGTCGGGAGCTCCACAGGGTCAATATACACGGCCGGGCTGCTATAGCCAAACCTTTGGTCACTCATGCCAATGCCAAACGTCGGTTTCAATGGTGCAAGGAGCGCAAATCTTGGGCTGTGGACAATGTGAAACATGTATTGTTCTCTGATGAGTCCACCTTTACTGTTTTCCCCACATCCGGGAGAGTTAAGGTGTGGAGAAGCCCCAAAGAAGCGTACCACCCAGACTGTTGCATGCCCAGAGTGAAGCATGGGGGTGGATCAGTGATGGTTTGGGCTGCCATATCATGGCATTCCCTTGGCCCAATACTTGTGCTAGATGGGCGCGTCACTGCCAAGGACTACCGAACCATTCTTGAGGACCATGTGCATCCAATGGTTCAAACATTGTATCCTGAAGGCGGTGCCGTGTATCAGGATGACAATGCACCAATACACACAGCAAGACTGGTGAAAGATTGGTTTGATGAACATGAAAGTGAAGTTGAACATCTCCCATGGCCTGCACAGTCACCAGATCTAAATATTATTGAGCCACTTTGGGGTGTTTTGGAGGAGCGAGTCAGGAAACGTTTTCCTCCACCAGTATCACGTAGTGACCTGGCCAGTATCCTGCAAGAAGAATGCCTTAAAATCCCTACACCATACTAATAAATTATTGTGGCCTAAAACCAGGTGTTTCAGTTTCATTGTCCAACCCCTGTATTTTTTAGAATCAATTTAAAATAGAGGTGGCGCAGTGGCTCAGTTGGGTAGCAGTGTTCCCGGATCAATTCTCTTTCTGCATGGAGTTTGCATGTTCTCCCCGTGCATGTGTGGGTTCTGTCTGGGTACTCCGGTTTCCTCCCACAGTCCAAACTTGATGGTAGGCTAACTGGTCTCACTAAATTGTCCTTAGGTATGAGGGTGAACTCCACCTCTCGCCCAATGACTGCTGGAGATAGGTAACCAGACCCCCACCCCCACAACCCTGCATGGACAAGCAGGTGTAGACAATGGATAGGTAGAAATTACATTGAAATTACATTACATAACATAGTAGTTGGTTATAGAATGAACCATAGTATAATGATGGGGTGTACGGCTAAATGTAATGCTGATAAGTATAAGTTGTATAGTTATATATGTGCCTTATTAGTGTACTTCATGTAAGACTTCCTATGGTGTCAATTCCTGTAGGAAGTATGGCTGCAAAATATATTGCCATCTCAAAATCAGTGTGTGCAACATTCGTATTGCAAAGGTCTGTTTGGAGTGCAATAACTAATATGTTCCAAGCATTAAGCATGCATTTTTCATGCTAATGTAATATTTAACCAGTTGGACAGAGTCTGAAGGCAGCAGATGTTCACACCGGACACAAATGACATTACCCAAAATGCCAGAGGTCACAGAGTGATGGAAGCACAGATAAGACAGAGAGGAAAGAAGAAAATAGGCAGATATCGCGCTGATATTGTCATATTTTCTAATATTGTGCAAGCCTGCTAGGGGTTGTTTCCATAAAGCTGATTCTGATTCTGATTTCACTTTCTGCTATGCTGATGTTACCTTTAGGTTGCACAGATGTCGAATGCATAATTGTTTGGTCCTCAGACAAACGTTTAAAATCAATTGTAATATTCACGTGATATAATGGCTCACTGTTTAAAACTAACTACAAATGCTCTAATATGTATTATTTTGAGCTTTTTCTAAATTTGCTGGTATTTTTGTGGCTCTGTATAAGGTGTGAGGGTGTGCTAAATATTTTCTGAGTGATACGCAGATTTTGCAGATAAAAGATGCTCATGATCTGAGCAGATTTCTGGTACTTGATGAGGTGATGCTTTCTTGTGCTTCTGTGTCAGGCTTGCTGATGGTCCCTGCTAAGGCTGGTTTTCTTTGGAATATTTGGATTTAGCAGGATATCAAACAGGATTACTGGTTTCCTTAAACCCAGCTGGAATTAAAAATGGGAAAATTCTGCAGCCCTTCTATCGGTGGCTGAAACTCTCCTTACTGTTGGTCCTCTTTTCAAGGTTGGATGTTCTCAATGTTTTTCTTCTACTGTGAAGAAGTGAGTCATCATCTGAGCTTGAGAACTTTACTCATTCTTGTTTTGTTAAAGTACACAAGGGAAAGGTTATTAACTCACCTGACACAGTCTGCAAACTTTATATGCGTAAAAATAGTTTGTAGAAAAACAGATGGTAACATACAGAGTTCAGATTCCAGTCACTCCCATGGTTCTGATGCTTAAGAAGAACCTCCAACTCTCAACTGTGACACATATATCAGTGGTTCTGCATGAGACTAAGAGAAAGTGTCTGATCAGTGTTTGACTGCATGGACGGCAGCTAGGCCTGCACAATATACCCCAAATATTCAGTGTCGTAAATAAATTACTTTGCATGTCAATAATATGTTTATCCTGTTGGAAGAAGTCTCACTGCAGCAGGTGCCACAGCTGGCCCAGATGATACAGCCTAATGTGCTGAAGGTCACAGTTGTGTTGGAAGCATCTTAATGATAGATCAGTGAGGAAATGTGGATTTAACGTAGCTGAAAACAGTAGAAAATATAAAATTGTCATACTTTAGCTGAAAATTGCAATGTTAATTATAGTTAGCTCTTACAGTATTTTTCTTACTCTTTTCTTTCTTTGGTATTACACAATGTTTTCACCACTCTGTTCATCAGCTTTATTACTGAAAAGCTCAGTAACTCAATTCAGAAAGAAAGCCTTTTATATAAATTAGTTACAGGCATTCTGGGCCTTTTCACAGATTCTGCTCTTGTAATCCTCCGTCTTTTTTAATTTTACCGTTTACACGTTGTACAACTGCAATAATTGTCCCCCATGAAAGACGTGAACGTGTAAAAAAATAAAACAGGACATCTGAACAGTTTTTAGTTTTATGAGTCATTGGAGGAATCATTTTAGCCCCTCATTCAGGCACCTTTGTTCTAAAATACCATGAAAGAATGTCTTCTCTCTTATAATATTCTGATCTCTTTTGTTTTTGTGTTTCAGATTGTCAAACAAATTTGAATATCACACAAAGATAACCTGAGTAAATACAAATAAAATGTGTTCTACTGATGGTTTAACTCATGAAAGGAAATGAGGCTTTTCTGCCCTTTGTGAAGATAAACCAAGAAGTAACTGTAATTAACCACATTTTTCGGCCATATGTCCTGTAGAATCAAGAAATCGCTGAAACACCAAGGACTCATCCAGGAGGTCCTAGAATAACCTAGAACAACATCTACAGCTCTGCAGGCCTCACTGCCTCAGTAAAGTCAAAGTTCATGATCCTAAGAAAGAGAAACTGGGCAGAAATGGCCTCTATGGGACGCAGCTTGTGGCGTAGCAATAGAGCACATGACCCAAATACTGAGGCTTCAGTCCTCAACGCAACTGTCCCAGGTTCGAGTCTCCACCCCAGGGACCTGTGTTGCTTGTCTTCCCGTACCCCACTTCCTGTCTGCCTACTTTCAAAAAATAACAGAAATAAAGGCCACTGGTGTCTCAAAAAATGGCTCCATGGCAAAATTCGATAGCCAGAACCACTGCTGACCCAAAAGAACACAAAGGGCCGTATCACTTTTACTCAAAAGCATTTGATGGTACCCATGACTTTTAGTAAAACATTCAGAGTCAGAAGTGAACCTTTTTGGAAGGTGCGCTCTCTGTTTTACCAGCTGTAACGGGATGCAGCATTCCAAGAAAATGAACATCATGCTTACATTCAAGCACGGTGGTGGTAGTGTGATGGTCTGGGACTGCTTTGCTTGAAGACTTGCTGTAATTGATGGAACCATGAATTCTGCTGTCTAGCAGAAAATCCTAAACGGTGACGTCCAGCCCTAGCCCATTTGCTATGCATCAGGACAATGATCCACGGAGCACCAGCAACTTCACCCCTTAGGGGGGGGCGGGGGCAGCCAGTTATTAGGTTTAGGGGGTAAATACTGTTTCGTTGCTTTTGTTCAGGTTATCTTTTGTTTAATTATCTAAAGCATTTAAACAGAACAAAAAAGCTCAATCAGTAAATCTGGACAATTATATCCAGATTTACTGATTCAGAAATTTAGATAATTATTCATTTTACATTTTTTATCTTATCTTTTTGTTTGGTTTTTAATCCTATGGTTAACTTAGAGCCTTGTTTTCAATAAAACCTGTCAATAACATCAATGCAACATCTGCAGCCTGGGCCCAGATGGGTGAACGTCTCCTGGTCTGACTTCAGCTGGGAGGGATGGCTGCACAAGTCTCTAGTAACACCAGGAGAAATCCCTAGATTTGATGTGAGGGGTCTGAAGACTCCCTAATTTGGAAACACGTGCCATGCTCAGGATAATTTTTTATGTTATTAATATTAACCATATTTTCACCTACTGGCATGGCATTGGTTTCTTTGACTATTCCTATTTTTGGTGTTTTTTTTCATCTACTGTACTCACAGTATGCACCCTCTCCCACCATAGCCCCAGGAAAAATGTATGATGGCTTCATCTGGGAAATGTGCCACCAGAAAGACTCCACTGTAGCCACGGCAACGGTTGCCATGACTGCTTGGTTATGGGATGCGTGGAAGTTGCACGCGGATGTATGTTGGACGCTGCGTGCACAGACCACTGGGAATTTCCTGCGTGAGTTCATTCAGAAACCTGGTCTGCATCTGTGCAGCAGACTGCGACACGGAGAGGATGGAAGTGATGGGCAGCTTCTTGGAGTGATGTAGCTGTCAATCCAGATTAAGACACCTAATCCTTGGCCTCCTCCTCCTCCTCTGCTCTCTTGGCAGATGTGCGCATTTGGAGCACTGGCCACTCTTCGTAGCTCAGAGATCTCATACCTTCCTTTACATTAAGGTGTGAGAATGAAGCCTTATCTCAAACATGGAGCGCTTCCTGAGGATGAGGAGGCCGCTGAAGGAGTTCAAGTGAGATGAAAGAAGGCGAAGGATCGATGGGGAGGACAGCTGTCGTAGCAGTAACATGAACATCATTAACATGTCTTCTGACATCAGTGTAAAACTTTGTGGAGGGAAACTTTTGTTTCGGTGCAAACTGACGAGTTCTGAGTGTTTCTATCTTACTTGGACCTCAACTAGAATGAAACTGCAGCAATTCATTGAGAGGTTTGGTTTAACTTTAGAGGTGAAACTCATCATGGGGCGACTGTGGCTCACTGGGAGGAGTCATGGAGATCTGAAAGGGGTAGGTTGGGATTCCAGCTTCCTCCCCTGTCACGTGATCTGGCTATGGCTGTATAAACCTGTGCATGTTTGTGAGTGTGACAGTGTGAATGTAGCTTTGACTGTTTTAAAGAACAACTGGTGCTTGTGAACACTTCCCCATCCTGATCAGCTGATGTCGCTGGTTGTACCAGGGCAGATTTTCTCTACAAAGAGGATAAACCCAGATGGTATCGACTGCATCTACAGACACAGCATCATAGATCCTCCACTGTACCTGACAATGTGAATGATTGGCTTTTCCACATATTCACACTTTGTTTCCCATGAGACCCACCTGGAGTGCTTGTTGGTGACCTCAATGTTGACCTCATCTGACCAAGGCTCCCAGTCCCAGTTAAAGTAAAGAGTTTAGGAAACTCCACATGTTTACGTTCTCTGGTCCTATGTGTTACATCATATCTCAGGGAAGCAATAAGTCAGACACTCTGATAAAGTGAAAATTACAAAAATGTTTGACTGCAAACTTTTCATCACCTGTTTTCCGTTGGATTTTAGGTTTAGCTTTTTATTTACTGTCTTATTACACTTGTTATGTCTGCAGATCTCCTACAACTTATCTGAACAAATAAACTCTATATTATTGTAGTAGTACGTAGTAGTAGCATTGTATAGTACGAGTACGAGTATTATTGCATAATGCAAAATTAAAACGTACAGAATGTTTGGATGCGTTTTATTTTTTTAAAATCTGAAGATTGTGTGAAAAGCTATAAAACGATCAGTGTGTGAGATGGACACTGTGCTTTAATTTTTAGTTGTCCATAAAATCATTTCTTTGTTAACATAATAAATCTGACTCTTTATATGTCTTTAAACAAGGACATTTACTGGTTCCTGCAACAGTTCATTGGGCAGAATTGATGTTTCTAGATTAGAATAATTTTGAATAATAATTTATAAATATTTATAAATAAATAATTTATATAACCTTCTCCTATGGCTGTAAAAAAAACACGTGCTTCAGCATCATATTGTTACAGATTTAGAAAAGTTACCTTAGTTTGGCCCGTCTGTGTCTCCAAAGACCCGATCCAAATGTGTGCTTCACGGGGCGGGGCTGGTTATATATAGATAATGAAAATGACAGGAATTATATAAATATTAAATGGATAGTGTATAAAGAAAGAGCCACATAAGCATGAGTTGTGATAGCAATCATTTGTAATGTACTTTTCCTGTAATTAATTACTGCGACGTGGATCTGAGTGTTTGCCTCATTTACTCATGACTCATAACAGCTTCCTCCTCTGTCCTCTCACCATGGGAGCCATGGCTTCTGGGTTTCATTTACAGGATTCTTATGTGCCTAAAAAATAGGAATTTGAATTGAACATTTGTTAGTTCTGTATAATCATGGAAAAATGTTTGGAATTCCAGATTTTATTCCATATCTGTCAGTCCGTCCACCTTCTTTTTTCCTGATTTTTTTTGAGCCTGACCAGTGTAGAAACATCTGGTGTAAACTCCTGTAAGGCTTTTTTTTATTTTGCACATTAAATCTGGAAAACTACAGAACTTTACCAAGAAAAAAAACTATTAATTTTAAATCCTCTCATTAGGCCATAAAGGGAATAAATAAATGCCACATTTAGGTCAGGGTGCAACTGCTGTGGTAGAACTGCTGCTGGGAGACGTCACACTTCCTGCAGTCCCACTTCTAATCATCAGCTTCTGCACCATCACAGCAGGAAGGCTGCAGAACAGCAGTTGTACAGGAAGTACATTCTTTATACACATTTATTTTAACATTTTTAACGTAGCTGTACACAGCTGACAGCAGCATCCAGAGCAATCGTTGCTGTTTTTAGATATAATATAATATTTTATCATTACTGCCCAGCCCTACATGAAAGACACAGAATCTGTGTCTCAGTCATTCAGTAAGGTAAGATCCAGAACAAAGATTTAATTTCATGTAAATCAGTTTAGCACCTAAAAAAAATTTGTATAATGTGACAATCAGCTGAGATTCTGTCCTACAGTTCATCAAAAATGCTACATTTAGCGTTATTAATAACTAATGATAGAAGGCTGAAGTATATATTCCTATCTGAATGTTTAAGTCCAACAAGCTCTCGTTTCTCGTTTCCCGACTCTGCTAACCCAGGTGTTCTGTGGTTATGTTCAGACATCATTATTTGCTTCAGATTGTTGGAGTTTCTAGCCAGCATGCAGAATTATGTGCCTCCCACTGTAGAAGCAGGTGATGCATGTTTCAGCCTCATCAGCATGTTTGCAAACTCAGAATGGGAAGTTTTAATGACGACCGTTATCATGATTAATCCATTCTGAGCCGTCTGATTTCCTCCAGAACCAGGCTGCAGATAAACGCTCTGCTACCATCAGTCATAACTTTTTATTTTTAATGTAAACACTAACTGCAGATTAGTTTTGCAAAGCTGCTAATCGTCTGTTTCAGCCGACGCACAGGAGATGTATTTACGAGGAACAGATTTCAGAAAAAATGTTTGCTCTCTGTGAATCTGCATGCTGCTGATAAAGAACCTTACAAACACACACAGATCAGCAGGAACGATGCTTTTCTGCTTGTCAGTGACTTGTGATAACAGTTATAGGCAGAAAAATATGTGACGCAGTTTAACACGTTTGTCAGCTGATGCCTTAACTGGGTGGGAAAACAGATCCAGTTTATACGGATAATTTATTTAAGAAGCTAAACTTGAGCTGAAATTCTTCCTGTCACTTTTGGATTCTCTATAATGCTCAGAAAAAGATGACCTACTGGGTGGTAATTCTAAAACAGAACATTTTTACTAATGTAGGTCTATAACCTAATCACTCCGTGTCTGTCAGGGTTAGATATGAGGAACATTCAAAGCTGCGGCTCTGCTCAGCTTCTGCTGCCCCACTTACAGAAACAAGGCAATTAGTGACAATATTCAATATGTTTCAGCATCTCATTTTTCTCTTACTGGAATTTAAAACCCATAAATTATTCTCCCTAATTTATTCTTTTGTGTCACAAACTCCCTCGTTGTCTAAACACTGTTAAAACACATGCTCCTGTATTACATATTTAGGCTCATTATTTACACGGCCTATTTAACTGAAAATTGTCACCTGAGCATCAAATGTGGATTGACCTGTGACAGAAAATAATTCTAGTTCTTGCTGGGTTAATACGCCCTGCCCCAGAAAGCTTTGGAAGCAATAAAAACTATGGATGCACGATATATCAGCGTTAACATCGGTATGGGACGATCTTAGTCATTTTTTAACATATATCTGTATTGGTCCGATCAGTGAAACTGGGCCGATATTAACAACTGATGTTCATTTCCATTGTGTTACTGTTTGCTTTTCTGGAGGGGGAAGAGAGGGTTGGTCATGTGGTATTTGTTTGGACATGTGACAGTGACGACGCGCAGGATTGTGGGTGTTTAACTAAAGCAGAGAAGGAATGTCAGCGGTGTGGTCTTTATTAACTGTATCAAATAATATCAGAATCCGTTATTTACGGTGGTCAACATGTTCAAACGCACAGCAAATGGCAAAAATGTGTTGCAAACACATGAATGATGCACACTCCAAAACACACAAACACAAAAAAACAATGCAACGGAAAAATGCTGCAAATGTCAAAACAGCAAATGGCAAAAACAACAGCCAGTAATAAAAAAGCTGCAAACTCTCTACAAAACGTACTGCACCAGACCATTAGGGGGAGTCCACCACCAACTCATACTAGACCAGAACCTCAGTAGAGATGCCCAGATGGAACTTGGAGGAAAGAAAGAAAAGGTACGTTTTCCTTCGTGTCTTTTTTAAACAAGTGGTTGTAATGTTTTTTTTCCAATTTTATAGAACAGCACCATATTTATGTTGGTAATATGAGTGGTCGACTCCCTCTAGTGGTCTGGTGCACTTCTGTTTTGTGGAGCGAGTTTGTAGCTTTTTCAATTGGCTGTTGCTTTCGTATGTGCAGCATTTTTCTGTTGCTTTGGTTCTTTGCGTTTGTGTTTTTTGGAGTTTGCATCAATTATGGATTATGGATTAATTATATTAATATCGGACATCAATATCAGCCCAAATTTTCCTATCGGTGCATCCCTATTAAAAACTGATGCAGATTTAGCAGAAGGCTGAGAGTCAAAAAGAAGCTGGAAGTATTAAAAACTCTGACCAGCTTTCCTGTGCATGCTGAGGAAAAAACATTCCCATAGCATGATTCTGCCACCACCATGTTTCACCATGGGAGCTGCATGTTCAGGGTGATGAGTACTGTTAGTTTTCCTCCACTCATCACATTTTATTTAAAGGTCTTCTTTAATCAGAGCACCTTCTTCCACATGTTTGCTGTATCTCCAAATGACTTGCTGTATTTCCTACATGACTAGAACCTGAGTGCATGGTGAGGAGGTGTATCCACCATTTGATTCTGGTGTATCCTACCCAGTAAACACTGGACAGCTGCAGAACGCCGGCCTTCAAGGACTGGAGCTTTACATCCCTGGTTAAGGGGGACGTCCATGTCTTGGTAGATCTGCAGTTGGTCCATCCTCTTGACCAGAGCTAACCCTGCTTTAAACTTCTCTACAACTTTCTCCCTGATCTGTTTGCTGTGTTCCTTGGTCTTCATGATACTGTTTGTTCTCAACTGTTCTCTAAAGGACCTTTGAGGCCAGCAACAAAATAGCTGCAGTTGGACTCAGATTAAATTACACACAGGTGTACCTAATTACTAATCAAGCGACTTCTGAAGGTAATTGGATATTTCGATTTTCATTGGTAGAAGAAATAATGTTATTCTACCTTCTGATGGGGACAATCAAACCCTTGATGAACAACACATGATGTTTTACACTGTATCCTAATTAATTTACACAAACTTAACCAAAATTTAAACAGTATGACTAAAAAACAGTCTTGCTGCTTCTGTCTGGTTTAAAATGGAAAAATTAATCATTAATTATCATCATGAGTGTGAGCACATCTATAAAATTAGGGGTTTTAGCAGTTTGCTACTCAGGGGCATAAAGCTTTGTGTTAATACAATGTCATGTAGGAAATAAATCAGAAATGACCTTCGAAAAGGAACTGTTGCTGGGAAGGGTCATAAGGTCATCTCCAAACTATCTGTCCATCATTCTACAGAGAGAAAGATTATTCCCAAGTGGAAAATATCTCAGCTGTCAATCTTCCTAACAGTGGACGTCCCAGCATATTCAGCCGAAGGTCTGAGGGTGACCAAAAACCCAAGAGCTCCATTTCAGACTCTACAGGCCTCAGTTAGCAGGTTAAAGGTCATGACAGGACAGTTGGAAAAACACTGAACCAGTAGGGCTGTTTGGAAGGGTTGAAGGAAGGGTTTGAAGGGTTTGACCATAATGCACAGAACCATGTCGGTGAGCGTACAGAGATGCCTCAAACCAACTGTAAAGCACGGTGGTGGAGGAGGAATGACCTGGGCACCTTCCAGTCACTGAGTGGACCATGAACATCTCTGTATACCAAAATATTTTTAGTCCATGTCAGTCCATCTGTCCTGCAGTAGAAGCTTGGCCCAAGCTGGGTCATCAACAGAACAGCTGTTCTACAGCTGATCTACTGGAGAATAAAAAAGTAAGGATAAAGGTTTTGGCCCAGTCAAAGTCTGTGAGTTACTGTTGCTGAGGGATGTTCTACAGACTGTTATCTTTGGGTGGACTTCTTTGGTTTTGACTGTGGTGTAGTGTGTTGAATCATGACATGCCATAGTTACATCACCAGAGGTTGGATTTACTTGACTTTAAAACCTGCTGACAATCAGAAGGAATTGTGAATTGACAAGAATTGTGTCAAATCTGTAAGATTCTGATCAGTCATAAAATAAAATCACAGTTTAAATCGAACATTGAGCTCTTTTAGGAACTCCCCACCCTACAGCTCCCATAAACCCCTGCTTTCTTTCTTTGTTTCTGCCTTCAGTCATTCCTTCACCCACCCTCCACTCCCCCTCGCCTCACCCAGCCGGTGCCCACACACATGACAGCCACTCTGTGGCTTTCCTTCCACTCCCACTTGACATGTCATTTTCCAGAATGCAGCACTCGGCCTCATGTGAGCCCTCAGCCCCGTTTGCTTTCTGTTCCTCACACAAACCACCCAACACTGGCAGCTGTCAGTCACCCTTCTGGGCGCCATAGCAACCGGCTCCCAACTCGATGTGGTGAGAAATGAGACATGTCCTCTGTGTCAGGACCGGCCGGAGCTGTTGGAAACCTCACAGCCACACAGCAGAGGTTTGCTGTTTGTGTTCAATATGACTCATAAATATTTCACTGTTAATATTCTCCGATGCTGTGATTTCGCCAGAGAGCGTTACGTACTGAGCTGCGTCGTCTCTCCTCCTTTCTGCACAGAACTTCATTAAGAGATCACAGTTTGAAGAAATTCAGGGGTTATATTGCAAACCAAACCCAATTACAGCACAGAGCAGATTTCCTCTGTGAGTTTGATGTGATTATAAAATTCACCTGATTTGATTTGATTCGACCATAAACTAATATGTGCACAGCACGCCTGTAAATGCACACATCGCTCAGAACACGGAAAACACAATTAACATAGGCAGAGAGTTTGGAAATTATGTTCTTAGATTAAAAATTTTATATCAGGCCATAACCAGAAGGAACAAGAAGAACCTTAATTTTTACCCTCACAAATTAAATTAAATTTCAGCAATAGGGTGCGAACGCCCTGACGTTACCTGACAGACCGACACAAAGATAACTGTGACATGGAAGGCAAAGGATGCATGGTTTTCTACATTTTTTTTAGAAACATTCATGTGAAAAGTGTGTCTCCTTTTTTCTCTAATACTCATAAATAAAATTCAGTGCAATTATTCTGCTGGGGGACTTCAACGCCCACGTGGGAAACGACAGTGACACCTGGAGAGGCGTGATCGGGAGGAATGGCCTCCCCGATCTGAATCTGAGTGGTGTTTTGTTATTGGACTTCTGTGCTAGTCACAGATTGTCCATAATGAACACCATGTTCAAGCATAAGGGTGTCCGTCAGTGCACTTGGCACCAGGACACCTTAGGCAGGAGATCAATGATCGACTTTGTTGTCGTATCATCAGACCTTCGGCCGCATGTTTTGGACACTCGGGTGAAGAGAGGGGCTGAGCTGTCCACTGATCACCCCCTGGTGGTGAGTTGGATCCGCTGGAGGAGGAGAAAGCCGGACAGACTTGGCAGGCCCAAGCGCATAGTGAGGGTCTGCTGGGAACGCCTGGCGGAGCCCTCAGCCAGGGATGTATTCAACTCCCACCTCCGGGAGAACTTTGACCAGATTCCGGGGGATGTTGGAGACATAGAGTCCGAGTGGACCATGTTCTCCGCATCTATTGTCGATGCTGCTGCCCGTAGCTGCGGCTGTAAGGTCTGCGGTGCTTGTCGCGGCGGCAATCCCAGAACCCGGTGGTGGACACCGGCAGTAAGGGATGCTGTCAAGTTGAAGAAGTAGTCCTATCGGCTGTGGTTGGCTTGTGGGACTCCTGAGGCGGCTGACGGGTACCGTGAGGCCAAGCGTGCTGCGGCCCGAGCTGTGGGAGAGGCAAAAACTCGGGCCTGGGAGGAGTTCGGTGAGGCCATGGAGAAGGACTACCGGTCGGCCTCGAAGCGATTCTGGCAAACCGTCCGGCGCCTCAGGAGGGGGAAGCAGTGCTTCGCCAACACTGTTTATAGTGGGGGTGGGAGGCTGCTGACCTCGACTGGGGACATTATCGGGCGGTGGAAGGAGTACTTCAAGGATCTCCTCAATCCTGCCATCGCGCATTCCCTGGTGGAAACAGAGGCTGGAGACTCGGGGTTGGACTCTTTCATCACCCAGGCTGAAGTCACCGAGGTGGTTAAAAAGCTCCGCGGTGGCAAGGCTTCGGGGGTGGATGAGATCCGCCCTGAGTACCTCAAATCTCTGGATGTTGTGGGGCTGTCATGGTTGACACGCCTCTTCAACATTGCATGGCGGTCGGGGACAGTGCCTCTGGACTGGCAGACCGGGGTGGTGGTCCCCTTCATAAGAAGGGTGACCGGAGGGTGTGTTCCAACTACAGGGGGATCACACTCCTCAGCCTCCCTGGTAAGGCCTACGCCAGGGTATTGGAGAGGAGAGTCTGGCCGATAGTCGAACCTCGGCTTCAGGAGGAGCAGTGTGGTTTTCGTCCCGGCCGTGGAACACTGGACCAGCTCTATACCCTCTACAGGGTACTCGAGGGCTCATGGGAGTTTGCCCAACCGGTTCACATGTGTTTTGTGGACCTGGAGAAGGCATTCGACTGTGTCCCTCGTGATGCCTTGTGGGGGGTGCTCCAGGAGTATGGAATCGGGGGCCCTTTATTAGGGGCCATCCGGTCCCTGTACGAGCGGAGCAGGAGTTTGGTCCGCATTGCCGGCACTAAGTCGGACCTGTTCCCGGTGCATGTTGGACTCCGGCAGGGCTGCCCTTTGTCACCGGTCCTGTTCATGACTTTTATGGACAGGATTTCTAGACGCAGCCAAGGGCCGGAGGGGGTCTGGTTTGGGGACCAGTGGATTTCGTCTCTTCTTTTTGCAGATGACGTGGTCTTGCTGGCCCCCTCTAGCCAAGACCTACAGCATGCGCTGGGGCGGTTCGCAGCCGAGTGTGAAGCGGTTGGGATGAAGATCAGCTCCTCCAAGTCCAAGGCCATGGTACTCGACCGGAAAAGGGTGGCTTGTCCTCTTCAGGTTGGAGGGGAGTTCCTGCCTCAAGTGGAGGAGTTCAAGTATCTCGGGGTCTTGTTCACGAGTGAGGGAAGAATGGAGCGGGAGATCGACAGACGGATCGGTGCGGCTGCCGCAGTAAGGTGGGCTGAGCCGAAAAGCGAAGCTCTCGATTTACCGGTCGGTCTACGTTCCTACCCTCACCTATGGCCATGAACTTTGGGTCATGACCGAAAGAACGAGATCCCGGATACAAGCGGCCGAAATGAGCTTCCTCCGTAGGGTGGCTGGGCACTCCCTTAGAGATAGGGATAGGAGCTCGGCCATTCGGGAGGGGCTCGGAGTAGAGCCGCTGCTCCTCCACATCAAGAGTTGAGGTGGCTCGGGCATCTATACCGGATGCCTCCTGGACGCCTTCCTCGGGAGGTGTTCCAGGCACGTCCCACCAGGAGGAGGCCCAGGGGACGGCCCAGGACACGCTGGAGGGACTATGTCTCTCGGCTGGCCTGGGAACGCCTTGGGCTCCCCCCGGAGGAGCTGGAGGAGGTGTCTGGGGAGAGGGACGTCTGGGTGTCTCTGCTGAGTCTGCTGCCCCCGCGACCCGGTTCCGGATAAGCGGAAGACGACGAGTACGAGCAATCAGTTGCCTTCAGAAGTAATTTTATCAGAGTCCAGCTGTGTGTAATTTATTCTCAGTTTAAATGCAGATGTTCTGTGAAGGCCTCAGAGGTTTGTTAGAGGACATTTGATTTTGGCTCAGCTGCAGACATACACACCATATGGGAATCTACCTAAACTGACAGGACAAGCAAGGAGAGCATTTATCAGAGAAGCAGCCAAGAGCTCCATGGTAACTCTGGAGGAGCTGCAGAGATTCACAGCTCTGGTGGCAGAATCGGCTAACAAGACAACTATTAGTCGTACACGCCACAAATCTGGCATTTATGAAAGATTGGCAAGAAGAGAGCCATTGTTGGAAGAAACTCATAAGTCTCAAAAGACATGTAGGAGACACAGCAAACATGTGGAAAAAGGTTCTCTGATCAGAGGATGTTAAAGTTTTTAGTTAGAATGCAAAAGGCTAAAACCAATGGAAAACTAACACTGCACATCTCCGTTAACACCCCATCCCAATGATGAAACATGGTGGTGGCAGCATCATGCTGTAGAGAAGGGTGCTTCCACCAGTGGCAGGGGAACAGGGACGCTGGTCAGCATTAATGGGAATATGGATAGAGCAACATACAAGTCAATTCAATTCAGTTTATTTATATAGCGCCAATTCACAACACATGTCGTCTCAAGGCACTTCACAACAGTCAGGTTTAGACATTCCAATTAATCATAATCATTGACCAGTGCAGTCAGATTAATTTATTTATTCAAATTGGATAAAAAGTTTTTCTGTCTAAGGAAACCCAGCAGATTGCATCCAGTCAGTGACTTGCAGCATTCACTCCTCCTGGATAAGCATGTAGAGACATACAGGACAACTGTGGAAGAAAAAGCTAAAATGTCAGTCCCTAAATGTACGAAGCTCCTGGAGATGTACATCATAAGACCTGCAGCTGTAACTACAACTACAACTACTGAATTACAGTAAGTGATGAAGGACCTAATTAAAATAAACCAAATTATTCACATATTAAGTATAAATCTAATGGGACTTTTTAGTTATGAAGGGCCAAAAGGGTCAAAAAATAATAAATATCTTATGAATAAAATAAAAAAAAAGTGAATTAAATTAATAAATGTAATATTTTTTTATTTAATACATAATTAATTAATTAAATATAACATAAAATTATGAAATGCACAATTAAATTTCCCATAAATAATTGAATATAGCTTTTAAGTTATGAAATTAAATAATTAAATCAAATTATATTTTATTCATTTAAAAATACATCTAATTATTTCACTCCACATTTATTTTTATGCAGCAGTGCCATCTCAAAATTATTAAACTATCAACTTGACCCATGAACCCAGTGGGCGGAGCTAAGGCTGATCCTGTGAAATCTATTGCTTCAGTCTGATGTCTAAACATGGCAGCTTCTTCAACACAGTACCTCAATCAGCTCTCTCATAAAATGGTTTATGAGACATTTCAGACCAAGCTGTAGGTTGTTCAACAAGAGTTTGTGGTAAACAAACTGGAACTTTTTTTAGGTAAACCTAGTTATTTCCACAGTTTCAAAACACAGCATTCTGGGAAGTTAAACCTTCTGAAGTTTAGTTTGATGACTGCTAGGAGAATAAAAAGCTTTATCTTAAATCTCACATTGTCATTTTTGAAAAAGCAGCAACAGGCCCCATATATCCCATTATTTTACAGATGCAGGTTGTGTAAAGACCCCTGCTCCATCTGCTGTTTGTTTTTCTCCTCAGAGCTGCTTCTGCTGACATCCTTTAATAACTGTTGACATAATACAACTGTCCAAAGCTAGATTCCTACAGGTCATGTGTGGGTCATGTTCTGGGATTACAGCAGGAACATGAGAATTACATAATCCCTGCAGCTGCAGAAGGGGGTTGTAATGTTTGCTGAAATAAACATTTTCCTAATTTTAACCTCAGAAAATCTGGACTTTTGGTACATTTTAAAAGTTTCGTCAAGGACCCAACGCATCTGGATCATGTGTGTCTGTAGTTTTCCCACCTGAAATTGGAGTTTACTGACGTGATTCTCCAATTCATGAACAAATACTGCAGCAGTTTCTTAATTCTCTGTGATTTTGGCTCCTTAAAGGAGGAATCTTGTAGGGCTGTGGGCTTTAATGAGAAGAACTCCACAAGATGTCAGCTGAAAGCTTTCTTCTGTTAACGTATCTTTGTGGATCTTGAGAAGATTAAAGTTTTTTGAAGGCATTCTGTGGAGGCTGCTGTGGGACTGTCGGATTGTTTTTGGTCCATGTGTAACTGAAGTGAGATTTGGTGTCTGTGATTCCAACATTAAGCTGATCTTGTTCCCAGTGATGGTTGGATTCCTGCAGGGTTGCTCTTGGTTTCTAGTCTTCTTTATGGTTTTCATGGACCGGATCTCAGGGCAAAGTTGTTAGGAGGAGGGTGTCCTGTTGGTCTCACTGTGGCTTTTATCAGATGTTGGGGTTCTGCTGGATGGAAAATGCCATAAGAGGCTTCTAGCTTCATCTTGATGAGAATAAAGGTGGTAAAAGAATAATACAGTCAGGAAAAATATTAGTTTTTCCCAGCTTTTAACCCATTTCCATAGTTTTAGTTCAGATTGTAAAACATTGTGAAGTTAATGCACATACTGTAACCCAGAGTCCTACGGTCACCAGCTAGTCCAGTTTTAAAGAACATTTTTGTTTTACTCTAAATATCATTACAGAACATCAGAACATATAAACATCAGGTGGTATGAAGATGATTTGAACTCTGTGATAAATAATAACTAATTAGGAAAAACAAACAAGAAACAGGTCTTCCAGGAGTTGCCTCATCTGCTGAGAAATGTGAAACATTAAACTGGGAAAGAGGCAGAGTTTTCTAATTGTGAATGTTTAGCAACCTGATTAATGCAGTCAGTTTCAAAAACAAAGCAGCCATGATGAATGGTCTGATTTAAAAGCAGACGGTGCAGGTGATGTCATCAGGAGCAATTCTGCTTTCATGCAGTTACCAGAGCATCTGACAGTTGCACAGATGACATGACGTGTGGGGGTGCCCTACATGCATGCACTGGTTCCAGCCGGAGGCCGCTGGGACATCTGCACACCCCACTAACTGGCCAGCTGCTGATTACAACCACTAGGTCTTCTGCAAACCTACAATGTGAACTCATGAGACTCCATCGGTTCCTCTGTGTCTGCTTAGCCTCACTCACTGTTATTAATCACTGTCGGAGGCTCCTGCAACTGTCTGTGACATTACTGCTGCACTTATGCCCTCTGGTGGCTGTTTTAGTCATATCAGCTCTTTGCAAATAAAATAATTTGCCTCCGCATCACTGACCTGCATGGGGAACTCAAATTGGACCATAAACTGGACCGTTTGTCTTGGTGCTGAACTTTCTCTGTGACTGTGTATCTGCTGCACTTCTCAGTTGGTCAGTTCTGTCCTTGCTTGCGACTTTGAGCAGCAGATGCTGTGTGTTGATAAGTCATTTGGCCAAGATCACTCTTAATCTCTCAGCAGGACCTTCAGGCTGACACCACAAGTAAACAATGGAAAACATAAAAGCCAACAAATATGAGTCTTCTTGCAGAACAGCAGCAGTAATGTACTCTGAATGAGGAAAGAAGGTTGTACTTAGCCATCCGCCTTCAAACTGAGCACTCATCACAGCTTTATATAATTTGCTATGCTTCAGTACTACAGTATTGGCCTCTCGGTGGTACGTACACTATTTCTAGCTGCTCGGAGTGCTCGGTTGCAGTTTTGTCCGTGGCTTTCCCTTGGAAAATGTGCAAGCAGTCTCAGTAGGTTCTGAATGGGGTCAGCTCTCCAAAGGCCTGCAAAGATTTGAGGAGAAGTGGAGTCTGCAGGACAAGGTGACCCACTTACTGGAAATGTCCTTCAGTCCCTCCCTCCTGCACTCCATCTTCCTCTTTTATTCTCCTAGTTTTGCCTTCCTGCTGCCTCCTCTCCCTTCCATGTGTCTGTTTGAGCTCATCTCTGTTCTCTGCACAGTGGAACAGGAAAATCACCTTTAGGAGGTCTGCTCTGACCTCATTAAACAGCTTTTATAATAAGGTGTTTGTTGGATTTTTTTTATTTTAATTGGAATATCACAAAGTGAGACTTACATGAAGATTAGTTATGAAGATGAACCACTAAGTGGCGCTATATTACCATGTTATCCTCCTTGAACACCCGTCTCAGCTCTGTACATGAATGAAGAAGTGTTTTATAAATGTTGGAGGGATTTTTTAATGTAATCATCAATCCAAAGATCCATTAGTGGAAGGTCAGAATTTACCAGGTTGATATTTTTCAGCAGCTCTGTGGGTCAGAACCAGGCTGTGTTCCGGTTCTCTGATCACGGACACGTTGCTGCTGTTCTCTGTTCTCCATTTGTCAGGGTGGTGATGAACTAAACAACCCACAGACTCACTCAGATTCCCTGTTTTTTTATCTTCTCTGGGTTTTTTTTTTTGTGTGACTTGAAACATTTTGGGTTTCAGTGTTTCTCACATCTCATTGAAAGAAGTTTGAAGGTTGCAGTAAAGGGATAAGCTGCTACATTTAAAAAAGTCTGGAAGTGATTCAACTGGTGGCGTTAATTACCTCCTAATGGCAGACTCCACCTGCCTGATCAGTCATACACCTGACTGACAGTAAGAGACAGAAGTGTGGAGAAAACTGATGAAACCAAAGGTGACTGGAGCTGTGTTTTCAACTCGTGTCCTCTCCTCTTGACCCAAACAGAGTTGTGTTTTTGACTTGTATTGTCTCCTCTGGTCCTGACCAGCACTGTGTTTTTAACTTCAATTCAATTCAATTCAGTTTATTTATATAGAGCCAATTCACAACACATGTTGTCTCAAGGCACTTCACAAAAGTCAGGTTCATACATTCCAATTAATCCTAATCATTGAACAGTTCAGTCAGATTCAGTTATTTATTCAAATTGGATAAAAAGTTTTTCTATCTATGGAAACCCAGCAGATTGCATCCAGTCAGTGACTTGCAGCATTCACTCCTCCTGGATGAGCATGTAGAGACAGTGGACAGTCACTGGCGTTGACTTTGCAGCAATCCCTCATACTGAGCATGCATGTAGCGACAGTGGAGAGGAAAAACTCCCTTTTAACCGGAAGAAACCTCCAGCAGAACCAGGCTCAGTGTGAGCGGCCATCTGCCACGACCGACTGGGGGTTAGAGAGAACAGAGCAGAGACACAAAGAGAACAAAGAAGCACTGATCCAGGAGTACTTTCTATGGGAAGGAAAAGGTAAATGTTAATGGATGTAGCTCCTTTAGTCGTTTCACCTAGAAAGAAAGAACAGATAAACTCTGAGCCAGTTTTCAAGGTTAGAGTCTGAAGAGAGCACATAGAGTTAGTTACAGTAAAAGCTCAGTCAGTAGCCATGTCTAGGAGAGAGAAAGGGTTAAACACTGAAAGACAGGGCCATGTGGATCATCGGTAGAGGGTGAGCATTAAGTTGTTGCCAGCAGAAGCTTGGAGGATGCCCCTCTTCAGAAAGATGTCACAGGTAGACACAGAGTCAGGCCAGGTGTAGCTTCTAGGAAGAGAAAAGAGAGAGAACAAAGTTAAAAGCTGAAATAACAGCAAATAATGCAGAATTGGAGAGTAGTGTGAGAATGTAGCGAAAAGGGTGAAAGTGGTCATTATGTCCTCCAGCAGCCTAAGCCTATAGCAGCATAACTACACAGAAAGTTTCAGTTCTTGATTATTTAGTTAAACGGAGCTTATTTACAACAATGTCGTTTCAAGGCACCCCACAAAGGGCCCCACTGATGGTCATTGTTATACTAAAAACCGCAAGGATTGGGATACCTCTCTCTGTCAGACTGATTATAACCATTGGAAAAGAGAGGGGGTCATACAGGTAGCAGATATGGAGGTTGTGTTTGCACCTCAACAATAACTGAGCCGGTTTAGGCTAAACCTGACTTCCCCTTACTCCATCCAACAGGGAGGGAGGAAGGCTCCCTCCCTGATAAACTAAGCCACTCTAACTATAAGCTTTATCAAAAAGGAAAGTTTTAAGCCTAGCCTTAAAAGTAGACAGGGTGTCTGCCTCACGGACTAAAACTGGGAGCTGGTTCCACAGGAGAGGAGCCTGATAACTAAAGGATCTGCTTCCCATTCTACTTCTAGAGACTCTAGGAACCACCAGTAAACCTGCAGTCTGAGAACGAAGTGCTCTGTTAGGAACATATGGAACAATCAGATCTCTGATGTATGATGGAGCTAGATCATTAAGGGCTTTATATGTGAGGAGGAGAATTTTAAATTCTATTCTGGATTTAACAGGGAGCCAATGAAGGGAAGCTAAATAGGAGAAATATGATCTCTCTTTTTAATTTTCATCAGAACTCTTGCTGCAGCATTTTGAATCAGCTGAAGGCTTTTAACTGCATTTTGTGGACATCCTGATGGTAAAGAATTACAATAGTCCAGCCTTGAAGTAACAAATGCATGGTCTAGTTTTTCAGCGTCAATCCTGGACAGGATATTTCTAATTTTGGCAATGTTCCGGAGATGAAAGAAGGAAATCCTAGAAACCAATTTAATATGGGATTTAAATGACATGTCCTGGTCAAAAATAACACCAAGGTTTTTTACTTTATTACCGGAGGTCAATTTAATGCCATCCAGGTTAAGTGATTGACTAAGCAATTTCTTTTTTAAAGACTCCGCTCCAAAGACGACAACTTCTGTCTTGTCTGAATTTAGAAGCAGAAAATGTAACGTCATCCAAGTTTTTATATCTTCAAGACATGCTTGTAGTCTATCTAACTGGTTGGGCTCATCAGGATGAGCCCAATATGCTGCCTGATAATTTGACCTATTGGAAGCATATATATAGTAAAGAGAATTGGCCCAAGTACTGAACCCTGTGGTACTCCACAATTAACCCTGGAGTTTAAAGATGATTTATCATTTACATGAACAAACTGGAATCTGTCAGACAGATAAGATTTAAACCAGCCTAGTGCTGTTCCCCTGATCCCTACAGCATATTCCAGCCTTTCTAAGAGAATATTATGATCGACTGTATCAAATGCAGCACTGAGATCTAACAGAACCAGTACAGACACAAGTCCATTATCTGAGGCCATAAGAATATCATTAGTGACTTTCAGCAGAGCTGTTTCAGTGCTATGATGAGCTCTGAAACCTGACTGAAACTCTTCAAACAGGTCATTGCTGTGTAAATGCTCACACATTTGATTAGCAACTATTTTCTCAAGCATTTTAGATAAGAATGGAAGATTGGATATCGGTCTGTAATTTTTCAAGTCATCTTGATCAAGCGAAGGTTTCTTAAGTAAAGGTTTAATTACAGCTACCTTAAAAACTTGTGGTACATACCCATTTACTAAAGATAGATTAATCATATCTAAAATGGGGCTGGTAATCAGAGGGAACACTTCCTTAAATAATTTGGTTGGGATTGGGTCTAACATACAAGTTGAAGGTTTAGATGAAGCTAATATTTCTGATAACTCTGGAAGCTCCACAGGATCAAAACAGTCCAAACACAGATCAGGTTCTACAGTTACTTCCAATGATGTCTCACTTGTTGAGGATGAAGTAATCATCTTCGGGAGTATGTCAAAGATTTTATTTTTAATAGAATCAATTTTAATTAGGAAGAATCCCATAAAGTCATGACTGCTAAGAGCTAAGGGAATGGATGGCTCAACAGAGCTATGACTCTGTGTAAGTTTAGCAACTGTACTAAAGAGAAACCTAGGATTATTCTTGTTCTCTTCTATTAATGATGAGAAATAAGCTGTTCTAGCTTGGTGAAGTGTCTTTTTATACAACAGTAGGCTATTTTTCCAGATTAAGTAGGACTCCTCTAGGTGTGTAGAGCGCCATTTTCTCTCCAATTTTCTAACATTGTGCTTTAAAGTACGCAGCTCTGAATTAAACCAAGGAGCTAGCCTCCTATGAATAACTTGTGTCCTCTCCTTTGGTGCTAACCAGCACTGTGTTTTGTAGACTTGTGTCTTCTCTGGTCCTGACCTGTTATGTGTCTTTTATGCTTCTTCTTTCAGTCCCAGCAGTCACAGCGAGGGGGTTGGCCCCAGGAGGAAGCTGTACAGCGCCGTTCCAGGCAGACACTTTGTGGTGGTTCGTTCTTACACCGCCCAGGCTGAGGGAGAGATCAACTTGTACAAAGGAGACAGGGTCAAAGGTGAGTGATTGGCTCAACAGCAGTTTAGTTTAACCTGCCCAACACTGACAAAAAAGGTTAGAAAACCAAAGCCTGTCTTCTAAATTTATATCCAGAAAAATACAAAATTTAGGTGTCCTGATCCAGTTATGCACATTTCTAACAAGATTTTCCCATGAGAACATAAAGTATTTAGGTTAGAAAGAAAACGTTAAGATAAACATTTATAGACTCTCCTTTGCTTTTCTTTTATTCTTTATCTTCCAGGAAACAAACTCAAAAAATCTAAATTTCGTTTTTTAAAGAAAAATTTTCATGTGATGAAAGATAAAACATGTACCTGTGGTCTTTCTGTGGTAACAGGGATATTATTTTGTTGTAATTCTTCTTCGGTATTTTAAAGGGCAAAGCATTTGTGATCCAGTAAATGTTCTTGACTGTTTCTGTTTTACACATCCTAGTTTAATGTCCTCCTTAGCCTGGAGATTGTGCAAACTTCAACCTGGACAACAGGAGTAATCTGTACAGTTTCCAGACACACCTTTCAAACTGTAACTGATGCAGCATTTCAGAATATCTAGCAGGGGTAACATTTTAATATCTCAGAAAAATCACAACAAACTTAGTGACAAGTGTTGCAGCTTTTGTGGAACTGTGGTCGTCTTCAGACTCTGGATCCAGAGGAAGTAAACGCTGTGATCTCAGGCAGATTTTATGACTTTAAACCGTTCACGTCTGAATGTTTTATTGTTTACGCGCCCATTTCTGTTTCTATGCTGTGTGTATACAAATCATTGTTATAGGGGTAACTTTACTTGTGTTTTTGAATGTATCCCCATTCAAAGAATTCCCAGTTAATGTTTGCTGATGGTAGAACATCAGTCTGAAATGCCAACAGCAGCTCCTTCTCCCATTTCTCTTTGTCCGAAGATGCGAGTAAAGCTGGAAGTTCAGCTAGACTTTGGTACAAAGTTATTTTGGGTTTGTGATAGAGTGTAACGGATAAGATAGAATACGCTGTTCACCTCTGCAGAGTTTGCAGGGGTGTCTTGTTGTTTGGCACAAGCAAAATAAAATGTTTTCCAGTTGCACATTTCAGGAGACTGTAACTACTGCTTTATTGGTCTAATTTCACAGTTCTTTGTCCCATCCTGGAGCTTCTTCTCCTAATACCTTCCTGAACCGCTTGAGCTGACTAAAGATGTATGATTGGTCGAGTTTAAATGTTGCCTTTAAAAAGACATGAAATCCAGCTCATTTTAAACTAGGAGAAGCAGAAACTTCCAGAAATGTTCAAGATTACAGAGAAATGTTCCAGAGGAGAAAGTAGAAGTTAAAATAGAGTAACAAGAACCCTTGTTTTAAGTAGATGTTAAATTTTACTGGTGTAAAGTTATAAAAACTTGCAAAAACAAGTAACAACATATTAAAATGTGTGAACAAAGTGGTAAGAAGTTGTTGAAAATGTGTTAAGATAGGAGTGTTCATATGTTTTTTAATGCCAGTTAAAAGAAACTCTGAAGACTTCATAAAGAGCAGAGAACACCGTGAAAAAGAGATTTACCTCTCCAGCGCTTCTCTTCACCTTGGAAATCTGTCTTATCTGGAAAAAGCTCCAGTAAGACCTGGTTATACTGAGCCAAAGGATGAAGATTTTCCATCCATGCATTAAGATTTAAAAAGATGGATGTCAGTCAGCTTTTTCAGCTCCATTTAAATTCTTTATGCCAGATTAACCTTTAACCTTTAAAGACCCAGAGTCTTGACTCTGAATCTCATATTTCTGTTAGAGGGGAAGAGTAGGATCAGAGTAATGAAGTTAATGTGAGGAAAACATGGACTATTCATTATCCCTTAAATATGTCTTCTGTTTATTATTCCCACCTGAAAGCTATTTTCATTTGGAGTATTTCATGATTTATTTGAACTGTTAGTTTTCCCTGCATGAATTGATTACCCATTAAAAAACTGCAATGGGTTTTAAACTTAACTGGGTTTTATAAACTGCGTAAAAAGACACAAAACCTCCAGCTGCACTCAATCATGATTACTAACCTCCTCAGATTTTCCAAAGAATTTCAATCATTTTATCCTCACATGTTCTAGATCTTTGCTTTCTTATTCAGAAGTTGGCTGTTTAAATTAAGTATTTAATCTGTTGATAATACTGTCTTTTTTCCTCACCCTTTCTCCCCAATCACCTCCCTGCTGCTCTTCGTTCCAGTTCTGAGCATCGGAGAGGGAGGGTTCTGGGAGGGCAGCGCCCGCGGCCAGTTGGGCTGGTTTCCGGCCGACTGTGTGGAGGAGATCCCGGCCAAGGCCACTGAGGAGAGAACCTGTGAGTACCATCACCAGAGGCTGCAGGCGGATTGGAGGGGACGGTCCAGCTGTGTTGGTTACAGGATATATAACCCGGTTCAGATGGGGAGGGTTAAGGTTAGAACACCAGCTGAAATTAAAAGTGTGTTCAATAATGAGCTTAAAGTATTCATTAGTACTTAAAAATTTTAAGTGGAAATGAAAAAGATCAGGCATGGCATAACATTATGAGCACCTTTCTGTTGCCATGTTGATCCCACCTTCACTGTGAAACCAGTCCTGACCCGTTGGTGCATGAACTCCACTAGACCCTGGAAGCCGTGCTGTGGTATCTGGCACCAAGATGCTGTTAGCAGATGCTTTAAGTCCTAGAAGTTGTGAGGTGGGCCTCCATGAATTGGACCTGTTCCTAAAGATGCTCGATTTCATTGAAATCTGGGGAATGGAAGGCCAAATAAAAACACCAAGCTGTTTATTGTTCTCCTAAAGCCATTCCTGAAAGAGGTTTGCTTCACGGCAAGGAGCTTTGTCCTGTTAACTGAGGCCACTGTCCTTAGGAAATATTATTTTCATGAACAGGTTTACCTGGCCGTACCTGGTGGAAGTAACATTTACATGGTTGACAGGACCCAGTATTTTCCAGCATAACATTGCCCAATGGCCACCTTCTTCCATTGCTTCGTGGTCCAAATCAGGTGCTCATGTCTCCATTGCTAGTTGTTTTGGCAGAAGACAACAACTGGGTACCCTCACTGGTCTGCAGTTTGGTGTTTTTGTAACGTTTCCTTAAAATCGTTTGTACAAACTTGTGTTTCTTAGAGAGATTTATTTCCATGTGTGCCAAAGCTTGATTTATCCACACAGAGCTCATTCATGGACATTAACTACCAAACTAAACATCTTAATGACTCTAATTGGATCCCATGAAAACAGTTTTGTGTGTGACGGCACGTGGCTTGTGCTTCAGCTGCATGTGTGTCTTTCCCTCTATCTCCTCGTCTTCCCATCTCTTCCCATCTCCCTCAGGCTGCCGTGTGCCGAGCTTAGCGCTACATTGCCCTGCTAACTCAGCTGTGCTCTTATTTCCTGTGGGTGGAAGCTAATGAACATATCACGCCATGCTCCATCCCCATAACTTTTTTCTCCGTCCATAAGTTCACTCTGTGCCTTGCATCGAAGTGAACGTGCAGATGTTTGGGACGTCTACCATCTCTCTGTCCCCCTCTCTTACTGATTTTTATCTTCTGCTGATCTGTTTTCTTCCTTTGTTTAAGTTTTGAGATTAGCACAGAGTGCAGCATTGTAGAGTCAGCTCCAAACATCCAACTCTTGGTCCAACTCTGTCCCCGGGAGAACGGAGGAGGGGAACTCTTATTCTTCCATCACTCTGTCTGTTTGCCTTCGTCTGTGTGGCTCACTTTAAAGTTTAACCCATGGCCATTGGCGCGGGAAAACCTCCCTCACACCGCACCGTGTCCAAACTGCCTCCAGGTCTGCCTAGAAAGAAAAGCCTGTTAGAAAATGGGAGCACAGTATGGCGTCCTGCAAAGAGCCATTCAGAGGCGGCTTTGTTCGGATCAGCTGTGTGGTGGTGGGGGGGGGGCAACACATGGCCGTGGAACAGCTGGTGCTGATTTAGGAAAAGATAAAAATGAAGGATGACTGCAGTTCGTTTCATCAGAACGATTGTTGGTCTGATTCAGATTTTTCTCTTTAATGATAACTAAATAAGCAGCTGTCCGCTTCCTACAGCAGTACACACACACACAAACACATCACCCTCCACCCTCTTAGGTTCCCTGGGTAAAAAACAAATGTGTGAAAAGCCTTAAAATAGATTCATCTTTTATTGCAGCAGCATAATAAGACACTGAAAAACTTCCATGTTCCTGCTTCCAGGGGCCAATTTCTCTTAGCCACTGTTCAACATGGGAAACATAACAGGACATGCTATTCAGTTATGGCATATCATGATTAGTCAGGAAATGGTGAATGCTAAATAGCTACTGACCAAAGTGTGTCCATATCTACAATCAGAGCAAATATTAAAAAGTTTAAACCAACAGGAACCCATCTCCAAAGATCAATGTTATTGTAATGCTGCCAAAAATGCCATCCTGGGATCTCCAAGTCTCCAAAACAATTAGACAATATGTACATGCTGCCTTGTTGTTTGGGAATGATGCCAAAAATAACCTTTTTTGTCCTACTATCACAAACTTAAACTCTACTGGGACTTTAAATGGAACCACAGGATTTGGTCAGATGAGACTAAGATTAAGCTTTTCTGCAACAAACACTCCAACTGGGTTTAATGTGAAAAAAATCGGAAAAGCACTTCATGCCCACTGTTAAGTACAGAGGAGAATCTGTGATGCTGTGGGCTGTGTGCGCAGCATCATGAGCTAACTGTATAACCAAAACAACTTTAATAAAAATATGGTATTTGATGGTTTGGTTTGCAGGACATCAGAGCAAATATGTCGCCACCCTGTGCATGAACCAGAAGCGATTCTACTTTGAGCTCCAGTGTACTTTGTCTCCTGTACTTTAGGCAGAGACTGACCCCTGACTTGGAGGGAGCGGCCCACCTTTTTCTGGTTGAGAACCGTGGCTTCGGTTCTTGAGGTGCTGATTCTCAACCCGGCTGCTAACTTCTCCAGTGCACACTGAAGGCATAGCTTGAAGACACCAACAGAACCACTTTGTCAGTGCAAAGGAAGAAACTTGCAGACCCCTTCCAGTTGTTCTCTGAGGAACATTTCTTTAAATTAGCACATTTGTTGTCAAACTAGAGACCCTCATGTCCAGCCATGTTAGCTTTGGATGATCCAAGAAAACCAACTGATTGCTGAAGAAATATTTTAACAGTGAGTCGTGTACTTATTCATTACCTACATCCTTATTTATTCATAGAGAGTGGAAAAATGAGGTCCCTTTGTGCGCTCTGTCTGTAGCAGTGAGGAGTTAACAGGGTGTTAGTGAGAGCTGCTCTGACGGATGCTTTGGAGACGGTGGTGCTAACCAAAAAGATTCTCATGTTTTTAACATTAATGTTTGCAGTTTCGATCACCCTCCATGTATCAGCGAAGCTTCTTCCCACCCAGACTCACACAAATCTACACATGGTGATTTAACTTAAATGCGTTTAGCTTCTAATCCCTCTAATTCAATAGATGTGATGCAGGCGGATTATGGCCCACTTACACATGCTCTGGTTTGGACCCTCGGCAGGATTCAGAGGTTTGTGGATGTGGAAACAGGAAACAACAGCAGATTTACATTCATTAGTTTATCTATTTGATTCTCTTACAACTCGAACACCCACCGGTGGGCATTTTCTCCTCACTACAGCTCATTGGAGTGCAGTCTGACATCCGTAGTGAAGTTGTCTTCTATCAAACAACCTGGAGAACAGTCAGATTTTCTCTCTGGGGCTTTTTATGTGCAGATTGGATTGAAGTTGTTGTCTTTTTTATTTTCTTCCATAGATAATTCCTAAGTATTATAGTGGTGCAGCTGCATGAAGGTTGATTGAAACCAGAAGAAGAGAGAATATTTCTCCAGTTTGGAATAAACTTGTTGTTTGCATTGTTTGTACCAGATGAATAGTTTTGAACATCTGAGATTATCTTTAATTAAACCCAAAGCAGGGACAAATCCACTACAGAAACAAACAAAGATCCCAGTTCAGACTGGGAAAGTACTTCCAGCTAATGTCTCATTGTTTTTGGAGCAATATCATCTTCCTTCAACATCCATCATCCCTGAGATCAACTTGCATCAGGTTTACCCAGCATCATGTGAGGTTTTTAAGGAATTCTGGCACAAGCAAAACATTTTAAATCCACTCTGTATCAGCAGGATTAGGATCCGGGCTTTCAAGGCATTCCTTTGAGAGATTGCCGGAACCATCAAACATTTTTTAAGTGTTTGTCTTCATCATGAATTTTTGGATAGTTTTTCATTTTACTAAAGGACCTTCTCTCTCTGCAGTGAACGCTATATATTTGGCATGTATGGGCACAGATATCTCAAAGTTTATATTTGACGTCACCTGAGCCAGATCCAGAGTTTAGGTCTTGTTACAGTGCCCAGGTAAAACATTTCTGAATCAGGTGATCCGAAGCCCGTTCCTGCTGACTGTTCTCTGTTAGTCTCTGCTTCCTGACACTTCCTGTCTACAATGTTTTGCAAAATGAACATTTTTCCAGCTTTGTTGAATGCTCCATTCAAATTCAAAAACAACTGTTTTGCCTGAGAATAACCTATTTAACCTATTTTATTTATTTTGACGTTGGCGTCTACCTTGCTTTGTGTTCTCACCACGCCCTAAAGTCCACAACAACGCTCCTAGTTTTCTTTTGATTGGTCTTTAACTGACTTCAAACTTATCATTTAAAGGTGAACTTCTGACAGGAGAATAATGACTGTTATCAAAATAAGTTGCACATGTGGAAACATAACAGCATGCTCAAAACGTTTTAGAGCCAGCTACCATTGTAGTTAAGACCTTCTTGGTTAATCTCTTGATTGTCCTGGAATTATTCAAATGTTTATTTTACTTCTGTAATGTTTGTGACGTTTAGTAGTGTTTTTACCAGACTTTCTGATTACTGTGCTGCTTGTGTGGGTATTTTTCCTTCCTTTGGGATAAATGAGCTATAAATGCTTCTCTGAACTTTCTTCTACTCAAGCTCAGTACAGCAAGCATGTATTGTACTTGTTGGCAAATTACAACATTAGTTCATCTTCAAAGTCCAAACCTGGTTCACACAGCATGGTTTACATATTAATTTAAGTGACGAAAAATTAATGCATCAAAAAAGTTAAAAACGTTGTGAAGGAAGCCAACAGGGTTATACTATAACAGAAAAAAGTATTTAATATTTATTACATATTTTAAAGAATAACAGAAGCATATGCATCCAAAATAATTATATGCTTTACAAAAGTAAAAGTTTAATAATGAGTGGGAATCAGTCTCTGGCTCAGGTGGAGGAGTTTAAGTTGTTGATGTCTTTTGCACAGATAATTGCAGAATGAATCAGGAAATGGACGGCTTAAAGATCTGTCTACAGAAATGTTGGTGCTGCTTCAATCCGACATGTTGAAGAAGGAGCTGAGCCAGAATTCAAGGCTCTTAAATTTCATGTCCTTCAGTGATCTGACCCTCACCCATGATCTAAAACACGCTCGGCCAAATGATTTTCCTCCATTTGGGAGCCAGACTCAGCCTTAGAGATATGTTGAAGAGCGGCCATTTCTCCTCATCAAAGGAGGCAGTGAAGGTAGTTTGCAGTTCTGATCTGGATACCTTCTGGGTACCTCCCTTGGAGGTTTTACAGGATTGTACCTCTGGAAGGAGACCCCAGGACAGACCCAGAACATGCTGAAGGGATCATACTTCCCTTCTGGCCTAGGATACCCCAGAATGAGCTGGAGAGTGAGATGTGGAGAGGGATGTCTAGGTTTCCCTCTTGGAGTTGTTACACCTGCAATCAGAACTAATAATGCTCAAACCATCCTGTGGCAAACCTCTCCATTTCATACCTGAAAAATCTGTGTACAAAGCAACCAAAACTACAATAGCACAAAGGTTCAGTGACCAGCGCCGAACATTGGAAACACTCTGTTCCCATGTTTGCTTCCTAAACTTAATCACTTCAGTACCACATCCCTGCAACTAAAAGATTAGAATGCTTTATTTTTTCAAAAATACCTTTGTACAGAAGGAATCACATAATCTAAATAAAACCCAAAGTAACCAAGTTATTCTGCGCACTGTAGTTCTGTTACAGATGTGCAACATGCCAGTGAACATCCAGCTGCAGACAGTCCCACTTTCCCTCACGCTCAAACTAAGATGAGACTGAAATAGGCAAAAAATGAGGGTTAAAACAGGCCTGGAAGGAACCAAGAGCAGAATCAGTTACTGCTCACACACACACACACACACACACACACACAGCTGACAGGACAGTGATACAACCACAGACGGAGCAGGCGCACATGTTTTCACACAAATATGAGTACTCTGTGTTCTGATGAGACACATGGCTGCTGCATCCCTATTGATCTGTGACCATAGAAACCAGCTGGCCGTTGCTATGGACTGTGGTGATGCTGGGGACGTCAGATTCCCAATCAGCGATATTAAAGCTAAATATGTCTCTCGTAATCCTCTTTTTTTTTTATCTGACTGATCTATAACATCCAGCCGCATCCTCCTGCGATCCGATCGGAAGTGGCATCAGGCAGAGAGAAGGAGAAACGCCTTACTGCAAAGATGACCTAAACTGGATCAGATCAGCTGCAGTCTCTGGGAAATTGTGACAGCTGGTGTGAGAGAATATGTGAAAGGATGAAGATGAGGGGAGGAGATGATGCTTAATCTGACAAATACATGAGAATAAGACCAAAGGGGCTAGAGGGTTGCAGGGGGTCATGTGTATTTAAACTCGCCTCCCTTTTTCTTCTGTTTGCAAATACATCATATCATAGAAGTGTTGAAAGTTAATATTTAACAGGCAGAATAACAGATAAAGAGAAAAAAAAACAAACAGCAGGAAGCTTTATCATCTTCTTTCACATGCTGTCTCTAGGGGGCGTTACCGAAAATCATCTGCCTCTATGTCAGTCTACTGTGTGCCTTGCATCCTCCACATCAGGGGCTGAACCATGTTTCAGGGGCTCCCTTTGGTCCTCGTGTTGTTTTTCTTTTAATGTGATGTAGAAATGTGTTAATTAATCTTCAGATCTGGCTTTGCAGCCACCTTCTCACTAGATAAAGACATCGCCACACTTTGTCTCGGTTTCAGCCTGAGAACCTGCCAGGTGCAATTCACAGGTAGCAGCTGTGCCTACAAAAGCATTGCAATAGGTGTGATTGGGTCAATAGGTCAGAGTGGCTAACCCTGCTGATCGATCCACACATACAGAGCATACATGTGGATACGCTGGCACCACATCATGCAGGACTTTTCACAGCTCATCCTGCTCAATGTGGTGGACCAGAAGTAACTCCAAGACCTTGCAAAGACCATCCGTGTTCTGACACCGTCTTCACCCAGCAAGTTTATGAAACATGACTTTTCCCTTTTTTAATTTATTTTTGTTTTGTATTTAAAACTGGGATCTCTATAATCAGAATGCTGGTGTAGCGATGGATGGATGGATGGATGGATGATGGATGGATGAATGGATGGATGGATGGATGGATGGATGGATGGATGATGGATGGATGGATGATGGATGGATGGATGGATGGATGATGGATGGATGATGGATGGAGATGGATGTTGAGGATGGATGGAGATGGATGATGGATGGATGGATGGAGGATGGGATGGATGGATGGATGGATGGATGGATGAATGGATGGATGATGGATGGAATGGATGGAGGTGTATGAATGATGGATGATGGATGGATGATGATGGATTGATGGATGGAGGATGGATGGATGATGGATGGATGGATGGATGATGGATGGATGGATGATGGATGGATGGATGGATGATGGATGATGGATGGATGATGGATGATGGAATGGATGGATGGATGGATGGATGGATGGATGGATGATGGATGGATGGATGAGGGATGGGGATGGATGGATGGATGGATGGATGGATGGATGGATGAATGGATGGATGATGGATGGATGGATGGATGGATGGAGGGATGGATGGATGGATGGATGAATGGATGATGGATGGATGAATGGATGGATGATGGATGGATGGATGATGGATGGATGGATGGATGGATGAATGGATGATGGATGGATGAATGGATGATGGATGGATGGATGATGGATGGATGGATGGATGGATGGATGGATGGATGGATGGATGGATGGATGGATGGATGGATTTATTTTCTATGGTAAACCTTTATGTATAAAATATTTACTGTGCTAAAATCAACTATTAATTAAATGTTCATACTTGGATGTTCTGGAAGAAAATTTATTAATTGTTCATCTTTGATTTTAGGAATGTAAACTTAAAGAGTCCACACATTTGTCATTGAGGGGATAGATGTTTGTTGCTGTTTTTTCTCTTCAGGCCCGGTCCACCTCAAACCATCAGAACCTTTCAGTTCTGTTTGATGTTCTTGATGAACGGCTTGTAAGGGCCTGTGTTTTGTTGCTCACTGTTTATTGCAGATGTTTAAAGTTATTCAGAAACATGTTTTCCATAAAAAGACATCAGCTTATAGGTAGCATCAACTGCACTGTAGGTACTGATGTGATTCTGCTTGCATTTTTGGCAGATTCGCGAGCCGACCGGGCCGACAGACGGAAGCTCTTCCGACATTACACTGTGGGCTCGTACGACAGCTTTGACGCCTCGAGGTGAGACTCACATACACACTCGTCCTCCTGTATGTCTAAACTCTTTCATCATTTAATGACCGTTGTTTTGTTTTATCTCCTGCTGGGTTAATTGAATTTCTCTTTCCTCCTGTTTCTCAGAAAAGGGAAAATTCTTTGCAAATGTAGGATGTGACCGACTCGTCTCAGCTTCTATAAGTGAATATTTTTGTCTAATCATACCTGACGTTGAATCCCGAGGTTTCTTCATTCATCTTCTCATGAGTTATTTTGTTGAGGTCTCCTCTGCTGTCACATCCACTTTAATTTGAGCTTAAGCAGGAATGAAGATAGATGTGTTCTCCTTTGGTTCGTTGAAGGAGAAATCAAGTTGAATCCAGACTCAACTTTGAACTAATTTTGTTTAAAAGACTCAGTCACTTTGGTGAATGGGCTGAGTGGAAGGTTCTGACCCAGTGCCTAAGAACCCTGATGTCTTTCTGTTTTTGCAACACTCTTTAAAATTCCACTGAGGAACAGACATGATTTCAAGGTAGAGAAGACATCATCCCCCCAAAAACTAAGTGTCAGTTTTATCTAAACCCATGGCCATTATGGAGTCATTTTATTATTTAGATTTATTTCTAACGTCTAAAATGACTTTTAAACTCGTGGAAAAGCTGAAATAATTTAGATGATGTGTTAAAATGTTGTGACAAACACTGTGACGTTTCCTCGTTGCTCTTCTGAATAACCTTTAGCAGGACTCTGAGCTGGAAGATGTTAGTGCACCAAATATTTAATGAGGGTCAAGGTGAAGCATGTCTGCCATGGATCACTCTGCAGGGATGAAGCTGCTCGGCCAAATGTGAAACGTGACGTAGACTCAAGGCTCTGTGATGTTCCAGGTCCAAAAGTTATAGTTCTTTTCTCTTTGGAGAAAAAGGAGCAAAATGAGCAAACATCCCTAATGGTGGTTATTTTCCATGTCCCCAAAGACTGAGATGTTGCTGAGGTTTTTTCTTTCTTTTTATGGAAAGCTGTTGTTCTTCCATCAAGTCTTTCTTTACTCTTTAAAAATGTATGAGTGTGTTTTAGCTGCCGGTGGCGGCCATTGAGTGGTGCTCGAGGAAGGAGGAATTTATCCTCTTCTGTGTGTATGTGGGCAGGCAGCAGGTCGCACACAGGTGATATCAGGGCTGCAGTTAGACCCGATCTATCAACAGCAGCACGATTATCCTATCTATGAGGACAAGAACGTTAGGACACAGACGGTAGTGAAGACATTTTAAGATGGATTTGCTCCTGTTGTTATTACACATTTTCCCATCTTTAATTTGACGTTTTGTCCAATTCAACTGCAGTCCATGTTTTGGTCCAGTTTATGGATCCTGGGTTCTTTGGTAGACATCTTTTGGGATCCCACAGCTTGGCTCTGTGATATGTACCTGCAAAACATTGGAAGGACTTTTCTTGTCCAGGAGCCCTTTCAGGTGATGCCACAGAATTTATGCCAAATGGCGCTCTGGACTCTGGCTCAGTCGTTCTTCTGGTGAAGTTTTTTTTTTTAGTTCATTTGGATCTATGATTGGACTCACTGTGATGCTGAAATTGAAATTATTTCAATTTTTCTAGGAGACATCCAAATTGACCTTCCGGCTGAAAATAAACAATGCCGCAGCATGATGCTGCCACTGCCATGTTTCGCTGATGGGGATGGTGCTTGTTTGGTGATGATGATGTCTTGTTTTTGTGCCCCACATTCCTTTTGGAGTTGTGGCCCAGTATGGTTTTACCGGACGAGAACGCAATCTCCCAAAACGTTCTGGTGGGTTTTAGTCGGGCCTGAATGGTTTGCTTTGTAAGAAACGTTGGCGGTGCCTCTCTGACCAGCTCCATGAGGATGGTATGAGGGCCCGACATCCACAAATGGGGGTTGTGCTCACAGCCCAACACCGTGTAGGACGCTTGGCATTTGCCAGAGAACACCAGGATTGGCAAATTCGCCACTGGCGCCCTGTGATCTTCCCAGATGAAAGCAGGTTCACACTGAGCACATGTGACAGACGTGACAGAGTCTGGAGACACCGTGGAGAGCGATCTGCTGCCTGCAACATTCTTCAGCATGACCGGTTTGGCAGTGGGTCAGTAATGGTGTGGGGTGGCATTTCTTTGGAGGGCCGCACGGCCCTCCATGCACTCGCCAGAGGTAGTCTGACTGCCATTAGGTACCAAGATGAGATCCTCAGACCCCTTGTGAGACCATATGCTGGTGCGGTTGGCCCTGGGTTCCTCCTAATGCAGGACAATGCTAGACCTCATGTGGCTGGAGTGTGTCAGCAGTTCCTGCAAGATGAAGACATTGAAGCTATGGACTGGCCCGCCCGTTCCCCAGACCTGAATCCGATTGAGCACATCTGGGACATCATGTCTCGCTCCATCCACCAACGTCACGTTGCACCACAGACCCCAGGGGTTTGGCGGATGCTTTAGTCCAGGTCTGGGAGGAGATCCCTCAGGAGACCATCCGCCGTCTCATCAGGAGCATGCCCAGGCGTTGTAGGGAGGTCATACAGGCACGTGGAGGCCACACACAATACTGAGCCTCATTTTGACTTGTTGAAACCTGTTTAATATGGGATTTAAATGACATGTCCTGGTCAAAAGTAACACCAAGGTTTTTTACTTTATTAATAATAATCATCTTGTAATCAACATGTACATTACAACGAAATTTGTCCTCTGCATTTAACTCATCCCTTATAGGGGAGCAGTGGGCTGCCATTGTGCGGCACCCAGGGTGCACCCAGGGAGCATTCTGGGGCTAAGGGTCTTGCTCAGGGACCCAGAGTGGCAATCTGTGGGATACGAACCCAGCCCCTTGTGTCCCCTCCGGAACATAAACCTCCTGCTCTAACCACTAGGCCACCACTCCCCGGTCTTTGGACTCCGGTCCAAAGACGACAACTTCTGTCTTGTCTGAATTTAGATGCTGAAAAAGTCATCCAAGTTTTTATGTCTTCAAGACATGCTTGTAGTTTATCTAACTGGTTGGGTTCATCAGGATATATGGATAAGTAAAGCTGAGTGTCATCAGCGTAACAGTGAAAATGTATCCTATGCTGCCTGATAATTTGACCTATTGGAAACATATATATAGTAAAGAGAATTGGCCCAAGTACTGAACCCTGTGGTACTCCACAATTAACCCTGGAGTTTAAAGATGATTTATCATTGACATGAACAAACTGGAAAATCTAAAATCTAAAATCAAAAGGCCATGATAGATAGCAAAGTATTTTCACATGTCTGTTTTCTTGGCAGTTATAACCACAGATTTTCATCCAAAACACACGGAGATTAAAGAAGCTCATGGATTCCAGATAAATGCAAAAGTTTGTTAGAAGATGTTTAGAACCTCTTTTAGTAAACATGTTTCTGAATTTAGATGCTGAAAATGTAAAGTCATCCAAGTTTTTATGTCTTCAAGACATGCTTGTAGTTTATCTAACTGGTTGGGTTCATCAGGATATATGGATAAGTAAAGCTGAGTGTCATCAGCGTAACAGTGAAAATGTATCCTATGCTGCCTGATAATTTGACCTATTGGAAATATATATAGTAAAGAGAATTGGCCCAAGTACTGAACCTGTGGTACTCCACAATAAACCCTGGATTTAAAGATGATTTATCATTTGACATGAACAAACTGGAAAATCTAAAACTAAAAAAAAAAAAGGCCATGATAGATAGCAAAAGTTTTTTCCAATGTCTGTTTTCTTGGCAGTTAATAACCACAGATTTTCATCCAAAACACACGGAGATTAAAGAAGCTCATGGATTCCAGATAAATGCAAAAGTTTGTTAGAAGATGTTTAGAACCTCTTTTAGTAAACATGTTTCTTCTTGTTGAATAAGGAGGTGGATTAATCATCATCAATCTTTGGGCTTATGTTATAAAAATTATGTAAATTTTTATCAAAATTATGTAATTTTTTTCTTTTTTTTAAGTGTCTCATTTCTGCTGATAGCTAAAGATGAAAATAGGCCCATTTCATAAAACATGATGATCTCAAACTAATATGAACCTCATTAAGGTCTGCTGTTAGACATGTGGATTTCTTTATAGTCCCCTGACCTAAAGATAAAAATCTTTGGACAGGCCTATAAAAGAGATATTCAGCAAAAACGATCATCAGTTGTTCAATCTTTTTGCAGCAGGAATTAAAAACTGGGATATTTTGCAAGGGGAAGTGCAGGATGTCTAAAAGTTTGTTGGGTGCTGTTTGATTTTCTTTCCTCAGAAATGTGGGAGGAGAGTGGGAAAACGGGAACAATTTCATTTTTAGCATTCCGGGAAAAATTTGCCTTCACATGATCTGTTCCCCGGCTTTTTAATGCAGAGTGCTTAATATATGTTGATACAGGAACTCTCCTAGTTTGCAGAATACATTTTGCAGTGTCCGAGCTTCAGCTGAAATCCAGATGTGGACCTCCACCTATGATGCATTAGCTCCCTCAGCGGTCCAGGATAAAATGCTGATGATGCTGGAGTCATTGCTCAGTCATAGGGCACAAATGGATGCAGCCAGCGGGAATGAAACCGTGACTGAGAGTACTCTGCAGCATCTGAAGAATGCCATTAATGGGTCAAAGGCCCTTGTTCACAATGAAAGGCTAATTTGCAGGCACTTTCTTCCATGCTCTGAGTGATGTAACAGAGGAGCTGAACACCATACCTTCAGATTCCAAGTTTCCCAATGTGGACATGGAGAGATGAATATCGGACCATGCAGTGCTCAGAGAACCTCTCCTCTGGACTATAAATACTGTGTAGACTCCCACGTTGAAGCTCAGAATGAGACGGTTCACATTTTCTCCCATGCATCCTGTCTGCTCAGCTTTATTTGGAGTGTGTTGGCCCTCCCCATTTGTTGTTAAACAACATGACACTTTGGATAAACTATCAGGCTGTTTTCTGCACTCTGCTGACCTGTTGAAGAGGCCCATGTGTCAGATTTCAGATTAGCAGAGACTGTGCATGTGTGTGTGTGTGTGTGTGTGTGTGTGTGTGTGTGTGTGGGAATGCTGTGAGATAACCTTCAGTGTATCAGCATCTCTGGCCTCCTTCCTCTCTACACAGATTGTGTTGCTAAGGGAACAGTTGCTAGGATGGCGATCACCACTCTTTCTCCTTCTTCATTCTTCCATCTCTCTTTTCTCCCTCTTATCCCACGTGTCTATTCATTTCAATCCTTGCATCTAATATGAGCTGAATGAGGCACCCTCGCAGCATTCGCCTCAAGTAATAAAAGCAAACTTTACCTTTGGTTTGGACGACGACTCAGAGTCTCAGCACACCGGGTTCGGCCATGATCGCTGCAGGAAATCAGAGATGGAATGCACCATTTTCGGCATGTGTGTTTCAAAATCTGCATCTCACCCAGAGGGAGGTTGGGAAGGAGCATATTCAGAGCCAAGAAAACGATCAGCTGCAGCAGCTTACAGCTGAGTCAGACTCGCCAGGCTCCCTTTGCTGTTGGAGGAATCCTGCTTTGGAGATGCTGCCTCATCACCTCATGGAGGATTCCTCATAAACACAGCTGCAGATGCAACAGTTGAGGCTCCACAGCCACAGCTGCTATTCGTACACATTACGTGAATAGAAAGCTATGTTTATGTATTCTAATGTGCAATACAACCACAGTTGCAGGATGATTGCTGTTTTATCTTTTCTGTCACTGATGATAAAAAGACTTAAAGGATTTAAAGCAAGCAAGGACTTGAAGTGAAACTTCAGAAGATACAAACAGCCCCAGTACTCCTGAATAACTGAGTCTAAACTGTCCAAAGTGATGTTAATTATCAGAGCATTAAAGATGCATCTCAATAAATTAGAATACCGAACTTTTTATTTTTATATTGTGGCACTAGTGGCCTTTATTTCGTAAGTTGACCGACGGGAAATGGGGTGGAGAGAGAGGGGAAGACATGCAGCAAAGGTCAACGGGCCGGGACTCGAACCTGCGGCGTCTGCGTTTAGGACTGTAGCCTCCGTAATTGGGTCACGTGGTTTACCTCTGCGCCACCACCTCGCCCATCATCAAACAATTAATTTACCTCAGTTAGTCAATTAAGAAAGTGAAACTCAGAGTCATATATTTCAAGTGTACTTCTTTTAATTTTGATGATCCCTGCCTACAACTAATGAAAACCCAAAATTCATTTTCAAAGTAACTTGGGAGATAATATCAGATTAATAAATGATTATATTACAGAAATGTGGACCTACTGAAAACCATGAACCTGTACTGCACAGCATATGCACCCAGTAGTTGGCTGGGGGTCTTTCTGCATGGATTACTGCATTATTGCGGCATGCCAAGGAGGCGATCAGCCTGTGGCACTGCTGAAATGTTAAAGAGGCCAGATTGCTTTATTTAAATGGAGATTACATCACAGCTCTCTGAAGGCTGCAGTTATCCCTTTCTTTTCAAACATTTTCGACCCCTTTTTCCTTCCACTAAACTTTATTTTAATATGTTTGGATAAAGGACTGTAAACAGCCAGCTTCTTCAACAATGACATGTTGTGGCGTACCCTTCTTGCAGTAGGTGTTACTGCTGAATTAATGTCATAACAGCGTGATTGAGTCATAACGAGACATTTCTTTAGTAAACATCCCTTTTTATTGGTCTGATGTAATATTCTGATTCTAATTTTCTAAGAAATTGTTTTTATTAGCTGTGACCCATAATAATTAAAATTCGCATAAAGAAATACTAGAATTCTGAGACGTTCCAGGATGCTAGAATAATGTATGAGTTTCACTTTTACAATTAAGTAACTGAAAAAATATTAATGTTCAATGTTATTCCAATTACAATACACCTGTGTACAGCTGGTTGCAATCTGCTTAACAATTAAAAGCTCCCGCTATATTTGCAGGAGATGTTACCATAGAGAAGGAAGGAGATTCTAAACGAAATAGATCATAGGTCAGACCCCTGGGGTACACCGGATGTGATGAAATGGTTTGGACTGGTACGGATTTGAAATTATAATAAAAACTAAAAGGGATTTGAACTATTTTTGCATAATGGATTAAATCATTTTTATTGTTTCCTGTCCGGTTTTCAGATTTTTGTCAACTTTTTCTAGCTGAAGGCTGTAATTTAAACAAACCTACGGATTCTATTGAGAAAAAGACAACAATGATCCAACAGATGTCTGCGCAGCTTTATTCTCAGTCAACAGACAGACACACTTTTTAAGAAGTCAGTAAATGAGCGTGCTGTCACCCTCCCACTCCCACTCCGTTTATCTATCCGCGGAGTCTGTTGCTGTGGTTTCTCATTGCGGAGTTCTCAGCGCACCTTAGACGCCGCTCCACGCCGCTTTTCCTCCGCCACATCCCTCCCTTTCTTTCCTCCCACCGCGACGAGCCGCAGCCTTCTTCCCCGACTCACCATGAGCCGCTAGCCGCCTTCACATCCAGACTAATGTCGCGTCTCCTCGAAGGCGCCGCACCGCCGCACCGTCGCTCGGATCCTCCGCAGCAGCGGCAGGAGCGGCAGCGGTAAACGCGCGGCAGATTCCGCTTCAGACGCGGAGGACCAGCGGCTACAGCTGCCGCCGCCGTTTCTTTTTCACTTTTTAATCTTGTGGCTCGTCTCTTTGACGGATATGCTCTCGCCGGGTTGCCGGGGCCGCTGCCTCACGGTTTGATAGGGACAGAGGCCGTGCAGAGGAGGAGGAGGAGGCGGCAGCCGCGGTGGTGGTGGGGTGGGGGCTGCCCTGCCCTGCCCTGCCCTGCCCTGCCCTACCCTGCCCCGGCCGGACTAGCTCTCCTCCAGCAGCATGAACCTCCACTCGGGCAGGGCGTCCGTGGCTATGCTGCGGATGATGGGCTGTGCTAACGGGCGCTCTGCTCGGCATCTCCTTCACAGTGACTGCGTGGTGGACGAGAAGACGGTGGTGCTCCAAAAGAAGGAGAATGAGGGCTTCGGCTTCGTCCTGCGTGGGGCCAAAGGTAGGAACGTTGACTGACCTTTAGTGATTTGTCTGTTTTTGCTTCTGTGTGACATGAGCTCTGCAGACATCAGCTGTGGTGTGAAGACATGACCTGCAGAATTCATCTTTATGCATGTGCATGTTTGTTTGTTTATGACACGATTTGTTGAATAAATAATGCTGCAACAGCCAAGTTCTATTTATACCAACAAATAACTATATTGCACAGCTGTACTTGGAATAGGACCTCAGATGGATATACAAACTGACCTGCAGAAATCCTATTTATGCATGTTCATGTTGGTTGTTTGACAGAGTGCATTAAATAATGCTGCAACGTCCATATTATCTGGCTTCATATAAATAACATTATCCCACAGCTTGAATGTGGCCTGCCTGTTCATTGCACGCCAGCTAGATGTGTTGACATGTGTCACAGAGACAAGTCTGAATGTTGAACTGACCCGCCAGAGCTCCATGACATTAGTGTAACGCTTTCATTAAACTCCTCTGGATTTAGTCTGGGTTTGATATCAGCTCTGCAAACGTCAGCAGTAATATTTAGAACTGACCTGCACAATTCTCCTTCATGCATCTGCAGGTTGCTTTGTTTACGACTGAATGCATTAATCATGCTACAACCTCCAGCCTCAGTTTGGATTCACAAATAACTTTACTGCCCAGTGTAAATGTGGCCTGCCCTGTGCAGAACTGACCTGCAGAATTCATCTGTAACCATGGGCATCTACTATTAATATAGTATTCATTTTCAAATGGGTTGTATTTCTAAACAAGAGTAAAAATAGAACTGTCAAGGATAAAATGTATTGTTCTATGCTGTTTTAAAAGCTAATCTGGGGTAATGTATCCCTTAATCTACATTGAAACCTGTGTAAAGTTCTGACACAAAATCACAATCAAATGCTTTCATCAAATCCAATCATCTTCTGGTAAAATCAAACTAGTTTTTTTTTCAACTTCAACAAGAAATAGGTCATAGATCTTATAGTGGGTAATGGTGCGTAATCACCAGTCAAGCAATTGGAGCACAAGTAAGAGATGAATGTAATTATGCAAAGGCACTGGGCTCATTGGATGCACTATTTGGTTGGCTGTAATATGTTAGCTGCCATCCATTCAAACTCTGCTGGTCAATAACATTTTTTGTCATTTGACTTTTTTATGCCCAAGATGCTAAAGCTAAGAGAGAGTGGTGGAGTAAATGTGAAAATACAGATTAATCCCTTTCCATATTGCAACAAACAGCGACAATAATGCAGTTTCATGTTTTTGTAATGTCATGCAACCTTTTATGGCGCAAATCTGACTCTGACACTGCAAGGGATCCAGACTAGAGATGCACAATATATCGGCGAAACATCGGTTTGGGTCCATAAGTAAAACTGGGCCAATGTTAAAAACCGTTGATGGGGGTTGGCCATGTAGTATCTGCCTGGTCATGTGACAGTGATGCAGCGCAGGATTGTGGGTTTTTTAATTGAAGCCGAGAAGTGTGGTAATTTTTTCACTGTGTTGAAAGGGTAGGGTACTATATATAATATCAGTAAATGTCAGGTATTGGCCATAACAGCAATATTAATATCGAATATTGATATCAGCCCAAATTTTCATATCGGTGCATCTCTAAACCAGACCCCCTATACTCGATGATATTAACACAGAGATCTGCCACCATTAAAACTCCTCTGGATGGAGTCTGTGTTTGACATGTCCCCGTCTCTCAGCGCCTACCATCCTCTCAGCCTCTCCCCAGCTCATAATCGCTTGTTGTGATACGAGTGGCACATTCAGGCAGGTTGATATTCCAGCAAGCTGTGAGATCGGCTCTAAAAATAGCTGTTTCGAGCTGCTGCGTCGGTTTCTATGATGATTCTCGCCGTGTCATAATCCACATTGCATTCCACTACTGTGCGGTGCCGTTCAGTTGGTCGCCACCGCCCCTTCTCTACTGTCGAGAGGTTAATGTCTTTTTTTTAGAAGATGTTTCTGGTTGTTTTAATCATTTTAGCTGCAAGAAAGGAGGAGGCGAAGATGTAGGAAAAGAGGGATTTGTTATGGAAAAACAAGAGGAATGTGGCAGTCTCTGTGACACACACTGAGTTTTACCCCGGAGGAATGGACCCAGCCGAGCTTATCCTGTGCTGGGGGTGAACATGAACACACTAACATGCCCTGATGCTCGAGCTGTCACATAAGCTCACATCCTCTTCCTTGCTTTGCATTTCTACGCTGCATCGCTCCTTCCCTCCCCTCCCCTCTGTCTCTCTCTCTCTCTCTCACACACACACACACACACGCACACACACACTGAAACATCACAACTGTGTTAAGAACCTCCCATGAGATCCTGGGATGTGCTCGTGGTCTGTGTCTCCCAGTAAGACGGTGAGTTATAGGAAGTGTCACTTGTCATCACTGGTTTCTCCCAGCCGCAGGATTCTTTAACCTCCCCGAGAGCGAGCGACTGAAGGGAGGGTGGATGGGCTGCAACCATTAATGTGGAGAGCGGTTCTGCCCAGCAAGATGGATGGTGTTAGAGCAGTCACATCAGTAAAACTGGCCTCTTAAAATTGCTCCTTTCTGCTTTTTAGGCGACAGGATCGAAAGTTTGCTGCTTCTCTCCTTCGATGTGTAATGAATGAAACTGTGAGACAGTTGTTGGGTTTCCAGATGTCAGGGATCGAGTCATTTACAAAGCCATTGCTGGTCTGCTTGAGTATCAAATTATATAGAAATCAGAGCATTTATTCTAAGCAGTTTGTCAGTGTTTGGATATATTTGCATCACTGTCATGGTTTTTTTCAAACGTAAACAGCTGTGTGCAAACTTCAGCAGAACATTGGACCAATCAAATAGTCTTTAAAAGGAAATCCTGCGACTTTCCCCCAACATTTTCCCGATCTTGTTAGAAAGAGTCGTGAAGTCGAGCAGTAAGAGGAAGGGGACTGCTTTTACTCTCTGTTGTGATGTTACTTTAAGTCTTCTGAAGACCAAGGAGAAACTGAGCTTCTGATGCAGTTTTAATGTATATTTTGCATGTATGCTGCATGAAGTCCATTAGAATATCTACAATATTGGGGGAGGTCATTAGAAACATCGAGTTGGGACGAAATAAGCCAAAAAACAATGTTAATTTCCCACTGAGGAGGATTACTGCATTTATTCTGCTTTTCTTAGATTCATCTACACAAATCCCAGATCAGGGGTCTCCAACTCCATTCCTCCAGAGCTACTGTCCTGCAACTTTTAGATGCATTCTTTCTCCAACACAGCTTAATCAAATGTCTGAGTTTATTAATCAGCATTCAATCATTTATTTCTGCAGAGGCCTGGTGCTTGAAGATGTTGGTGTTTGGTAACTGTGATGTAAAAGCAACAGAATCACTAGATCTAAAAAAAAAGTTAAAACTGTTTAACTCAAGTTATTAAGTTACCTTAAATATTTTGTTAAGTCATGCAGGCCCTAAATTAAAACTATATCAGTGTTAAAAACATGCTCAAAATCTTAGGCGACATTCACGCTGCAGGCAAATGAGGCCCAAATCCAACTTTTTCATATCAGTCAGAACGGCAAAATTCTGATCTTTCACCTGCAAAAAAGGCCATTGCTAATAGCTGTGATCTGGTTTCTTACCTTTCTTCGTCTTGTTGCCGGCATCCCTTATTACTTGTGTAAACAGTGTGCTGCTGTACGACGTCTACATTCTCTGTGCATGCTGGTTGCTTTGGGGCCATGACTGTACAGATTCAAGGCGGTCGCATTTAATTAGTAGTTTGAACAATCGAATGTCAGCAAAAATCGGAATTGAGCATCAAGACTTGCAGTCTGAACGTAGCTTTAGAGAAATCCTGAACTTCTGCAAACAGACTGATGCTGGAATGTTGTAAGATTTCAGTTCAGTTTGGTCAAAAGCAACTCTTTATTTATGTCAGTTGCTAATGCCTTTTAATCAGATGTATTAGCATGGAGAATTACATATTTACAGTAATTTATGTGCAGCTGAAAATTAGGTCTAAACTCTGAAGTTTAGTCTCTAATCTGCAACAATTTAAATTACTGGGAGCAAAGATTTTCCACCTCTGAAAGGTGTTTTCTTTGAAGAGATTCTCAAATGGTCAATTTATGGAAAGGAAAACACAAATCTGACTAATCTGACACATTTAAGAGTTAAGTTGAAATATTAGGTTGCCATAGAAATAAGTGTTTCATAACTGTGCTTTTCTTTGTTCAGTCGTCCGGATAATACTTTCATTCAGGATTAAATAAATGTCTAACCATCACCTCTTTCCCTTTGTGCTGCAGCCGATACTCCCATCGAGGAGTTCACCCCCACACCGGCCTTCCCGGCCCTGCAATACCTGGAGTCGGTGGATGAAGGCGGAGTGGCCTGGCAGGCAGGGCTCCGGACGGGGGACTTCCTCATCGAGGTAAGAGCTGCTCCATCCTGTGTTATTTGATATAAGCTTCCCAAGAAGGATTTTCACATGATCATTTTGACATTTTGAGCATTTCTCTACATTATTTCAAACGGTTCAGCTGTTTCTGTGCTGTGTTTACTGAGTGTGCATTCAGTCTGTCTAACTGTGACTCCTGCAGCTTTTAAAATGGTCACTGTTAGACAGAGGAGAACAGTCTGAGGATGTGGTGGGAGGAATAACACCTGCTGACTGGCTTTAAACCTGTGGAGCTCACTGTGGCATGGTCATGTTATTTGATACTAGTGAGAGGTTGTCCTGGAAATGTTGGATTATTCAGAGGTTTAGCAACGTTTTTACACATTTGTTGTCCAAGTTTGAATCTATTTTTGTATTCAATAACCCTATTCTATCCACTGGTCAATAAGCCGGTCTGTAACCTGGTCAATAGGCTGGTATATCACCTGGTGTAAACCCTGTTCTTGGAGCTCTGTTGCTTGTAGCTGGTTTTCGGAGGCTGCAGTGTATGGAGGACCAGTCCTGCCACAATTAATAATAAATACAGAAATAAATAAATGACACAGTAAAATAATTACTGAGCCGAAAAGTAGCTAGAAATTTAAATTAGTTCACCATTAATTGCAACAAAATAATAAAAAGAAGAGATTTATTCAGTAATTGATGAATTTATCAGATATAAATATATATATATATATTTTTTTAATCCACAATTTTTTTTAACCACTAATTTTCAAATCATATTTTTTTTCTTAAACTCTACATTTTTCCTTTGTTTATTTTATATATAAGTGAATTTCTTGCTCTTATATTTTTTATACCCCTTTGTTTCTTTTATACATATTACCACTCAAATATATTTAAAACATGTTTTTTCCTCAAAAATATATTATTTTTCAAATTATTTTACTGTCCTTTTAATTCTTAAGCACTGATATATTTTCCCCTCTAATATGTTCCTGTTGTATTTTTTACCCAACGGTCTTTGGAGCAACTTCAACGCCTAAGCTTCTCTCCTATTGGCTGAGGTCAAGCCTTTAGGAAGTAGCTCCTGAGTCTCATTGTGGCTGCCTGGTTCTGAGAAGGAACTGCTAGCAGCGGCTAACTGCTGTCATGTTGTTGCAGAAGTCAGGAGCATTGTGGTCCTCCGTAGAGGTGAGACACTTGGCTCCAGGTCCTATAGCTGAATGAAGATTTTAACTCAGTCCAACATCTCCACATTGAGCATGTTCCATGACAGACTGAGAATGAAAGCTTTACAGGGCTGTGCTCCATTCAGCCATCCGGTTATCGGTGGCAGTTATCTCCTTCTATGCCCCCTGTGTTGTAGGCAGACTAGATCGTATGCATTTGATGCAAGAAAATCTTTATTTCAGTCAGATGGATGGATGGATGTTCTGACATATTTGTTTTAAATAAACCTTTATCTCCAAGCTCTTGAAGTAATCTGGTAAAATGTTCTTAACTCCACACCAGTACTTACCTGCAGGAGTCTTTGTCTTCTTTTTCTACAGAAGATGCTGGGCCTATAAGATCTATCTTTTTCATTGAGGGCAGTTAGCCAACATTCCATCAAGGCAGATTTTTTAAAAATTAATCCATGCATTTGCTGGTTTACTGTAACACCCTTTTTTTGGGAGCTTTATGCGTCCCATAGGTGTCTGCAAGTCAGCACGTCCTTTAACCAGCACTAGTCTGATCACATTACCCCTGGTTTAACTTCACTTCCTGGGCTACTTGTACGTTTCAGGATCTTTTTTAAGTTATTTTAGTTGCTTTTAAACCGACCCCAGCTGCTACAGCCTTATACACCAGCCCGCTTCCTTGTGTCCGCCATCCAGCAGCTCCTTAATATGCCTAAAATTAAGCGTAAATTTAGAGGCGACCGTACTTTCGCAGCTCCAAAGTTCTGGAACGATCTGCGCTTACATGTCAGACCGGCTTCCTCTCTTTCGGAGTTTAACAATCTTTTTTTAAAACACACTTACTTGATGAAGCCTTTGGCACATTTTAAGAGGTTGACTCTATTTTTAACTTATTTTCTGTTCCTTAATTGTTTATGACATTTGCATATGTACAGCACTTTTTGGACATTGGTTTATTTTAATGTGTGTAATAAATGAAGGACGCGTGGTATCTTATTGTACAAAAAGCTGAAATCTTCTCCCTTGAAAGTAAAATCACAGGGATGTAAAGTTATTGTTTCAATTCTGCTTGACAGATGTTGTTCAGTAACATCGAAACCAGCGCTCCCGTCTTCCAGTCGCCATGATTAATGCGCAGCGCTGTGTCGTGTAAGCAGCTTTCATCTCTTCGGGGTTTTTATCTTGTAGTGCAATAAGGATTTGTGTTGATTAAAATGACTTGAAGTAATCTTCAGTGCTGCAGTGCTTCTGTGCATTTCCAGAATGTGCTGCACAGAATGTCGTGCTGAACGCTGCTGCTGAACGTGAGTCAGTAACGCAGCCCCGCAGATCGTATCACAGCTGCTACGTTAGACCGGGGAAAATCACGTCGTCTATTTCTGGATCGCTTTTTTTATACGGCTCCATAACGACTGAGTGTGTGTGTGAGCAGCAGTAAACTGGAGATTGGTTTATTTTGTGTTTCTGCTAAATGGAGCATCAAATGAGGAGAAGCAGGCTGCTTCTGTGTCTGCAGCTCGTCCTCAGTATGACTTAAACTCACTCCTTTTTCCTCCAATATGTCTTTGATCCTGAAATTCCCTTCAATGATTGATTCCATCAGCTTTAGAGTGAAGTGAAAACTGCTGATATGTTGCAGGACCAACATGATTACAAAATGCTCAAAAAGACCGGACAAGGTTTGAACCACTCACAGCTGCACAGCCTGCAGCGAGTTAGCCATCCATGGCTCATGTTTTCCATAAACATGCGCTGAACGTCACTGAAATCGTTGATTCTCTCCAGCCTTAGCTTCATTTTTAAAATGCACTCAGAAAATCTCTGACTCTGTTTTATAGTTTCAAATTGCAGTCATAAAGTTAATGTTGACACATAATTTTAGTTTAAAGAAGAATGAGAGTTGATGTGAGAGTTTTTGTAAGGAGGGAAGATGCCTATAAAACCCAAAGTTTCAACACTTGGTCCTTGGTCCAATTTTTGGTCCTGAAATCGAAGTCGTGTCTGAAGTTGATTCTGTCTACTTATACATGGATATTTTTCAACTTTTCCTTCTTTCTCTGGAGCTGTTGTCCACATGCATTCTTATTATTTTCTTATGAGAAAAGCAGACAGGCTTATTTAAACTTTCACCTGCAAACCAAAGTGATGTGTTCGTCTAATTGACAAAGAGCTCACAAGGGAAGATTTGTTCTTCAAAACAAACAGGATCTCAGTGTTGACAGTTTTCCAACATGAAAATGAGGAAAATGCATTCATTTAGAGGAAATCAGTGTCAGTTACCGTCAGACCAAAAAGCGTGTGGCCGTTTGTGAGGTACGACGGCTGTTTCGGTTTTTCAGGCAGGAGAACTGCTCGAGCACAGTGACTTTACAGAACGGTCACAGAAAGACTAATTCATCCATTCTTCCAGCGAAGACATACGGATGTTACAAAGTATTTCTGAAACCTACTGATTATCTGTGAAAACTGGTTCTTGTGGGTTGCGTGATGGCACAGTTGGTAGCACTGTTGCCTTGCAGCAAGAAGGTCCTGGGTTCGACTCCCGTCCTGCGATCTTTCTGCATTTTTTCCTCCATGCATGCGTGGGTTCTCACCAGGTACTCCGGCTTCCTCCCACGGTCTGAAAACATGACTGTTAGGTTAACTGGTTTCATGCCTTAGGGATGTGCACGGTTGTTTGTCCTGTGTGTCGTGTTGCCCTGCGATGGACTGTGTTCTGTGAGGCATTTCATGGCTTTCTGTTAGATTTTTAAACCTACGTTCTTAGATAAAGTTGCAAGATACAGCTACTGTTTTTTATTTTTTCACTAAAATTGCATCACAGGAGAAAAATTATTAAAGTAACAAATAACTCAATTAGGGCTCAGAATCAAGGTTAACGTTACAGAATCAAGGCATCAACTTTAACGGATGTTTCTGTTTAAAATTACCGTTCCAGCACAGTGGCCTTACATGCAGCAGGAAGCAGACATTTTTTACGGGTCATGTTCATTGATCATAGACTCACCCTAATATCCACACAGTGTTGGTCGTTCCATCGTCTTCTGTGACCTTCTGTCTCTGCTGTCGTAGTTTTTCATTATGAGATGACCAGATGTTGACAATGTTTTGGCCCCTGTTGTGAAAACAAAGACAGACAGGCAGGAAAATCTCATGAAATGTTCAGATAAAGAAGCCAAAAAACACCCAGGATTTGTTAGGGCAGAGTTTAGGACTTGGAAGCTACTTAAGACAAATAAATCCAGAGGTGGGCACAGTAGCCAAAAATGGCCTCAAGTATATACTAAAATATTTGTACTCAAGTTGAAATGAAAAGCAGTCATCCAAAAGGTGTACTTAAGAAAGTAATCGATATATGTATATATATATATATATATATAGATGTGTGTGTGTGTTTCGATGAGGCTTGTTTGTCAGATTAAAATTACATTTCTAAAGTAACAACCTTTAAGCTGGTTAAATATACTTTTCATTTAGCCCACATTTCTGAATTAAAAATGTTGTTTTTTTTTTATTGGTCTGATGTAACGTTCTAAACTTAAATGTCTTGTTTTCATTGGCTGTAAGCGAAAAATCATCATAATCAACTGAAATAGCTTGAAAACATCAGCTTGTTTGTAAATTGTCTTTGTGTTTTACTTAGTGAATTGAGTTTGTGAAATAAATAACATATGATTGTATGTTACTTTCTATTTTGTAGACATTTAGTGAAGTGAAAACTATGAGGCAATGATATATAGAATTATGTAGCAAAGAGAAAATTGTGAAATAACTCAAGGCACCTGTTTTATGCATGTATGTGTAAAGTACCTCCAGTGACAATATATACTGTTTAGTGTATATTTACTTGACCTTTAAAACGCACAACAAGATCAGCGGATGGAAAACAACATTAGAAAAATGAAGCTGGAGTAAAAGCAGGAAGTCTCACTCTAACATAAACTGTGTTTCATAAACCAGAGGAACTAGAGTTGCCAGAAACTCTACTCCAGTAAGAGTAGAGTTACCTTACTAGAAGTAAAAAGTACGGTACAGGAAAAGTACTTCTAAAAGTTTTTTTTTTTTTTCCAAAAACCCACTTTGGAAAATGTATCTGAGTGTGAGTAGCTAGTTACCACCCAGCTCTGAATACAGCTAAATGCTGCTGAACAATAAAACAAGTTACATTCTGGAAAGAAAATGGTAGAAATACTGATAAGTGGGCTGACATGACAAATTTTCAGTATGCTTACACCATCATACATTAACAAGATCATCCGATTTAATATTGTTTTTCAAATTATTTTAGAGGTGTCTCTGTGCTACATCAACCTTAATCCATCAGAGAGAGTATGGACAGTTTTTGTGAGATTCATCATCTAAGACCTTATAAATGTTATATATAGATGTCCCCGTGGTTCCACAGTCCTGTGGAGCATCTGCTGTACATTTCTACACATGCATCTCAGAGTGGTGTAATGGTCTGTGTAAAGTATCAAACTGCAGCTCAGATATTGCAAATATTCTGAAGACCGTTTAAATCAGATGAAATGTGCGCAGACATTCAGTAAATCAGCTCTTACTGCTGTAAATAGACTCTGTGGCCGCTCTTTGGTGCATGCAGGGATGCTGAGAAAACACAAACTGAGAACATAAAAGCTGAACTGTTGTAGCTACTGTTGACTTGTTAGCAGCAGAACTGAAAGCACGGTGTTGTCCCGCTCTGTTGAGGTCAGGAGAACGGGGAGATGCCGTTTCTGTTGTACCATGTCAGCCCGTGTGAATGTCATATTTTTACAGTCCTGGCAGCAGATGAGCAGCAGTGAAAAGATGTCTGACAGGTGAACTCTTCGTCCTCACGTGTCCACCACATGTGAGAGTCCTCCTGGCTCTTCTGTCTTTAAAAGAACTGTCTAAAAGTGGCCGCATTTTGCTTGATTTCCACTTCATAGGCTCACAAACACAAAGACAGATATTCAGAAATGTGTATTTATGTGACCAATGTTTAAAGTTCAACAGAGGAATGTGACTGCTTGCAAGTTCCAACAGTTAGCATCTACTGTACTTAAGCACATTTCCATGTGCATGCATGATTTAGGGCTAATCAAAGCATCAATGTTTCATTGCTTCATGCAGTTCAGCACCTTAATGCTGCATGCATCGTCGTGCAGAATGGTTAACCCAAATAGGCGCTTGTTGTCATCCCCGTCCATATCAGCTGGGTTTCTGCAGAAGGCATCTTCTCAGCTTTGGTGCGTCTGAGTCAGCAATGGCGGCCTTCTGCTTTGACAATAGATTCTTGGTTCCATTAAATGGCATTTCCACAGCATGAGGAAAATTAAAGGTGTTGAAGCCAAAAGGAGGACTTGGGTTTGTCCCCTCAGATCATGTCTTTGTCTGCTTGGCTAAGAATGTGGGTTAGCAGAGCTGAAGTACAAATGAAAGCAGATGTTTCCATTTATTGGATAAAAACTCACACAACTATTATTTGTCTCTGTCTGACACTAAATCCAACTAATTTTCTCTTTAAGGTCGCTACGGATTATAAAAGAATTTCCATTTGCTAAATGCCAGAATGATGAGTTAAATTTTTCAGAGCATTTTGTGAATTCTATATACAGAACCTTGTTTATTTTATATTCTTAATTCTTGTTAGAATAGCCTTTTGACCTCTATGTTTTGGGTTTACTTTCACAAGCTTCTCACAACAGTTTAGGAATTTTGGCTCAGTCCTCCTGACAGAACCGGTGTAAGCGGGTCAGGTTTATGGGCCACCTTGCTCACATACACCTTTTCTAGTCTGCACAATTTTCTATGGGTCTGAGACCAGAACTTTGTGATGGACACTCCAGAACATTGACTTTGGTGTCAGAAAACCACTTTGTGACTAATTTGGTGGGATCCTGAGGTACATTGTCCAAGACCCATTTGTGTCCAAGCTGGAACCTGCTGGGTGATGTCTCCAGATGTTTCTTCAATATTTCCACGTAATTTTCTTTCCTTATAATGCCAACTATTTTTGTGCAGTGCACGAATCCCTCCTGCAGCAAAACATTCCCTCAGCATGATGCTGCCACCTCCCAACTTTAAAGTTGGGATGGTGTTCTCAGGCCATCAGACCACAGGACATGGAATGAAGGTCTTTGTCCCTGAGTGCATCTGCAGGCTGTAATCTGGCTTTTAATGCTGCTCCTGAAGTAATGGCTTCCTCCATCCTGAATGACTTGTCAACCCATGTTGGAACAAGACTTGCTTCACTGTGGATAATGACTCTCCTACCAGCTTCAGCAGCATCTTCACAAGGTCTTTAGCTTTTGTTCTGGGGTCGATTCACACATTTTACACTAGACCTTGTTCATCTCTGGGACACAGAACCAGTCTCCTACCTGAATGGTGTGATGGCTGGACATCCCTATGCTGTTTATGCTTGCATGTAATTGAACAGATGATTACTTTAGCTTTAGGCATCTTCTGATTTTGTCACATTTAAAGGAGTGCGTTTGATGTTTTGCCTTAAAATACATCCGCAGGTGGGCCTGTAAAGTCCGATGTTGTGAATTAAACTATCAGAAGTGTACAACTCCATGACATCATCATCTGGGCTTTCACAAATACATGTAAACTTTATTTTTGGCACCCTCCCCTGTGTTTTATTCATTTTTATAACAGATTCATTCTATTGAATATTTTATATTATTGTTGTAATTGTGAAGCACTTTGGTTGACTGTTGTTTTTTAAATGTGCTATAAAAATAAATTTGACATTTAGCAAATAGAAATAGTTTTGGCAATCCAGTTTGATTTGAAAGCAGCAGCACAACTAGAACGGGCACAAGGGGGACTGGAGTTCTGGTTCTGGCAGATGCAGGAGGACCTGACAGTCGGTCTGAGCAGTTTTAGGGAGCTGAATGTTTGTGATTTCTGTGTTTATGCTGTGGGTTTACATGAGGCCAGGTGGTGATGTAGCTTAGGATCATGTGGAGGATGAAGATGGACATCTGAGGTCCCCACATGGCCCCAGTGTGACTGGGAAGCAATTATCAAACTCTGCATAGACAGAATATTTCAAATGTATCTCCCACCGCATCAGTTTCTAGACGATAATGATTTTAGCCAGTTCAATTTTCTTTTTAGGAACTTTAGCATAAGAAGCTAGAGCAGAAGATATAAAAGAGCCGGCATGTAATCACCATAACAATTAGCATGGTTAGCATCACGAAAAACACCAGTGTTTATATCCCACAGAATGTAGATCCTCTCCTCAACTCTGATTTTTCCATAAGGCTGCCAATATTTCCAAATCCAGGATGTTCAATCCCAGAGAGAGGCTGTAAGTTCAAAAGAATAAAAACGGTTCAGCCTTCCTGTTATCCGCTGAAAATCTCGTTCTCTCATTCAATCTGAATAAGCAGGAAACGTCTCAGCATGTCTTGATACGTACATTTAAATAGTCTCGTACTGCAGTACCAGAATATTAGGGATATTGTTAAGTTGTATAAATGTTGCCAACTTAGTGACTTTGCCCCTATGTGTTTGTTCGTTATCGTATCTGGTGACTCTTCTTCAAAAAGCAACTTGCGATGTTTGTTTTTTGGTGCCATTGGAGACTTTTCTAAACAAGCTGCTTTATTACAGCTGTAAAAATTGCTGTCATTTGTTCACGTTAATTTCCCTAAACAGTAAAACTAAGGCATGTAAAGAGATATTAGTGATAATTTGTAAAACTGTCACAGTATTAAACAATCTGTATATGAACCATTGATTATTGACAGAACTGAGTATTTTTGAAAATACTTAGAACATTTACGTTGTCTAAATGTCTGACAGTTGCAGATAACAGTTGATTGTTGTCACTTTTGCTCATCGTCTAGTGAGCAAGAGCTTTAAACAGACATGATGTTCCGATAGCTGGTGGGACAGCGAATTAAATGTTTGCAGAACGCGGTGCCTCCTGTGACCTGTAATATGCACTAACGTACATTAAGGTCATGCTAGCAGGACACTACATGCATGGAAATTCCTCACTGCACATGCACATAGTTTTAGTTGCTGCATTTCCGTGTTTCTGTGAGTGAGTGTGGAGGTAGATGGAGTGGAGCACTTACTCTCTTATATAATGCAGAACTTTGGCAAAGAGAGGGATGTGTGACCTGGGTACCATGCAGATGCATCTGCCTACCCATGCCCCCAGGTGTGTCTATGTGTGTGGGTGTGTGTGTTCTTCAGCATCTCCCTTAGGACTCCCAACACACCCCTGACTGTCAGTTGTGCAGTGAACTAGCACAAGCAGCCTTCATCGGGAGGCCTTTCTCTTCGCCATGCACTGACTGCATCTCTAAATAAAAATCTGAAACCTCATATCCTGACTTCCCTGTGCAGAAGTCTGCTGTGTTAATGACAAGATCAGGTTGTAATTGAGAAATAAAATCACAGAAGAAAGTCTGAATACTTCTGATCCATAGATGTTTAAACCAAGTATTGTTTAAAGCTCACTTTTTGGGCAATAAAGTTTTTTCACCAAAGCAATTCAATGTCTGAACCAGGACTGGTGCTGGAGCTAGTTCTTAGCTTACCAGACCACAGGATTTACTCATAACTGAAGATAGCTGATCTGATTTATAACAGCAGATGTTGTTCTTAAACATCCGGACAGTCCTGACTGAATGATCTCTGATCTGTTGCTGCAAACCTGAGTTTCACAGATTGTTGCCATCTGTATGTTTTAAAAGATCTGTAAACAAAACTGCAGGCAGCATTTATAAATCTAGTTGAAAACAGCAAAAGTGAACACAAGTGTGTGGTTTGTCGACCTACCTTCTTTATGCGATGGTGAGCTCATGGTTTTCTGACTTATTCGTGGACAGATTCATAGTTTTTATTCTGCTTTAGTTTGGCAAAGATTTGAACAAATTAAAATGAAAAATAACTCAGGAGTTTAAACCTGGCTCTCACAGCATCTTCATTGCTTGTTGGTTACCATGAGCCTCCAACTCCTGATGAAAGCAGTTTAAAGGGGACATATGATGCTTTTAAATCCTTCCTTTTCACCTTAAATCTTCCAGTTGTGGTCTATATAAAGTGAAACCTCAATGCTTTGGTCTGAACTCCTTGTTCTTGTAGCTCCTCAGGCTCCTCTTTTACCTGTACTGAGGAACGTCTGAGAGCAACTCGTTTTGGTGCCGTCTCTTTAAATGCTACTGAGGCACTTCAGACCCTGCCCCCCTCTAGGTCAAAGAGCACTCCACTTTAACACGTTCGGCCATTTTTGTAGTTTGAAATCAATTATCTAGTGGTGCAGAAACACGACAAAAACAGCAAAAATAATGAACTGTTAATGTAATAATAATATTAAAACCAGCAGTACAGTTCTGTCCTCCAGGAGCTAAAAGCAGCACCAACATCAGCTATGCGATGCTACTGCTATCAGAACAATGGACAGGATGTTGAATCAACACAATAAATTCATGTCTAAAATAAAGTTTGTTGTCATTTTAGCGTTATTTGCAGCTTACCGCTTTGCTGCGTCCCTCGTTTCCATAGACAGAAGGAACTGACCCCTTAATGAAGTTTTTCAGCAAATCCTTCTTGATATTGGCGGAGGTTGATGAATAACTTGTCCTTGAAGTGGGGGAAATAGGAATTTCCCACTGGTGTGGGAACATTTCCATGAAAAATAAAATCTAACCAGGCACTTTGAAGAGGTTCTGATGCTGGAGGACGATGTAATGAATTGTGTTGATTAATGCGTAAACAACCAAAGCTTTCCTGTGACATAAGAGTTGGAAAAACATAACAGATAATAGAGAAAACTGAACAGACTGAAAAATATGACCCAAACAGAATATAAAGATATAAAGAATTCATCCTGTGCTAGAAGAAAAATGATAATATTAATCATTGAGGTCGCTGGTATGAGGCAGCTGTGGTCCCATCATTCAAATAGTAACAGTCCTGGGCACTCACTGAAGTCTAAGTAGAGAAGCTGGGTCACTGGTAGGTCCAAACGTTTTAAATACTAATAATGTTTGGCTTTCACTGGTATAAAATTGTTGTAATACAATCCTAAGAAATCTAAAAATCTCTGGTCATTGGTGTAAAAACAGCTGTAGTCAAATTTTCAAATACTAATAATATTTGGCTTTTGCTAGTGTGGTACTATTTATGTTGCTTGTTTATATTTCGCATATTGTGGTTTTAATATTTTAATGTGTTATTTCTAAAAACTCTCGCTGACTCGGCGCCTTCCTGCTTCTGTTTCAAGCTGTCAACAAGGTCAGGTTTGTTTGCTGCTTTTGGGTTTACAGCCATCGCTGCCCTTGACCTGGTACTGTCTGACTGGGCAGCCAGTTTGCAGGCTGTCGATTTGGTTAGAGGCCAAAGCTGTGGTTCTGTTGGCCAACAGACGTGCATCTGACCTCGGTGTGATTAGTAAATGTGTATAAACTAAACATTTTATGTTGGAGCATCATCAGAAACTACTTGTTATTTGATTCGAATTACCAGATGCAGATGATGTGTTATTGGTGCAGTGGTGGGACTGATTTCTGGTTCGGACGTCTTCTTCCTGTTCTTAACTGATCTTAACTGATAATCATCTCACCTAAATTAATCCCTCCTGGTTGTTTCTCAGCAGCTCCACTGAAGAAGCTGTTTGCATCATTAATTTATCGCTCCCAAGTAATCAGCTGATGCTGTTAAACTCAAACTGGCATGACTAATCAGACGGCTAATTAACCAGTCTGCTTGGACCATGCATGTACATTTTAATCATGTGTGTTGGAGACCTTTGTGTTGTTTTACACATCTCATATTTGGCTGTTTTATAGCCTGATGTTTGCCCCTTCTCTTCTTCTTGTCTCTGCTTCTTCAGGCACAACATTTCTCTCCGTTTTCAGCTCCAGCAAACAGTTTGTTGAGTGAAGTTTGTTTGGGTATATTTAACGAAAAGGGATGACAGTGCCATCCTACAGGTGCCTCAAACTATTTTCATGTTTTTAAAGTTTTCACAAAAAAAAACAAGACTCGGGTACGGTCATATTTCAATTTACAGAGAGTACGGTTTTTAGCGAATAGGAAGTGTTCAGTGCTTGTTTAGATGAGTTTATGTATCACTTCACTGTGGATTTATGTTCAGTTTGCAGTCACAAAGCTGGACTGGTTCCTGCTTCCTCTCTGCAGCTTCCTGTACACTAACAAAGGAAAACATTTAAATAAATGAAATGTGTCTGAGCGTCTCCTGTGGATCAGCTGAAGAACTCAGTTATTTAGCTTTCTAACCTGTATTGCTGAATCTTAGATTCCTTATCTGTCTCTACCTACGAGGCTGTTTTATATTAATTAGAATTTCGGCAAACATTTAAAAAAACTAATCATAAAAGTCCCGCGACCACTATGGAATAAGCGGTAGAAAATGACTGACTGACTAATTATAAAAGTGCCCCAAAATGTAATTTAATACAGTTAATAAGGTTGTGGACCTGACAATGATTCATTCTTTGCTGTTAGGAGCCTTTTTTCTATCTGACTTCAATGCTTCTAGACAACATTCATGAACTTTAACCTCCTAACTGAGGCCTGTAGAGTCTGAGATGGAGCTCTTGGGCTTTTGTTCATTTCTCTGAGCTTCACGCTCTGACCTTGGGCTGAATCTGTTAGGACGGCCTCACCTGGCTGACTGGAAGCTGTCTGAGATGTTTTCCTCTTTTTAATCTCTCTCTGTAGAATGATGGACCTCAGAAAGTTAGAAAATTAGTTTCTAACCCTTCCCAGATTGATGGGCCATAACAGTTGCTTCTCTAAGGTCATTGCTGAGGTTCTTCGGCCTTGGCTATCTGGTATCAGACACCTGTGTGCTCCATAGCAACAAACTGGTAAACCTCTGCTTTAATAGAAGTGCTCATGCTGATGGTTTAGTTTATTTTTATTTTTTCGTCGTTTTGTATTAGATTTTAATAAGTAAACGGCTGGTGTCATATTTTGTTATGCATTTGGGTTAGATTCACCTCCTTCAAAGACTTTGTGATGACCAGGAGATTTTGAGCATCCTGCCTGTGGCTGTGCTGTAGAAGGGTTATACTTTGCTTTTCTTTGTTCTTTTCTGGAAATCCATAGCTTTGTCGAGTTTTTTGCCATGTATGAAAAATCTAATGTCTGCCTGTCTTATGTCACAGTTTAAGTGCCAAACACCAGGAGTACAGTGGAACTGAGCTCTTCATCATAACTGCTCCCTCTCAGTTATTTAATCAACCTTCTCTTTAACCCATAGCTTTCAGCAGGAATCATGGATGTCTTCCACAATCAATGCTGTGTACATGAACTTCACCACTAACCTACACTGAACTCACGTGGTTAAAAATAACAGAGTGAAAGCGTTGTTTCCCATAAATAATTTATTTATAGGCACAAAGAGCAGCATTTGCAGCCCGCGGCGCTCATAGAGCTGCTTTTTATTTTAAAACAATCTCCACACAGGCCGCTGCGAAAACATGGCAGGAGAATCAAACCTCTGGAGACAAGAGACCAGAGATGAGGCGATCAAGTTCACATCAGCTGCTCATTGATAAAAAGCTCTTAGTCAAATTAAGTCCCACTTTAATGATGAATGGTACAGCCACCCCCCCCCCCCACCAGGAAGCTAAAAAACATAAATGACGGTCCCAGCACCGCCCCCACCTCCAGTGGTATCGCACAGCAACTGTCGCCTAGCAACCAGGAGGATGTTGGGTCTCCCTGTGTACACAGCGATAGTGCAGCTTGTAAGGAGGAGAGTGAGATGTAGTTTAGTGGAGTGGAGGACTCTGGGAGGGATCTCTGTAGGAATGGTTGTGAGTTGGAGCTTTAGTTACAGTTTTGTTTCGTTTTTGGAGCTGAGTCGATTTCATCCTGATCAGGTTTAACAGTGTCAGGGTTATTGTGTTGTGGAAGACTGCTTCCCACCCTGTTCTGCAAAACAGATCCGTCATCCCTCGGCAGCAAACACCAGATTCTGGTGATGCAGCATCTTCCAAAACTATTCACAACCCTGAGCCTTTTAACATTTTCTTTTGTTAGACCAACACAAAGTATTTGGTGGCATGCATTCATTTACATTCATATTCAGCACCTTGAAGACTAAGGAACACAGCCGACAGGTCAGGGAGGACGTTCTGGAGAAGTTTAAAGCAGGATTAGGTTTTAAAACAAAATCTCAAGCTTTGAACATCTCCCATAGCTCTGTTTAATCCATCATCTGGAGATGGAGAGAGGATGGACTAACTGCACAACTACCAAGACGTGGACGTCCACCTAAACTAACAGGCCGGGCAAGGAGAGGATTAATCAGAGAAGCAGCCATGAGGCCCATGATAACTCTGGAGGAGCTGCAGAGATCAGCAGCCCAGTTCGTGGACTCCAGAAATCTGATCTTTATGGAAGAGCGATACGAAGAAAGTGATAATAAGTCTTGTTACAGTTTGCCACAAACCATGTAGGAGTAACAGAAGTCATATGGAGGAAGGTGCTCTGATCGCATTAGATCAAAACTGAACTTTTTAAAACACCATGTGTGGTGGGAACTAGCAATGCAAATCACTTTTAAGACATCACCCCACTGTGAAACATGGTGGTGGCAGTATCATGCAGTGGGGGTTCTTCTGCAGGGACAAGGAAGCTGCAGAGGAATTGAGAGTGGGTTGGAGGTTTATCTTCCAGCAGGACAACAACCTTAAACATTCAGCCAGATCTACAATGCTTTAGATCACAGCAGATCCATGTGGCCTAGTCAGAGTCCAGACCTAAACTGATGTTCACAGAGGCTTTTGTGTTGAAATGGACTTTGAGGTGCAAACACACCCTCCATTTCTGCTACCTGTATGACCCCTTCTCTTTTCCAATGGTTATAATCAGTCTGACAGAGAGAGGTATCCTTGTGGTTTTTAGTATAACAGTGACCACCAGTGGGCTCTAGATGGACAAACTTTATCAGTTTATTATTTTACTTAGTACCCCTACACATAGCCCATTCTAAAATGTCCAAACTCTAACACTCAGTAGTTTATTCTAACCTCCCCAACAGCCCGAATCATTCCAAACCGTTTGTGAAGAGCCTTGAGACGACATGTGTTTGTGTTGTGAATCGCTGCTACATAAATAAAACTGAATTGAAAATCGAATTGAAATGCCTTCCGATCATGAAGAACATGCAAAAGGCTCAGCAGTTATAAGAGTTATAAGAAATAATTTTCCTCATGCCATTTTTAATAAAATGTAAAGAAAAACCTTTTTCAAAATTGTGTCCTTATTTCATCTTATCTTATTCTTGTTAAGCCTAGAATTATGTATACCCTTGTAGAACCAGTGGCCTCTGGGTTTACCTACAAACCATCCATCAGCGTCCTCCTCTCTGCTGCAAGAGATGCTTATCTGCTGCCCGTTGTGTTTGATGAGTTCAGCCGCTGATGGAAGACTGTCTGGTGAAACTTTCAGGCAGCAGATTTTAGGAGAGAGTCGGGTGTTACTGAGCTATAAATCTCAATACCAAAGTTTATTTTCAGAGTCAAACCTTAGAGTGATTTCGCTGTGTGTGTTTCCAGGAAAAGGCCCATCACTCTGCATGCAGTGTTCCTCTACGGGCCCTTACATATGCTAGTTTTTACATACGTTAGTTTGACTCATCAGGGTCGAGACTCGTCTAACGAGGACTCTGACTCATCAGAATCACCTCCACCTCCCCTTCCACAATATTTACATCCTCCTGTTTATCACTGTCTCTTAGTTTGAATATATTTCTGTATTTAACAAGACTTCTTTGGCATTAACTGGTCAAAGAGACTTGATTCTGCTTCTGGATATAGATCTGGATGAGGTTCATCTTTATGCACTGAAATATATTTAAATTATGTACTGAAAACTATGTAAGAAAATCAAGTGGTTCTGATGTTATTCTGAAATGACACAACTTCCAAAAATCAGCAGTGAGTTTTTTATTGTTGAGGGAAAATTTGTCAAATTTCGTGATATATATCAGTTTGTAAAAGTTTACAAAGTCATTTCTAAGGCATTGGACCAAGTGAGAACCATTATACACAGATCGAGAAAACGTGTAACAGCGCTGACGAGACAGAAGTGGAACTTTTTGGAAGGTGTGCGTCCTGTTATACCTTGTGTAAAACTAACAGCATTTTAGACAAAGAATATCATACCTACAGTCAAACATGGTAGTGGTAGAGTGATGGTCTGGGGCTGCTCTTCTTCTCCTGGACCTGGACGTCTTGCTAAAATTGACAAAACCGAGAATTCTGCTCTCTAGCAGAAAGCCCTGAGGCAGAATGTCCGACCATCAGTTTGTGACTGTAAGCTCAAGAAAGCCAAATGAAGGTTTTGAAGTGGCCTAGTCAAAGTCTGATCTTTAAATCAAATTGAGATACTGTGGCATGACCTTAAATGGGCCACTCGTGCTGCTGAAAACAATCCAGAAAAGCAGATGGATTCCTCCACAGTGGCGTAAAAAGGCCCATTGCCAGTCATCACAGACCCCTGATGGCAGCAGGGAGGAACAACCATTTTTAAGTTTAGGGGGTGATTACTTTCTCAAACATATCTATCTATTTTTATTCATACATACATTGAACAGGAGTGGATGGTGGTGAGATCTGGGCTTTAATTTATGAATGAACGTGGATCTTCCTCTGCTGAACGGCTGTGTGAAGGCCAAGTGCTATTGGACTTTCATCTTTGGAGTGGTTTTTGAAACAATCTGTCCCATTAGGTTATCTTTTCCCTGTTGGTGGATATGCGTTTATTGTTTGGGTCAGTGCTCAAAAACCGCCAGGTTGTGGTGACTTTGTGAAGGGGCAGAGTGCAGCAGACAGCTCAGCAGGTGGGAAAGACAAAGGAGGCCCGGAGTTGGACCGGTGGTTCCCTTCCCAACTGTTTTTCCTGGAAGCCTCCAATCTAGCTTCACCTCTTTGAAACGGCTTGAAAGGAGGTGAGTTTATGCCAGCTGAGGATTCATGTGTCCTTTGAAGGAAATGAAAGTGTGATGTTCTTGTTTACTTTAAAAAGCAGGTTGGATGAATCCCTAACCTCCACAGCATGTTGCCAACTGGTTCATATTGATTGACTGGGACATTGCCACACCTTGGTTCTTTGGTTTTTCAGACGTTCTGTTGTAGATCTACTGCTGTGTTTTGGATCATTCTCCTGTTGTTGACCCAGTTTGGGCCAAACTTCAGCTGTCGGACAGATTGCCTTATGCCCTAATGACTGCAAGGTGCCTAAATGCTGTAGCTGTAAAACAAACCCAAACCATCACCCCTCACCCACCGTGCTGAATGGTTCTCTACATGAAGTGGTTCTGTAAATTATGGCCTAACTTCTCTACTGTGATCTCATCTATCCAGAGAACAATGTTCCAGGTGTCTTATGCTTCCTTCAGATGCAGCTTTGCAAACCTACATCCTGCTGCCATCTTGTATTTGAAGAGAAAAATAAACCATACCTGGTCAGTCTATTTCCAATCATTCTGTCATAACCTTTGACCTACTAACTGAGGCCTGTAGAATCTGAGATGTAGCTCTTGGGTTTTTGGTCATTTCTCTGAGCTTCACACTCTGACCTTGGGCTGAATCTGCTGGGACATCCACTCCTGGGAAGATTGGATGATATTTGAGATGTTTTCCTCCTGGGAAAAATCTTCCTCTCTGCAGAATTATGGACTTCAGATAGTTTGGAAATGACCTTATAACGCTTCCCAGATTGATTGACAGCAACAGTTGCTTTTCTTCTTGTGTTAACGACTGTATTATCTAGAGCATCAAACGGACTGAACGTCTGCTTTTAGAGGTGATGAGACTGATGAGGATCAGTGCAACATCTGGCTGCCACTTTCCTTCTTAACTCCTACAGAACCATCAGAGGTGTACTTAGTTTTTCCTATGTCTGTAGTTACACTGTAAAGGAGAGATCAGATTGCCTTTGTAAAGGGGTTTCATTGTGACAGAATGGATTAGCAGAGTGTCCCCACCACATTAATCTCAACAGGTCAGATTATAATTAATTAATCAGATTAGAGCCCATCAAGCGAGAATATTCACATCAGACGAGACTGGATTGAGTTATTAGATTGGGCGCTGCTCACATTCAGCTAAACGCTCCGGATGATGCTTAATGTTGAGGAACTGTTGTAATGGTTATGATAATGATAATTGCTTCTGAATAGGCTGTTCTGCTTCGCCTGACAGAATGTGGGTCTTCTCACATATATTCTGTCCTGGGCTGCTGCGCGTGTGTTGCTGAACTATTTTATGGCCTTTTGGAGTCTTCTCTCTTTTCCTTTCTTTTGTCATGAATGCTGGCGTAAAAAACACACTCCCTCCAACGCTCAGCTTCACTCAGTCTCACTGTAAATCTCTCACATGTCTAATCCATATTTGTGTTTAATGGCCACGTTCACACCCAGTCGTTGACTACAGAAACACATCAATACCACTAATTGACTGCATGAAACTGATAACAGACGCATTGATTGTTCTGTCAGGGGAGCATTCAGAGCATCTGGCTCCAGATCTACTGTAGCACTGAGGCAGAAGACCTTAGTTCCTCTTTTATTTCAGTTAAATTCACTCAAAACTGACATTTTTCACCATCTTAAAACACAAAATGTATTCTTATTTTTCTTCTTTGGATAAATTCTTGAAATGTATCTAAATGAGTTAAAAATAAAAATTATACTTGAGCTGATGGTATTCAGTAAGTGCATTTTTTTGTGGATTCTGTATTTCAATGTATATTTTTTGAATAACATAATTTAATGCATTTAATTGAACTATATTGGGTTAAATGTGCTCCGTTTCTTGCATTTTTCCCCAGTTTTCATATAATGTTTGTAAAAATGTAAAGATTAGAAAAATGTAAAACTGACTGAATAACTTGAAATACAATCATAAAACAAAACTGTGAAACATGCTAATGGTGTTGATGTAATTCAGTTACCATCTAAATGTAACCTTTTCTCTATAATTTTAATTTATTCATAAACATTTAGGTAGAAATAAATCACATTGTTTCCGACAAATGAGATTTGCAGATAATTGCAAAAATATTTTATTTACTCAACCATTTCATTTGTTTTTCATATCGTATTCATGCAGAAAATAACTTATTTGCTGTATGAAATCCAGCATCATAAAAACTGTGTGGACTCGATGTGTCAGGATGGATTTTTTTGTCATCAATTGTCTAAAATCTTTCAGACAAGGCAAGGTCACATGACATGAAGTCATGTGACTTCTGTACCAAAAATAAAAAGCTAATTCATTCATGTTGTTTTTACAGCCTTACATCAAATAATATGAAACTAAAATTGGAGACTTCAGAAGGACGTGAAGGAAAGATCTGGAGACTAACTTTAATGACATACTGCTATCTGGAAACTGATTAGCACGTATAGAGAAGTTATTGGAAAGAAGGTTCTCCAAGAGGGCATTAGAAACTGATCCCCTGAAGATACATTTGTTCTTGGGTTTCTGCAGCAAGGTCCTGACTGTGATGACGCACGTTCCTGTCACTTGTAAAGCCTCTTCAGGATCATTCCTGCATCCAGTGCATATATGCTCTGGTAGAAGAAAAGATTCATCAGTGTGTGTTCATTCACATGCATGTTTCTGTGAGTGTGTCCATCCTAGCATCATTGCATAATTCAGCAAAAAGATTATATAAAGCTGCAGCTGCAGGAGAGCTAAGGTTGCAGCTGGTTTTGTGTTGGAGAGTCCACGAGGTCACCCTGAAACAATCGGCTGAACGTTTCCTTCTAATTACTAAACCTGCACCATCATAACACCAGTTTATTGGCTCTTCCTCCACCTCTTCACTGTGTCACTCCGACCAGTTTTCCTGCCTCTGCTTCATCTGACCCTCGCCTTCACTCTTCTGGAAGAAGAGAGGAGGGGCGTGGAGAGGAACAGAGAGCCGAATATCATCCAGCAGAGCTCAGATTCAATTAGACAGGCTCTAATTAGATCAAAAGCATCCATGAGGGCACAAATGCACATGTTTGGAAGGATAATATGTGTGTGCTTTTTGGTTTTAGCTCCTCAGATACAAACCCAAGTTTTTTTTTTACAGCTCTGACGTCTTAAAAGTCTTAATGTGAGGGCAGCCGCCATTGCTCTACATCATGAAAACTGCACTGATGAAGATTAGCATAAGCACAGCTACCTTCATCTTATTTGCATTTCTATGGCCATTTTTAAATGAAGGTTTTAGCTTTTTGATTGAAGTCATCTTAGCGCTGAAAGACTGTAGGCGTTCTGCAAGACATGAGAAAAAATCTCATTTTAAAGATAGAACAACGATTAAAGTAATAAAACTTTCCTCAGCGAGGAGTGAAAATGTTGAAACAGCGGCTAACTTTTATTATCAGTGAAGGTAAAGCTGTGGTGAGTAGCTTGGTGCACGCTGCTTCTAGAGATGACAAATGATTGCTGAGAAACCTGGGGATTGATTGGAAACTGCAGCAGGTGCTGAGATGATTCACTTTTTCTGCTGACAGATTCCTGCTGGGACCCTTTAACAGTTGGGTTATTGCTATGTTACAGAATCCTTTGGTGCTTCCCAAAGGTGTCACAATATGTTAAGATCACAACAGTAGATGATATATGATTTTAATATTTTACGCAAAACAAAAAAATACGGAATAAAGGTTTCATAAATCTGAAGGTCATCTTATAGAATCTCTCATCAGTTCAGAATAATTCAGATCAGGTTTGATCTAAATACTTTTTTACCTAAACAATGGATGCTGTCCAGATTCATTAGAAAACAGCAGGTTGAAAACTGCAAACCCTTAATTCAGATTCAGATTTGCTGCCATATCTTTTTAGGAAGACCGTGTTTTCTCAAAAGTCAGTCTTTTTCTTACTGTCCTGTCATAATCTTTCTCCAAATATTTACCCTGTGTTAAGCTCCTACATGTTTCTGGCTCCAACAGGAGTTCTCAGTTCCTCGTCACCTTTGATGCTGCTTCCTATTATTGTTTAGTGCCTGTTTAGGTTTAAAAGGCCATGTGCTGCTGGAATGAAAGTCAGAATTACTTATGGAGTCCCACAAGGCTCTATTCTTGGTCTTTTTTGTTCAGTTAATGTTTGTTCCCTCTTCGATCTGTCAGTAAAACAGAAATAAGTGAGATGTTTTCCACTTCGGAAGTGTGCTTGTGTGGAGAATGAAGGGCCTTAATAATTTTGGATTGGACCTATAATTCTTCTCTGGTTGACTGGTAGTGACAGTTATTTCTATGAGGTCATTGCTGATGTCTTTTCATTTTGGCGGTGCATTAGCCTACAGCTAGATGCTCTAAACCTGTAATTTTCACACTAATGATAATCAGTTTTTCTTAGACTTATCTAAGCATCTGCAGCATTTCCCCAGAATCAAAATTAAATGAATAATTGACAAACTTAACTTCCATAATGACTAGTTTTGTGCATCTGCCACAGGTGAACCAGGAGAACGTGGTGAAGGTGGGCCACAGGCAGGTGGTCAACATGATCCGCCAGGGAGGAAACCGGCTTCTGATCAAAGTGGTGACGGTGAGCCGGAATCTGGACCCTGAAGACACGGCACGCAAAAAAGGTACAAAACGAGTGGGAGTTTTCACCAGAAACAGGAAAGTCTGCCTGTAAACTTAGAAACACATACTGACTGGCAGAAGTTCACACGGTGGGTGAAAAGTCGAGGAAACAGCTGTAAAATCTTTCTTAGAGTAAAAAAGGTGTGAAAATCTTTCTGCTGGGTGCATCCGCCAGCAGCTCGACCTCCATTCAAACACCATCCGTGTAGCAAAGCAGAAATCTGACAGATTTGGTGTTATGTCATAAAATCCCTCTGAGGCAAGAAGAAACACAACATCCTCTAGCCTCAGATTGCAGATGGTAAATGTGTCCCTTAAAAATTCAGCTCAGGCCCGAGTGTTATGCAGACTAGGTGACCCCTGCTATAGTCGGTTTTTAAAGTACGATGAGGAAAAATAACCAAACCTGAGCTGAAAATTACCTCCAACTTTTGATAACCTGATTAAAAGGATGAGGGATCAGAATAGAAATATCAACACAAATGTAAACACAGTACTTGTAGCATTAGTGATTTTAGGGTGACGGTAACTGAAAAACATTTACTTTACCACACTTTACACAAACCTAACTGTATTTTACTGGGATCCAATGTTAAAGATCAACACAAAGTAGAAAGTTTTACAAGTAAAAATATGAAAAGTTTGATCATTTGCATTCAGCCCGTCTGTGTCAATAGTTTGTAGAACCACCTCCAGCTGTCTTCCTGTAAAATCTGAGCATCATCCCTGCCCCTGCTGAAGAAAAACATCCCCGCAGCATGATGCTGCCACCACCGTGTTTCATGGTGGGGAAGGCGTGTTCAGGGTGTTGCGCTGTCTTAGTTTCCACCACACTGAGTCTTAAAAACTTCAGTTCTGGTCTCATCTGAGCAGATCAGAGAAAAGGGAGCTGAATACAAATAAGCCACTTTTCAGATTTTATTTGTAAAACATTTTGAGAAGCATATAAAGTTAACCAGTTCTGAGCTACCCATTGTTGTTCTGTAATCAGGTAATATTACTGAGTTAATCTTTTGTTTTTTGGTTTGCTGTGTTGTATTTTGTGTCCTCCTGTTTTTCAGGCTCTTAGAATCACTGAATTGTTTGAATTTGCTGCACACGTCATGTCGATGGAGATTTTTCCCTTGATTGCAATGCATTAAACTCTGTCTTTATGTCATTTTTTGCATAAAAATAAAAAGACCTCTAATGTTTTACTGCTCATCTTTCTCTGACTCTGTCTTTCTCAGCTCCTCCACCACCAAAGAGAGCCCCCACCACCGCCTTGTCCATGCGCTCCAAGTCCATGACCTCTGAGCTGGAGGAACTCGGTGAGAGCATCACGGTTTTTCTTTTTAATGACGGCAACATAAGCAAGTGTGCGTCTAACGGCACCTCTCTCCATTTTCTGTTCTTCTTCTTCTCATCCTCATTGATTGGTTATCCTCACTGTAGTGGATAAAGGTAAGCAGTTAATGCTGCACAACCTTCCTGCCTGACTGCAACATCCACCACCTTGTAGCAGCTGAATGAGGCTTTGCTTTAGTTTTAACTTGATGAAAGAAGAAAAGTGCTTGTCCCTCCCTCCTCATCTCCTGCCCTCCTTTTCCATCATGCATGAAGGCCCGATCTCTGCGCTCATTAAGCGTTTACTGGTTATGATATCAGTGTGCTGGTTTGGCCGGTTTGCTGTTCAGCTTCTGTTTTTATATTTGTGTGGTGAGTCCCACTTTCCAGAAAAACGCTGCGTCGTCCTGACTCCTGCTGACACAGTGGATAGTCAGCAATTCTGAGATCAGAGGATGACACGTTGGAGCTGAGGAGGGAATAAGGGAGGGAGACATGGGTTAAAGGGAGCAAGAGGTGGACAGGAGAAGGAGGACTGTGTGGATAATGTGGTGCATCCACATTAACTCGGTTTGCAGATGGAAGCATGTTTGTTTTATTGCATTAAAAAGGTGCACTGTAGTTTCCTTGCAGCTCCAGTCCCCCTCCAGCTGATATTCTGCTAGAGAGTTGCATTGGTTTAGTATTTCATGTGCAAAGCAGTGACAATTAAAGAAAGTCCAGTTGTCTTCAGGCTTGTCTTAATTTTGCGTCTGGCTGCGCTCTCTTCTGGCTGGAGAAATGTTGTCACCTTTTACTTTCATTCATCATCAGCAGACATGGAGGCTGTGAAGATTAGCAGTTTACTTTGCACAGTTTTTCATACATTTTAACAGAAGCTAATGAGTTCAAACGCAAATGTTTCATGTGATCTTGAAAAAGAATCCTGCAAAAGTGCGATGATGCCTGAAAGATGCGGCTAAATGATATGAGGAAAAATTGCCGCATTGATGTTGATATGACATGCAATTAACCCACATTCTCCTAATACCTCTCCTTTTTCCCCTATCGTAATGTCCCCCTCACTCTGTGGGCTTTAAAATCTCTAAAGTCTGTATGAGGCTGGACACCGGGTGTCCTGGGTGTCCTGGGAGTCCATTCAGCTGGCCAAATATTCATTTTAGCATGTATGACATTCATTTTGGAGTTTTAATTATTTAATTTAAAATATATTTTTCTGGGTTGGGGTGATTTCACCACAAACAGCTACAGTGATTCTTAAAAGCAAGAACTGGGTGCACAAGTTGGATTTTATTGTATATTTGTAAATGTATGCATACATTAGGGTTAAAATCAGAGTTCTGCCAGACCAGAACCAGTTTGGATGTGTGTTTAATTAAGTCGTCCTGTTGGAACATCCTACTGGATCCAAGTTTCAGCCATCTAGCTGTTGGTAAAGATGCAGATTTTGAAGATAATTCTTCTTCGTCTTCATTATTTTATCCACTTTGTCCAATGCAATAGTACCACTTAAAGTTATACAGTCCCATAGCATGATTCTACCACCACCATGTGTGACTGTTGGTAGTTTGTAAAGCCTCAGCTTGATGCCTTAGATTGAAACTTTGACAGAGTTGTATATTCCAACAGAATAATAATCTCAGACATGTATTTAAAATAGTTTTGATTGGATAAAGTGAGCTAACAGTAGGCTTCTGGGATAGTTCAGACCTCAATCTAATTTAAAATTTGTGCTCTATGCCTAAAACCAGGTCTATGCCAGTAAACCGCCCATTTTACATGAACTGCACCAGTTCTGCCAGGAAGAGCTGTTCGATATCCGGCCAGAATGTTACCAGAAGCTTGTTGATGGCTACAATAATTGTGATCAAGATCCAACTTGCTAACAGACATTCACCCAAACATTAGTATGGGGTGAATGTTTATATTTGAGTATGTATAAACTTGAAAATAATTGCAGCTGGATCTTGTTTCATCATTTCACCCTGAACAATTTCTCATTAAATCATTTAAAGCCCTAAATTAATATGACTATCAGCAGCATTATGAGTGGATGGAATCTTCTGACAGGAAAAGTATAATTGGCATGCAGAGCCTGAATGCAAGGCACAAATATAATAGTCTACCCAATATCAGATCCAAGCAGTGCTTTTCCAGTTGTTATATTAGACACTTTGCTTTGGTAATTTGATACATTGTTCAGCTTTTCTTGAAAGTATACCAAGTTACAACAATAAAACACTCTCAGCATGGTGCATTCATTGCTTCTGCAACCGAGTTCCTGAATTAAAGGAAGTCTGTAAATCTGCACCAGTAGAGGTTAGAATGAGTGAAACTGAAGCCAGTTGCAGTTAATGATGCTTTAATTTTCTGTGTTTTGTCAACCACGTTGGTGATAGTAGCTTTTTATTAGGGATGCATCGATATGAACATTATCAATTTGTTAATCAACATAATAATCTCCTATAGTATTTAACATTTAACCAGTTTTGAATAATTTTTTTTATGTACAATTTGTTTATTTTACTGCTAGTAATGGGGATTATTCACATAAAATAGAACAACCTTTAACACAGTGTGCTTAAAATGCATCTCCTTAACAATGAGCTGAATTCAGTCCAGCTTTGTGCCGTATCACATTACAGTTTATTTCGTGTGTCTGAACAAACATGCCACCCACAACATGGCGGCCGTGTTGACAGCATCTACCCTTCTGTGTCTCTGAGGCAACAGCAGATATCTGGGGTTGACTCTGCTTGTGGCCGTTGGATTGAAATCAGAATCAGCAGGTCAGATCCTAAAGAAAAACTAAAATTGGTATCGGATAGTACAAGTCTGATCAGTGCATCTGTACGGAAGAGTTTACAGTCCTAATCTGGGCCTATTATAAAGCTCATGATAACCATGGAAAATAATGAAAAGTTACTGGAAAGCAGACAGGTGGTCTGCTGCTGTTTATGAGTTATGTTTTCAATATAAAGGTCTGTTAGTCAGGGTCGGTCTCTACTGTCTGCTGAAGGAGACCAGGGTCCATGAAACCATGAAAGGTTTTTAATCTTGTAATTATAACACCATTAGATGATATCACTGGTTTCCACATATGAACATAAACTCTGAGATCCTGCCAGAGGAAATATGGATGAACTCAAACGTTTTTGCAGCATTAAAGTATGTTTTAAATCCATTTTGGAGAAGGCTTCAGTTTGTTTCCACGAACTGAAGAACTGTTTTTTCTGTCACCTTTTAAGCCACACTAAGGAAAAAGAAAGGTGGTAAGTTACCTTTAGGCATGTTTAATCAGATTTTCTGTCCCATCCTTCCCTCTCCTCACCTCTCTGTGAAGAGCTAACACAGTTTTTCCTGTTTTGGGTGATATTTTCTTTTATTTGACTGTCTCAGAGTGAAACCATGTGGGTTTGTTTTTTTAACTGCATGATTTACAAGCTGTTTCTGAACACAGCTGCTCCGAACGTCACTGTGGTTCAAATGTTGCATGAATAAATATCGTAATGATGTCAAACAGAAACGTGTTGCTTGCTAAAAATCCTAGATGATGGTCTCTTTCTCTTCATGACTCAGACTTTTGAGACTGATCCCCGAAACAGTCGCAACAAAGGCACCTTATGAGGAAATCAGTGTGTGTTTGTGCATGTGGGCCACTGTTGGTACGTCATGTTTGTCTTCCTTTTTGGTTCCCTGTGTCGTTTGTGTTTTTTTTTCCAGGAAATGTTTCAGTCACAGATTGGTTTCCAGGGCAACCATGCTGCATGTGGTCCAACTGGAAGACAGTTCGACCAGAGAGATGAAATATGTATCTTTCTGCTGTTGTGTGTCTGTGCTGCTGTCATTGATGGTCCTTTCCTCTGCTCTGTGTAGATGCGCAGAAGAAGAGGATTGTTTTCCAAGTCACTCTAAGTAATCACACCCTTAATGCATGGAAGCTTCCTACATCCTGCGCAGAGGTAGTCAGGGAGGTGTCACAGTGAAGGACAGATCAGGGTTAGCATGGTCTGTCACTGGATAAAGTATATGAACCATATTTTATTTCTAAGGTTTTACACATAGTTCCTACAGCACAGTAAAGTAATATCCAGTCCTTATCAGGTCTTAAATGAGGAAAATAAAGTAATTCATATAGTTTATAGATTTATTACACACAGGGTGATCTATTTCAATCATTTATTTGTTAATTTTGACGATTATGGCTTATAGATAATAAAAACACTAAATTCGGTTTCTCAGAATATTACATCAGACCAATTAAAATGAGGTTTACTGCAGAAATCTTACTATCTAAACAATTATGGGGTAAACCCTCCACGTAAAGGGTAGAAACACAAGGTCATTGCTAAAGAGGCAGGCTGGGTCCAAGTATAATGGAAAGTTCAGTGGAAGGAGAAAATGTGGTATAAAAAGTTTAAAAAGTAACAGGGATAACCGCAGCCCTGAGAGAACAGTGAAGCAAAGCCCATTCAGGAGTTTCCAAGAATGGAAACAAGACTAAAGTCTTGTGCTTCATTCAGAGGCAGCTTTGCAAACCTAAGACCTGCTGCCATCTTGTTTTTGGAGAGAAAAATGAACCATACCTGTTCAGTCTGTTTCCTGTCGGCCAGTCATGACCTTTACCTTTAACCTGCTAACTGAGGCCTGTATAGTCTGAGATGGAGCTCATGGGGTTTTGGTCATTTCTTTGAGCTTCACGCTCTGACCTTGGGCTGAATCTGCTGGGACGTCCTCTCCTGGGAAGACTGGCAGCTATCGGATATGTTTTCCTCTGGAGAATAATTTTCTTCTCTGAATGGTGCATTTCAAATAGCTTGACCTTATGATGCCCTTTTGACCCTTCCCAGACCCTTCCCAGATTCATGGGCAGCATTTGCCTCTTTGTGGGCATTGCTGAGGTCTTTACCTCCTTCTACCACCATCTGTATGCTCCTTAGCAGTAAACTCATTCTGCCACTGATGGTGATCAGGTAATCAAAGTAATTGATCAGCAGGGAATTTTCCTTTTAATTGCTGTGGAAGCAACAAGGGTGTACTACGTTTTTTCCTCACACAGCTTCTCCATTCTGGTTTAGTTTTTATTAAAACATTCTGACACACTTACTTTGGTTGGATTTGGCTCTTTGGACGACCTGCTGAGGACCAGATGCCTTCCTGAAATCAAAACCCTTAGAAATAAGATTCTGTTCTTACTTTTTCTGTGACTAAATGCTTCAAGTAGCAGAACTTTCAAGGAGGACTTTTATTCCACATTAGTGGAAGCTTTAGTTCTGCCAAATTTGTCGTTGATGCCTTTCCTGTGTTTCAAGCTTAAAATAAAACAAATAACGGCAAACTTGACAGACAAAACATCCATTGCTTGTTTTACATCTCTGAGGGAACGTCCCTGAGACCTGGGTGATGCTTTTGAGCCGGCTGTTTGGGAAAAGCTTGCACGGCTTCAAAGGCTGGGCTTATTATGTCATCAAAGTCCTCATACCCTCATTTTACCTTGTCCCAGAAGAATTATGTTTCAACATTTACTGTTCTAGTTTCATCTGCAGTTTTACTGTGAAAGCACAAAGAGAGGGGCGCTGTGAATGACTGGCTTAAGTTTGACCCTTGAGGTCCAGCCCTGCCTCTGTTTTCTGCTGTTGCTTGACTGCATGTTGGTTTGATTTGCAGATAAAGTTGAAGAGATGACTCACGCCCAGAAGAGCTCACCTGTGGACACAAAGATCGCCACGATCAAACCTCGCCCTTCCAGTCGCTGCTTGGTCACTCCTACAGACATGAATGTAAGCAGATAAACTCATTAAAGTTGCAAAATACATGAAAACATGTTGGATTTCAGTCATGCTCTAAGATGAGTTTAAAACTCTCCGCAGAAGATGAACGGCATCTAAAAATAAAGTTTTTAAGGAACAGGACAGTAAAAATCCAACAATCATCGACTTTATTCCAGCTTTTCAGCCAACAGATCTTTGGGAATCACATTATTGGAGCTAAAATCCCTTTTCTCTCATTTAAACTGTGCTATGTTTGGTGTTTTTTATTGATTAAACTACAGAAATAGGAATAAAGGGCTTCTTTGTGACCTGCTGTTGGTTACAATGAAAGACAGTTTTTAAACAGATTTTTTACTAATTATGCTTTGCTTTGATACAACGCTGATTCATCCCTTGACTTTAGGAGCCTTTCTTATGCCTGAATGATTGATAAGTCGAAGTGTAAAACAAATTTTTGTGAAATGCTCTGGTACTGGACTGAATGGGTAAAAAGCAGCCAAGGTCCAAAGGAAAAGACCTTCAGCAACCCTGGGAGACTGTTGACCAAGATGACTTCTGGAGATTAGAGGCAGAGATGCACCAAGTTTGTTTTAGCTAATGTCTAGTTCTGTAAAACTTTGACCTGCTGATACAAGGTTTTTTTTTTTATTCCTGTTTCTTTTTAAGATTCTGATAGTAGTGTTAGTGCCGTTAATGCCATGGGCAGATTTTTTATAGCAGAGGCGGAGGCAACATGTAGCAGATAGCAACTGCCAAAGTCCAGTTCCCCGTCCCTGAATGTCCTTCAACTTCATTCACAACCTCCTGATATGAAAAATATTTCTGAACTTCTACACCAAAGAGTGTTGCGGTTGGTGTGACCTGGTAGCATTTAAGTGTGGTGCAACTGGAAAAACATCAAATATTTGACATCTGATCCAGCTGAAAATCTTCCGATTCCAGTCACCTTGAGATTCGTTCCTTCTCTAATTACAAGAAAGTATGGCTGCATTTAAGGAAAATAGAAAAAAGGAGGAGTGGATGAGGAGCTTTGCTCTAGATTAATACCAGAATTATATTTGGCTAATGTTGGTTCTGAGAGGGCTACAGAAAGTGTGTACATCTGTTTGTATCATAAACAACATTCTGATTTTCAGTCCATGTATCACGACCGCCAGGGAGTAGCAGTGGTGCCGCCCACTGTGCCAGGACCCTACCTGGGGATCCCAGAAAAGGGCACCATGAGGAAGCAGAAGTCTATCGGTAGGATGCATGTGGAGTTATTGTGTGTGTGTGCATGAAGGTGTGCGAGTGTCGGCTCATGCCCTGCATGTCCGGTAGCTTTTAGCTTTTCAAACTTTTCTGGGGTCAGAGTACTGTTACTGTGTGCTCCAGCAACATTACAGCTAATTATAGATGCATTAAAATGATTCGGTCAGCAAAGTGTGTTTTCAGGCGGTAATATTGGAGGTTATTAGGCAGTCATTGCACTGCTAGAGGAACATCATGCAAGCTGATATTCCTCACGGCTACCCTGATTTGAAATACTGTCAGTGTTATTACAGCAAAGGATGGGTGTCAAGAAAACATAACTATGCAGACAATAAATGTATAGCTTCAAACTGATCAAATAAAGTAAAAGAATAAATAAAAACAGTTTTATTGGATTTTCCCCTATTTTACAAACTCGTCTTCCGACCCAAATACCAGAACAGCTGGCTGTAGTTCCAAAAATGAACTCCAGTTTGAAATAACGTAAACCTAGGTTATTCATTGAAACTTTCCTATTGACCCCTTTCTTCTGGGCCTCTGACTCAACGGCATAAAGAGCAGCATCTGGAAGTAACCGAGACGCCATTTGTAGACTTCTTTACATGATCAGATGTGTCTACTATATCTTGTTTCTACTATATCTTATTTTATTGTTATTTTATAGGATAGACAGTCACAAAGTAGTGCATGATTGTGAAGTGAAAGCAGAATGGTACATGGTTTTCAGATTGTAGGGTAGCATTTATTTGTTAATTGTTTTCACGATTTTCTTTTAAATAAAAATCCGAAATGTGTGGCACGTATTTGGACTTCGTTCCTTTTACTCCAACAGAGAATCTGTGGCAAGACTGAAAAATTGGCTTTTCCACAGATTTGTTAAATATTCACCAGAAAACCTGCAGGTGTAACTGCATTGAAAGGTGGCATTGACTCTAGCCTGCTGGGTACAAATTCATGCAACAATCTTTAGATTTTTATTTAAAAAAAGTAAATAAATATGAATAGTTTTTCCTTTATGTCAGAGCTATGCATTAATTTCGGTGTACCTACCGAAGTTTGTGGTTGTAACATGACAAAAGAGAAAAGAGAGTGAAAATTTTTGTGAAGCTGTGTAATTGACCCGTTATATTTCTATACAAATGACAACCTAAAAATGTTCAGTTTAAAGGTTCAAATGGGCCTACACCTTCTCCCACTGTTCAAATCACAGGAAGGATCGCAACCCTCAGACTTCCTGGGGTACACACCCAAAACACTGAGCTGAGGCTGCAGAAAAGGGAAAGGGTGAAGATGAGTGGGTGGCTGGATATTTTTAGCCAATAAATGTACAGTCTGCTTGAAGCAGAACCATGAACACATCCTACGAACCACAACAACAGTAGAGTTGGGATTTTTCAGTTTTTTCTTGATAATGAAGCTGTGTGCTGAAAAGGCTGATTACTGACACAAAGTGTAAAAAATGTGAAAAAAGAAAGAAATGAGCTGCTGCTGTCGTTGCAAAATGTTCTCTTGTATTTTGACCTGTTGTTTATGGTAATGCTGTCACATTCTACTGGACATGCATTTGTATTTGAATGGATTGTTTGGAATACAAGACATTTTTGTCTTTAGCCTCAACTTAATGCAACCCTTTTTAGGGTGTGCAACTCTGGTGACAGGCTCTGCCAGTCAGAGGTCCCAACCAATTACTCAACAAGTAACAAAATATTTGGTTTAATGGCCTAACCCTAAACTAAATCATAACGCTAACTTCTTAGAATCATTTATTAACCTTCGGCCAGTCATGAAGAGGATTACAACCGACCGGATTGTTGGGGTTCAGACTGGTGCACAGAGTCTGCAGCTATATGTGATTGACATAAACGGATTATAAGGCTAATTTAATCCTCAAAAGATAGATACTTCTCAAAAAAGCGGAAAGTTTGGTCAGTTCTTTGCTACATAGATAAAAAATGGTTAAAAAAGAGCCCACATCAGTAACATACTTTAAGCATGGAGAAAGTAAAAAGATGGGCTGTTTCTGTCAGGATCTCACCTATTTTTTTCTCTGTGCTCCATTTCCCCAAGGTACATCGGAGGATGATAAACAGGGACTCCTCACGCCTCCCCTGCTCAAGTTCTCCCGCAGCCTCTCGATGCCCGACACCTCAGAGGACATCCCGCCTCCCCCAGCGATTTCACCCCCTTCACCACCTGCCTACAACTCAGCTGCTGGACCTACAGCCAAGAACTACGGCACTACTCGACCGAGCTTCACCCAGAATTCGCCTAACGCAGTGACAACAATCAGTCGGACCACAGATGTTGGCAGGTTGCGCCGTGGATATTTCCGTCAGAGCTCCGAGCAGTTTGAGAGCACACGCACTAGAGGGCGCACACCAGTGCCCGAGAACCCTTACTCCGAGGTCGGCAATAAGACACTATATGTACCAGCAAAACCAGCTAGAAGGAAGGGAATGCTTGTAAAGCAACCTAACGTTGAGGACAGTCCAGAGAAAACATGTCATGTGCCATCCAGCCCCTCAGGCCCTGTTTCCATGCCCACAACACCTGTCGAAAGGACATGCTCCTCCATCCCCATTCCCACCATTATCGTTAAAGAACCTTCCACCAGCAGCAGTGGCAAAAGCAGCCAGGGTAGCAGCATGGAGATCGAGCCCACTACCCCAGAACATCCCCCTCTAACACCTACCGTTGGTGGAAGTGGAGGTTTGCGTCCTGAGGACCCACTGTCTCTTAACCCCTTTGCAGCAGCTATTGCTGGAGCGGTGCGGGACCGTGAGAAGAGACTTGAGGCAAAAAAGAACTCAATTGCCTTCCAGTCAATTGACATCGGAGATGATGAAATGAGTGGTCCTGCACCGACCCCTCGTCTTCGCCAATCCAAATCCATTGATGAAGGCATGTTCAGCAGTGATGAACATCTACGAAGGATATTGGCCCCCCCTTCTACAGTGCAACTTGGACCCCCAGTTGGTGGTGGTAGTGGAAATATGACAGATTTCAACACGCCTGAGCCCACAGTGGTTCGGGAGCCTCTGAACACTAGAACAGGCCAGTGTCCCAATCTGGACAGTCCAGTTAGTCTCCCAGCCACTCCTCCTAAGAGTCACTACAAGGCGAATGGGACCTACCTCCATCCTGTCACTGGTAAACCTTTGGACCCTAACTCTCCACTAGCTCTGGCTTTGGCAGCTCGTGACCGGGCCATGAAAGAGCAACAGAACCATCCTCAAAATCAGCCAACAAATCCTCCTCAGGTTCAGCAAACCCCCAAGCATGAAGCCCAGTCCCTGCCACTTCAGCAGAGTCACAAACCGGACCTCAACCAACCGCTTTTTATTGACACCAAATTACGCTCTGGAATTGAGACCAGCTTTGCAGCAATTTCCACGGCAACCATGGGGCGACCAGGTCGAGGTGGCCTCCGCCGACAGATGACAGAGCAGAAGTACGAATCTGATGGAGCGCGGGAACAGCGGCAGCATCAGACAGTTGAGGAAAGAAAAAGTGCGCCAGCAAATGTGGCAGACACATCGCAGCCCAAGTCAACTGGCCTCTTGATGGTCCACACGAGCACAGACACAACAAACAACAAGACAAACAACCAGGAGGTGGAAGTGCAGGAGAGCAACCGACCTTCTGAGCTAAAGGACCCTAACCAGCCTAACCCTCACAATGCTCCAACCCTTTCCTCCAAATCTCAGCAAGCTGCCTCACGGAGAAGAATTGTTCCTTTAGGAGAATCTTTGGAAGAACCTGTAAAACTGCCCTTCCGTATCCCCCCTCCACCGCTAGCATCAGTTGACATAGATGAGGAATTTGAGTTCTCAGAGCCTCTTCCCCCACCGCTCGAGTTTGCAAACAGTATTGACATTCCAGATGACCAGGCCAGTGCCATTGCAGAGATGATTCAGCAACAGAGACGCAATGGAGGACCTCCTTTACCCCCTTACCATCCACATGCCCCTCCACCTGTCAGTGATCACCACAAGCGGGTGCTAAACAGCATGCCCCCTTCATACCGTCCAGCTCCACCTGAACCAGAGTCAGGGGTGGCAGATTCTGGCATCGACGAGGTAGACAGCCGTAGCAGCGGAGATCCTCAGCCCATGGAAACCACCAGCACTGTTTCCAGCATCTCCACCCTGTCATCAGAAGGAGGCTTCTGCGACAGCGCTTTGGAGAGTCTGTATGCCACTGCAGATGGACATGCCTTCCTGGTGGACCGGCCCCCTGTCCCACCCAAACCCAAGGGCAAGTCTGTCATTAACAGAACATCACTTTATCACGACGCTCTCATTGAAGAGCCCCCTGAGTCCTATGGGTCACCACCTCAAGCGCCTCCCCCTCCCCCATCATCTTCTGAGCCTCCTAGGACTCCTTCTCAAAGAACATCCAAGCTGTGGGGCGATCAGCCCCCTGAGCTACGCAGCCCCCCATCCACGCCAGACACCAAGAACACTGAGCTGAGCTCCATTTTTCAGTACATGAATCGTGACAGGCCGACCAAGCCAGGAGAGGGCCTCGACTCCCCCACGGCGACCAGAGGGGGCTTCACATCCAGGTATGACAAATTATGCCTTAAACTCAGGGTGCCAGGATCTGTGAGGGTCTAAAGTGTTCTGATGTTCTTCTACCCATACTATCAGAGTTTATGATTTCCATTGTGTTTCAGAATGTTGGATGAGGATTTCAGGAGTTTGTGACAGATCATTAGAGTGGCTGATTTGACTTTTAGAGACTGGCTAGGCTGGGCTACTTATTTGCCTGTTTACTCAGATTGGTGTGGGTGACTCAACAACAAAATTCAACTAAAGAAAGATTACTTGGGATTATTTGGGATAAGGAACTCTTCCTGGACTCAGCCTTAGTTTAACTGAGATGCTTTTTCAATGGGATGGGCATGAATTAATGAGAAGACTTCACAGCACACTCGTTTGAATTGCCTTTATCTTCACATTGTGACATCTAGACTAACACAATCTAGATGCCCATTGTCAGTCAGACTGGAATCATGGTGGGATCTGGGATGTTTCTTTACAATGGGTAAAATAGGTATTGAACACATCCACGATTTTCTCAGTAAATAGGTTTTTATTTCTATTGACATAAAATTCACTGAAATCAAAGCAAATTAGTCTATAAATGGGTAAAAAGTTGGAATGACACAGGGAATAAGTTTTGAACACACTTTGTGGAAAAGTCCATCTTGGTAATGACAACTTGTCTCCTACATGGAGAAACTAGTCATGTGGATTGCTCAGGTGTGTGTTTGAACCCCTCTTCCACATAACCTGTCTTCAAATCTTGAAGAGTCCGGGGTCCTCGCTTTCGGGACATTACTTCTTTCTAGCGCTGCACGATATTAGAAAAAACATGCGATAATGTTGATGAATGTCACAATAATGATTTGACTTCCGATAAATAATGATGCCTTTCTGCTTTGAGTTCAGAGCTGTTACAGACCCCAGATAACGAGTTTTCTGTCCAACTACTGGGAAAAAAATGTAATTATCGTCGTCGTTGTCGTCGTCTTCCGCTTATCCGGGACCGGGTCGGGGGGGCAGCAGACTAAGCAGAGACACCCAGACGTCCCTCTCCCCAGACACCTCCTCCAGCTCCTCCGGGGGGAGCCCAAGGCCAGCCGAGAGACATAGTCCCTCCAGCGTGTCCTGGGCCGTCCCCTGGGCCTCCTCCCGGTGGGACGTGCCTGGAACACCTCCAGAGGAAGGCGTCCAGGAGGCATCCGGTATAGATGCCCGAGCCACCTCAACTGGCTCCTCTCGATGTTTAGGAGCAGCGGCTCTACTCCGAGCCCCTCCCGGATGGCCGAGCTCCTCACCCTATCTCTAAGGGAGTGCCCGGCCACCCTACGGAGGAAGCTCATTTCAGCCGCTTGTATCCGGGATCTCGTTCTTTCGGTCATGACCCAAAGTTCATGGCCATAGGTGAGGGTAAGAACGTAGACCGACCGGTAAATTGAGAGCTTCGCTTTCGGCTCACCTCTCTCTTCACCACAACGGACCGGCACAGCGCCCCCATTACTGCGGCAGCCACACCGATCCGTCTGTCGATCTCCCGCTCCATTCTTCCCTCACTCGTGAACAAGACCCCGAGATACTTGACAGCCACCCTTTTCCGGTTGAGTACCATGGCCTCTGACTTGGAGGAGCTGATCTTCATCCCAGCCGCTTCACACTCGGCTGCGAACCGCCCCAGCGCATGCTGTAGGTCTTGGCTAGAGGGGGCCAGCAGGACCACGTCATCTGCAAAAAGAAGAGACGAAATCCACTGGTCCCCAAACCAGACCATCTCCGGCCCTTGGCTGCGTCTAGAAATCCTGTCTGTAAAAGTTATGAACAGGACCGGTGACAAAGGGCAGCCCTGCCGGAGTCCAACATGCACCGGGAACAGGTCCGACTTAGTGCCGGCAATGCGGACCAAACTCCTGCTCCGCTCGAACAGGGACCGGATGGCCCCTAATAAAGGGCCCCCTATTCCATACTCCTGGAGCACCCCCCACAGGGCATCACGAGGGACACAGTCGAATGCCTTCTCCAGGTCCACAAAACACATGTGGACCGGTTGGGCAAACTCCCATGGACCCTCGAGTACCCTGTAAAGGGTATAGAGCTGGTCCAGTGTTCCACGGCCGGGACGTAAACCACACTGCTCCTCCTGAAGCCGAGGTTCGACTATCGGCCAGACTCTCCTCTCCAATACCCTGGCGTAGGCCTTACCAGGGAGGCTGAGGAGTGTGATCCCCCTGTAGTTGGAACACACCCTCTGGTTACCCTTCTTATGAAGGGGGACCACACCCCCAGTCTGCCAGTCCAGAGGCACTGTCCCCGACCGCCATGCAATGTTGAAGAGGCGTGTCAACCATGACAGCCCCACAACATCCAGAGATTTGAGGTACTCAGGGCAGATCTCATCCACCCCCGAAGCCTTGCCTCCGCGGAGCTTTTTAACTACCTCGGTGACTTCAGCCTGGGTGATGAAAGAGTCTAACCCCGAGTCCCCAGCCTCTGTTTCCACCAGGGAATGCGTGATGGCAGGATTGAGGAGATCCTCGAAGTACTCCTTCCACCGACCGATAATGTCCTCAGTCGAGGTCAGCAGCCTCCCATCCCCAGTGTTGGCTGCTTCCCCCTCCTGAGGTGCCGGACGGTTTGCCAGAATCGCTTCGAGGCCAACCAGTAGTCCTTCTCCATGGCCTCACCGAACTCCTCCCAGGCCCGAGTTTTTGCCTCTGCCAGGCCAGCAGCACGCTTGGCCTCACGGTACCCGTCAGCCGCCTCAGGAGTCCCACAAGCCAACCACAGCCGATAGGAATCCTTTTTCAGCTTGACAGCATCTTATACTGCCGGTGTCCACCACTGGGTTCTGGGATTGCCGCCGCGACAGGCACTGCAGACCTTACGGCCGCAGCTACGGGCAGCAGCATCGGCAATAGATGCAGAGAACATGGTCCACTCGGACTCTATGTCTCCAACATTCCCCGGAATCTGGTCAAAGCGCTCCCGGAGCTTTTAATTAATTATTTCCATCTCACCAACAAGGATTTATTGAAAAACTTGCTTCTGGCTGACACATGCTGTTTTGGCAATAAAGCAACTTTGCTATAGTCTCTTTAATTAAACAAGTGTCATCAAATATATTACAGGCATAGCACAGGCAAACATCCATTGCATTCCATGCAGTTCTTCATGATATGCATGACTCTGGGATTGTAATGAATTTGCGATATATTGTGCAGAGTATTTAAACTGAATAAGAGTCATTGACTCATCTTACCCGATTTACTTTCTGTCTCTGAAATCAGTTAAGAGTTTCCTTGGCGTTGTGTGTGGGACTGTCTTGGAAATGCACTCTCATTTAATCTTTAGCTTATTTTGAAAAATGTCCCAGTACATTTTTCCATTCATGCTTTCTTCTTTGTCAGTACCTCATGCTGTTAGACCACCCACCTGCAAACCTTAATTTTGACATGTTGTTTTTAGAGCGATATGCAGAACCATTCTTCCTCCAAAGACGGTGTGTCCAATGACATCCAAAAAGTTATAGACTATATCTAGTATTTCACTGAACAAGCTTCAGCATACTTCTTCAGCAGTGGAGTCTAGAAATCTTGATGTAATCATTGGAAATATTACCTAATATTAAAGCAGCTAATGATGATTTGCATAGAGCAGCAGGAATGTTTTCTTAATAGTGACAGATTTCAGCTGGTTTATTGGTTTTCTCTGCCTTTTTGGCACAACCCTTTCAAGTGTTCAATACTTATTCTCTGTCAGTCCAGTTTTTTAACCCATAAATTAATTTGTGTATTAATTTGCTTTAAATCTTTGTATGTGTGGATTACTTGAGTTGTTGACAAAGAAGCAGAATTTTATATCAATGTCCCTGTAAGAAATTTTTAAACAGAGAAAAATTTAGATATGTTTCATCCATATTTTACCCACTGTAACTGCTGGTGTTTGTCATCGTGTTGCTGTCCATTGTTGACCCTTAAACTCTTTAGCATCTAATGTTAGCCGGATTTGTGGGGCTAGCATGACAAAAACAGTGGCCTCCTGGTGTATTCTCTAGAACATAGGTCCTTACCTTAACTCAAGCATGTTCCTTTGCTACACTCCGCTCAGCCTTCTTGTTAGCTGCTGAAGTCTCACTTTTTTGCACTCTCTCGCAGCATGAATGAACTACAGATGTCTCAACAGAAAATGTTATATTGCTTTTGTCCTTTTCAATAATTTTGAAATTGTTGTAATTGTTTGAAAAAAGGTTCATCAAAATATTTTGTGAATTTGCAAGGACATAACATTTAGAAAAAACAGCAAAACTGTAAAAAATAAAAGAGGCACCAGAACTGTTAACTAAGGGGTTAGGGTCAACTAAAATTTAATTAAGCTTTAATAAATGTTTATTCAGCTTTTATTTGCTTTTCATGCATTACAATTACTTGATTAAACCGGCTGACAGAAATGAACATTCTAGGAAGGAGGTTGTGGTTGAAGGTTGAATTCTCTGTCACAATGCCATCGTTCTTTAAACTCTTAACATTTGAGTACCACCAATGAAGAATTCAATGAATTATTAAACTATTATTTCCAACTGAAATACTGGGGTACATCATTTTTTTGTGCTTTAATTATTGATTATATAATTAAATAAATGCACGATAACCTCATTAATTAAAGATAATTCCATGTGGCTGGCCAGATATGTTTGACTATTTGAGTAGATTCTTGGCTCCTGATCTACAGTGAAAAGACATGAAAGTAATCAAATTTAGTAATACATTTTTAGTAAATTATCCATATATTTGCTTCAAATTTTAATTAATTAATCATACATTAAAGCAATTGCTGAAGAATGTTTTTTTTATATAATGTCACTTGTAGACCTCCAGATTGGAGGTTATAATTAGAATGTATTGATGATGAATAAATTTGATTAATTTTGGGTTGAATTTGTGTAATTTTCCTTTTATTAAGTTCTTCCAGAGAACCATTTGTTATGAACAGGAGTGATGCAAATAATAGTTAAATTAACGCAACTGAAAGAAGCCTGAAGCTCATTAAATATAACTTGGTTTACTTAATAAAGTATATGAAAGTGCATCTAAAAGTATTGCATTTTCTCCTAAAAATACATAAATGATGTGAATGTTGGTTCAGAGAGGTCCTTATGAAGCTGGAGGGGTGGATTTGTCCATAATACGAGAAGTTTTTAGTGACATCTTCAACCACGGTTGCTGCAGCTTTGCCTTAAGCTGTTGATGTGCTCAAAAGTCCTGATCCACTCCTCATTTTTTCTGTTTCCCTTCAAGCAACCAATGCTACCTGTGGTCTTTTAAAGTCGTCTTGATCCATAATTATCCACGTTTTCTGAAGATGCTTTAGAGATCTTTTGTGGAATCTGTCACCTTCTGTGAGCGTCTCCTGCAGTAAATGTGGAGACACAATGATGGACACTGCACCGGAATCAGCTCAGTTTGTGCTATTTAACCCCCCACGCTGTGAGACAGGAATAAAAGGCTCCATCAATAATTAACTTCTCACATTCATTTTGTATGAACGATCCCATTGCTCAGAGAGAAAAGGGGAAGCTGATGTTCAGGTTCTCTGAGCCAATAGAAGGACTTGGACCATCTTAGGCTCAGGTTCATGTTTGTCCTCCTTCACAGTTTCCATCCTCTGCTGTTCCTGTTTGTGTCTGTTGACGTTTGCTCCTTTTACTCATTTTCAGCTCCTGTGTCTTCATCTTCATTTTCCCCAGTGTCCTGTTGTTCCTTCACTTCTTCTTTCTTCATGCCCCCCCAGTGTCTCCCACCTTCACAGGTAGGTCCCAACAGCTCCTCACAGGGACATTGTAAATGTCAAAATGCACTTTTCTAGACCCAAGTTAGCAGCAGTCCAGTTTAGATCAGTTTAAAGTATAAAAACAAAAGTTCACAATGAATAACCTGCAAACACAGAAGGTGAAATTGGTATTCAATGTGAATATATTACGTAAAGGTGCTGCTGACATGAAATCTTCACCCGGTGTTGGTAAAAACACAACCATAGATATCTATAAAAATATGTTTTGTGCAGTAATATTGGATGATACAAGGGAAAAGTATTTAACACACTTACTGAAATGTATTTAATACTATGTACAGAAGCATTTGTTGGTGATGACAGAGAGGCTTCCTGTGTGGAGAAACTGGCTGCATGTATTACTCAGATGTGATTTTGGTCCGCACAAACGTTTCATATCCATAAGGCTCTGTGGGCCTCTGCTATGAACTCTGACCTTCAGTTCCTTCTGTAGATTTTATGCAGGAGGTCAGCTGATTGGGTGGACCCCTCTAGCAGCTGTATTAAAACTCAGAGTTTCCATGACTGTGTGTTTGGGATCAAGCATCCACCTTAGTTTCATCTTCATCATCCTGGTAAATGCCAGCAGATTCTTATTAAGAATGATGTTCTTAAGTTCAAACTTCACTGTTGGTATAGTGTTTCTGGGGTGATATCCAGTACCCTTTGACATCCAAACATGGAGTATATCATGGAATCCAAAGAGTTCAATTTTAGTCTTATCTAAACAGATTTTTTCTTCCCAGTGTTTCCCAGGCTTGTCTAAATGTTCAACACAATTTAAATGTGAATCAAAATGCTTTTTCTTCAACAGTGAAGACTTGCGTAGTGAGCATGCATACAGGCTATGATGGTTGAGCCATTACTTATTGTTTCCTGCTAGTTTCAGGTCTTAGCTCTCCATAAGGGGTCATTTTCTCTTGGACAACTCTTCAGACTACAATTCTTTTCACTCCTCTGGCTGAAATCTTGTGGGGTGCACCTGGTTGTGGCTTCTTAATGGTGTAATGATGCACTCTCCACTTCCAGATTATAGTCCCCACAATGGTCACTGGAACCTTCAGCAGTTTAGAAATTCTTCCAGGGGTGGTGCGTGGTGTAGAGGTCAAGCTTGTGCCCAATATACGGACGCTATTAGCCCTTGATGCAGCTGTCCAGGGTTCGATTCCCAAACTTGGGACCTTAGCTATATATATCGGTATAAATTTCACTAAAAAGGCATTTATGAACTACCCCTTTGCGATTTTGTTGCTCTCTTTTATGACATCAGAGGGGAACCCCTGCATGTAAACTGACAGCTGCTGCAATGGCAGCAACACAGACAGTAGCAAAGAATCTGATGTTTCTGTAAAAATATTTCAATCACTATCAGAGAGGCGCAGCAGGGTCAGGAGAAGAAAGTCAGCTTTCATCAGGTAGCAGAGCACTAGATGCTGTGGCGTGCACCAGAGTCTATTGTTGCCGGAGTCAATATGCATCAATCATACCGCACCACCAGGAAATAGAACCGGCACAACATCCCGATTTTCTAAATAATTTACTAAAGATGGACTAGATCTGGCTATAGTAATAAATACACATATATTTATATATACACGTGTTTATATTAGCAGTTGTAAACATTAGATCAATTAGATCAGTTACTGGGTTAATAACTAAGGGATTATAAACGAAACAAACATTAAATGCACAAAATTAAGCAACAATATAACTTCTCTGCTCTCAGTGAACTCATCCATAGTGGAACAAAACACATGAAAATATCTGGATGCATAAAATGAAAAATGAAGCAGTTTAACTTCCACATAATGACTTGTTTTGGACCTGCTACCGCATTTATCACCAGCTTTTATTGAGCGACCTGTGTATGGTTTTCTTGGAGCTCCTCCGGGCTTCGCAGCAGACCGGACCGGACCGGACCGGAGCAGATACAGTGTAAATCCAGGGTTACAGTAAATACGGCTCTGAGTGAAACAACCGGAGGTGAAGCTGAGCAGCAGCAGCAACACAAGAGATGATTCAAAATCTGAAGTCACCACCTGGTGTCATTTTTTTATTTCAGAATCTTTAGAGAAATGTATTTAAATCTGTTGTATGCACCTGTAAGTTATCCTATTTTAATAATGATAATATTTTTGGATTATTAATTATTAATAATAAAAAATAATAATAAACAAATTAATTATTAATAATAACTGCTGATATCTAAATGTACTTTTGCAACCAGGAAGTGTTCTTACCCGCTGAGCCTTGATCCGTTTAGCAACAGCAGCAACAACCTTTTCTTTGGAGATCTTTCCCCATCAGATGCTCTGAACAGCGAGGCTCTAGACTCTGCTTCAACGTCCTCGTCATCTGCAGATATCTGACCTCTGACATCATTTCTCTGGTGAATTCAGAGGCTTCTTGTTCGAAGCAGTTTGCTGAGAAGTCCTCTGATCACACCTGGCTGTGCTTGGTGGGACCAGCCCATCTGTTCCTCCTCAGTTTTCCAGCTCTGATCCAGGAAGCTCTGATCCTCTTTGCTTCAGGAAACTAGTGCAGACTAACGGCTGCTGTCGTAGTGTTGCTGTAACCACCAGCAATGCACAGTTTCTCCATATTAACGCTTTTTTTAACGCAACTTGGCTTCTACCTGAATCATTTATCATTGACGCTCACACATTAAATGACCAAAGACTTCCCCTTTGACATCATTTCCGGGTGACTTTGGACTATTGGGATAATGTAACATCCAAATATGCTTATTTTGTGTCACAATTGTCTTTCATCATGGCTTTAATCCTAATATCATGTCAATTACTGCCCAATTCCTTTTATAAAAGATTTTTTCTTTCAGATTCTGGATTTGTGGGAAAAGCGTGTCACACTTTAATTTCTGTGGATGTATGGACTCAGCGCATTGGTGCTTAATTTATTGGCAACAGCAATACTTTTGGCAATATAGTGTGTGTATTGGATTATTTGGAGTATTGCTAAAAGACACATTGACGACCCATTTTCAGTTTTCTGACAGCTTTTTATCGAAATTATCCTGATATTTCAAAAGGTTCATGGTGGCATGGACTCTAACAAGGTCTAACAAGAGGGCTGTTTCCTCTAATGTTTAATAAATTCCTGCAACAGTTTCCAATTTTCCTTAAATGAATAAATGAAGTGCCTCTCAGGGCTTCAACACACTACTGTAACCGCTGTAGAGGCACTCTCATATACACAGATAATATCCGGACTGTATTTTTATAACAAGACTTCTCTCTCTGTGATTTGCTGGTGTATTTGGTGCTCATTTCAGATAAAACAAGCAGATGACGTGGCCACAGCTCAGCATCCTTCCAAAGTCCGTCCCCTGCCTGTAATCAGATTTTTTTGCCCATGTTTGTCATGTCATTGTTCTTTCTGGGATGCCGCAGGGGTCTCTGATTTTCTACCTCTGTGCACAGAGCGGGGCGCCGTGTTGTGTTTTCTGCTCTGTGCCGTGGCGAGAGGTTCCAAGGCAGCAGGATGAGGTTGTAGAGGGGGTCATCATCATGAGGGCGAGACAGCTCTGTAAACCGTCAAACAGATGGCGACAGAGACGCACAGATCATGGCCTACTTTCATACCTGCCTGCTCTCCCTCTCCATCATTCCTGTCGCTTTGTTTCCTCGTAGTTTCTTCCTCGAGTCGCTGCTGCAGACTCATCTCTGCTGTGGACGACGTCTCTGAGCCTCTTATTCTTCTTTTTTATCGCTATCTTTTAGCCTTGCAGATTAAATGTGTGTTGGTACTGGCTGTGGATGAAAACGGTTGCCTAGCAACCAGCTGATGAGAGCAGCCTTGAGGCCTGCAGTGATGTCAGAGCGAGTTGGTGGAGGTGTGTGTGTGTGCGCCGAACACTCAGCAGAGTTCAGCTTCATCTCTTTCAGCTCACGTGCCATGTTTCTGCTTTAGTAGGCCACCATTATGTAACCCGGGCATGCATGTATGTGTGTGTATGCTTGTGTGTGTGTGACAATAAGAGTTGCATGCCTGCAAGTGTGACCCCTGCATGCATGAGCTGGAGAGTGAGCGCTGAAGGCGAGGTCTCACATCGCAGATATCATCAGTGCCGCTCAGCTGATGAAGAATAAACTCTGTGTGCGTGTGGGTGTGTGTGTGCGCGTGTGCATGTGTTTCTGTTGCTAATTTCTGCAGGTTTCTCTTCATCTCGTCAGAGTGAAACAGTGAGAAGTTTATGTTATTGTGAGCATGAAGATGACGCCGTCAGAATTGATCGATTTGCTTATTTAACGTGTATCCGGTTAAATACCCAGTTAGTTAAATGTGGGTTAAACCCAACGACATCTTAATCTGTTCATTACCTGGAGCGACAATTTTTACTTGCTTTAAAAATTTTGTTAAGTTCACGTTTTGTAGAAAGTCTGACCTGCAGTTACAGCTAAAGTTTTCCATCCACTCGTCATCTGGATGAATGTCACTAATTATGGCTTTTAATGATTTTCAAACCATTCTTCTTTAATGGTCGATTGATAGCAGAACATTCAGTGATTTGTTTTTAAGGAACTGGCTTCACGAGTTTAATTTATTTTGGATTTATTGACCACAGACCTTTTGTAGGTTCTGACATCATTATGGCTGGACGCTTATCCGCTCCTCTCGGCAGATACGGTAAAAGGAGCAGCTTTTCAACTCGGTCCAAATATTTTCAACAGGGTTGAAGCTTCACGTTTTCCTGCTTTATCCACCCAGTTTGGTCCAACTTTCAACCATCAAGCTCAGACCTGGGGATCTTACGGCCCACAGGCAGAAGGATGTTCTGGGCTGACTCAAAAATATTTTATTATTTCATAGTCTTGAAAAACCAGCTTTCATTTTCATTATGTTTGTTTCGCTACATTCGGAGCTTATCTAACAAAAATGATCCTGTAGGAGCTGATGATCTTTTATCATCACAGTATCAGTGTGCCCATTAATATTATGGTAAATTACTCTTTAGAATTAGTTTTTTAGAGTCATGAATAAAAGGTCTGTATGTTGGTGGTCGGAGTCTCACCCTGACACAGATGATGGAGTCCTAGAGTTAAAGATCACAGTCCAGTTTCTTAACGTCATGCAGCTCTGCTCTTACGTATTTATTTACAGAGGTCAAAGGTAAAGTGTCTGTCTGTGGACAACAGACTGGAGTTCTCATGGATGACAGCTGAAATGAACATCACCAGGTCACCATACAATGAAATACAAGAACTTCTACATTGTTCTTTATGCTTGTAAGAGATGAATATTTACAGTAAGTGTTAGATCTCAGTATTGGATGTCGGTTGCAGGGACTGCTGCTGCCAGCAGCCTATATTTTCTCACCCTGGGTTTAGCTGTTGATTTGAGGTGAAACTGTAGTTCTTCATTATTCCCTCTACTTTATCCAATTCACCAGTGAAACAACCCCACAGCATAATGCCGCCATCTCCATGCTGGACAGTTGCTACAGTGTTTTCGGTTCAAACAGAAGATCTTTGGTTTATCTATGTTGTCAGCTGCAGATTCAGTATGAAGATTTGGAGCAGGAGCTTCTTTCTTGGGCAGCATCTCTAAAAATATTTAGGTTGTATATATTTTAGCCTGTACATATAATTTATAAAGAAATTTGTGGGCTAATAAAATTCCAATAGGACAGTGATCCGAAACTTGTTTAGGAGTGAATAAAGCAGGAGAACATGAAGCTCCCAGAATGATCTTCTTAAAGCTTTGACTGCACCCCTGTTAAAAATATGCAAACTGTTTAAAAACTGGGTCTGTGTAGTAAACTGACTGAGAGGAGTGGACAAACATCCAGCCAGAATGATGCCAGAAGCTTGCTGATGGCTACAAGAAGTGTCTGGTTAAAAACCCACAGTAACTTCAGCAGTTCTTGTTTTTAAAGATCATTTCAGGTTGTTGTATCTCCATCCCACCATGGAAAAATCCAAATAATTAATGAAAAGCCTAAAATGAATATCGCATTGTTGCTCATGATGAGTGGATTGAACTCGTTTTTATCTGATTTGTACTTTATTACTCGAAATTCCACCTTTGTCCTCGTCAACAATTCAGTTTATTTGTTCTATGTTTAGTTTTGGTCCTAAATAAGAAAGAAAAATACACATTTCTCACTTTTCCTCTCAGAATAACAATGTGTAGAAACTGTTTGCATGTGATGCAGATATACATGCCTCAACGTTCTGGTGAGCTGCCTCAGAGACCTTAGAGCAGTGTCCTCTTCTGCTTCACGTGAGTCTGGGTAGCGGGAAAAAAAACAGTAATAAGGTCAGAGAAGCTAAACGAGGAGCTGGACTAATTAGTCCTAATAGGCAATTACATCCTTTTCACATCGATTTTACCCCTGCGACAAAAACTTCAGCAACTTCAGCAGAAAGAAGTTCAGTTTTGCAGATGACAGGTGAGATGTTTCTGAGCTGATGATTGCTCATTAAACTGATAGATTCAGCAGAGATGGAAGTCTTTTGAAGATGTTGTCCTCCTGCATGATGCATTTGACATGTGTAATATTGTCCTCTGTCTTCATCCTACCATCCGTCACACCATCCTGTGGAAAAGCTCCTGCTAAGCTCTAAGTTTTCCACCAAGCAGGGGGACATTTCACTTTCACTGTGTCCCACTTCCACTATTTGGCAGAAGGACCCCACTCAGCCCCTCCACTTCCCTCAGGCTACTCCATATGTCTCACGCAGGAGGGATCCATATCTAGGATCAAGCTTCCAGTTGGAGAAAAAAAAATTGTGAGAGTCTCATTTGTCCAGATTTGTGTCCTCGGGTTCAGTTTCCACACTTATTTGGACTCAACCGAGCTGTTTGTCCAGCTCTAAAAGGAACCAGATACTGGGGGGGAAGTGGATTATCTGTATGGTTTGCTGTGTGTGTGTGTGTGTGTGTGTGTGTTTCCTTACTGTGGGACTCCTTCAGACATTTCTGAGCAGGTGACATGATCTCTGCATTCATAAATACAGAACCCTCCACCTTGTGTCACCTTATGTATCACAGTTGAACAACAGGTCATGGAGTACAGGTTAAAAGTTCCTCTAAAAAAGCTTATTATATAAAAAAAATGCTAGAGTTTCATCTGTCTGAAGGTTTTGGGTGCCAGTGACACCTGTGGTCTAGTTAAAGCTGTTTATTATTGACCTGAGATTTATTTGTCACTGAATAAATTAACTCAAATTAAAGGATTTTTTTTCCCTTTTTTCAGTGTAAGATGAATTTATTTAAAGGCTTTTTTTACACATCTTTACGTTGGATGCAGTAACTGTAGATGGCGCTTTTTTGGTGTTTTTCTCCATTTCATTCTCACAGATACCAACTCAGCTGCTCAGTTGGTTTATTTCAACAGAATAATTTGAACTGTGAACTTATTTGCTAACAATAGGAGCTTTGAAATGAACCTCCGTCAGGTTTGCTTGTTAACCCTTGATGTGCAGCATCGCTCGTTAAGTTAGATGCTGTTTGGCCCTCATTATCAGAGCTGCTGCAGTGATTATCTCATGAACATGTATTAACTGCTGCAGGCATGACAACAGCTCTGACATCACGCAGCTCATCACATGGATGTTTACTCTGCTATTTGAAAGTATTCAGGATTTCAGTCAAATAAAGCATCTTTACCAAAACAGGATCTTTGAGGAGCTTTTCATTTAATTTAATGATGCCATTAATGACAGGGGAGGCGACTGTGGGTCAGGGGTTTAGAGGAGTCATCTTGCAGTCTGAAAGTTGTGGGTTTGAGTCCAGCTTCCTCCTGGCACATGTTGCTGTGCCCCTGGGCAAGGCACTTAACCTTAAGTTGGCTTCCGACCAAGTATGGTGTTTGTGAGTGTGATTGTGACACTTTGAGAACCGAGTCCGATGGCAGTCGTTAAAGAGTTCTGTTTAAAGTTTGTAATCGTCATATTCTGACATTGTTGGTTTAAAGCTGGCTCTAAATTGTTTTAATCTTAGTGAGGTGGCAGTACTTTCTACATGACTTCGATGAAGAGATAAATCATCTCTACGAAGGTGACAGTCCTCTCTAAGCCGAACACACATATAGAAAATAGCCATGAACACCATTAAAAAGCATTAAAATGACTGCAGACAAAATAAAAACATAAATACCCCAGCTTCAGCTTCTTCCTCAAGGTTTGCATGTAGTGCCACCTGGTGTTCGTTTGGAGCATAGCATGGTTCAAGAGACGCATCTAAGACTATCTACACAAAAAAAAAACCTGATTTGATATGTTATGTCACTTCCATATTATTTTCCTTCCTGGGGAAGGAAACTCTGATCGGATTTTTCCTGTTAAATGTGTTTTTGTTTGATTTGTATCATTAGCAGCTCAGTGACCCTTACTAACCTCCCTTCTCCTATCTGCCCCCTCCAGACCCCCCACAGATGACTCAGGAATGCGTAACAACGCTGCTACAGCTGCTCTCACCTCCACGCCTCCCAGCAGCCTCCCATCCCAGGGGAATCCCTGCAGCCCGCCGGACTCTGCCTCCTCCCTCACCCCCTGCTCCTCGCTGCCTCCCTCCGTGTCTCCCACCCTTACTGATGTCTTTGGCCTGCCTACACCCCCTATGGGCAGTGGCGGAGGCTACAGCCTGAGCTCATCGTGTGGGGGCAGCGGGAGCTCGCGCTCTCCATCCCCGCTCACGTTGATGCAGGCGGTGGCGGCATCTGGAAAACCCTTCGCCTCCAAGCCCATGGAGCTGTGGAGCAAACACGACGTGGCTGACTGGCTGGAAAGCCTGAACCTAGGGGAACACAAGGACGCCTTCCTGGACAATGAGATTGAGGGCGCCCACCTGCCATCGCTTCAGAAGGAGGACCTGATAGACCTGGGTGTGACCAGAGTGGGCCACCGCATGAACATAGAGAGGGCCCTGAAGCTGCTGCAGGACAGATAAACTTCCCAGGAGACAGGGGGCGATATGAACAGTCAGCCTGAGGAGAGGAAGGTGTTTCCAGTCATGCTAGCCGATCTCTTCATCAGATGTGGAGGGGTAGAAGTTTCATCCAAGCTGAAGCTGCCTCTTGCTGTTTTTGTCCTCTCACCCTGCGTCGTCGCCCTCATCTCAGTGCTTTGGTTCGTCCGCCACCCTCGTCCTCCCCGCCATCCCGGGCATCGGGGGGTGTGGAGGAGCTGCAGGGGGAGTAAAGGGGACAGCTGCTAGGTCACATGGCAGGAGGACAGTCTGATGGACCGTCTGCGAGTTTCTGGAATATTTTGAACTCTGGAAATATAAAAGATTACTCGTATGGAGGTTTATTTAACAGACTTGTGCTCTCCCCCCTTGCTTTGGAATACAGAGACTTTTTCCGTACACCTGGAGTGGGTGCGTGAAGAACCAGCTGAGCTGGTCGTTGCTCTTTTTCTATCTTTGCTAGAATTTGTTCAGAGAATATTTCTTCACTAGAATACTAACGGAGTTAGATTTCTGGGTGCATCTGCGGCTGTAGAGGAACATTTTGAGATAGACTTCTTTTTTTGTTGCTTTTCACCTGTTTGTGTCAAAATTAGAGCATCAGCTGAGACATTAAACACACCATGTCACCTGTCCACGTACACAGAGTTCATGCACCAAGCCACGCATGTGGAGATGCACACTTTGTTTTCACTAAGAGCATGCTCTCTCACACACACACACACACACACACACACACACATATATATATTGATGGCTTTTTATCTCCTGAAAGAGTGTCAAGAAATGAGGTCCATTATATCCACATCTGGATGTCAGGAAAACCTCGATGAGGACATGAAGAGGATTGGACCTTGAAGACTGTTTGCAGAAGACGTCCTTGTTCTTGCTTCACTTTTCCTTCCAGCACTGTGTGTGTGTGTGTCTGTGTTACAGTTTAACCCAGAAATCCCTGCGACCCGTTTAGCTATTTTCATGAAATCTGCTATGTAGGCCACAGTTTAGCAGAAGTAGAACTGTTCTTTTTGTGCCTCACTCGGTGTGATCCGGTTCCACCTCACCAGTAACGGGTCAGCACAGTGACACCAACGTGTCGCACACCTGTGCACAGGTCATAGAAGATCAGGTCTGGTTGAAATGTTACAGAAAACATTTTGGGAAATACACAGATTTGTTTTCATGCCTTCAGTTTAGATCAGGGACGTTGAGTTTTTGTTAGTTGGCAGTGAGATTTCTCTCTACAACAAAACTGAGTAAAGTAAAAGAAATCAAACCCAGGTTGATATATTTCTGCAAAAAACTAGTTAAAGGGATCTAAAGTAAAAGACAGAAACTGAGACATTATATCAGTAATTAGCCTCACTGTGGAACACTAGTTACCTTATTTTAACTTGGTGTCAAAATAAATACGGCAAAATTTTTTTTAAACAGAAATTATAATAATTACATTACATAAATAACTTTGGAGGTTCTTGTTTGCTGATGTTAAATAAAAAGAATCTAAAAGGACCCACAGCTGCTAAAGCTAATTTGGTAGCTTCGAACGCACAAAAGTCAAAAGTTAATATTTAGCCACATTTAGGTTGGCATGTTTTGGATTAGCCTTGCTATGATAACCAATTTAATGTATTTCTAGGTTGCCGTTACAACTTTAAATACATTAAAGATACGTTACAGTACGTCCAGGTTTTCCTGCGCTGACTTTTGGATGAAGACAACAGATCTGGGTTTACTGCTGCTAAGTTTTTCAGAGAAGCAATGTGATTCTGAATATTTATTTTAATGTATATCACCAAGGGTTGTTTTTATTATTAATAAAACTAAGGTGTACTTACTAATGATTTATATGAAATAGAGCACAAACAAAAAGAACGTTTAACACAGTCTACATCTACAGGGGAAAAGGGAGAATATTTTTTCAAATTAACCATTAAATTATTATCTAGGCTGTTAAAGGCTTATTAAGAATTAACTTAGTCTCTCTCTGGAGTTTAAAGGAAGGGTTTCAGAATACTGGCTTCTAACACTTAGCTTTAATTTAGCAGGAAAAGCAGCAGTTTAAAGTTTACTCAGCACCAGAGTGCTACCTTAATAGAAGAAGTAGCATGCCTTACTGTGGTCCAGATCTTTTTGCGCCACCTCTTAGTAAACTGTTATGGGTCTCTGGAACTGCTGTTCAATTTGGCCTAAAAATTGTTCCGTTCTTCAAAAATATAGGGAGGAAAACAGAATTAGAGTTACTATGTGGACAGCATTAGATATTTATATAGGTCAGTAAATCAAAGTGAGTTTAAAAATGACAAAAATCATGAATTAGTTGTGGTTGTGTAAAACATAGCAACATAAAAATATGTCGTTATCCATTATACCAAATCAGACAACAACAAATTACATTTTTGAAGGTTAAATTGCATCACTTTGTCAATGTGGAAATAATGAAACGATTAGACTGTCATTCAACACAACTCTTGTCATGTACCACACATGCTGCACAATGTTTGCTGCTTAGCTTTAAATCTTCTGTCTGTCAGAGACCAATGTGTGTATTTCCCAAAATGTTGAGCTGTTCTTGGTTGCATTTGAATCCAGTTCTGTTGGACACTTTATCAGCTTTTAACAGATTTAAATAGTAAAAAAAACAAAAACATGTTAAGCAGGTAGAGAAACACTTTAGCAGAGAAAGGGAATATTTTTATTTCACAAAACGACTGAAGCGTTTGAGCACTGCTGTTAGATTGGAGGTTAATAACTGACCAGCTGGACCTGAAGGTTAATTAAAAGGAAAGTCCAGTTTCAGAAGTGACACTTGGTTTCAGTAAGGATGGAGATGGAACCAGCTCTAAAAGACAAGCAGGACGTCTTTGGAATATGTGAAAGGCTTTAAAATGTTCTGCGAGTTGTTTTTTAGTTTTAGTGTCCGTTGATCTGTGAGATCAGCAGTTTAAACTTTTGAATTGAACCCTGAGTTCGGTTTTCTGCAGGAATCAGCCTGAGAGCGGACCTGAAGGAGGCTGCAGTCGTTTATTCACCCTGTGAGCTTAGAGGAGGGTTAGAAGTCGGTCTCTGTAACTCGGCTGGAGTTTGGAGTTTAATAATATTTATAGAGCTGAAGGTTGTTGTGTTTCTAAGGCGCAGTATGTGCTGAGACGTGTATATAAGAGTGTTTAATGGGATAAAAATGTCTATTTGGTTTCGTGTATAGTTCTATGAAAACGCTTAGAAGGTAAAAAGGAAGTCTATGAGAGTAAATTTATAGTTTCAGGGCTGACTTGATGACCAAAGCTTTGGTCTCTCCCACCCAGCCCAGTTCAGCCCAGCATAGCCCAGCCCCGCCCTGCGCATCGTCCTGCAGAGGAGGCCTTAAAAAGCTCGCTGCTCCCTTCCTCCACCCCAGCACCTCCATCGTAGTGGATTTTATCCGAGCACGCACCCCCACCTGCCGTTTGAGCCGCTCTGACCCGTCTTCGTTTGGTTTCATTTCACCCATCATGCAGCTTTTTCAGGAGACAGACATCCACAACCTGTGTGTTCTGTGAACATCAGCCGTACGGTGGCTGGCGTGGGACAATGCTGCTATAATCCTGTTTTCAAACTCACAGCGGCGTGCTGGAGGCAGTAGAAAAGCACAGTATTTTTAAAGATTTGTATAGAGTTCTATGAAATTTTATAGAGGTTATCTGAACAAATACTGTTCAACACAGATGCTTGGATTGCCAAAAACAGAAATAATATATACGTAGATTAAAATGTGGATTATTATTATTACTATTAGATTTATGGGTTATGTAAGAAGCAATATTTATTCTGAATGAACCTCCTTAGTTGTTTTATTTTTTCCATTTTATCATGACGCAGTCACTCATCAGTGTTTTAATGACGTGTTGCCTAAAGTAGAAACACTCTGCTGCAGTAGATCTAAGATATTTTGGCCAATCAAGTGTTTTCTGACGAACACCATCTACCTAAGTAGAGCGCTCTCTCATGTGAACCCCCTCAGTGCAGAGAGTAGAAACTGAGGAAAACGTGTATATTTTCAAACCTTAACCTGCAGGCCATGTTAGTAGGAAGCCATACGAAACCTTCCTGTGTCAAAATAAATCCACCATAAAAGATTAGCGGTGGCTGCAGTTTTCTCTGTGGAGACGTAGAGCAGAGTAGATTTAGTAGGAATCTTCACTGACCCACCATCACCCCCTCCCTCCTTTTAAAACACTGCTCCCACCTTCATCATCGTCAGACATTCAGGTAACTTTTAATTTCTCTTCCTTTAATTTCCCATGAATAGATTTTATTTTTTAAGTCTTCATAGAGGCTAAGATGTTTTTGGTAATTTGTGCAGAAGACTTGTGTTCATGTTTTCTATGTTGCTGTAATTTTGTGCTACTGAATCATCATAGAGTCGACTAATTACTGAAACGAAAAGAGAGAATTTTCCTGTAAAATCACCCCCCCTCCCCCGTTCAACTCCTCAAGGTTTCTTGTATGGCAACCAAAAGTCACTGTAAGAAATAAATATAATATTGCACTAGTGAGGAGTTCTTCCCAGGTGTGTTTTATTTAAAGAAAGCTCTTCAAGACTCCATGATCCAGGTAATCTGAAAATCAACGCCACCTTCTGGAGCAACTTGGTAAATCCCTACATGCAAGGTTTCCTGTAGGTGTTTGTATACCAGCTGTCGGCATCCAACACACTAATGTCTGCAGCAATGATGCAAAAACGTCACTTTTTCTTTTTATGTCATTATTTACATCCAGTGAACTAAACGTGAAAAAATAGTAAAATTTTCTGGGATTCATTTAGATATTTGAGTTGAAAGAATATCTAAACATATATAAATGTTCCCTTATGTCTTTATTCTTTTAAAAATCCTTAGATGAAAACCTTTAAATCTAATTCAAGTGCAAACCGAACATCTCCACTGCTGCTCTGCCTAGCTCCTGAAATTCTCTAGATCTGAGCTTCTGGGCCAGAACCTGGCTGATAGTGACCCATTCTAGTCCCAGTTTGCTGGCTTAACTTTCTGAGTTTTGAAAACTGATCACAGGTCCTCAGTGGGGTCCAGATCTGACAGGTTCCGTGAACACAGGTCCAGAATGTCAGTGTTCTGATCTAGGATCCACTTCGTAATCATTCTAGCCTTGTGACACGGTGTTCCATCACGCTGGAAAATCCACAGATCACCAAACTCTTGGACTGTTGGAAGAAGTTGCTCTTGAAGGATGTTTTGATGCCAGAACTTTGAGGAAGTCTGTTCTCTTGGATGGAAAGCTGCCCTACTCATGGATTGGATCTGGATTCTTCCATGTTGGCACCACACATGAGCTCTCCGCTGTTCTGTTGCTGACATTTCAAACAGTCAGGTTTCCTCAGAGTCTTCTGATGTTCATACTTGGACTTCCTGCGGAGTTCTGGTTCTCCTCAGCCCAGGTAAGACGCTTGTGGCCCATGTGTAGGAGCAGTCTGTGTAGTGGATCTTGATGTGCTGACTCCAGCCTTAGTCCACTCCTTGGAGAGCTCCTCCACATTCTTGAATGGATCTTGCTCGACAATCCTCTCAAGGCTGTGGTTCTCCCTGTTGCACCTTTTCCTTCCACTCAACTTTCTATGAATATGCTAGGGTGGGACACTATGAGCTTGCTGTATTTAACTTTTTCACATTATTCTAGTTTTCTTAGACATTTAGCATTTTGGATTTTAATTATTTGCAAGACATTCAAGTCACTTTGAATATCGCACTGTTTCACTGTATTCTAATTATTATGAGACGTACCTGCACTTCAAGCCATCTTGAGAACCACTCCAGCATGTCAAAGGTCATGGTTTGAAGACACCAACAGAACCACCTCATCTGCAAAAGCAAAGACGGGACCCTGCAGCTTCCAGAGCAGACATCCTCCTCTCTATGGTCACACTTCATGATCCTTTCCATGAACCACAAATTGGATCAGGGATGAGGAGCGGCCCTGGATGGGTCCAACCCGCACTGGAAACAAACTGAACTTCATGCGCAGAATGTGGACACCACTAATGCTCAGCACCACCTCAAAGCCTTGGAGAGCCTGGTCGTAAGAATTCTTCGGTACACGTGTTCTGTGGACCTGGAGAAATGGTACCGTCTGCTTCGTCCCTTCTTCACCGCTGTGTCTCCAGTCTGTTGCCCAGGTAGAAACTGTTATTTCTAATAATCCACATCTTCTCCCATGATGGAAATCGTGTTCGACAAATTTCTGCTTCTTCAGAGTCTCCTTTGTTCTGTTCACACATGGAGGCCTAATCCTGAGTCTTCTGGAGTTCCTGACAAAGCTAATCAGGCTAACATCTGGAGAATCCAAGAATGTGCTCCTCACAGTCCCTCCTGCTTCGTTAAGAGGACAGTTGGTTTGTTGAGGCAGGTCCATGATGGTGTCTTCAACTCCACGCCGATTAGCAAACTGCAGGGGTTTCTTGAAGGTGCTGGTTTGACTACTCAGGTGGGCCAACAGGAGTCTCTCTGGTACCTTCATGATGTGGGATGTTGGGTAACTGGACCAATGGATCCAATATCTATGGTACCGGAACAAGGCAGGATGTTTAAGCTCTATACTGTTGGTAACTTTAGGAGCCTCCTGAGATGGTCCTGGCCTTCGCTGTTGAAGCTTAAAGTTCTCATTGATCCAGAAAACCGTTTTCTCAGCAGCAGTTTACGTCATGAGAAGCCATTTTAATGCAGAGAGATGACAGGTGCAGATTTTCATTGGAGGCAACCAGTAGACGCAACATAATGACTTGAGTGACGTTTAACTGGCATCTGATCAGTCAACTTTAAACTGATTTAAACTGTTAATTCTTCTACTGTAGCTGCTAGGAATGAAGAAGTTTTATAAAGTTTTATAAAGCATAAAGAACGTTGAAAGTATTCCAAGACGTTTCTCTGCTGAATTAAAATCCTGGGAAAACTGCAGATTGCCTCAATAACTCCTAAATATCTGAAAGTTGCTGTTTCAGGTAATATTTAAAGAAATGGACCAAAAACTGAGTTATTCATTATTTATTGAAACTTAAAAAAAAAAAAAGAAAATGAACAAGCAGGTAATGATGCAACTCAAGCAAACAGATAAAAATAATCCATTTGAAAAGGTCACTTTTATTATAAAACCCAGAGATGAATTAAAGTGAGAGCCCTCAGACAGAAACACGCCTGATTAACTGTCCTGCAGCCTCTTAGAGCAGAAATTACAGGTTTTTCCCCTTCACATGGCAGGACGCTGTCAACATGCTGTTTTCTTAAAAGGTCAATCACCTCTGAGGTCAACAAGCGCCCCCTGGTGGTGAAGAAACATCCAAGTATTGAAAGCAGCAAAACAAATATTTCCACATCTGAAAAGAAAACAGCGACGGGAACAGAAATACACTTGAGTAGGATTTAACAGGACATGATTCCAAACACGGCGTCGATAATACTCATCTGCATCTGCAGGAAGGTGACGAGTTACAACCATGTGTAGCCCCCCCCCCGATCGTTATAGTCAGTCGTTATTGTCAGAAAACGTTTTAATGAATCATCAAGTACAGCTTCAGTCAGGAGGGACTTGGAGCTCCAGTCCAACATGGAGGAAAGGATCTGCTTTCTAGTCCATGATCAGCGCACCGATGAAGAGTTTTAGTTTAAAGTTGAGCTACAGACAGCAGCAGCCGTTCACTCGTTCCCATCATTTATTGGGTTTTTGCAGAGGCTACAATGAAACTCGTCCTGATTAATGCGGCTCTGAAAACACCTCAAGTTTACCTCGGTCTGCTTCAAGAGCAGAGAAAACTGCTCCTCCTGTCTGCTGCTGCACACAGAAACTAAGATCTGACAGAACGATGAGGAAAAGGAAAGCTAGGAGACCGAGACGTCTCAGTGTTGAAGCTCTAACATGAGGTGAAGAGAGACGTGTGAAGGAATCTGGGGACGGAGCGCCGTTATTGCCGGACCTCCACGTAGTTGGCGGGGAAGAGGCCGTAGGCACCCCTGCAGACGCCGCGCCACCAGCCCTCATCGATCATCTCGATGTTGGTGATGATGTCATCGGGGTCGAAGGAAATCTCATCATCGCCGGCTGAAACGGGAACAAAAATGGTGCTTTAGATGTGAAGAGAGACTGGGACACAGACAGGGACACGGAGATGGTTTCACCTGATAACAGAAGAAAACCCTGAGCTGTTTCTCTGGTTCCACACAAACCCAAAATTCTTTGCTTTGGACACGTTCCAGAAATCTGCCTAAGATGCCACCAGACGAGGACATCACAGATCGGTTCAACAGACTTGGGCTTTCTTTGTCTGGCCTGGTTCTAAAACACCTAAACCTCTGCTTCGAGGTGACCCGATTATCTGCATGGTCACATTTGATGCTTTTATCAGATATTCTGACTGATGAACTCAGGGTAACAACTGAGGGACACCTCCAGATCAGATTAATCTGCTTCCTGCCGGAAATCCAGTCAGTTTGAAACAATCAGAAGGGAGATGTTTAAAACAGAACCAGCAGAACCTATTAACAGGTTCAGGAATAAATCCCAGGGTGGTTATCTGATGATCATAATCAAAAAAGTGAGTTACAAATAGTCCCCTGCTGACCCAGAGTTCATGTGACCTTCAGATATCTGCTTGCTGGTCATCAGGAGGGAAAACCATCCCGTTTTCCTGTTTTCCCATCCTACTTATTAAAAGGAATCAGGGAAACTGCGCTGATGCTTAAAGGCTTACAAATTAATCTGCTTCGGGTCACAATAAAGGTTTTCATCTCATTCTTTCCTACAAACAAGCATTAAGCCAGCTGCTGCTGCCTGATGTCTGATCCATGGTGGTCGCTAGGTTTGAAAAAGGTACAGAATTATCAGGACTAAACTATCAATAAAAAAAAACCTCAGGATAATAAAGTCTGGGAACCAGTGAGCTACCGTGTTCCTGGACCAGGGTTCTGAGGAGCCCAGCCTTCAAGTTTTAGTTGAGTTCCTTCTCCAGCACAAATGATTCAGGTCGAAGTGATTAAAGAACCTAAAAGGTTCTAAAGCAGTGATTCCCAACCGGGGGTACTCGTACCCCTAGTGGTACGTGAGCACATTGCAGGAGGGACGTGGAAACGTTCAATATCTTATTTGCAAGATGAGGGGTACATGTCATCAGTCAATGGGGGATAATTCTTGGATGTGTGATGCTTTATTTGGACCAAGGAGCAAAATACACCAAACCTTTATCAGCACAATAAAACTACAGGTCGGAAAGACTAGGGGAGGGGCGTCAGTGCTGTTCACCTGCACGACGCTCCGCAACCAGGAGGGAGAGAGAGAAAAGTAACAGCTGTTTCCAAGCAGGCTCAGGTGTCTCATTAAAATGATGAAAACAAAGTAATATAATGAGCCTCAACATGATTTCTGTTGTGTTCTGCTGCTGATTTTTTAGGTTTATTGTCTGTTTATTGGGGACTTATTCAAAAGAGCTCCAGTTTAACAAAAGCAGGTTTATTATTTATTTATGTTGATTTTATATTTATTTAGATTACTTATTCACTTATTCACAGTTATCTTTATGTTTAATTTGAGATGAAAAGAAGAGAACTAAATGATGAAGTTAAAGCGATTAAATAAAAATGATTTTCACTTAATAATCATTTGTGGTACATTCTATTTTCGCTAAAGCACGTTTGACTGAGGGCAGCGTTTCCCGACCGTTATCCAAGAGGGGATATGAAATGAAGGTTTAAAACTGTTCAACCCAGAAGAACCAAACGGATTCTTGACCGTTTCAACTGGTGTTTCAACCTGATCCAAAACACAAAGTCCTGCTGGTTCTGTAGACCCAATTCTGACTGAATGATCCAGAAAATGTCTCACCTGCTTGGTAGTCGTACAGAGCCACAGCCGTCACGCCGAGGTCCTCTCCGTACTCGTAGTGCTGCTCATCTGCATTCAAACAGAAACAATCAGCTGTCTGCAAAGAACCTGTACAAGAGGACCTGAATGCATCGTCTGGACCTGAATGCATCGTCTGGACCTGAATGCATCGTCTGGAGGCCAGCACCACTCTCCTCCAGCAGAGCGGTTATTAGAGCATCATCTCCGATAAACATGTCAGAAACTCCTGAAGAAATGCAGCGGTAATCTGGGTTTCTGCAAGTTTAATTTAAGGCGGTTTGAGGCACTTAGGATTTTAATTTAGGACCAACGTGAATTATGAGCAATAATTCAATAACCTCGACTTAAAATCGAGGTCTGGCATCTCATCCTGCAGCAGGAGACGGAGTTTCAGTCCAACCTCCGTAAAAACAAACACCTTCAGTGATGAAGGAGCTGGAGGTTTGGCTGCTTGGTTCGTTAGGGTTAGGGTCACAGGTCATGATTGATGTTTAGTTTGAAAAGCAACTTTTTATTTTTAAACTTTCTTGATAACATTTTTCCTTCATCTAAATCAAATAAATTCTTGGAAAAGCCCCTCATGGAAGTGGAACCAGTCTGAAGCCAGAATCCAGGGTCAGATGCAGATTTTATCACCAGGCCAGGAGATGAATGGGATCGGACAAGGATCATAGCTGCCCTGCATGATGGGGTTTGTAGTTTTGTTACAGCAAAAAATAATGAAGCAAACACACACCTCCGGCACATTTCATGCCGATTTCAACAGAACCCCACCTGATGTGGGAAATCTGGAAGCTTTCTGGACTTTAGGGCCAACAGTTAAGATAAAGAAATTTTAGTTCTTATGACTTTTTGAGAACTTGTAAAAACCCTGAGTAAAACTCATCTTTCTTTTGCAGCGAATCTTAAATCACTTCTGTACAGAAAATAAATCCCAAACAGCGCCACCTGCTGTAGCCGGCTGGTTAGGGTTCTGGTAGAGATCCAGCTGTTCGTAGTCGGCCTCGGTGTCCTGAGTCTCCTCATAGAGCGGTTCTGCGTTATTAGCAGCGTCACTCAGAACATCCCGAGTGTTCTGGAAGAGAAAACAGGATATGGGAAGTTGAGGTCGGAAATGATTAGGGAGCAGCTGATGAACACTGAGGTTGGCTTCAACAGTGTCTGCAGAGGATTAGAAGTCCATATTAACCAGCGGAACCAGAACCCACCTGGTACTCTTCAACAGGCTGAACTGGGGGAGTGGGACTCGGGGTTGGACTGGGACTCGGACTGGGGCTCGCGGCGTGGACAGGGGGTGCCCTCTCCGTTTTCTGGCGCGCCTCCTCCTGCTCCTGCTGCTCCTTGGCCTGCCGGCGTGCCCGCTCTTCCTCGGCCCGCCTCCGGTCCTCCTCCTCCTTCTGCTTGGCGATGTTCTCGAAGCGAGCTTTGATGCTACCTGCGCTGCTGCTCGCTGCTCAGGGACAGGAGGAAGAGGTGGAGAGTTCAAAGATCTGGTCAAAAAGGCTGCTGAGGAAGAAAATGATGAAGAGTCCTCACCAGCTTCCACAGGTTTGGTTTTCTGGTAGGACGAACGTGGCTTCTCCACCTCCTCAAACGACCCTGCACTCTGTTCAACACAAACATGTCAGGAACCCATTCTGAGCCGCCGTCACACCAACACCAGAAACTGGAGCGTTACCTTGTCCATGCGGTCGTTCTGGACACCAAACTTCCCTCCGAATCCTTTGGAATAATCTGGAAAATAAAACAGGAGACGGCAGAGAGTCAGCTTGTGTTTGAGGTGACAGCGCCCATCAGAGTCAGGATCATCAGAACCAGCCCTCCAGGTTAGATTGGGTTCAGGGCTGAGGTCTGAAACTCTGATGGAGCAGACTGACGGGGGGAGAGGAGTCTGAGGAGCTCATGCAGACCTGAAGAGGAGGAAGCAGCCACCTGAGCTTCAGATCTGCACTGACCTGCAGCCACGTGAAACAGGAGGTGGGTGTAACGTGCACAGTGACCCGACAACATGCAGTGGATTCACAGACAAACATCATGGAAGCCCGGGAAACAGCGAGGAAAACCAGATCAGCAGCTCAACATGCTGATGTGGTTCATGCAGCAAGACGTTCTGAGAACTTCGTGATCCTGCAGAGTCGGACATTTCCATCTACAGAGGCAACATTTACTGGGATGAGAGCAGGAGAGAGGAGGATAACAGCAGGTCCATCCATCTGCACCAGAGCAGCACCGATTCTGACCCAGTCCTCATTTCCTTAGTTTCCTTCCAAGCTGCCAGACTTTCCTGTCGTCTTTAAAAGCAGGCAGCCGGTCTCCAGGCTTTCTGGAGTTCTTTCAGGGTTTTCCTTTGGACTTTGGCTGCTTTTTATAAAGTTTGTCGAACAGAAAAGGAGATTTTAGCTCCAAACAGAAGATCCCAGGTGAGGAACGTGGTTTGCATCATGATGCATCTCCTCACAGATTTCCAGGGTTGCTCTACTTTCATGGAAAATGTTTCTTACATTATGAGCAAATTAATACAAAAACGTAAAAATCTAAACGGCCGCTGGACTTTAGACTCAGGAAAACCAGATTGTGTGGAAACACATAAAACAAGAGGAATTAAACTCATCTGCTGCTTTCCAAACATCTTTATATATTCCTGCTTGCTCATCAGCTGAGGAACATCTGTCCACCAGACTGCCACCGATGCTCACACGCACCGGTTCATTCTAGCTACGCCTAAAACATTAAAACTCAAGTCTTGCAGTGGTCGATTCAGCTGGCGTCATGGTAACCACAGGAATGCATCGAGAAATCAACTGGTTACTGGAATCGGACAATGTTTAGATTTAGATTTGTCCAGATCAGTGAACGCTACCAGCACTTTGGTGTGGATGCTGCTACTTGTCTAAGTCAGAGGATGTGCAGAGGTCAATGGAGACGTTTAAAATGAAAAGGGGATTTCTATGGTTCATTGAGACTACTTTAGCAGAGCTGGACCTCAGTGAGTGAAGGTCATCTCAATCTTTTGCTGTTTTTTGGGGGAATGTTTGGGTACAGAAATGAGCCATCTTCCACATGATGACCTCTTCCTTAAAGGTTCCTCTGACTGGTGATGCTGCAGGAACATCGTCTTCCTTCATCCTCTTGTTCAGAGACGGGACTGAAACTGAAAGACAAAGGAGCCAAAATCTAAAGGAAAAACTCCAAAGAGAGGCCTCTTCATCAACAGCAGTGAGTAAGTGAGTAAGCTGATACGAAGGAACAGTAAAACTATTGAACCAATGAGGAGAAACAAGCAGCAGAACATTTTAGTAAAACTTGGTGGCCAGATTCCTCAGTTTTTTAGATTACTAGATGATCTTTGGAGAAAAAAAGCCAATCTGCAGGACTAAACGTCACTAAAAGGTGGATCATGATTTTATGTTATGAGGAACTGAGTGAATAACATGAAAATATGCAGAACAACCAGCTAAAGAAGTCTGATGTGTTTCAGGAGCAGCTGAAACAGGAAGTGAATCATTGAGACAGCTGCTTGCTTCTTATTGGTCCATCAGTGCTGCAGAGGTGGGAGGCGTGTCGGTCACTGAAAGGAAAACAGCAGGAACGGAGAGCGTGGAGACAGACAAGCTAGGGGAAATGGGAATGTTCTGGATCAGGAGCGTCTCTGTGCCTTTCTGGGACTCGTGCTTGGCCAGGCTCTCCTTGTGCTCATAGCCCAGCGCACACTGGTCCTGCCTCTCCACCTCTACCCCATACCGCCCTCCAAACCCACGCTTATAGTCTGAAACACACATGGACAGACAGACAGACACATAAACACAGACAGAAGCTCCCACAGAGATGAAGACATCCATGATCTTCAGACAGGAACCAGGAGGAACATGCTGTGATTTAATGCAGTGATCAAAGTTTCTCAAGTGGCCCAGTTCCTGGGGTCCATTTCTCACTTCAGGAGGAGATTATCTCCACATTTATTAAAACAAAAACAGAAGAGAGCAGGATGTCTGAGCTGCACCGGTTCTGATCTCAACATCAAACAAGGAGGAAGACTGGAACCACAGGAAACAAACTCTACAGAACTAGAGTCCAGAATTTTACCGCTTGATGTTAGATTAGTTATAGTCTGAACAGATCATCCAACCAAAGCTGAAGCTGGATGTAGCACAACAGATGACCTCCTGTTTAGTTCTATAAACAGAGACCGGTACCATGAAGCAGGACAAGTGGATCACAGCTGCTTCGCTTTTTAACCAATGCAACAGAACCAAACCAGACCCAGAGCAGAAAACACTGATCACCTTCTTATTTAAAGAATAAGAATAAAATACTACAAAAGCAGCACATCTAGCCCGATCCAAGACAATGAAAGATCAGATGAGAATCAGTCACTGATTTCTATCTGTCTGCATGGAGAACCATCAGTAAGAACCTTTATCCACAGATGGAGAACATGTAGAGAACGTTCCCAGGAGAGGCTGGTCTACCAAAAGTACTCCAAGAACCCCTTGGCGACTCATCCAGGAGGTCACAGAAGAACCCAGAACTCCATCTAAAGCTCTGCAGGCCTCACTGCCTCGGTTAAGGACAGAGGTCATGACCCAACAAGCAGGAGACCGGGCAAAAATGGCCTCCATGGGAGAGTTCCAACGCCAGAACCACAGCCGACCCAAAAGAACCCAAAGGCTGTCTCACTATTACCCGAGAAGATCTTGATGATCCCCAAAGACTCTGAGAAATGTTCTTTGGACTGAAGAGACAAAAGAGAAACTTTTTGCAACGTGGGCGTCCCGTTACGTCACACCTACAGCCAAACACGGTGGTGGTAGTGTGATGGTCTGGGGCTGCTTTAAGGACCTGGATGTGATTGCTGTTATTGATCCAACAGAAGATCCTGAAGCTGAATGTCCAGCCATCAGTTCGTAATCTTGGAGCAGAACAATGATCCAAACCCCAACAGCTAGTCGCCTCTCTCGCTTCAGACCATTTAACAAGTCAACGGTCAGGTCCAGGTTCTGGGAATCCTTTCAATCCAGTTCCTCAGGAGCAGAAACACACAGCCTCGTCACTGCTGCTGCAGGCTGATCAGGTCAGAGCAGCATGCGGAAACTTCTCCTCTAAATGTGGAAATATTCCTGCACCGTCCGCCTGAACAGAGGGATCATCTCCCCATGAAGACGCTTCTTGTCAAAGCAGCCTGAGGCCTACAGGATGACTGACTGAACAACCCAAAGGTGAAGGAAGGCAGGAAACGACGGACAATTATTCTGAATATTCCACTTTTTGTTTATTTTAAATAAATAAACTAACTAATAATAGTTAGTTTACTTTAAAAAGCAAGGTGCACTTACTTCATGCATGCCTTTCACCTCAGAATAACCAGCTAACCCTGGATGAGTTGAAGCTGCTCTGTAGTTCAGGCCTCAGTTTGGCATAAAGCTGCACCAAATAAATCAAACCGCCTCCACTGGTTCAAAAACAAGCAGATAGATTTGGTTGTAAACTTTTCAACCCTGTAAAACGGACACGGTTTTATCCGCAAATGGAAATCTGTGCTGTGGTTTCTCTTCCTCGTTTTCATGTGGTTCAGGGAAGTAGTTGACCTGGTTAGAAAGGATTGTAACAAAACCACATCAGAGCTGAGACGCTGAGCTGGAGAGGAACGAAGAAGATGGAGACAACAGGTTGGAAAGTTCGGTAGAAATCTGGGTTTTGATGCAGAACAATCTGTTTGGTTTTGGAAAAACTTTCTAACTTTGTAAAAATGAATCTAATAAACGATCTGATCTGAAGGAACTCATCCTGTTTCAGTCGATGCTCAGCAGAGAGGTGGTGCCCATTTCTCCACGGCTGGTGAACATAAAACAATAAATGTCTCTGGATTTAAACAGCTGCATATAAAACACGTCACCTCAGACCAGCAGGAACAAGCCAGTCTGTACCTTTCTGGGACTCATGGAGCTGCAGTTTCTCCTGGTGATCCCATCCCAGCGCAGATTTATCCTGCCTGTCCGTCTGCAATCCGAACTTCCCCCCGAAGCCCTTCACGTAGTCTGCAGAGAAGAAGCCATTTAAAGATGAATCTGTTGCTCAATTCGACACAAACTGAAAACAGACGCAGTCATGAGAGCAGCTGATGAATTCAACTGGTGATTTTGTTTTCTGAACAGGATGAAGCTGCAGACGGTTCTTCTCCAACAGCACAGCCACCAATATCACCGGCTGCAGAAGGCAGCCTACACAGCTCAAATCAGACGTTTCTTTAATCATCTCACATGTTCTGATGCTTAAAAGTTCATCTGAAGACATTTAAAGGCTTTGTTGGAATAATGACTGAATGGTGGATAAACTGGATGTTTAATGACCGAGTCGATTCATTATTTAACCAGAGCAGTTCCTGCTTCAATAACCTGTCCACACTGTGGACGCACGGAGACGGTGTCCAGGGTGAAGCTGTGCAGACAGCAGCTGTTGGTGAACCACACACAGCTGTCCTTTAATTTGCTTCCGTTTTCCATCAAAAGCAGGAATCTCATTATTCTGATTTTTAATTATTTATTTCAACCATTTTTTCCTCCAGGGTCGAATGATTGAACAAACTGCAATCATTTTAAAGGAAGTTAGGGGCATCGGTTTGAATTTATTGTGGATTTTCTTTAATCCATAGAGGTTCAAAATTATACATACAGGCTCAATAAACCCATGAGGTGGGACTGCCATCTGCTGCCTGTCTGTTAAAAGTCTCTTCGCAAGATGCATCTCTACCACAGTTTCTGGAGCCGTCAACGTGCTTCTAGCATCATTCCGGCTGAAACGCTCCTCGGTAAAAAGCTTAGAGTTCAGATTCAGCTTTTAAGAAAAATAAAAACCAGTTAAACAAAAGATCAAGTGGTTTGGCCTGCATCGACTAACAAGCATGGCGATGGGAGCGTCATGCTGTGGACCTCCACTGCCGTAGTGGATGGAATTATGAAGAAAGGGTTACCTAGATGGTTGAGACTAGGATACAGTTGGTGTTCCAACAACGCAGCCTGAAGCTTGCTGCAACAACTGTGGTTGAGGTGAAACTTGGTAAGAAACATTTAACCAAATATTAGTGGATCAGAGAAAATACTTGTTTGTAGAAGCCACTGCAAATGGATGTTGTATCATCTCTGCGTCCTGATAGAAGAACAGTTTAAATAATTCATTAAAGGACTAAAATTACTACAACTGGAAACGAGCCCAAACCTCAGAACAGCAAGTTTGACCTGCTAATATCTGCTGTTCAGGTGTGGCGTGGCCGACTCTTAATTGCATGAAGAACTGATCCCTCAGGACGGATTTTCCTGCCTGGTGCTGAAACTTGAGTTTAAAGAAGTCCACATAAGAGTGGATCATCCAGAGTTCTGCACATCAGAATCATAGAAACCATTTTGCAGTAACCCAAGCAGCTGCTTGACCCAGATTAATAATAGCCATGAACATCATTAGCAGTTCATGCTCATTGTAAAACTGGTGCATGATGACAACTCGCCCTGCTAGTGGAACGTATGACCCAGTTATCACACATGCAAACAGTTTTAGAAAGGCTGCCTTTATTCCACCGCCCTTCCTTGGCCTCCAGCTGTTGGTGTTTCTGCAGACAGTGAAGCTCAGACAGGCATGTAGTGCAAGACGTGTCAGGTTGAGCTGCTCTGCAGCGTTAATAACAAGCCGTCCAGACGAGTTGGGGCAGAAATGAAGGCGTGGCTCAGTCAGGCCCTGCAGAAACAAATCCACTGATGGCACCTTCAGCTGCACAGGCTGGAATGCTTTGCTTCTCTAAACACAAGTTTCAATGGATCCGTTTCTATCTGGCACCCATGACGCGATGCTGTCCAGAAGAACAGATTGATCCAACTTGACTCTAATAAGCCAATAAGATCCAAATAAAAGCTTTCAATGGTAGAATCTGGGAGAAAATATTCCACTGAGCAGGAAACAACCCAGGTTGTTCAGGTTCTTCCGTCTTTAAAGGAATGCGGAGTTTAAAATAAAAGCAAGTACCACACAGAAACTAAATTCTGCTCATTTCTATTGAATAAGTGTCGATATAACACGTCAGATGGATATAAATGAAAAACATCATCCATCATTATCCGTTTAAATGAGCTGCTCCTCGCTCTGGTTCCACCTGAACGCGCTTTAAACTCCACTGACCTTTCTGTGACTCGTGCTGCTCCGTTTTGCCCTGGTACTCGAAGCCCACAGCGCTCTTGTCCACCTTGTCCGTCTCAACACCAAACTTGCCCCCGAAGCCTTTGGCATAATCTGCAGACGTCCCAGACAGCGGCACGCAAAAGGACGACAGGAAGTCAAAATCAGGTCCAAGATGTTCGTTTTCATTCCACAGAACTTTAAATCAAACCAGATTTTTATACGAAACCATGATATCAATGTTTTTAACCCAAGGAAACATGTTTTATTCAAAGCTACATTGGAATGGATTAGATCAAAGCAGGTTCATGTGTTAGAATGGCCTAGTCAAAGTACATATGTAAATCTGGCAAGATCTGAAAACTGATGTTCAGGGTCAGAGATCATTTCTTTCCCCCCCACAATTATTTACTACTTTGTGTTGTTTTGTCACATAAATTCCCAGAACGTTGTGCTTATAACCTGAGAAAAGAGACAATTAAAAGGGCATCAATATGTTTTCCAGACTCTGTAAGAGTGTGTCTGTTTACATGTTACTGTGCATGTTTTGCTAGTCCCTGTGGGGACGCTGCAGGGTGGGAACAAACCTTTCTGTGACTCATGTTTCTCTGTTTTGCCTTGATAGTCGAACCCCACTGCGCTCTGGTCCACACGGTCCGCCTGCACGCCATACCGCCCCCCAAACCCGGTGGTGTAGTCTGCTCAGCAAAGCAGAGGGGTCAGAGGTCAAGGTGAAGCTGCAACATTCCAAAACATTTCCTACCAACAGTCTCCGACATCAACTACAAGTCAGTTGTGGACGAGGATAAGGTGTTTCGGAGCGTCATGTGAATGCAGTGAATTAATTATTATTTAAACTCTAGATGTAACGTTTAATCTGGACTGAGCCAGAAATTCCCACTTCCTCAAACATGCAGCCAAATATCTGAAATGTTGAGCTGAAAATGTCTCCTGCAGGCAGTTTTAAGTGATTCCTCTGATCAGCTGCTAATAACAGGCTAAACTCTGACCCGGTTTTTCATATGAGTGGAGGAGAGCCGGATTGCTATCCTCCCTATTCCTGGAATTTCTGTGAGGAAATCTGATGTGGGGCTCAGGAGGAGACATGCCTGGACATACCTTTCTGCGAAGCGTGTTTCTCCGTCTTACCAGCGTACTCAAAGCCGACGGCCGACTGGAACCAAAGAGAAAAAACAATTCTTCAGCCGAGAGCCACCAACATGTCTGCCTGTTGGATGCGTTTAAAACTCTTCATAAAGACAAACAAACAAAGATTCAAAAGCTATTTGCAGCAGTTCTATAAAGATCCATGAACACGATTCTCCATGAACTTCGAAGATCCTGGAAGCACATATAACCCTCATTCCCTGTCCTGTCTTTAGCCATAAAGATCTCAGATGTGAACTTTGACCTACAGAACTGGCTTTGTGCAGGGTTGTAGATTAAGTCGAACACAGGATGACGACTAGATGTGGAAACGTCAGTCATGATTGTGATTATGGCCAAAGTGAGCATAGACGAGTCTGACGCCAAAGGTTAACATCTAAAGATGGCGTAAGCTTCACTCGTCCCTCAATGTGCATGTGAGCCAGACCTCAGTTACCCCAAGTCTACACCTGATTGGTCAACCCACATCACATCAGACCCAGAAAAGAAGCTGGTCACCCCTGCAAGACTCATTTTGTTTCAAACATCTGCAGAACTTTTGTTCATCTCTGCTTCACACCAGGATACATCCGTTTTAAAAGGTTGCTGTGGAAACGCTCCCAAGATGTGATTTCTGCAATTTTCCTTATTAACTGTGCAGGAAGATGTGTGCATGTTTCTATAGGCTAATCGTTTATTTTTAAGATCAATTCTTAGTTGAAATAACAGTAAAACAAGTAGGCAGATTCTGCAGGATGCTGCTAATTAACTGTTGGATGTATGAACATGTGCATCGGGTTAGAGAAGAGCAGCCAGAAGAAGCACCTTGTCCACACGGTCGGCCTGAACTCCATACTTCCCTCCGAATCCTTTGGAGGTGTCCGTCTGGGAGCAGTGCTTGGAAAGCTTGCTCTGGTAGTCGTGACCCACAGCAGACTGAAAATAAAGACAGACAGCAGAGTAGATCCGTCAATTTATTCTAAAAGTCCATTCAGGCCCGGCACCAACATCCATCCAGAATGATCCGAACACAGCTTTTATCTGCATTAGTTTAGCAGTCTGGAGCCAATCAGTTCAACGCTGAAAGACCACCCTGTGACCCGACCCGACCCCCCTCACTCTGGACGGTTCTGGGATAAATCAACCCAGTTTTTAAAAAAAATAAAATCACTGCGGCTGGATACTTTCTAAGGAATAAACATCTGAGAGGACATTCAAGGGTACGATGCTTCATGAATGTGTTGATATTCTCTTCATGACCTTCTGTGATGACTGCAAGGTAAAATGTCCCGTTTCTGCAGCATTAAGTCCCAGGTTCCCTGAGTTTTAGCAGCGCTCGGTGCACCCTGAAGCTGAGCAGAGCAGCTGGACCCTGCCAGAGAGCCGTCACATGTTTTTACTGCAGTGGAGCTTTAACAGTTCAAATCATTAGTGTCTTTGTGCCGACGCCGAGTTGTGTGGAGGTCCACATTGTTCTCCATTAAGTCTCTGACAGCCTGTTGAGCTACGCAATCAAGAGTTTCAAGTCAAATAACACAGTAGGTTGGATATGTTACAGAACCATCAGTGGACCTGTTCAGGTGCTGTTTGGTACCTGGCATTTTCCAGGTATTTCAAGGTACCACCATGAGAACGTACCCATTTAACAGCCAACGATTTAAAGCAACTTTCTATGGCCTCCTCATAGTCCCCCAGTAAATAACTGGGCTTTGATGACTAATAAATATTATCTACCAGCAGGGGGTCCCTCAGTAGTTTAGTTTTAATAATCTGTCACATTTAACAGTCAGCGGGTCCAAGGAGAAACTACAACCAAAACACATGGAGACAGGGTGTAACGCAATGTTTTATATGATATGCAATAACATCACATCATGCATTTTTATGACCATTTATCTTCAGAATGGGCAGAAACAGAGGAAAGTAATGAAGGGGCGAAGCTCAGGTGGGAAGTGGGGCTACTGATCTCCATGTAAAGTAACTCCGGGTTGCTGAGGGGGGTGAAGATCATCCCTGCAGTGTTTGGATGAGCTCTGGACATGCTAGTCCATCACAGGACTAAAAAACACATCTAATTTACAGTTTCTAATTAACTAGAGCTGCACACCATCAGGAAAACATCTAATTGTGAAAGCATTGCTTTAATTTGAAAGAACAATATAGATTATCATGTTCCCTGCCCTCTGCAGGAGTTTTAGCATCTCAGCTTCTAAAACGACCAGGTGTGGACATGAAGGACATTTAGAGGTCCACCCAACTGGCCAAATATATGCCTGACAGTTAAAGTACAGTATCCTACCTCTAATTGTGCCCATGCAGTCCTTTGCATTTGTGATATTGCAGACTAATATTGGCATGAGGACATCAATTTTACTTATTGTGCAGATCTGTAATTAGCTTATTATGCATGTTGTTGGACTGTGGCAGGAAGCTGCAGTAAGTAAAAGGGAATCCATGCAGGCACAGGGAGAACATGCAAATTCCACACAGAAATGGCATGGATGAGATATGAACCAGCTAAGGTCTAAAGTCCAGGCATTAGAGTGAACCACTGGGCCACCGTCCAGCCTCCAGCTGAGAACTTTGATAAAAACAGAAACAAAGAGTCCTGTGGGTCAATGAGGCAGCGAACCAGGGGGAAGAATCCAGAATCCAGCTGGAAGTGGGGACATCTGACTCATCACATGTGAGCAGTCTGGTGTAAACAAAGCTCGCTCGTCACATTCATGCAGCAGTGACCACACAGAGACAGAGAAAGATGTGGAGGGAGAGAGCTGCTGGCCAGGAAAGATCATTAGGGGTGAAACGGTGACCAACTCAGCCTAGTTCACACTTAGTCTGCAGCTCAGAGGATCACAGAACAGTTCAGTTCAAACACCCGGCTCATATTAAAGCTTTACAGGTAGATCACGCTCAGAGTTTATTCTCAGAGAGTCAGCAGTGACCCAACAGATGCTGCTGGATGTGAAAACCTGAATAAAACTAATATTTTCAAGGTTTGAAGCTGAAACATCACTATCAGGCAACACAACAAGAGCATCTACCCTGCAAGCTGGAATCCGACTTCATACAGGAAGTTAAACAGTTTTTTATCAAAACGTTCATGTTTAACAACAGAAGAAACATGACCTAAAACAGCAGGAGTGAAAGAGCTTGTCAAAGAGGACGGACCTCAGATACATTCTGGGAAAATATCCTAAAGGTTCTGGATAATTGAACTCGTCCCATCTAGAGAGGAGATGAGACTAGCAGGTCGTTCTCAAAGTGAGATTCTTCCTGGGAAACGTGCGAGACCCAACTGGCCCCTACCTTGTCCATGCGGTCCTGCTGCACTCCGAACTTGCCTCCGTATCCGTGCGAGGCCTTGGGCATGTTCTCCAGCTCCTTCTGCTTCAGGCTGGTGTGCTCCGTGGACACGGTCTCACGCAGCTGGTGGATGCTGCAGCAGAGGGAGGGACATGGTTAGGAGACGTCTCAGAGCATGTAATAGATAGGAAGAAATGATCTGCATCCTAACTCGATGTGCTCCTGATGTCCTGATCCAGCCACCGTCTTCGCCCCCCAGCGCTGCTCCTTCTCCGAGACGTCGTTCTGGAAAAATCCCAAAAATAAAACCTTAAACACAGTAGGAGAGAAGCAGGAATGAAGAATGAAGTGGTGAAAATAGGCACCTCGAAGTCCGGGTCCGTCTCCCAGTCGTCTCCTCCTTCATCCACGGCCACCTTAATGTTCTGACCTGCAGCAGCTTTCCACATCTTCAATCAGCCCAACTCACGCACTGAAACACAGACGAAGATCAACGTTACATTTAGACACTTTACTGCAGACATTCTTCTCATCTTCGCCCATCAGACATAAACGACCATCTCAGCTCCAGAAAAAACTAAAATAACATGTAAATATTTGAGTTCTGCTTTTAAGATATTTTTTCTTGATCATAAATGAACCCGTTGGTTCTATGGTTCTTCTGCAGACCTAAACTCCTTAGTTTTCCTGGAAGGAAAAATGTTTAGTAGTGAAAAGTATGAAGGCATGAACGGTTGTTGCGAACCATGACGTGTGAAATTCGCTGCATATTTAGAGTCAGGATATATTCTTAAGGATAGAAACGGGATGTTTTCTTTGTTGAAGACATTCATCTCTAAAATGCTCTGAACTTCCATGGATGGATGGCAGGATAGATGGATTCTAACCATCCTAATTATTACTTCGGTGCCTGAACCAGATTCAGTCTATTCCGTTTTTAGTTCAGTAAAATTAATTATGAAACAGAACAAATATTCCATCCTCCCCCTTTCATAGAGCAAATCCTGCAATGACCCAGTATGGCAACCAGTCCCACCATACTGCTACCAAGCTACCAGGACTCTGAACTTCCGTTTCTTGGTGTTGACTTACACTAAAATGTTAAATAAATGTAGCACCATGGCAACATCATACCAGGCCATGCTTAAGAACCAGAGGTCTGGACGCAGGTTGAACTATGAATCAGGACCACCTGAAGAGATTATTAAAGGCTTTTTGATGCTTTCCTCCACTGATGTCAGAACCTCCCTTTGGACCTATTTTTGGATCATTCCTCCAAGTTTGTCCTGACTCAGCAGCTTGTGGACCGCCAGCATCTGTCTTTAATCAGAGTCTGGGACCAGGAATCAGGAACCTGCATGGCTGCTGGTCCAGGACAGGAACCTCAGGAACCACACCCAGCTGCTGCTCACCTTGTAGGCTGTTTCAGCAGGTGTGAGCAGAGGTGGTGGGTTACTGTGACTGATGGCAGGCTGATTACACTGGGAAGTTTGACTGAATTTGTTCAGCTTGTTCCATTTTGCCCTTTGCTCTCAGATTGTTTCCTTCTGATAAATCAGATCAGGTTGTAAATGTCTGAATCAAGTGTTTCCGTCCATTGATTGTGAGAAATTAACGTCTAAATCTGAACATACTTGTGTGCGTGTCGCGTCTCAGCTCGTTAATTTCCAAATTAGTCCTCCAGGATTATTCTAGACATCTTCACAGGATAAAACCGAGCATAATACAGAGATTCAGATGGAAACGGTTCTGATAGTGGGTCAGGTTGTCTCTGGAATTTCCTGTTCCAGTTTTCCAGGCAGCTAGCATCAGGCTAACGATAGCCTTCCTTCTGGAATGATCACCTGGACTCGGCCCGCTCCACGGGCAGGTTTTAGCCCTCAGGACACTTACCTTCTGCCAGGAAATGGTTAACTCCTGTCGGCCGAGGTGTACCGTCCGTCCCGGTAGCTGTTGTCCCGTTTAAAGAGAACAGTTTGTGGAAACCGCAGCTGCTCCCTCCGCGACTCTTCCGGCTCTCCCAATATCCCGATCCAGCCCTGACGTAACCGATGGGCGGGGCTTCCTGGTTAAAAAGCGCGCTGCTCCGGGGCAGCATGGGCCTCCTGAAGTACCGAACCAGAACAAGGTAACACAGGAGGGGCAGACAAAGTGTTAAAAACTAAACCATAATGAAGAAATGTGGGCCTACTAAAGAGGATGGCCATTTACTTAACAGTACCTGGACTCAGTACTTGGTCTGGGCTCCTTTTGCATGAATTGCTGCATCAGTGCAGCGTGGCATGGAGATCAGCCAGTGGTTCTGCTGGGGTGTTCAGGAAGGCCAGGTTACACTCGGTGGCCTTCAGGTCGTCTGCATGGTTGGTTCTGGTGTCTCTCATCTTCCTCCTGACAACAGTTTATAGAGTCTTTGTGGGGTTCTGGTCAGGACAGTTTGCTGATGTTGCCAAGTTGTTTAAAGCAGGTGTTGGTATTTCCAGCAGAATTCAACCACTGAGCAACAGGTGAGATGCTGCCATCTTCTCTGGTCCTGCAGTGCTATAACAAGTTTCACTTCATGTCCTGGATACATCTGTTTGGTGGCTCTTGAAGCTCCTGCTCCAGCTGCTGTCTCCACCTTGTGAATCTGCCTCAGTCTTGAATGGGCTTTGCTTCAGGATCTTCTCAAGGCACCAGTACGCCTCTTTGGTTATGCACTTCTGCCACACTTTTTCCTTCCACTTAACTTTCAATTAAAAAACAGCCCTCAGTGAACAACGAAGAGCCTGTGTGGCTTACCCCCCACCTCCCCATGACTGTGTAAGCCACAATATTTCTTGATGTAAAAGCTTTATTATATAATATTCTAATAAATGGACAGTTGTCAATCCACCAACAATAAACGGATAAAAACAACTTCAGTTTTCTGATCTGCAGTGGAAAATAAGTTTCAGTATTTTATTGAAAGTAAGCAATAAATAATACTGTGATAAAAATAGTTTATAAGTACTCAGACTGTACATCATTGTTACAAGATCAGAAGAGTCAACAGGAGAAGCAGGAATAAAAACAGCAACATGATTTGCTTTGTGCATAAATGATAAATCACAAGAAAAAAAATACAGGTTTCTGAATGAGCTACACAGAAAAGAAAACGTTGGTTCCTTCTCTTTCGAATGTTGGAACCTGTGTTTCTGAGGAACAAAGAGCAGCTTCAGCTCTGACTGTAAAACTGACGACACACAACATGGATGACTGATAATAAATAAGAGACAGGAGAGGAGTTAAACAATAAGGCTTGGTATAAAATCTTAGTACAAAGTGATTTTAAAAAAGGTTTCTGGGTGGATCGCACCGCCTTGGAGGATGTGTAGTGATCGCAGCGGGGACCAGCTGAGGCCTCGGTGAACTTGGTCCGTTAAAGGAGTCCCCAGACTTCAGACTTCCTCCTGAATGAGCGAGTCCGTCTGTGGGTTTCTCCGGAGGTGAGGAAGGTTGGATTTTCTTAAAGGGATCTGTAGGGAAAGCTGTGAGGGAGTTTCCTCATGCAACGAGAATAAAACCTGGAAGTCTGGTTTCACTGAAAGCAGCCTTCACATAATTTTCCTGCTACTGTTATATGGCTTCAACTCTGGAGCATTAAGATATTTTGGTATTAGATATGAAAATAAAGAAGGAAAGCAGAATTACTGTTTCACAACATTTGTCGTCCTCATCACCTGGCTTGCCAGCAGTTGGGTTCAAGGCGATGGAACTCCAGCAATTAATCTGATATTCACACATCGGTTCAACTAAGAGCTGCATCTACACAAACTCACAGGTCATACGCTACAAAACGGGGAAATGGATATGAATTAAGTTATATGTCATATTAAAGTCACTTAAGAATAAATTCAATGATTAGAGAAGGAAAACGTACATCGGGTCAATAATAAGGATTATAAAAAAAGAGTAGATAAAACGCCTGTTGGTAGAAATATACAAACTCCAGACGATAGAAACATTCAGTTACAGAAATCTGAGACCAAACTCTTTTATAAAGTGGGCTGATTAAGGGGACAGAGGCAAAAAGAGGATACATAATAACTCCGAATCAAAATTCCCCATTGGTTCACATAAATATCATAAAAATGTAGATTAATCTAAAAAGTTTCCTCTCAGTCAAGTCTGTCCATAAACCGTCCTTTTCAGCTTCGTTTCAGTTCATCATCCTGGTTCTGAAAGCAGGGAATTCCCCTTCATCCTCAGACCAGCGGTTACCTATAGAAATAATGAGGATAAACTGAGAAGGGAGAGAAATCAATGGAAAGCAGGATGGATGGATGGATGGATGATAGCAGGGTGGATGGATGGATGATAGCAGGATGGATGGATGGATGGATGGATGATAGCAGGATGGATGGATGAATGGATGATAGCAGGATGGATGGATGGATGATAGCAGGATGGATGGATGGATGGATGGATGATAGCAGGATGGATGGATGGATGGATGATAGCAGGATGGATGGATGGATGGATGATAGCAGGATGAATGGATGGATGGATGGATGATAGCAGGATGGATGGATGGATGGATGATAGCAGGATGAATGGATGGATGGATGATAGCAGGATGAATGGATGGATGGATGATAGCAGGATGAATGGATGGATGGATGGATGATAGCAGGATGGATGGATGGATGGATGGATGATAGCAGGATGGATGGATGGATGGATGGATGGATGATAGCAGGGTGGATGGATGGATGATAGCAGGATGGATGGATGGATGATAGCAGGATGGATGGATGGATGATAGCAGGGTGGATGCATGGATGGATGGATGGATGATAGCAGGATGGATGGATGGATGATAGCAGGAGGAGGGATAGAGGTGATAGCAGGAGGGAGGGAGGGATGGGATGGTGATAGCGGAGGGGATGGAGGGAGGAGGATGATAGCGGAAAAGGATGATGAAGGATGATAGCAGGATGGATGGGGGGGATGGAGCATGGATGATAGAGGAGGAGGGATGGATGGTGATAGCAGGATGGATGGATGGATGGATGGATGATAGCGGGACGGGGATGGATGGATGATGCGGATGGATGGATGGAGGGATGTGCAGGAGGGAGGATGATGATAGCGGGATGGATGGATGGATGATATGGTGATAGCAGGATGGATGGATGAAGGATATAGCAGGATGGAGGGAGGGGATGGATGATAGCGGAGGGGAGGATGGATGGAGGATAAATAGAGGATGGAGGGGATGGGGGATGATAGCGGGATGGAGGGATGGATGGATGATAGCGGGAAAGGATGGGGATGATAGCAGGATGGAGGATGGAGGATGATGGATGATGCAGGAGGTGGATGAATGGATGATAGCAGGATGGATGGATGGATGGATGATAGCAGGATGGATGGATGGATGATAGCAGGATGGATGGATGGATGGATGGATGGATGATAGCAGGATGGATGGATGAATGGATGATAGCAGGATGGATGGATGGATGGATGATAGCAGGATGGATGGATGGATGGATGATAGCAGGATGGATGGATGGATGGATGAATGGATGATAGCAGGATGGATGGATGGAGACAGCAGGAAAAGAGAGGAGAGGCGTAAAACTTGTTATTAAAGCTGAAACCTCCAACACAACAAAGCTTCTTGCTGCTGAGTCCTGCAGAGGAACCGTACGGAGCTCTAGAAGTGCCAACAAGATCAACCAAAAAAAGGATGTCAATAAAATTTGTTCTATCAGTTTAAAATGTGTGGATGGTTTATCTATTTGTAAGAAAAAGGCCTTTCTGGTAATTTTTTTAATTTTAAATCATTAAAAGGCATGCTGGCATGCTTGGTTGGTAAATCTAAATGCCAAAACTGCAGACCAACCCACGTTTAAAAAGGAGGCTTCCCCTGCCCCCAAAAGTACTGATAGGAAAAACATTTTGACCACCGGTAGTGTTTGGTGCTCGTTCAAACAGTCCTGACCTGTTGAGGTAAGGACCCCACTGGACCCCTGAAGGTGTGCTGTGGTATCTGGTGCCAAGATCTTAGCAGCAGATCCTTTCAGTCCTGGAAGTTGTGAGGCAGGGCATCCATGGATTGGACTTGTTTGTCTTGAACATCCCACAGATGCTCCATCAGATTGAGGTCTGGGGAATTTGGAGGCCAAGTCAACACCTCAAACTGTTCCTGATACAACTTTACTTCGTAGCAGGGTGGGTTTACCTGCTGAAAGAGGCCACCATGTCCATGAAAAGGTGTACATGGACTGCAACCATGCTTAGGCACTTGATAAGGTAACATCAACATGGATTGCAGGAATCAATGCTTCCCAGCAGAACACTGCCCAAACCATCATCCAGCCTCCACCAGCGTGCCTTCTTTCCATTGTGCACCCTGGTGGTAAGCGACCCGACCCGAACATGATGTGAAAGAGAGCATGATTCATCTGACCAAACCACCCTCTTCCACTGGTCTGTGGTCCAGATGCTCGTGTATCCACGGTTGGATCCTTCAGCGTCCCGTATAACACCAGATGCCCCCTGTATGCAACCCATTCTAAAACACTCGAACAGTGTATTGGACCTTTTTATCAACCAGCATGAACTTCTTCAGCAGTCTGAGCTCCAGCAGCTCATCTTTTGGGTCCGACCACGGAGGCTCCCCAAATGCAATAATGAGCTTTAATGAGCCTCTCGCCAGTTCACCACGGTTTCTTCCTGGGACCACCTCTGACATATCCAGACTACTGCAGACTGCAAAGATTTCACAGGAGCAACATAAGTGCTTGCCCGGGGGTTCTCCACATGAACTTTTGCTCTTTTTGTCAAACCTTTTCCCTGTTCTAAAAAAAACCGGAGGAACCGAGTTCCCTGTGCCAAAATAGCAGGAAAATATTTTAAAAGTTTTGTTTAATGAACTCTTTCGGCCCCTTTTAAATCCTGGTGGAAAATTTTGTTGGTTTCCCTGAAAAACAGATTTTATTTTCCAACATGGCACTAACTGAGCTCCATACCTATGCTTTTTCTATCTGAATCTTTAATCACAGTTGCTGTGTGTGACCTTACCGTTGTGTGTTAACAAGAGTAGGTCCTGACTGTGGCAGTGTCCAGCCTCTGTATAGACTGACCTCCTGTGTTTCCGTGTTGGTAAAATCGCATGCAAAGACATGCCGTTAGTCAGAACATCAGCAAAGCCATTCAAGCATTAAGTTCACACAAGTAGTCTGAGCTGAAAGGTTCTTCAGACAAATTTTACTCAAGTAAGAAAGAAGTAGAGACAGAGTATTTTCTATACATGCAGGAAGAAGTATGGCCTCTGCTGCTTACCGTCCATCTGGTTTCTCTTTGGCTGCGTGGAGGGCGAGGCCACGCTGCTGCTCGTCACTCTGAAGTTGGCAGGCAGGGTATCTGATGCACCCAACGACATCCCCCTCATGTCTTTGGGCCTGAACTTCTTTCTCCATGAAGGTGCACGACGAAAGTTCTTATCATCATCCTGGAGGAAAGACGGTGGAAGGTTTCAGCCTGAGATGTGAAGTGGATCTTAAAAACGTTCTCATTCAGTTTGTGTTGCTGCCGTTTCTCACCTCCTCTAGTTTCCTGTCTGCACCGATGGCCATCAGACTGGTGTATTCTCGCTCGAGAGCCGCTCTGGCCTGCAAATAGAGAAGACACCTTTATGCACCTGAATGCATTGCTCTGCTTTGAATTCCCAGCAATCATTTGTCTTTTATGTACATAAAAGCTTGAGGAACTCTTGACTCAGGTACAATTTCAGTCTGGGGTTTGTGGTACTTGCAGGGTTCCTACACAATATCCATCAGCAGACATTTTTAGCTTTAAATATGTAAACTACAAACAGCAGGCCAAACCACAGACTGACTAAACAAATAAGGGTTTCCCTGCAGGGAACAACACTGGAAAAAGTGTCTTTTGTTTTCCAAACACAAATATTCATGGGGAAAATAAGCAGAGGATTCACTGACATCATAACCTGTTTTATCAGCTGAGCAGCAGCTGTCCACCAAGTATCAGGAGCTGTATATGAGGTGTTTCAGTCAGTACCTCTAAAAACAGGCAGCTGCACCTTTAATGATAAACTGAAAACCCAGTTTGGTTCACGAAGCACAAAAAGCTTAATTTCTTTTTTATTATAATAATAATACATTTTATTTAAGGCGCCTTTCAGGGAACTCAAGGTCACCTTACAAAGTAAAAACCAATAAAAGCAAAAAAAAAAAAAAAAAAAACTACAAAAATAAGAATAAAAAGGAATCCGAAGACAATATAAGAAGGACCATGGTGCTTGATCAGGGTAAAAATGCTTGTTTGACCAAATTTTTAGTGGGGGTTTTAAAAAAGGGAGAGAAGCCAGGTTCGTTTTCGGGACGGGGGGGGCTTTCCCAGAGGGGGGGGCAGATCGGCTAAAGCCCTGAATCCCATGGTGGTCAGACGAGCAGGAGGCACCATGAGGCTGATAGAGGAGGCTGACCTGAGAGACCAGGAGGGAGTATTACTGTGGAGGAGGTCAGAAAGATATGAAGGAGCCAGGTGATTGATGACCTTAAATGTTCTGGAGATGACCCAGGCAGCAGTGTTCTGGACCAGCTGGAGTTTACGAGTGGATTTATGGGGGAGACCAAAGAGAAGAGAGTTACAGTAGTCTAGACGAGTGTGGACCAGGATTGCAGCGGTGGCAGGAGTGAGGCATGGGCGGAGGCGACTAAATAGGGGGAAAAGTAGGCGGACAGGGTGTTTTGTTTTGGGGCTTTGAAAAGATAGATGTGTCAAATAGCACCGGGACTCTTAACCTGAGTAGATTGAGGAAGATGAGGAGTTGTTGATGGGGGAGGGTGATGGGCCCAAAGAGAATCATTTTTGTTCACGCGTTGAGTTTGGAAAATTTGATGAAAAACCCGGGGTTTCATTTCCCGAAAAAAAAGTCACAAAGGGAAGTAGGGGGGGGGGGGTGAGGATGGTTTGGTGGAGAGGTAGATCTGCATATCATCAGCATAACAATGAAAATTGATGCTGAATTTACGGAGCAAATGACCAAGAGGGAGGAGGTAAATTATAAATGGCCAAGGACAGAGCCCTGGGGAACACCAGAGGAGAGTGGAGATAACTGGGATCTGGTCAGATTTCAATTGAATGAATTTTGAGCGGTCAGTGAGGTAAGATTTAAACCAATCCAGTTTAAATCTTATTTATTTCAGTTTTTATTTGGAGTATAGTTTAGAAAATCACAGTTTAGAAAATAAGGTATTTATCATCTAAACAGGCAGGAAACATTTGAATTTAAACACAGTAAAACACTGACATTCAGTAGTGGTGGGTGGGTAGGGTTCAATGTTGTGCTTCCTAATGAAAATCCATTAATTCTGTAAGGATTTAAGGTTAAAAGAAAATATGGCAGGAAACATAAGGAAAAACAGACATAAGAAGTTCTGTTTTTCCATAAACCATGTAGGAGAGACTACAAACATGGAAGAAGGTGCTCTGATCAGACAAGACTAAAGTCACTAAACTGATTTGCAAAAACACAATGTGTGGTGGAAAGATAACACTGCACAACAGCCTGAAACACCATCCCCACAGTGATACATGGTGGTGGCAGCATCATGCTATGGGGATGCTTTTCTTCAGCAGGGACAGGGAAGCTGGTGACAAGGTTCACCTTCTAGCAGGACCCAAAACATACAGTCAGAGCTACAATGGATGGTTTAGATCCCAGTGGATTCATCTGTTAGAATGGCCTAGTCAAAGTCCGGATCTAAATCTGGGGCAAAACTTTAAAACTGATGTTCACATATGATGTTCTCCATCCAGTCTGATTGGATGGTGTTTTAGTTGTTTGACGCTGGTGGAGACAGACCCCCCAAACCCTGCAGCTGGACCTGCAGCCAAAGCTGGTTCTACAGAGTTCTGACTCAGGGGGGGTTAGGGTACATATGCATTTCACACTTTACTTGCTTATTTTGGAAAACCTTGCATCAGTTTGCTTCCATGTCATATCTCTGCACTACTTTCAAATTAAATCCCAATCAAATAAATGAGGTTTTTTATTTGGAACGTAACAAATTTGGGAAAATTAAACTTCATTCTTTTTCAAGCGACTGACACTGCTGGTCCACGACAACATTTCCATGTAGACAAAGAACTCTTTGTTTAAAGTTTGCATTTCATCGGTCAGGAACGAGCAGCTCAGCAGGAGGTAAACAGTATTGCTGAGGTAAAGGAGCTCTGGTATGTCAATAGATTTCCACAAAGTTAACTGATCATCTGTAATCATAGGTGCAACATTCTGTGTAGAAGAAAATCAAACCAGCTTTTAAAGGAAGAAACAAATCACTGCATTCTGTCTAATTACTGCCTAGGCTGCTCAGATCTTCTGGACTCTGCATTCCTTCAGAGCTGGATAACTTGAAGCTTTACTTGTTTTCTTCTTCTTATTTACTTTGAGAAGCTCCTGATTTGGGAGTTCCTCTCCAGGGGAATCAAGGTCTAAACAAGGTTACACAAACAGGCGGCTCCTAATCTGAGGTTTTACATTTAATTATTGGTCTTTTCCTAATCAAACTTTTAACAGAATATTTAATCCTAGTTCAGACTTTCTCTTTGTTTTATTTCATCCAAAACTGTTTACTCTCACTGCAACAATTAGTCTCAGTTTACTTGATGTTCTCAGATGATCTGAGAGTGCATCATGAGGCAGAGCCTTCAGATGCCACACCGCTCTCCTGAGGAAGCCCCTCCCAGTTTGGAGTCTTTAGGGGGCATTTCCTAGACCATCTACGTTTTTACACTGTGTGTGTGTACCTGTGTGTTTTGCGTGGGGATCTGCAGCAGCAGAGCCAGCGAGTTGTGATCGAAGCTTTCGTCCAGGGCCAGCAGCGCTCCGTGAACACCGCTCTCGTAAAGGTTGCTGCTGTACTCTTTGAGGCCGATGGCCTGAACCCAGGTGATCACACGCTCGTTCGTCCACACCAGCAGGTCTGAAGAGACACGACGAAAACAACAACGTCATAATCAAAAGATGGAGAAACCTTGCTTTGGTACTCAAGGAAAAGAAAGGGAATGCAGGGTTCTCACACTGTGGTAGGAGCACTACTGGTGGAATGTATGAGCTTCACATGAGGGTCTGCCGTGGACACACGATTACATGTATGTCTGACAGACTCGTGGAATGAATGAACCTGCAGAGGCTTTGCTGTTCGAGATGAATTAAAATGTAGCTTGTTGTGGTTCTTTATGTCAGTGTGTGAATGGGTGTATGACTGATTGTAGAGTGAAGCGCTTTGGGGTCTCTGGGGACTTGATAAAGCGCTATACTAGTGCAGGCCATTTACCATTTATTCTTCTATGCTTTAAAGGCTTACAGAGCCTTTTATTCCTGGTGAGTCATTATTTGCAGAAACTGGACCTTTTCTGTGGTGGAACATTGTTTAAAAAGCAGATAACATCTGGAGGAAAAGCTGCAGCTTTCTTTAAAGCACCAAATGGTTTCCTATTACTTCTCCATGAACTTCAAACTCTTGTTTTCTCCAATGTTCAAAAGTTAAACACACAAATGGAAAACGATAACTCAAGCCGACAGCAATAATTTCTTTTTATATTTACAGTATTTTTATGACTAATGGTAAAGATGCGCCAATAATCTGGCTGTGAACCAAACTGAGCTGTTTTTCAAGCTGATCTGCTGGTCAGAAACTCAACCTGACCTTTATGTGCTGACAGGTTGTTACTGAGTGAAGAGGACCTAAAGGTGGCTATTGTCAGTATGAGTGAGGCGTTTAAAAATGAAGTTCTTTAAAAGGAAAAGGTCATTTCTGGCATGTCTGCCGGTCAGTCAGGCTGCGAGACAGTGAGAGAGAGCAAGACTTTTACCACGTAACAGGAAGGCTGAACAGAGTCTGATCTGATAGCTGCCTCCTGATTTTGTTGGTGTAGAGAGTTTAGCTCACACTTATTGGAAAGCAGGTTCTTTCTGGATTTGTGATGTGGGAACGGTTCGGGTTATTTTTTTGTACGTACCCCTATACTGGGACTAAGAACATAATAACCTCTCACAACACAGAGGATGAAAGACTATTTTAAATGTTGTTCTTGTATCTTCCCATAGTTCTTAAAGAGAAATTGGAATCTGCTGAGATCAGTTTCGGCAGGTCAGAGCTCCACAAATACCGGAGAAATGGCCACAAAATTCTGATCAGCAAATGTATAAACCTTGGACTTCTTCTAACTTTAATGATCCTCTTTGAGCTGCAACACTGATACTTTGAAACATGCATCACCTTATAGTGATGGTGCTCAGCACAGCTAACATGGCAGAAATGTTCACCTTTGCAACTGAAAGGAAAATGGAACTGAAACTTGTTTTTAATGTTTGCTAAACTGCAAAGATAAATTGTTGCTTTATTTGTTTGAGCTGAGATATTGTCAATAATGCCTGAGGGGCTGCAGTGTTGAAGGACCACCAGCAGGAGGTGCTGCTCTGATGTTTTCCAGCTCCAAACATGTAAACGTGGGTTTGTTACCCGTGAGCTGGAGCTGGGACTCCTCTCTCCTCTTCTCCAGCTCCTTCCTGTCGTAATTCAGCCTCCTCAGACACATCACACCACACTGAAAGCTGTTCCTGTTGCACAAACACAAACCTGGCTGTTATTTGACATTTACACACACATAATCTCGTCTTACTATATGTTATGAGGACCTTGAATTGACTATGAACTAGACTCTATGGAAGCAAGAACTGTAAAAACTGCCTGTAATTTAACTCATCAAAAGGAGTTGGAAAGAATAGACAGGAACCAGGTGACGGCTCAACAGAAAGTATCAGTGATACTGTTTTATTACGGCACAAGATGTTAATTTAACGACTGAAAATAATTCAGGTTATTCTAGTTTAAATGTCTCTGTTTACTATCTTTTTAGGACTGGGTTTTTAGGTTCCTTCGCGTTTCAATTCCAGACTTAAGTTTCCTAGAGATCTCAGTCGTTTTCTAGGCAACATTTAAAGGCTTATTGCTATGAGTTTATCATGAATTTTTAGCCGCTGGTTCCACAGTGGTCAGGCTTTCAGCAGGGAGACAGAACCGTGAAGTTGGACCTGGGGCGAGAGGCTTGAGACAGAAAACACAAGCATCAGACTGACTTGATCTGGGCAGATACTCTGGACGTCTTCAGCTCTACCTGTGGAAGCTGTCCACCATCTTCAGCTGTCCTCTCAGGTCCTTCTTGGTCAGGTGGTCGAGCATTCGGGCGTCCACCAGAGACTCCATGAAGTATGAGCGGTACTGAGGCAGACCCAGGCTGGGCAGCCACTCGTTACCGATCCACTCGTGGTTCATGTCTCCATACGCCAACGTCTGCAAGTGGAGAAGAAACCGGGTTCAGTTGGTCCTCAGGTGTTCATTGTAAATAAAATATTCCATCAAGATTCTGGTTCCTTTTATAGCAAAACGACCACAACGCTGACATTGCTTCTCTGCTTCAGTTCAACTACCCACAATCCTGTGCTACATGGCAACAAGATAGAAATTAACATCGGTTGTTAATATCAGCCCAGTTTTACTTATTGGGCCGATACTGATATTTTAAAAAATAACTAACATACATATATAACTAACAACCAACACTGACGTTAATGCAGATATTTTATAGCATCGGCTATGAAAGTGAAGGAGATCAATAATGTCTCAGTTTTATCTCTGGAAGATGCTACAGGTCAGATCAGGGTGTGTTTGTAAGTACTGCACATTATATACCAGACTGTACTATTTTCATCCTTCACAGGCGCATTAGTTTGTTTGTTAAGTATTTTTATCCTTTACAGTATTTATTCAGTTGGTTTATTATTTCTGATTTAACAGACATCTTTCTTTTGGCTTTAAAGTAAATAATACACAGAATAGAGGAAAAAGCAGATTCTGCTGCATAAATAGGCCGATGTGTGGCTGAAGCTGCAGCTCAGTCTGAACGCGAGCCGATAAAGCAGAACCAGATTTACACAGAGGCAGAAGAGGATCATCAGAATAAAAACAGGGTTTATGGGGAATGTGTGCAAACCTGGGCCCAGCTGCCCTCGTCATCCTCCTGGTGTTAGCGTGGTTAGAGTGAGCATAGTGAGAAGAACAGAAAGGCGTGGGGTTAGTGAGGCGGCAGTGCAGGGTTAGAGCACCTTCACGTGAAAAACGCACACTGGTCAAAAATAAATGAAAAAGTTAGTCCTAAAGCAGCAAACAGAAAACAGAGACAACAGCTATGTGGAACGGATTGGTTGACTTGATTCAAAACTGATTTTGCTTTAATTTGATTTCAAATATTTAAGCAGTTTAGGTGTAAATCTTGTTTTTAAATGGTTGCCAAACAATAATCTCAGATCTTGGCAAAAAAGCCCTTTCAGACATGACACACGAGTTTGTTAAAGAGACGGTACTCAGTCACATTAATGTTCCCCCTGATTCATTCAGACATGTCTGTCTGGGGTTCAGTCTCAGTTTGTGAAATGAACGTATGAAGGGAAGAACCTGCTTAGTGCTAAACAACATGGCTTCTGTCCTGAAGGTGTAACTGACTACTGATCACACCGTTATTCTTTGTCACTGAATCTGGATTAATCCTTCATGATCCCTGATTGGCTGGAGACAACTCTCCCAGTGCCAAGTGGCAAGAGGGTCTGTCCCACCCCCTACCCACATATAGGCCTGGCCCTGCACAGGCAAATCATTCTGACTGCAAAATGGGCCACATTTAGAAACTGGTGTTCCCATTCAGTGCTCCGTAGCTCCAGTTCTGACCCTCCCACAGGGCCTGGTGGATAAGGGTAAAGTCTTCTCCACCATTAAGGCATATTTAGCAGTGATCTAAGCTTACCATGTTGGACCTTCCATTGGTTCTGGATGCCCTGATGGCTGTCCCTGTTGAACCTTTGGTGAATTTGAGATTCGTTACGCTGAAGACAACACTTCTGTTGGCTCTGACCTCGGCTAAGGGTGTGAGTGATCTTCATGTTTTCCAGTGAATCCCGCATTTACCAAATTCTCTGCAGGGAAGCGTCTACACGGACTCTGTCTAGTACGAGCCCTGCGCACATACACAGGTAGAACCAAAATGCTGAGAAGGGACCAGCAGTTTGTTTCCTGGGTCAAGGGTCACCTAGTTAAGCCTGTGTCAAAGCAGCAGCTGGATAGCAGGTGTGACTACCTTAGCTTACAGCTCTAAGGGACAGCAGCTTCCAGGAGGCCTGCATGTCCATTCATCTAGAGGGCTGACAGACTTGTCCCCAGCCAATCAGGGCTGGCGGGCTGTAACGAAACCTTCTGGTGAGGTCACATCTAGGGTGTTTCCATTGTGAGACGCTCACTCATGCTACTCAGAAAATCAGGGTTATAAAAGTAACCTAAAGTTTCAGCATGTAAACAGAGTTGCTTTAATACAGAGCTTTGTGCAGATAACTGATAATGAGAGAGAGTCTAGCAGCAGCTCTGAGGCTACACGACCATCCAGGAGAAGGAATAATCGGTGTCAGTAAGGCCCCGTTTTGTTTTGCTTGTTTCTTTGATTTGGCACAACCTAACGGTTTCTTTCCACCCACATTTTCTGCAAACCTTTTTGAGAATTTGTGGTGACAAAAGTAAACCGGTCTATCACTTCTGCAAGGAATCTGTTACTGTGGTTGTCATGTTTGGCTTGTAACACTTGCTTTAATCAATACAGCATACTGTGACTTTAAAACTGAGAAACATCCTGAAATGTATTTTCCATACATCGTTACACCCCTAAAATACAGATTTGAAGTCTCAGCTCAAACCCTCATCAGTTTATCCCTTGTTCAATTATCCAGAAAGGTCCTTTAGATACGGTCAGAGGTTCATGAGAAGCATGACAAGTCTGAAAGGGGCTTTACATGCAGAACTTCCACCAGGATCAACCAGAGAACTTAGAAGGAAAGGTTTACTCAAGATGAAGAAGAAAACATCTATCACCATAAAAACCGTCTAGTTTCACTGAAATTTACGCTAGAACTATTTGAATTAGGTAAATATCGAAGAAATAAAGAAAAAATCTGATGAAGACACGAACACACACAACAAACTAAACAGCAACTAGAAAAGGTAGAGAAACCCAAACTGACAGGACAGAAGGAAACACAACAAAGCTGGATAGAAAGAAGCGAGTGAAGCCTCGCTTCAAGCTGCCTCCTGAAAATCTGCAGCCAAACTATCGCTGGGCAGCTTGAAACAAGACGTCAGCACCAACGCGTGAAGCACGAGCGCCCAGCTATTCCGGGGGACTAACCGTAGGAGGTGTGGCTGCCAAACTTTCCATCTCTTCATGTGTGACCCAAACGTTTCCTGTAGACTGATCATGTGACACCCCCAAATCAGAAGTGTGCAGAATGGAAACAGTGATGGAGGACAAAAACAAGGCAGGAAGGAGAAAAACAAAAAAAACCAGGAAGAATTTGTTCATTAATTGTTAGAAAAGACAAAAGTGACTCATTAGTATGTGTTAAAAAAGTGTAGATGCATTAAAAACATGCTTTAAATAATGCCAGGAGTGTGTGAAGGGAGCACTGAGGGGATAAAGTGTCCTGGAAGATCTGTGTTGACGCGTCCTGCAGCTGTGTGTGTGTGTGTGTGTGTGTGTGTGTGTGTGTGTGTGTAAGAAGATGAGAAAGTGGTACCGTTCTGGAGGTGGGCGGGGCAGAGGGGCTGGTGAGGGACATGATTTCCTGGATGGCCAGTCGGAGTTTGAGACGATGCAGGGGGTTGCTGATACCGATCTCCCTTTGGATTTCTGTGTCGGACAGCGCCGACATGATGGCTCCGCTCTTCACGTTGGCTCGGCAAGCAGCCACGTACCAGGCAGGCATGCCCACCCACAGCTGGCCACAAGAGGGCAGTAAAAAGATGGTGAAGGTCAGACAAACTGGGCAAAAAATACGGCAGAGATCAAACTGGGTTAATGTGTTTTCTATAGGTTTAAATTAGGACCAGTGAACCTCAGAGATGAATATATGGTCAGCAGGTTTGCTGATGATAACATGGATCCTGATTCTAACCAGGAACACTTATTTTAAAGTCTGAACATTCAGCCTGGAGTTTCTGCCGGTCTCAGTTAGGAGGCTGCTAATAATGTTTGGAGTTATCTTTTTAAAAGTTCAGTCGATGTCTGTCCAGGTTTCATTCCCAGAATTCAAAACACTGATGTGGGCCCATCAGGGTTGGCATCATGACTGAATATCACTCTCGTCCTCAATGAACAACACACACATTTCATTCGCTCATGAAACACAGCAGCAGAAAAACAACTAATTCTACCACCAGAAAAATGATCTGATTCTGTTCCCTTTATGAACTGCAGCGGTCCGTTTCACAGTTTGTTCTATTTTTCAGAAGTTTATGTAGAAAACAGCAAAACAACTCTGGGTCTATTTTTGTTAACTGTCCACAAACCTGGAGAATTTTTTTAGCAACATTTTCTTTTATTATTCTTCCACTCATTGAAACGTAGTTTTCTTCAGATGTGATCCAGGTGAGGCTTCGAGCATATCTACTCCATAAACATACAAGCAAGATATATCATTTCAGATGAAAGAGTCCTAATTTTTATCCTGTACCCCATGGACACAGCCTTTAGATAAAGTTAACGGAATACAACTGATCATTTCAGCCTTCCTTAAACTCACCCTGGAGCTTCACAAGTTTATTTTTACCTATATAAATCTATGTTGTTTTACCCCATCTGAGTTTGGAAATTCTCTGCCAACTTTGTCCCACTGGGTGCCGAAGTTTGCTGTGAACCTTTACCAACAGGAAGCATTAATGTCCCCAACGTTCCTACCTCCAACCAAGCCACCACAGTTGGTCCGTCCCACTGAGCGAACGGCAGGCCATGCCTGCGAGCCTCTTCCAGCAACTCATGCCTGGGACACAAAAAAAAACACGTTAACGGCACATTTCAAATCATCCAGACAAACGTAGAGCTTCTAAAACTTCCAACATGCAGTCATCTCCACCGTTTAAACGCACAAATCCCAAAAACCTGAAGTGACATGCACACTTAGGACCAACAGTAGGAGTTTGAGAGAGAACAGAAAGGGAAACCTGGGAAGAGTCAAACATTCTGGAAAGCTTTAACCCTAACCCTCTGCAGCCTTTTACCTTTTAACATTAGCACTAATAGCTGAGGTAGCTGACTAGAGATCATAACCAAAGAACAGAACCTCAGCCGGGGTCCATCTCAGACGTCTGCAGGGACACAACATGCAGAGCAGGAAGATTTTGCCATTTAAATATGATCAGATTCTCTTCATGCACAACCTGAGTCTGTAATAACTGTTAATAGAGAGGACTGAACTACTTCTACTGAAGTCAAACACATGGTACATTTATGTTTAACCACTAGATGGAGCTGCATCTTCACACTAACAAAAATAATCTAACATTAAAACAAGATCATCCAATATTTAAACGATTCTTCCATCAATTTCTGTGCAGAAATTCCTGCTCTGAGAGGAAACGTCTTCTCTCAGTAACAACCAGCACACACATTCCTGTTAGTTAAGCTCCTGTGAGGAAGGCAGGGTAAAGTGCAGCATGGAAAACCATCAGGCATTCAGAGGGACAGCTGTTTGGGGTCCTGAAGAGTTACTGGTTGGGTAAATGTGAAGCCAAGAATGGGAGGAAGACGAGGCAAGACAAAGCAACATGAAGCAACTTACCCAGTCTTTGGGCTACATATGGAATGAGAGGAGGATGGTGGAAAAAGAAGAGGAGGGTGGGCAAACAAAACAAAAACAGAAAACAATGAACTGGTGCCAATTCATGGAAGCAACAGCATGTATGGTGCCTGTGATGTGCCTGCTCCAAACCCACAACAAAGAAAAACAGTGAACTAATCTAGGTGCCGACTGTGATGGAGTCGGGTGGTGGTGGTGGTGGGACTGAGCGTGAAGAAGCATTAAACTGAACACAACCACCTTAAAATAGTGGCCGTATTAACAATGTTCTGCATTAGCAGAACGGTTGGACATGCAGGACCAAACTCACTTCTTCTGCAGCTTCCTGTTCTTCTCAGAAGGACCTCCTAATGTGCCCACTCCCAGACCATCCTTTGGAGAGCTCTCTGCATCAGGAGTTCCAGCTAAAACAACAAAATACAGCATCCACAGCAAGGTCAGACAAGAAAATACCCAGGTACGTTCCTAATAAATACTCAGGGAGGGTTTGAAGTACTTTAAAAGTTATATATTTTTAAGGCAAGATGCATATTTTATAGTTCATAGTGTTAAATGAACAGACAGACGGCCTGTCCAGGGTGTACCCCACCTCTCGCCTCATCAGTGCTGTAGATTCTTCTGGACAGAGCATCCTCTATCTACCAGGGTCTCCTCCACCTGCTGCCTACTCAATACTGATCATTTCATACTCCATGGTGACTCCTGCCTGACCTCCTGCCAAACTGTCCATCACCTCCACAGACAGGAGGGAGCTCCGGGGGGGGGGGTGCCTAATGAAATCCCATCATCACTCTGCACCGTTCTGACACTCCTACCTCACCACTGCCTCACAGCACCTCCTTCACGCCATCATACGCTTCTCTCTGTGCCGTGTAATCTGGCTTCTGTTGACCCATGACCATATGATGTAATAACATCTTGGAGTGTAATGTCTGACCTTGGCTGAGGGAGTCCTTCCCAGGAATGCTGGGTCGGCCCTTCTCCTTCTTCCCAAACAAGCGTCCAATGGAAGACTTGATGCTCTTCTTCTTGGCTGCTTTGTTGAGGGAGTCCTGGCTGCTGCTACTGCTGCTGGGGTTGCTACCTTGGCCGTCCTGCAGGCTTCCCAAACTACACAACCAACAGTGATCAGATGGATCTCCCATACAGCAGAAACCAGGACAAACTACAGAGGTAAATCAGGCGAGAATCTCTACCCTCGTATGTCTCTGATGTCCTCCTGGCTGGAAGCATGTCCTACTTCCCTGTTTAGGCGCATGGAGCGTGGAGTGGTGGGGGGGGACGTCTCACATCTGATGGTGGCCTTGTCGTCCTGAGCAGACTGCATGACACAAAGAACAGAGCGATGAATAATGCAGGCAAAACAAAATGCTGAAGGTTCTGTTTTATCAGCACAAAATGCCAGAACAAGTCATAACCCCAAACCCACTGGACCCACTGCTAAGGAGACGAATGTCTGACTTCAATTCCAGAACCAAAAGTGAATGAATGGAGAAAAATCCTAAAAGATCTGAGGTTCAAACCATCTGCAGTGAAACAATTTGTTTTGTTCATTTTCTCTAATATTTATAAAAAATCTTCCCCTGAATGTAAATCTCAAATTTTAATAAATAATTTAAAATAGAGATTTATTAAATAATCATTTGTTAAATGGGAGAGATAAAAATCAGAATGAGGAGTTTTCTTTATTTACTGCTTTAATTTAAACAAGTAAAAGTGCTTCATTCAATGTGGAGTTAATTTAAACCGTCCTGTTGAAACATGTGAAGCTGCAGCTCTGAAACAATCAACTCAAATTGTGTGAGTGGAGGAAAACTGAAACCTAACTACGACTTTCTAGTGAGACCTTAGAGACATGAGCTGAACGTGTGTTCAGGGGGTGTGTGTGTGTGTGTGTGGAGGGGGGGTTCAGACTGACACACAGCCCTGTGAAGCAGCTTGCTATTTTACCTTCCTGCGATGCTTGCGCAGGTCACTAGGCTGAAGCATGGCAGAAAAAAAGAGAGAAGAAGAGCAGTTAGTGAGCTGCAGATCAGAGCCGGACCCAAGCCATGCGCCAATACACAATCACACAGTATTTTCTACCTTCGATCACTGTTTAACACACAACAAGACAAAACCAGAAACTGTGTTTTACTGTTGTGTAACAAGGAAAAACTCTGCAGAAGCAGCACCGCACACAGTCAGAGGACACTAGAAAACCATGCTGGAGGATGAGGGTGATGGGATGGGTGCAGCCTACTTCATTTAGTTGTTATTCAATCTAAAAACACCGGGGACAATAATATGACATTTAGCCGTCACACAGTTAGTCAAAAAGCATGATGAGTTATTTGGCTAAGCAAAGAATAGCAGCGAAATTTACGACCCGTCACTGCAGCAGTAATGCTTTCCACTCACAACGAAGAAAAAAACATGGGAGGATCTTCCCCTCCTACATTCCTCACAAACCTGACATCAGAAGAGCAAATAAACCACAAGCGTGCCACATTTCTGTGCCCCCCCGAGAAAAATACCTAATCACTCATTTCCTTCGCTCAGCTCACAGAGAGGCGGGGCTGAGCAACAGATTACTGAGCTAGAAAAGGGAAACAGGAAGAGGAAAAATTCACTTAATGAGCAAAAATGGTCCCTTTCTTCCAGCCTTCTGGGGGTTAGCAACTAGAAGCTGCTCATTTTAAAGTTGCGTTTATTAAAGCAGACGTGTTTTCTTCACATTATCAGGCGAACAAAAATGACCCAAAGAATTTGATGCTCATATCTTCAACAGAACAGAAGCTCTCAATCAGATTAATAACACACTACGTTATTCCTCAAAGCTGATGAGTTTGGAACAGTTTTTCCACCCAAAGACACGTCCAGCGCATGTGCTGCTGGAACCCCATCAAAGAAAAACCATCTCTAGATCACAGGTTCTGAATGGGGTGACAACCATTCAGAGGAAACCAACGGTTCTGCTTGGTTCTGCACAACCTCCCCGTCCAGCTCAGTGTTTCGATCTGCAGGGCTGGAAGAGCGCTAACCGAAGCTAACCCAGGTACAGAACAGTTTCTGGTTCTTCTTGGCATCATTTTACTTTCACACAACTCAAATCTAATGAAACCATTTTTTAGGGTGAAACTTTCTGTTTTCTAGCATCAACAATCTATAAAAAAGAAGAATCTGAACACTTGGATCCGATTTTTTCCAGTTTGCCTCTGTGGCTGGAAGAAGGTTCAGAAAGAACAGGGAGTGACAGACTGCACCCACCCAGAGGGAACGAAGGAAGCTGTGGGGAGATAATCTGCAGGTACCTGGAAGTATGGTGCATAGCTACAGGCCTGTGGGGGGGGACTGAAGCCCGCAGCACCATACGGCAGGTAAGTTACTGTCTGCTGGGACAGGGAGCTCTGGATGATGCAAGGGTCATAGCAATACTGCTACAGGCAGGGGGCAATTGCACATACAAATGGTTATTAACTGACATATGTGAGTTATTAGCTCTCTGTCACACTGATGAAATAGATCAACACTTGGAATAATCCATGGAAAATGTAATTATTCTCCTAAATCTTTGCAGAAACAAAATATGCAACAAAAATGATATCAAAAAGAAATCTGAAATACCTTCATAATGTTGAACTAGTTTAAGTCTGATATGAAAGACAGCAGGGCACATTACCAAGGTCATGACCCCCATCCGATCCATTTCCCTGTTGGGGCTGCGGGGAACACGTCTGGGGGTGGACTGGCCCGAATTGGGCGGCGATCCACCCAACGACGAGCCCGCGCACAGGGACGGCGGTATGGAGCTCAGCGAGCGGAAACGTCCTCCCATCCCATCGCTGCTGCCCACTCTGCACTCGATCTCTTCTGCTCGGATGGCCGTGCTCTCCTTCTCCTCTTGGATCATCCTGGCAGGTTAAAGGAGATATGGAATTATTATTCCAGGTCCAGTGCTATGACGGTGTGAGCTCGTAACACCAGTTCTTTCTGATTCCACCAACCGCACCAACTGTCCCCATAAACTCCGGTCGATCTCTTCACTTTGATGGATCAGAAGAATGAACCACTTTTGTCATTAGCTGGAGGCGGGCTCACAGAGACTAAGAACCAGTGAAAATGTTGGAAATGCCATGTTTACAAAAAAAAGAAAAACACAGCACACTGTTACACAATATTGAGGTGGAAGGAAAATGGTTTAATAAATTCTCCTGCTTGAAGGTGTACATCTGCCCCAGTCTCAAGTCTTCTGCACCATCTTCCCATCCACTCTGGTCAGCTTCCCTGTCCCTGCTGAGGAAAAGCATACCCCACAGCATGATGCTGCCACTACCATGTTTCACAATTTGAATGTGGGCTCAGTGGGATGTGCAGCATTAGTCTTGCTTCACATACACTGGTTTGCATTTAGAAAATGCCTCAACTGAGCAGAACATCTTCCACTAGTTCCACAACATGCAATAAAATACAAAGCCAGATTTGTAGAGTGGTTTTCCTGTGGACATATTGTCCCGCCAGAGCTGTGAATCTCTGCAGGTCCTCCAGAGTTACCATGGGCCTCTTGGCTGCTTCCGTGAATAATGCTCTCCTTAGATGGCCTGTCAGTTTAGGTGGGTAGCCAAATCTTGCTAGGTCTGCAGTTGAGAAAACCTGTTTTAATGGTTCTACTTCACCAGGGGCCTCATGTGCGAAGCGTACTTACGCACAAAAACCTCGCGGCACAATCTTTTACAAACAACCCGGCATGTACTAACACGAACGTGTAAAAGTGTGTGGAAATCCACAGAAAATCAACAATAATAAACTACAATGAACTAAAACTTCCCTAAATCCACTGAAATATGACTCCATTCAGTTTATTTCATTCATGGAGCATCGAACCCGATGTTTCTTCATGACTTTGAGCTTTTATGGTTTAAACCAGAGCGATGAAACGGAATCACATTTAGCCTCAATAATTTAACACCTGAGAAAATGACGGAAACAACCTCAGTCGGATGGAAACTGTGAAACTTCCTCTGTTTCTGTGACCTGTAGATGGAAATGCTCATCGGTCTGAGCGCTGAGGAGCTGAAAATCCATGAGAATCCTCTAAGGAACACTTTCATTCTCACTTAAAGAGAAAACTGTGTCGGATCAGCAGATTAATTCCTCCTCAACTCAGGATTCCTTTATACTATAATAATTATAAGTGTTGGGAACAAACCTCAATCAGGCTCTGTGTGCGATGGCGGCTTCTAGGTAATTTTCTATTTTTTTATGAGATGTCATGAATGGTTTTAAAGATTTAAAGTTCTTCACATAGTGTGTGTGGTAACAATCCTCCTAATAGAAATATAGGAGTCATATTCACGTCATTATAATGATCAGCACTGAGCTACGATTGAGCTTCGTGCAGCATTTACATGGCGCTGTTGGCTTTAGATTCACATATTGTAGAACTAAACGGGTTCGAGCCGACAAACGTTTTATTTTCAATCAGGTTTGGGTCACTGATGTCATTCAAGTTGTTGTCGGTTTGCTGTAACTGATTACAAACATCCCTCATGATGTGCAGACACAGTCTCTCTTGTTTTTCCGCTGAAAGGAACCGGTTCTTTGACACCGTTGCCATGGTTATCTGGACACGTGATGGGTGTCTTATGGCTATTTATACTACTTTGCATTTGTATTAAGAGGCGGGGACCGGGTGGTCCAAGCGCCACATGCAGCCAAGTCAAATCCCCCACAAGTTGGGATGTATGAAGGCTACGTTTTGTACATCTGGATTTTTTTGTGCGCCGCAAGTTTCAGAATTTCTCCCTACGACAAACTTTAAATACGAAGCTGAACACTCTTTAGTACATGAGGCCCCCAGGGTTCTTCTGTTACATAAAATCCCAATAAAAATATGGAAGTTTGCTGGTTTAGCGGGAGAAAAAAAGTTGGGAATGATCACTTTTCCATTGTCATAATATCATATCATATCATATCATATCTAGATCTGCGTTTGCAGGGGGCTCTGTGGAGATAAACCTTAGAAACTCAGAACCTTTACCAGAACAGATCCAGTGATGGACTGATGTGGATCGGAGCTGACTCTGGAAACCAAACTGGTTCTTTCAGGTGTCTCAACAGAACCAGCTCTGGGACCAGCACTGGTTTAAGAACTGACCCACATTAGTGGCAACACCCTACATATATAAGCCACATTTTAAGTTAATCTTGAATTTTGCATTTTTAAATTAAAAGTGTACAAAATAAAGATATTTAAATATTGTGCTGCAATAATAAAATTACAAAGAAAACACAAATCAACGTGAATCTCTGAAGAACATCCCTGTTTGTTTCCTGGAAATCATTTTCAGTGTTTTTAAAATCCTGTTTACTATTTTCAGAGGGAATTCTGGACTGGACTGAATTGGTCCAGAAATCAATGGTCAAAGAAAAATGCTTTGAAGAACCTTCAGAGAGTCTGCAGAACTACTGCTAAGGAAGTGAGGACCTGATGATTAAATGAATAAAAACTTCAGTTTAATGACCTGATTTCATTGTTGATGGCATCCAGCTGCTCCTGCAGCATTAAGGCGAGCGTCTGTGCATCGGCCTGACCAGCAGGGGAAAGCAGGTCCACCGAGCTGAAAATAGTCTCCCTGTCCTCCTCCAGGTCCGAGACGTCCATGTCGCTCTCGAATGCCTGAGCCACATTAGCGAGGACGTTAGCTTGCTGCATGCGCTCCCACTCCTGCTCATTCAGAGTCTGCACCTGGATTCATGTTCAGAGGGAGCACACAAACAGCAGCAGGTCATGGTGTTTGGGGCGGCAGAGGTGGAAGGCAGAGCAAGACGAGAACCACAGGAGAAGAGAGTAAAGGTCAAACAGATTGTTGAGCACACAAACGCTGACGGTGTTACAAGCAGACTGACTTACATGTCGCTGAAGTCCACAGATGAAGCAAACAAAAAGAAGCAGAAAAGAGGAAAATCATCAGAAAGAGGAGCATCGTAGGAACAGGGAAAGTGGAAAGATAAGTCACACACGCTGCAAAGAGCAAATCTGAAGCAAACCTAATGCCCATCTTTACTTTAAGGTCAAACAGCAAACAAATATTCTCAGACTCACTATACTGGGTCAGCTCAGATTTTACATGCTTAGCAGCTGCTGCTGTAAAAGATGACTGAAGTGCTCACCTTGGACGGCTCGTCCCGGAGCGCCGCCACACGCGCTTTCTGAGGCCGTCTCAGAACCAGAGCGCTGCTGTAATGCTCCGAGTTGCTGTCCATCATGGAGGATGCTGAGACTGGGTACCTGAAGTCAGGAGTGCTGCCCAGTGGAGAGCGGCTGGGGAAGAAGTATGAATGCAGCACTCAATAAAGAGAGGTGAAAGTTGAAAGTTGAAGGTAACAGCTGAGATGTTTACCCGTGCATTAAGGAGTTACTCCTGCTCCTGCCCTGCTCATTCTCTGCCCTCATAGTCTCAATCTGGATTAGGAGTTGCTCCTGTAGCAACAGACACTCTAACAGATTATTATGTGGAAAAGAAGCATGCTAGAACAGCTAGAATGCTAAAACCCAACAAAAATGGTAAATTTAATGTACAACACTGATACAAGAAGAATCATCTTTAAATCAACTATTTCTTCACCTTCTCATGGTGAGATTCCTCGACCAGCTTCTTGGTGTGCTCCAGTTCTCTTATCAGGGCGTTCTGAACAGTCAGAGGAATGAGTCAGGTCTTTGTACTAACAGCTGATCAACATTTTAAACTGTACACAGAAACAGGGAGATGCGAACAGAAACATCTTCAAGCTCCCTAGATGTAGAAATGATTGTATCAGTTTGTTTTTTGTCCTTTAGACTGGATGTAAACATTTAAACTGTTTTATTTGCTAAGAAGCCAGACTTTCCTCTGATCTTTTATGGTGGTCTTCAGCAAGTTCTCCAGGCTTTCTGAAGACCTTTAAAGTTGTCGACTGGTTTTCTATCCAGTCTTTGTTCACCCAATGTGCCGGTGCTAAAGACCTCTTTTTCTCTGTCACAATGTATTCATTAGTTTGGTATTTTTTCCAGATTAAACTAAAGAAATGGGGATAAACTGTGTCTTTGTGACAGGATTAGAAGGAAGGTCCAGTAAAACCATGTAACACATCCAAGCACTCAGAATTGGCAGCTTTTCTGCATCTTTGACCACCTCAGAACTTTGCAGATAGAAACTGTACTGATCACCTTGTCCTCCAGAGCAGACATCCTCTCTTTGAGGTGAAGCTGCAGCCTCTCGTTGGACTCTGATAGGAGCTTATCCACCGTCTCAGACAGGCGTCTGTTGTGCTCCTCGTTCATCTTCTCTCGCTGCCTTGCCTGCAGAGACAAAAACATTTCAAACCGGTTTCTGTCATGTCTACACAGCAGTCAAAACATAAAAAGCGCAGAGGTGCAGCTGTCAGATCGGCCAGCAGTAAAAACAAAGAAGGCCAAGACTGAAAGGAAACTCTTGCAGCAGCAGCATCGTTCCAGTCTGATGATGGATCCTTTCACATTTTGTTCTAACCATGGAGACAGTGGACAGACAGAAATGGAGAAAATGGTGGTACTTTCACTCTGGCATTCAGCTAGGAAGGAACATACTTCCTCTCATTCATTTCTAATGGAAAACATCAATCTTTACTGTTGATCTCTCCCTATAATTGGGTCATTTTGACTTTTCCAAAATAGCTTTCTTATAAATTCAGCCTCTAAATTCGAGCTGAAAGTCTTAAATGCGGCACTAACGCTGTATTTTAGCACCAAGTAAACTGCTTTTTAGTTTTCAGTGAAGAACTTTTTATATTCAGAGCTACAATTTAATCCCAGCCAGCAGAGCATCAGACCTGAACTACACGACATGTTCCCGTGACTGATCTTTAAAACACTGAATGGTGTTGTGGCATTTCAGGAAGGAAAACATGAACCCAACCAACCATTGGTCTATTGTGTTAAAATACGACACAAAAGGCTGAAGGGTTTTCTCACCCTGAGAAGTTCCTGGTTCTTCTCCTCCAGCTGGGCCTCCATCTGTCTCAGTCGCTCCTCCACGTTGCCGTGGCGTTCCTCTGCCTGAAAACGGGAAAATATAAAATCTCCACCTTTATCTGTGCAGTGATTTACCAGTTTCTAGTCTGTTTAATGACAGTGAGCCCAGAGCAGAGCCTTCATCTCCACATGATTCGCCATCGATCCTAGAGAAGGACTCTGCTGGCCATGTTTGCGAAAGTCCTTCTGAAGGATGGAGACATCACCGTATACAGAAAGGAAGCATAAAGTACGCCTAAGAAACATAAAGAAATCAAGTTTTAACCCACAAACAGTCAGACTCAAAGCTGGCCATGCTTCCTACATCAGTCTAGATGGCAAAAAGTTCTCTGCAATAAAATACAAGCACATTGGCTACGTGAACAGGACAGCATTTACTAAGGAGCTAATAGGCTAAAAGCAATAATTCGGCAAAGTGGATTTTAATGGGTCCCATCAGAATCTGCTGTGTTAAACCCACAATCCAAAGGTTTTCAGAGCACATGAAAGCCCCAGAACCCCCAATTTCAGCTTTGATTAAACACCACCAGATTTTTGTTTTTAAACTGTATTTAACCAGGAGAGAGATCGCTCGTTTTTTTTATGTTTAACGAAGTTTGGGTCAATAAAACGGTTCATATGATAACACTGCCAGAGCTTAGCTTCAACCTGGTTAAGTTCAGCTGAAAGGAGCACCCGTGTTTAGCCCAGTCCATAAAACTGGTCTACCTTGGTCTGAGTCTTAGAGTCACACAGAGCACACAGGGTTTGACATGAAGACGACGGGAGCAGCATGTCCACAAAACAAAACAGCAGGACAGACAGAAAGAGGACATGTAAGATCAGCACTGATAATCATGGCTGGTGGAGAGAAAACAGATCATCAATGATTAAAGGAGGAGGTGTTTCAGGAATAAAACCGAGCCGAGAGACGTGCTGATCACACGCTATGGATGGACGAGGAGAAAAACGACAGAGCTGTTGCCGATGTTTACACCGGCTGAAAGGAGCGCTCATACAGAAGGCAACACGAAGACATCTGCTGTTCCAGGCAGTCCTTCTCCGCCATGGTTTATACATGTGCTTTTATCTGCAGCCACAGAGGAAGTGACTCCTGGCTCATCAAATATGCATGGAGGAAATGGTTTGGATGGCAAATATTCAGAGCTGGTAGACAGAAAAATCTCATAAACTAAAAGAACTAAAGTTATAGGAACTAATGTGAACAGAGCCATTAGGATAGAAACTTACAGTTTAATGTTAAACGTGTGATTTTCTTTGAATAAATGAGGCAAACATTTTGATCTGTAAGGTTCACAGTTGGTTTTAATGCACAAATGTTTCAGCTCCTGGGTTTTACTCCAAATCCAAGTGACTTTAGGAGGAGAAATGATGCCAATAACACCTGGACATAGGCGGAAATCCTGGGGGGACGGAGGGGATGTGTCCCCCTTCCATAAAGATGTTCCCCCCAATAATCATTGTAAATACAAAAACACTTTTTAAATGATAATATAGTCATATTTAATAAAAGCACAGCTAAGGTGATCCATTTTAGATAGTACGTAAAACAGTTTCCTAATTATTAAAAGATCACGACCCCCCTATCCCACAAAGTGGTTTGGTCCACACGCTGTTTCCAAAGGGAGGGGCTACCGGCTGCTGCTCTCAGCAGCTCCGTTTTCAGAGCGGGTCAGACACGCTTGATGAGGAAACTGCACCAACGTGTTAAAGCCAGTTAGTCATTTATCACATCACTTGTTCAAAGAGTGCAAGGTTACAACATAAAAAGTGATATTTCTCCCGCTTTGTCCAAAACCAGCCTCTCCTATCAGCTGCTAGCTAAGCTAACAGCCTAGCTTAGGATGGTTAACAAGCTGAAACAGTATGTAAGTAGCAGCACTGATGGGACAGAGGAGAAGAGAGAGAGGAGGGAAAAGAGATCACTTAGGACTAAGGACAGATTTTTCAAAAACCTCTGTCAGGATGTTATTGTCAGATATAAACCTAATTCACATTTTTGATGGACTAAAGTGTAAATTAGAGCATGATGCAAATAAATTCTGTTAGATGTAATCATAAAGACGGACCATTGCTACCTTTCACCTAATACCATTGTTGACATTGCTGGTTGAACATAAAAAACCTGTAGAAGGGTAAAATATGGACTAATAAAGAGCAATGCTATAACTACAAATATTACTTTCAATAACATAATTTTAACATGCTGAAAAATTGCCAAGGAGCAGGAAAGAGAAGGGGGGGAGCATTTTTTTCATGTCCCCTCCAAGAATTACTCTCTGAAATTGTTCTGTTTAGTGCCCCCCCAAAAAATAAAATGGGATTTTCGCCCCTGCACTGGGACATAGCATGACGAATCCATGGTAATTATCATCAGTACCGATCCGGTTTCAGATGCTTTCAGATCTGACTCAACCCTGAAATCTGTGATCTAGCAAGAAGAAACTCTCACGAATATTTGTGTAAAACTATTGGCCTTTCTGCAGCTTATTCATAAAGTTTTACAAAAAAAATACCAGAAATTAGTTTTATTTTGCATTAAGCAGTAGAAAATGTTTAAAGTGTCCAACATTAGTTTCATCTGAATATCATAATGTTTTCTAGAAGATGAAATCAAGGACAGAAATCATAGCTGGAAGAGATTCTTCTAGCACTTTTTTGGCTTCCATGATGTTTCTGCTTTGAATAAATCTGTCCCCTGAGCCTCATCCAGCACTAATAAGGTTCTGAGTTTTCAGGCTGAGCTGAGAACACCAGAGGTTCTTCAAGACAAAGACTCAAACTATAAATGGATAAAACCAGGAGCACATTTCTATAAATGGATCTGTGTTGATGTTTGGAAGAAGAGAAACAACAGCTTCCTCAGCAGTTCCTGCAGGGAGTCCTGGAAAGATTATGTTTAACTCACACACCATCCTGGCTGAAGCCTCATCTTATTTATGTTGTACTTTAGCTCCATTGAAGAGCTACAATAAACACATACTTTAGTAAACCCTCCACAGGACATAATTATTTTACAGCTCCATCATTTAGAGCTGTAACATTATTCAACGTTAAACATAGATAGCACTCTTCTTCTAACCTCCACTATTTTCTATAGAAACAAAAACAAATCTACTTCTATTATTTTAAGCACACATCATTCAAATTTGAAGGATCACATAAGAAAATGGGTCTGTAGATTAATTACAAAAGACGTAATCTTTAGCTCGAGTAGCTCTTGACTAAAGTTTAGCTATCCGGCTTATTTTTCTTTTTAGGGATGTCCTGACCCGGGGTCAAAACCTCCTCCTCAGGAGTTCCTTCCTAAACTCAACTCCTCTTGGCTGTTTTACTGGCTACGATGAGGTCAGCTGCAGCTCCAGTGAACGGTGCAGCCAAGACTTTTAAGGCTTTCATTTCATTTTTTTGTCAAAATGTCAATCTAATAAATCGGAGTTGTCAAGTATTTTTCACCGTTCAATATCAGTCATAGTCAAAGAGGGACTCTATCGGCTGCTGCAGCACTGGGTCACGGTGTTTGTCATGTGACCTGCGGTGTGCACTGTGTTCAGGTAACCTCAGCTGCCCGGGAGCACAACTGAAATGTTTAAAAAACAGCAACTATATGAAGCAGCAGAACAGGTTTAACCCACACAGGATTACCTGGAAGCACATCCAGGTAATGTTACGAGATGTCAAGCAGGCACTGCAGGAAACCTTACTGAGGACTGTAGACGTACGTGCTGAGTAATATTTGATCCAAACATATGGATGTGGATTCACAGTAATGTTCTCTTTGGGAGATGAAATGTCTTCAGCAAACAGGAGAAGTACAGCTGCCTTCTAGTCAAGTTCAGGATTCCCAGCTAAATATTCCTGCATTTCACACCTAACACTGATAAATCAAAAATGGCTGGTTATTTCTTGTGTTTTTGAGGCTTTTCACATTTACCATCTAAACAAAACGTTAGGAAATTAAAAATAAAATGTGGACTGATAAATGTTCGCTGGTTTGAAGCTGTTTCAGGAGAACAGATGCTGAGAAACACCAGCTAGTGGTAGGTTTGGGTACCTTTGTGAGGGCAGCGACCCTCTGAGCCAACTCAGCTTCCACCTCAGGCAGAGTCTCTGCTTTGCGGATGGTCTGCTGCAGCTTCTGCTCAGCCAGCTCCAGCTTCTCCTGCAGCTGCCGGTTTCTGTCCTCGGACTGAAAGAGGAAAGAAGTCATTAGAGCAAACATAATGGCGACTCATCTGTGTTGTGGCCTCAGTGGTCGGTTCCACAAAGTGAAAAGAATGAAAAGAAAAGGACTGACAGGCAGAGGGAGAGATAGAGGGAGGCAGGATGAAGAGATGAGTAAAAGAGGGGGTGGGCAGGAAGGAAAGAACAGAGCATTCAAAGTGGCACAAAAACAGACAAAAACCATAAGAAAAGAGGAGAAAGACGTCTCCATCCCCAGGGACTGCATGTAGAGAAACGAACCAGTGTTTTCAGGGTCGTTCATTCAGTTCGAACACAGTGAGAATTCACTGGCAGCAGTCTGAAAGCTGCAGGCATCTGAAATAAGTTTCCATCCAGCAGATTTTATCCAAAGACCATGGGACCCACCTGTCTGTAGAGGGAGTCCTTGTTGGCCACTTCATTCTCTAGCTTGTCGTTGAGGTCATGGACGGACGTGGCCTCCCGCTGAGCAGCGAGGTAGCGCTTCTCCAGGGTGGTGATCCTCTCCTCCATGTCTTCCTTCTGGGCCATAGACTATTCAGACAAACATCTACATCAGTGCTCTGAGCAGCACCAACACACAGCTGGCATCGTTCTGCTCTGGATTTCATTTCATCGCGTCTCTTCCTCTCACCTCTCTGAGGTCTCGCTGTAGCCTCGTGTTCATGTCTTCAGACTTTATGAGGTCTTTCCTCGCTGTGTCCAGGTCCTCCTCCAGCTCGCTGACGCGTGATGCCATAACAGCCATGCGCTCCTTCATTTGGCCCAAATCAGCGGTCTGACGGTCCACTACCTCCTGGAGCTCACCAACCTTCCCGAACCCGGGTCCAGACTCTTCTTCCTGACTCAGTGAACCATCCGAGCACCGCTGTGAGAACATTAACAAAACACATTTAACAAGAGGGCAACCAGAGAAAAACAGTTACACCATCAATTCTTTCGCTACATGTATGAAATATCTCCAGGGTCTTACTCTTCTCCTCCTGATGGTAGCTTCATATCATCATCTACGCCTTCGGCACATGTCCAAACCAGCTCAGCCTAGCTTCTTTACCCATGTGACCAACTTAACTGTCCCTCTGATGTACCTCATCCCATTCCTGTCCCTTCTGGTTCCTCCTGCCTCCTGTCTTTTTGTTAGAGCCACCGTCTCTAAACCATCCATCTAAGCAGGTCTCACTACCATCTTGGAGATCTTCCTTTTTACTCCTGCCTCTCCATCCACTCCACCATGCCTACACTCTTGCCTACACCTCTGTGTGCACCGCCCTTTTCAAACGTTCTCTCTAGGTTTTTAAACTCATCCATCTTCAGCAACTTTACTCCCTGAAGCTTCACTGATCCACCCGTCTCCCTCTCATTGGTGGATTCTATCAGACAGACCTGAAGCTGCAGCAACCAATACGGTCTCTACCTCTGTTTTATTGTCAGCGTTACTGTAAAGCCGGTCCCTGTTCACACTCAGTCAAAAGACGCATAGAGGTTTTCCACAGACCACCCCCACAGTGTTCTGGGTTGTTGCAACAACCAGTACCGCTGTCAGATAATTTAAACACTACAAAACCGCTTTCTGGAATAATAGTCCGAAGATAGGATTTTATTTCAGAATGAAGTTCTACTTGTTGGAATCCTCCCAATAACATTTTCTCAGCCGTCGGGTTTTATTGATCAGTGGATATCAGGAAGCTGTGTGGGTAAATGAATTCCTCTCATATGCAGTTTTTAACTGTTTCTGAAGTTGACTGAATGCTTTAATGTTTCTGTGAAGTCACAGAAACCCCAGCAGAACTGTTGACGTAGCGACGTGTTTATTTGCATCTGAGCCCGGTAACTGTGTGATCCAATCACTTTAATGCCAGATGTGACCCGTCATTGCCAGGCTCGCCTACGTACATCCCGATCAGTCAGGAACACCAGGTCTGAAGACGGCACCATCCACATATTAACAATAATATATTTTCCATATTCCTGAACTATCTGAGGAGGCTGAGCATTGATGTTGTGAACCAAACAATCCCACTGATCCGGCGTGTATCCTCACCTTGCCGTTGGTGCTGGGTGCGTTTTCAGACGTGTGGTTGACCTCACTGGTTCCATCAGCCAGGCCTCTCTTCTGGCTGCTCTGCTCCCTGAGGTAAGCAAGCTGTAGAAAACACGCCAACAAGTTGAGTCCTGTTGGCTTTTTGAAGGACTAGGTAAAGGTAGTCTTCATCACCCTTTAATTTTTCAGATTTAGGCAGGAAAACAGGAGCAGGTATGATGGCACTAAAGACGGACTGAGAATAGCTTGGCTCAGTGGACTTTTAGAGAGGATCTGAGCCACATTCTGTTTTGGGTCAGAACAGAATCCATCCTGAGGAGTCGTCTCAGGATGTGACTCAGGCGGTTTATTCTCCTTCACCTCATTAGGTTACATAATCATATGCATCATTTTTGTCATACATCTCACTTGAATGTGAACCATGTAAATGACACTGACTTTATTAGTGATTAATAGATCCCCAGGCATGTTGCTACTTGGCCACAGTGTGGCGCTGCTACATGTTATTTGTCTGTAAAGCAACAAATACAAATAAAATAAACGGTTTTCAATCATTTACCCAGATGGAGTTAAATGGGTATTTAAAATCTGAATGGCTTTTCCGTAAGTATAATTTACTCAGTTTTGAAAATATTTCCCAACTGAAGACTAAAATGCAATCCTAAACCATGATGGAACCTCCACCGTGTTTCACTTTCAAAACCTGATGAAGAATTTCTGGCTCACTGGAAGCAGTATGTAAAGACTTGAGGGCTGGACTGGAACAATTGCAGAGAAAAACACGTGTGTGTAGCTTTAGAGTAGTTTTAAAAGCTTAACTGGTAGACAACACGCAGTCTGAAGATGTTCATAACAAAACCAAAGTGTGTCAGGTTCTACGCGTGTGCTGATGTGTGTGTGTGCGGTCCTAGGCTGGGTCAGAGAAACAAAAGATGGCTCCAGCTTGAAGTGCACAGAGAAAATCTGGGACATCCTCTGGGCGTTTAGTCAACAATAATCCATCTGAACCTTCCTGCACTTCCGTGTTTCAGTTAATTTACATCGGCCCAAAGCTTAAACTCTGCAGAAACATTTAACATTTTTTCGTCTAGCTAAAAGTCACATTCACAACTAAAACACTCCTGGAACATCTTTACCCAACAGGAATGAAGTCTACATCTTCAAACTTTGATCTTCATCCTAACAAAGATTTTTAGAAAGTTTTCGTGTTTGCTTACTTCTTTGTGTGAGATGGCGAGTTGCTCCTCCAATGCACTGCATCGCTCTAAAGCAACACGAAGTCGCTCTCTCACCTTGTTAAAAAAATAAACGAATCACAAAAATAAGCCTCCAGGAGTCCATTTTTATAGTTTTCTTGAATTTCATTGTCTTGAGGTACCATTAATCTGAGGTCTACATGTTAACAAAACTCCTAATTCATTTGTCTCAAATCCTGACATTTGTTGTACCTTCTCATCAAGGGCTTTGTGGTGTTCAAAAAGTGACTTAAGAGCTTTGAGGACCTCCACCTCACTGGAGACACCTGCAGGAGACTGAGCCTGCCTCTTCACCACAGTCATCCTCAGACTGCGCTCATGACGAGACACCAGACACTCCAAGTGCTCCAACAAAAGCTGGACACACATCAGAGAGCGATAAGTTAGAGTTAGCATCTTCTACACAGGACCCACATGTGCGTCAACAGGACTGTTAGATGTTGTGAGATTTGTTGTCTGTAGTGGAAAAATGTTGATTAAGCAGCTTTCCACACCAACGAGATTTGAAAATGCTTTGGATTATTCGTGAACCAGTGTTATGACAACCATCTCCAGTCACAACAGAAACAGGCAGGAATTTTCCAGGTATGTCCAAATCCTGCTCACCCGGGTGTTGTTTCTCTCTGCCTTCAGCTCTGCAATCTCCTCCTCCTTCTCCAGAAGCTGCTCTCGATACAAGTTCACTTCCTTCGTCAGCGCAGCAAACTCCTACAATGTAAACAGACAAACAGTAAGAAACAAGTTACTCAGGGCCTGGTGAATGCGTGAGGGAAAACGTGAGATATACAGACGACTTGTGCAGATGTGCACGTTTACACTAAATTACTAACACCTAGTTCATACCAGCCTCCTGCACAGATGGTCTCCTTTCATCAACATATTTGTTCACTTCTGGCATGAAGCTATGAATTATTAGCTTTTTTTCCATCGGAGTGGTTTCTGTGATTGCAGCGAACCCACAGTGAGCCGCAGCAGATAATTGCACATTCCTGAGTCTTCATGAGTGGCTCAGAGTCATGCTTACATGATAAGTAGTGGAGCTTCAGATAACACACACTCAAAAACAATAAGCTGTCTCATCTGGAGTTTCAGTGGGGGATCTTCATGCAGGGAACTTCATCACACTCACACCCGCTGTGGTGTGTATACATTTAATTGGGCCACTATGAGAAGCTTACATTACTCACATCTCTTTTAGATATAATGTATCTACACACACACACACACACACACACAGATCCTCGTACTGCTTCTTTTTTTTTTTTTAAGACTTTTTTCGGCACTAGAGGCCTTTATTTTTGATAGTAGGCAGACAGGAAGGAGGGGCAAAGAGTGGGGGAGACATTCGGCAAAGGTCGCCGGGTCTGGGACTTGAACCCGGGACGGCCGCTTCGAGGACTATAGCCTCTATATGTGGTCGCGCGCTAACCCCTACACCACCAGCGCCACGCCCCCTCGTACTGCTTTTAGAGATTACATGCATGGCTGGACTCCTGAAGAATGTGCCATGCTGATTTTCTTTGCCCTGTGGTACAGGCACCGTGAGTGGTGAGGCCTTCTTGCTCTGTTCCTGACAGTAGCAGGTTGGGGGTGGGTGGTGTTAGGTGGAGGGGCTGCTGGATCTCGTCGTGCTTTTCTTTCACTACAACTGTTCTCCATTTCCTCCTGTCCAGCCTCTAAACTCTTCCAGCTCCTGGTAAAGAGTAAGAAAAGCTTAGCTATTGGTCAGAGGAGGACTTCTACTCTCTGCTGGCCAATGAGAGGCTTTTGAAATCAAGGCCCAGGGTTAATTACAGAGCTGCTCACATCCTACATCCCTACAGAGTGGAAGTGAAGTTCAGTAGTACAGGATGCTTATAAAAACCACTGACGCCCACCAGCAGCATGAGAAATCCTAAATGTGTGAATTGAAAAGGTCAGTTTCATCTCTGACTCGACTACAACGGAGAACATCCAAGATGACTGAAGTCGATTTTAGAAACTAAAATAGCTCAGGTTTCAGCTGAGTAGGGATGGGTACATTTCACATTTGAACCGATACGGTAGAGATACTCGGTACCTGGGAATCGACACCGGTACTCAACAGTACCAGTTTTCAGTACTTTTGTGTGTGTTTATGTGGTAATAAATGGTAATTCGTTTAATAATAAAATCTCAAACATTTTTAATTTAACATATTTATTTCTCAATATACAAACTTTAATGAATATATGAAAACAACATCCAGCTGTTTGTATTGGTTGGTTCAAACATTTCTTCAACATTAACTGACTACGCAGTGTAAAGCACAAATTAAAACCCAGCCATGCTGCTGCAGACGAGTCGCTAACGAATGCAGGCGAGCCAACGGTGCTGGATGCAGGAGTTACAGCTGTAGATCTGAGGCTGACGAAAATTGTCTCTTCAGCCTTGACAAAAATCTTGTGCTTAACCAGGTCAGTGTATAAAGGAATATATAAATGGCTGGGCCCATGGTTTCCTTTGACTGCAGCATGTTTAAGCCGTCTACATACTAGACAGAACATTCTTACTGGAAAAAAACTCTGAAATGTTTCTCTTCTACCTACTGTATTTATATGTCTATATCTTTTTTCTTTATCTTTAACTGTCTCTATCTTTCTGTCTCTTCCCATCTTTCTTTCTTTTCTCTATCATGTATGTATTTAATTACCAAGCTCTGTCTTATAGATCCAGGGGGATAATTTCACCTCCGACAGCCAAGCCAGGTCAAAACCTTTAATTCAGTGGTGACTGGACTTTAGCTGCATGTCAGGGGCATGAAACACTTGGGATATTTTGTGTACTGGTACCTTCACCATATGTGCCAGGAGTTGGAGAGTTAGCCCCGCTGCTGCTCACAGGAGAGGAAGTGCTGCCATCAGAACCAAAATTGGCGCTTTTTAAAACTGCAGATATTCTTGCCTGCTTTCTAGGTTTTAGCAGCATGTTTTTCTGTCCGCTGTCAGGAGCTTGTGTTCACCTGCGTGTGAGCGCACGTAACTCAGTGTGTCAGCATCAGCGTCGGTGACACATAGTATGAGGAGTGTGTTTGCCAGCTTTTGTCAAGTTTGGCCATAGGAAGTAGAGTAGCGACGACGCAGGGACAGAAATCCTTCACGACGTGATCTAATAAAACAAATGACATTAACTGTTTAAACAAACTATTACTGTAGTCGGAGAGACGCTGCAGGAGCTTCCTCGGATTAGAAGTATTCACGCCGCTGGCCTTCCACATTGCATCGAAAATATAACAGCGAGCGTAATCTGCACCACATTTTGAAAGGTGGAGTCATGGTGGAGCCATACTTAGGATCACTTTCTGTCAGCCATCCTTTGTTCACGGTACCAGTGGCTGCTGACGTCATCACGCTCTTGCGAACAACGCAGTGTTCATGTCCGGCATGGAAAATCGCTTTTCCACTCCCTCAGTGTCACAATGATGCATTTAGGTACTGCAACATGGGCTGTTTGATACCGACGGAATTTGGTCAGTACCTATAAAAGTACCGAATTCGGTACCCATTCCTACAGCTGAGAACAGAAAACATGCTCTGAGTGTTGGTTGTTTCGATCCACTTAACAGTTAATTTCAGTGCTGTGTATTGCAGATTTAAACTGAATTGGGATTATTAATCTGCTTCTTTTTGTTTCTTTCTTTAGTGTTTAAGCCAGACTCTGCTGCTGCTTGGGAAACGCGAAAATTTTGGGCCCAAACTAATATTGTTATGGGGACAAATCTTGCTGATGTTTCTTTATTTTTGCTCCTATGTAACAGAGCAGCTGGCTTTACCAAGATTTGTTCTCACCGTCACCAAGATGAGGGATTTTTGGATCACTAATGTTGGATTTAGGCCTCGTGTTGTTTTGGTCAACATGTTCTACTGTACAGTTAAAGGAAACAGTAATTCTTCTATTTAAGCCTTTCTCAAAGTCCAGACTCTGATCCGGATGCAGACCCTGGTCCCGGTGGGGAAAATATTGATGGAATCATGGAACTGGAAATATAAAAACATAGAACACTGTAGAATTTGTGTATTCGATGGAACAAATATGAGGTTTTCACAGTGAAAGTGCAGTAAGAGAGATTCATCTCGATCAGTGCTGCTCTGTCAGCCTGTCGGTGGGAGGTGACCCGCTCAGCCGAGGCCCGGCTCTCCCTCATCGCCTAGTCGAGTCGTAGAGACCCAATCGCAGCACAGCACGTTGCCATAGCAGTCTTCATTAATGATTACAACGTTCCAGAGACATTTTTCTTTCAGGTTTGTCTGTACATGAATAATAGGAACCAGCTAACGTTAGCCTGCCTTTCTGCATCATAATTAAATGCTTCCTGAAATCATTGAGCTGCCAAACATGGTCTATACTTCAGTCCTGTGGGTGGGAGTTATGCATCTACTGTGAGGAGTACTCTGAAGATATGTTTCCTTACGTTTTCAGTCCAATTTTCCTTTCATTTTCTTATCCATCATTCTATTCTCTTTATTTTATTTTATTTTTTTAATTACCTCTGTTGTTTGATTCATTGTAATGTTTTTCCTTGTGTACAGCGCCTTGAGTGCCTTGTTGCTGAAGGGCGCTATATAAATAAACTTGACTTGACTTGTTATAATGGACAAACATTACTTTGTTAACCTTTAGGTACTCAAAGGCTACACCGTAAATTCTAGGCAGGTTTCAGGGGAAAACCTAATGTGTCTCAGAGCTTTCAGAGGCAGCCTGTCTCCCACCGGCCTGATAGTGTAACAACAGCCAGTGAGTGGAGATGGTTTACATGCTGGCCAGAAGGAGCGAGCTGCTATGTAAGCCTTAGAACCGAGGAATGGATTAAAGGGAGGGGAGGTCCATTCATATGTGTGCCAACCTGTTAAAGGAACAGTGCAACAAAGCAGAGAGAAACCATCATTTCCAGGGATAAGCAGACTCTGACCTGCAGCACTCTGGTGACACTATAATCTGTGTTAACATTTCAGAACAAACAGAGAAGGTGAAGAGAACAAAGACCTGCAAAGATCCAACAGGGTTTAAACCACAAATGCAGCATTTGGATCACAGCTTTATAAAGGGGCAGGGTCTAAACAAACTGAGCATAATGCAAATGACTGCATGCATGATGAAACCAAGGCCTTCTGGCCATCAATCATTAATGATGAGTGATATCTGCCCCTCCAACGTCTGCAGACACCAGCTCATCTACAAAGTTATCATTTTCATGTATTTGTGTTCAGTTTGCGGTAGACATCTATAGTGTGAATAAGCCAAACTCAAGCCATCAACAGACTCTGCTTAGAGGCAAGATCCGACGCAACAGGCTTCCCACCTCCTGCATCACTTCAGCTGTTCTCAAAAGCTTAGAGCGTGAGCTGAAACGTGATACTGTGCGGACAGCATCTGGTCCTCTTTCAGGAAGACCCATCACCAGAAACTCATCAGGAACCGCAGCAACTCGAACTCAGAGGGACGTTTTCTGCTGCACCAGCAGTCACCAAAACTCAGCCGTGGAGAAGTTAACCAACCAACCAACAACCCAAACTCACTGATTCATGGACCAAATGAAAACAGTAGTTCTCCTCGGGGCTGATCGTCGGTTAATTCCCTCATTTAAGTAGCGTCTAAGTGAAAATAAAGAAAAATAATAAAGAGAATGTCTCTCATCAGTTACTCCTGTTGTTCTATGCGTTGTTAACTCTTGGGATGCAGCATGAGTTTATTGTGAAGCACTTTGTGATTTTTAATGTCTGGAAAGGTTCCATTTTAAGAAGGTTTTACTTTCTTAAAGCAGTTTGACCATCCTAGTCATGTTTAAAGTTAAGGTATCTTAAACAGATGCAGATTTTTATTAAAAAGGTTGAAATAAACTCAGTGTTTATAAATGTAAATGGATACGCTGCATGTTTCTAAGAGCTGCTGTAACCGTGATCTGATGAGACAGGGATGGCTCCCGCCAAAACTTTCAAGTTAGAGTATAGTAAAGTTTTAACACCATGTTCAGCAAACAATGGCACTGGAAGAAAAAAAGCCCTGGTGTACAAAGGTTAAATACTCTGTAGTACGTGTAATTACATCACTCTGTCTGTCCTTGTTTACAGAGCAGCTGAGTCATACCAACAACAGAAAAGAGTCTTTGTGAAGCTGCAACTGGACCACAGACAGACACTGACTGTGGCTCAGTGGGGAAAGGAGTCGTTGGTTTGATTCCAGCTTCCTCCTGCTACAAATAGATGTGTCCATGGGCAAGGCACTTAACCTCAAGTTGCCAACCAATGTGTGTATCGGTGTATGAATGTGTGTTTGTTTAAGTGAATGTGGGTTTAGTGTACAGTGCTTTGAGTGGTTGATATGACTGGGACATGTTCAGTCCATTTACCAACGTGTGTCCTAATAAACTTCAACAACCAACACTGTCTCGCAGGAAGGCTCGGCTTTCACTGAATAGTTTATGGGCCACAAAATGACCGAAGGTTCAAAGTAGTTTGGCTCAAAGCTGACAATAATTTGGCTTCAATAATCCAGCATTGATGGATGTTTTCCCCTCAGGGCTTCAGTAGAAGCTTCTTTTTAAGCTACTAATTCAGCTAACATTTGGTTAAAGGACAACTCTCTGTGTGACTTTCATGTCACAGTGGAACAAGTCAGCCTTTGTGTCTCCGTCTCACCACTGGGCGCTCCCCATTCATGCCATTGTGTCAGAGCAGAAATCTGAATGTGGCGACTGAAGACAACCGATCCCTCTGATATCAGAAAAGGGAGAAAACACCAAAAACAAACAACCAGGCATTAATTCTCCGATTACCATTTCTACACACGCACAACTTTCTGCCAATTACAACAACAAAAGTTATGAGGTGGCTGTCTCTTTCACTTCCTGTTCTCACTGGGTGGGGAACTTTCTCATCCTGTAAAATAAGATTTAAATGGGAAGAAAACAGAAACTAAAGATGAACTAATCAGGCTTTTTTTTTTTTAGCTGATACTGGTTTTTCTTCATGGTCTGATATGATGATTCTAAATTTGGCAGAATCTGGTTTTCTTTCTAGGGGTTAAAACTGATTTAAAAACGCATTTGAGTTCAAATTTCAACAGATAAATGTAAGAGAAATTAAATCACCATCTTGTATTTCCTCAGGTTATTCTTGCCTGATCATTTTTGTGATGATCTGAATTTTGTAAGAGTAATAAAAAAAAATCAAAAACAGAAAATAAAATCTTTAATGGAGGAAATACTTTTTAACAGCGCCGTATAACATATAAACACCAGGGTGTCCTTATCTCAAGGTGACATGAGAAACATCTCATACTCTTCATGTAGCTTTCATCTTATTCTATTTATAAATGTAACTTAGCAGAGATCTGTCACCATCAGACACAAATCTGTGAAGCCGTCTACAAGAAGGGACAGAGCAGACTGTACTTCCTGAGGAAGCTTAGGACCTTCAGTGTTTGCAGCAAGATGCTGCAGAGCTTCTATGAGTCTGATGTGGAGAGTCTGATCTCTTCTCCATCATCTGCTGGGGAAGCAGCATCAGAACCAGGGACCTGAACAAGTTCAACAAGCTAATAAAGAAGGCTGGTTCTATTCTGGAGACTCCTCTGGAACCTCTGGAGATCATTGTGCAAAGAAGGATTCTTCATAAAATGAAGAACATTATGGAGAACCCTGAGCATCCTCTTCATCAGACTGTTCAGTCAGAGGCTTCTTCAGATCTGCTGTAAGACAGACGCTACAGGAGATCTTCCTGTCCAGTGTCTCCATCAGCATCTACAACGGCTCTGAAGGAACCTGCAGAATACGAGCTACAGCTTTTAATTTACCTTTGGGATTAATACAATATTTTTGAATTTGACTTGAATTAAAATTGAATAAAGCACTAGTGCTTAGAAATAAATTTCTAAGCTGCTTGTCAGATCCAAACCATGCAGACCCGTCTGGTCATCTCAGACCCGCTTACTCAGTGTTCCCAGAACCAGAACTAAACAAGATGAAGCAGCCTTTAGTTTCTAGGCTCCTGAGCTCTGGAACTAACTGCCTGAAAACCTGACAGGTGCAGAAACTGATGGTTCCTTTGAATCTGGACGGAAAACATTTTGGTTTACAGGAGCCTTTTGTTGGCTCCCAGCCATGGATTGAAAACATGGACTGAACTTTACAACCAAGGCAGCTATGAACCTCTGTGCACCTTTAAATCATATTAACCTAGGTCTAGCAAGAGGAGGAGTCACAGCTGGACTCCCCGTGACGTTATTCAGTCTGAACAAAAACACCTTGTTCCAACTCTCTTCCACACGGATCTCAACCGAGAGCCAGACAGGAGAGGACCGCATGTGAATGTCTCCTTGCAGGCAAGAAGGGTTACCCCTTGACCCTTCCTGATCGGCGGGAGCGCCGGCGCTCCCATTTGCATATCTATTTTTAGATATGCCTGTAGAATTGCGACCAAATAAGCTACAACAATACAAAACCGGAGAGTTCAACTTAAATATTCTACTCACCACGTGTCCCAGAGCACAGTTTTTATTTTCCAGAAACTGTTGCAGAAATCCAGTAAAAATGAAATTAAAAAATCACAAAAAACAAACATTAAAATCCAGACCGCAGTGTACTTCCTACATCGGAATATGCGTGATGACATTGGTGGATGAACTATCACATGGTTTTCTTTCACACCAATGCTGGAACAACAGGAAGTGATGTCATTTCCCGGGAGTGGTCTTTATCCCCCCAGAAGTTGTAGTTTTTCAGCAGTAAACTTCGCTCGCACTTTCGCTTTCATTTTCGTCGTTTTTTGCACTTTTTATTGTTTGAAGATGGTCTTATGAACATATATGTGTGCTCATAGGTATCTGGCACACTTAGAGATTTAATTGCACTTCTGTAAATAGTTTATTTTGATCTACATTTGATCTTTTCTCAAACTGTTCACAATGTACATTTTATGTTCGTTTTTGTCTCTGTTCATAAAAATGAGTTCTTTCAAAAATAAAGTTATGGACACACTCCAAATAAATTTCCTGTGGTTTGAAAGGGTTTTGTGCAACTTTTTTACATTGCAATTTTTGAGGGATACAGCTATGATATTTCTGTATTTAGGAAAATATGTGCAAAAAAAAAAGATTTCAATTTTTCTGGTGGTTAATTGCACTTTTTAGCAATTTACTTAGTTAATGTGGAGTTATATACAAAATATAAAAATTTAGGATGTAAGGGTTGTAGTGATGTATAGCAAATTGAAATGCTCCAAAAATGGCTCTACAGCATGTACAAATGTAAAAATATGCTCTGGCGAACTTGTTCTCTGGTAGGTCATAAAGGGTTAAACTTGGATCCAAAGTGACTACAATCTGACGGTCGAATACCCGCCGATCGAGTGAAACAAAGTTAAGTTTGACGTGCTGCTCAGATAATCCAGAGCTCATGTGAAAGATGTAATTAAAGCGTGACTTAGACTTTTCTCTCTGAGGCCTACAGAGAAGCAACCCAGCAGAGACTCCATCTTTAACAACATCTAGTGAAGCGGTTTTTTCCTACGACCTGGAGAAGAAGGTTTCGGAACCACAGCTCTGCAAGCCGGCAGTTCGACCCGCGACTTAGTAGCCGCCATTGCTTTGTTCTGCCTGCCACGAGGCTGGACAACTGCGCTCCTCAACTCGTTGCCCTAGGACATCCTTCCTTTAGAACGGTTCACATAAGAGGTGGTGTTTGGGCAGAGAAAATTAGTTTAGGATGAAATAATATAAATACTGTTCATTTCATGATGTTTTGCTTTTTTGGAGCTGAAGTGCTAGCAGGCTGTCTGTCTACCAACGTTCATATGCATTTAAATCTTTATTAATGCTATTTTAAGGTACGTGTTTGATTTGAAAGCATTGGTAAACAAGCAATAGGCGTTCATGTGGTAGCTCCCAACGCTAACACCTGATGCTAGCGCCAGTGAAGTCAGATGTTTACACACGACTTGTCGCCATCTTATGACTCCACAGACGTTCCTGGTGGCCATTTTGTAGTCTATTACCACAGGTGATGGCTAGTTAATACATTAAGAATAAACTATTCAGAAAGGTTATTAGTTTCCAATCTAGAAAATAATACTGCCTTAAATATTATTGTACTAAAAGTGAGAGCTAATTAAACACCATTAAGAACCATTTATCCAGAAACGTTGTTAGTTCCCATTCAACATAATATTTCCTTAAATACTGTTTTACTAAATAAGGACAGCTAATTAAACACCATTGACAATGAATTATACAGATGGTTGGTTTTTTTTCAGCAAATAATTCTTTAAAATATTATTTTGTTCAAATATAACATAGGGTACACTTAATGGTAATGTTGCATCATTTTACTGGTTGTGGTTTTTAGCCATTTTTATTCATTCCCTCGTTCCTTCATTTATATATAGTTCATTAGTTTCTTAATTCTTTTGTTTTGCTTGGTAGCCTTCCTTGGATTGTTCTAGTATAGTCCAAAGCTTGTTAATTGAAATATGTTTAAGTTGAAGTTGAATTATTTTCGTTATAAATTGTGTGAATTTATTCAATGTGTGCAGAGTTTTGCTGTTCAGTAATGCCAGAGCTTGATTCACCCATTTCTTTATTGTTATAATACAGCCACCTTATTGGGCTGGTATTCACATTAAAACAGTTAACAGACTGAATTAATATTTCATTTAATATTAAATAATATGATCATAATATTAATTACAACACTTTTATTAAAGAGTCTAACTGAAGAATGGTTTGCCTGATCACTGATGAGTGATTGAAGCATGAGATTAAAGAAGAAATTTGATTTAACTGATTAAAGGCTTGAAAGCCAATTATTCAACCCTTAACAACAATAATTGTTACTTATGTGACCACTTGGGGAAATGAATAACCCACTTCTGGGGTAATGATCACCTGAAGGATGATGCATTGGTCGGCTTTTGCCCCAGGTCTGGATTTCTTTCCCGTTTCTCACAGACAGGTCGTTTTTCACACAGTCCATTTGTTTAATCTGTTCATTTTGATCCTTTCAATGTTCCTCTGGTGGCTAAATGTCTGTTTGTAACCTCTGTAAAGACCTTTATGTTACACCTGACTGTATAATAAGTCCTCTAGATTGATTGATTGATTACAACAGATGAAAAATACAGTAGTGAGGCTTAAGTTTAATTCAAGTAATAAGGGGAAAAACCTGCAATAAAACAATGAATAAACAATAACAATCTGTCTGCGAGGGCTGGAGCTGGAACGAGCTGCTGAGGGGTGAGCAAGCCGGCCTGGAATGTTTGCGATTAAAAGACACATGTCAGTATCTTTTAATCAGGTGATTCCTGAACTCTGCTTTCTTTTAATTCAATAAAAGGTTTCTTCTTTGCAACCTTTTTCTCTACCATAACAAGTTCTATACAAAACTTTACCTCCAACACATGTTATTGAAGGGCTCTCAGGGCCCCAGAGTTAAATATGTGGATAAAAGACTAAAACCAACTGCAGGTTGTTTTGTTGTGAACAAAACAAGCCACTGGATTAGCAGACAAGATTATCACGATGTGGAAAGTAGGAAGAAAATCAGTGATTTATCAAATATGTTTACCTCCAATCTGTTCTAACGGAAGTGTTTGCAGAAACCTTGTCCTGCTACTTGGAGCAGGTGAACGTTATGATCCGTGGGTAACAACATGGGAAGATTAAGGAGCCATAACCTGTACTATAAAGCAGACATGCAGTCACTGTTTTCAGTCGAATTTTATTTGCCTCTCTGCAGTAACATGGAGCACATTAGTGCTGCGACCTGAAAACGTTTTATAATGTGTTTTATAAAATGTTTTATAAAAAACCAAGGTTTTATAGAAAAGTTTCTTAGATTCTAAGAAAACCAAATAATAACAGCAGCATAAATTAATTATGCTGCATCCATGATTGAACTGATGAGGGTAAGAATTGTGGAGCATTCTCATCACATCCGTCACATTAATGTTGCATCTGGTCTAAAGGGGTAAAATGATTCTCATGTTGTGGCCAAAAACATTTCAGTTACATTTCTAAAGTACAGAGATTTTAACTCAGTCTTTAAAAGAATCCCAATAAAACCAAGTCTGAACAACCTGAACATGCAAACGATTGTGTGATGTTCTCCAACAACAGGATTACAGCCTTAATATATTTAGCTTTTTACCCTGAATAAATCCCTTATTCATTGTCCATGGTTGGGAAAACCTTTCCAAGCTTCAGCAGATTTTCAAATGATTTATTTTCCTCCCAGTTCACCAGAGCTTACATGGAAAAGTTCATTGCAAGGTTTAATATTATGTTCTCCTGACACTTTACCTATTCACCCCATTAATCTTTAATTTTGTTTTTCCTATAAAAATCAGAACATAACTGAGCCGAGAAAGTATTTGAATGTGCCGACTTTAGGTGCAGTTATCCTGGTGGGAATTTTTCCTTTCACCCTGTAATCTGCTCTGCTTTCAGCAGCCTGTCCTGAGCCACAGAAATCCCTCCTGTCCGCACAGGAATGCTTTATATCCAGAGCTGCGAATGCTCACCGTCTGCAGATCTGGCTCTTGTTTAGTCAAATATGAAACTAACAGCAATCAAGAGAATCCATTTTTGTTTCATGGCGTAACAGATGACCAGACTTTCTGTTGTGTTCTCCTCTGCATAATTTAAAGGTGGAAACCTGAAGCCTTCGTTATGAATATAAAACTCTGCATGGGGAAAACACGACTAATTAGTATGCTAAAGACCACAAAACAGATGGGCGAAGGCTAGGTGGTTTTCAACCCTGCCCCTGGAGGCACACTGGTCTGGATGTTTTAGATGTTCTCCTGCTTCAGAACACCTGATTTCTATTGATGGCTGATTTACAGGCTTTTGCTGAACTGATTCATCTGAATCAGATGTGTGAAAGCAGGCAGAAACATCTAAAACATGCAGGACAGTGTGCCTCCAGGACCAGGGTTGAAAAACACTGCATTATGCAAACAGTGTAAACAGAAGCACAGCTTCTACCAAGCACCACCAAACAGGAAGTAACACTAACACGTATCAGGAAGGTCACTTATCAACCAAATGTCTTAGACTTCGCACCAGATTTGAACTGAAGGTAATTTAGAAGGCTTGCTCAAGGGCTGCCTAGTGGATTCATGTGGGAATGGTGTGACAGCCTTACAGACGGCAATCGGGTTGCGGCGCTGGAAGTTTGTGGTTGCATCCTGAGTCGGAGCGGCACTAAGGTGCGAAGCCCAGTCAACACAGCTTTAATTAATTGTATAATTTGTCCACTCACCTGTGGTAAAGCAGTGTTGAGTTGCCTCTGCAGGGAGTCCCTTTCATGGCTAACTTCATGCAGTTTGCTCTGAGTCAGGCCCAGATTCTCCTGAGTCTCTCTCAGGGTGTCTAGAAGGCGATCCCTCTCCTCCAGCATGGACACCATCAACGACTCAAAGTGGCCCTCGGAGTCGGACTGCAGTGGGGAGCCGGAGCCTCGGCGGCCGGTCCCGTTCCCCCCACCAGGCCCTTCGGTCTCGCTGATGGTGGGCATCACCTCACACATCATCTTCAACCATGTGATGGCCGGGCAGGGCAGGAGGGATTCAAACACAAACAGAGGAAGAATTAGGTGGAGAAGATGAATCATCACAGCGTTCTCAAATGTAAATAAACATGAAATGTTTTCTACTTTTCTCCATGATGAGAACATGTATCAGTGTCCATTGCTAACATAAAGAACCACCCCTTCAGCTGGTTTCAGAAGACTCTGGGTCCAAAACGGACAAATACTTCTCTCCTCCCATAATACCCTTCTAATCATGTCACATTCATGTACCTAGAGTGAGGTGCAAAGTCTAAAGCATCACTTTAACATTTTGATTTGTTGTTGAGGGCAAAATCTCATTATGAATGAAAATTAGCGGCATTTTTATCCCCAACCTGTGAACGCTGCTTTCTATTGGTTCTTGGAAATCAGACTAAGAGTTTCTAGTTGAAAATACAACAAAAACTCCTCCTAAAGTCAGAAAAGTAGGAAGTCTCAGAGCAGCTCAGAGTTCCAGATCCAACAAACGTTTCTCTCTGAACATCAAGCTTTAATTGTTGAATGAGATAGAGAAAAAATACATTGTATTTCTACTAGCAGTTAGCATGACGGCAAATTCCAAGTCTTCCGACTTGCAACTTCCAATGTGCACAACTAAGCTGTGACATCATTGCTAGATCTGAGCTCCAACTTCTGTGACGAATCAAAAGCAGCATAAATCATCTCTGACACAAAGACTGTTAAAGGATTACTCTGCATCATCTTCTCCAACATGAAAACCATACAACCTTCAGCTCACTGAGGACAGCAAGGATGTAGCAAGATTTGAAGATATTAGGATCCAACAAATGAATTTCTCATGAAGCACTGTCCGGGTTTTGGATTAATAAGCACTGTAAGGATCCTGAGACTCGTTAGCTAGAGTTAGCATCTGCTTCAACTAAAGGGCTATTTCGCAGCTTTTAATGAGTCTGGGCTGCATTTGATCACCTTGACTTCAAAATCTGAAATACTTAGACTGACCAAACCTGAACTGGATCATTTTACAGGGACCACAATTCTTCAAAACGCAACCTGAGGTTTGTGAAAACATTTCTAATGCTTGTTCAGCAAAAAGGCTTTTCTTGGAATCAGACGCACTTAAGCCCCAACATTTGGACAAGACAAACCTGACCTTGATTATTTTACAATGATTGTTGGATCTTGTGATTTGCTGGAAGTATTGCTCCACCCCTAGGAGATGGTGACAATGTCTCCAAAGTTCCCAGATCCATATTTGCTTAGATGGCTGCCATTTTTGTGTCCAATTTGTCCAAGGAAGTCAGAAGGATCAAAAAAAGGCCCCAAGAAGCTGGAACGTCAACCAGGAAAAATAAGATATCCACAGCCAACCCAGCGTTCAGATTCGAACTGTTTCGTAAACTGCTTAGTCTCTTATGGTGCGTTCACACCAAACGCGGATTCTGCGAATATTTCTCGTCATTTGTGTGCTGTTGCTCGCTTCACATTTCGCGTGAACTCCTCGTTGCCATTTGGCAACAAACGGCAACGCTTCCCCGCGTCATCAAATAGGAGGAGCTTCCATCTGCTGCTTGCTGGTTTCAACTGAACATGGCGGACAAGGATTTTACGGACCTAATTACGATGTTTTACCTGTGGAGAGCCAAGAAACGCTGCCGACGTCGACGTCCCTGGGTACCCGGTACCTGAGAATCGATACCGGTACTCAAAAGTACCAGTTTTCTGTACTTTTGTGTGTGTTTATGTGGTAATAAATTTCAACTTGTTTAATAATAAAATCAATTTCAATTGAACATATTTATTCCTAAATATATAAACTTAATTAATAAATCAAAACAACATTCAGCTGTTTGTATTGTAACATCTAAGCTGGTTCAAACATTTCTTCTCCCATGTTTCTGGCTGCAGACGACGAGTTGCTAACGTAGATCTGAGGCTGACGAAAACTGTGCACTCTTCAGCCTTTAGAAAAGTCTGGTGCTTCACCAGGTGCTTCCTCAAATTAGAAGTATTCCCACCCTTGGCCTTGCACTTTGTGTCATAAATGTTGCAGCGAGCGTAATCTGCATTGCATTTTGAAAAGTGGAGCCATACTTTCTAGCTCTTTCTATCAGCCAGTCTTTGTTGACGGTACCAGCGGCTGCTGACGTCATCACGCTGTTGTGCGTCCAAGGCTGTGTTCATGTCCGGCATGGAGAAATTGCTCACTCTTCCACTCCCTCAGTGTCACAACGATGCGTTTAGGTACCGAAACATGGTACCGTTTGAGCTTACGTGAATAGGTACTCAGTAGTACCGAAGGAATTTGGTCGGTACCTTTAAAAGTACTGAATTCGGTACCCATCCCTACTCTGGCTGGTATTAACTTGGCCTCCAGTAATAATGTAAAGAACCTTGGTTCTGGATACTATATTAAACTGGTTAACAGGACTTCCTCCTTTTACCTCATATTGCAAGAACTCAAAATATCTTATTATAGAGTGATGCAGAAAAACTAGTCCATGCATTTGTCGAGTTAAGGATCAACTTTTGTAATACTTCACTATCAGGAAGTCCGAAAAAAGCCGTCAGCTGATCCAAACGCTGCAGCAATCGTTGTGGTGGGAATTAAAAGGAGAGCTCATCGTATTTCTGCTTCATGTTAAATCCAGAATATAATTTAATATTCTCCTTCTTAGATATAAAGCCATGAATAATTAAGATCCATCATATATATCAGAGATCTGATCATGTAATTTATATATACACACACTGAGTAAAGCAGAGAGTTCACCCTGGTTTTGAAACTCGCCAAGCTTTATGTTCTAGCTCTAGACCTGTTGTTGAAGATTTGAGAAAAGATGATTCTATCATCATACCTTCCAGGCCAGACAGAACTAGTCATTACGACAATATCTTGACAAAGAAGATGCAAACGGGAGTCAGAACACCTTCAAATTCAAACAAATTGTACCAAAGTGCTTCTGAAATAACCAAATAAAAGTAAATATTCAAGTCGGCATTCACCAAGAATGTTGAGTAAAGAACTAAGAGTTCAGAAAATGAAAGAGGCCTGGAGTTCATTTGAACGATGCTGCTTTAGCAACAGTTGGGAAGGGAGATCCGGGGGAATTTTGAGCCAATCCCTACACCAAGTGGGCTTACCCCCTGTAGACAGAACGCCAGACACAAACCCCTGAAATCATGTGAGCTGGATTTAACATACCTACATGAACAACAACCTGCAAACTAGAACAAGTGAGTAAGACCTCAGCGGCAGGCCGAGCTATCCCCTCAGCCTTAACGTTCAAAGCCGAAGAGTCAGAGGGAATCTCGTTCAAAAGTGTGATCGGTCACCCAAAGGATCTTTCTGAAAGTGTTTGTCTTTGTCACACACTAATTAACCAGACAAAACTGACTGTGTCATCCCTAATTAATTGAAATTAGAAATTACATGTTTCCTATAATAATTGCTGTTTCTGGTGGGCTGAGCCAAACTTAACCTAATTTACTGAAAGCAAAAACCCTGAACCAACGCTTCATATTGAGGTCAAGCCACTCAGGATCAGCACCGAGGGGGAGGGTTGTTAAGCATCAATGGGAAGTAGGGACAGATGGTGGGTAACTCAGTAAAGAAATGCTCTATGTCAATAACTAAAAAGGTAAAAAAATAAAGAAATCAAGATTTGGTTAAATGGCTACACAAAGTACAACCAATTTTAACCTTTTCACCCATTACTGCATAGAAGCACTGTTTCATGGCTCTCAGTATAAAGGGATAATTGTAAAATAAACCTATAATTCCTGTTCTAAACTTCTAATCAACGGTTCATTTATCCATTTTTTGTGTTTATGTATTTACTGCCTTTTTCTAGACATGTTTGGATCAGGCTTTTTCCTGGATGATACAGATTACTGGTTTTCTTTGGCGATTCTAACTTTAATCTATTCCCAAATTAATTCCTGTGAACTACAACAAATAAGAGGAAATTCTTTGATTGAGGAAGTCATTTTAAAAATGAATTACAAAATGATCTGTATTTATGTATGCATTAAACCCTATGAACCTAACCTTTACCTGTTTTTTTAAGTAACAGTAAGAAAGTCCGGTGGGTTCCTACTAATTTTCCATTTGAAATTCCCAAACTTTTCCAGCTTAGTGCTTTAGATCCTGTAGTCAGTTGTGACAATATGGATGTTTGAGCATAAAACATTCAACATATGGGCTTTCGCATCTGAAGTCTCAGCCATATTCAATACGGTAGAGAAGCTGTCTTCTGATGTTGCAATTTGTTAATGCATGAATGTAATTACCGTTGTGGTACACACTTCCTGCTTTATGCTCCCAAACAAAATAGATGCTTTTGATGTTAGAAATCAGATAAAAAGATTTTACATTCTTGGGATGATTCTGTCTTTAGTAATTCCTGGCAACTTCATGCACATGTTAATTGGCACAGACACAGCAACAACAATAAGCCCACTAAACCCCTAAAGCACCAAAGAGGAGAAATAGGAGCCACACACACTGCAGTGGGCTGCCATCTTGCTTATGTAAAGGCCAATCTCACAGTTCGACTTTTTGTTTCTCTCTTGTTGTTGTTTTGCTTCTGGACAGTCAGTCTATAATCTAGACCGGATTATGCAAAAATAAATACACCCTTTAGATCAGAGTTTGCTATTTCCAAACATGGGAATTTTAATACTTTGTTTTAAACCAAACACAGCTCAAGAACCACTTTAAAACTCTAAGGTAAAAGAATCTAGAGGCCAGAACGAAAACATGTACAATAAGTAAATAAAAATCAATAAATTGGACAAAGCTCAGTTTGTAATTTAATCATTTACGTAAAAAGTGAGTGTCATATTTTATTTTTAAAATTCAGATTTTCATATTTGATAATTGGAATAAGGAATATAGCGTATAAACTCAAACATTTTTCAAAACTTCATTTTTATTTATTTTACTACTTTAGACTAAAGGTAATGAAACCAAATCCCATGGATCTAAATGGTGCTAGCGCTTAGTTTTGATCCAGGTAACAAATAGGAAAGAAAATGTAGATTTTCAGTAGCAGGCCTACAAATCTGCAACCAGACTTGATTCAAGGGGAAATTGGCCAATTCCAATATGTACACATCTGAGGGGTGCATCTCTACGTTTTGCCTCCATGTCACTAATTTTCCTGCCTTTTCATTATTGTTTCCCCTACTTCTAGTAGCTGAAGTCTGCATCTTGGAAGCAAAACATTAGGAAGTGACAGCTGGATCATCAACCTTGAACAGCTCTGTTGGTGTGAATCCTTTAAAACCTCTGGAGGGAAAAATAAAGTGATCATGGAGCATCCAAAGCCAAACAAGTTGAGTTTACTACAATGATACACAGCTCACCTTTGCAGTATGACGTTAATCCAAACTCCTTTGTAATCCACGTTTTGGAGATAAATCCAACTGTTTGTAACGGCCTTCAAAAATATCCAGAGCTATTCGGGAATTCTGAATTTCGTTCAGGGTTCAGGTTAAGGCTGTGGAGGCGTCCTTTAGAAGGGAAAAAGGGAAATTTTCCTTAAGGCCTCAGACCCTCACAGGGTGAGCAGGGGGGCAGTATTCCAACTTTGGCCGGCTAACTCCGTGTTAGCACGCTAGCTTTCTGAGAGAGCTGGTGATTCGATGATTGCATTCATGGATTTGGAAGTAAAGTGTCGATCTTTGCACCTCAATAACAAACAAACACCCAAAAATATAAAGCTATTCTCGTCGAAAATAGCATTTCATAACTGACAGATACACCGTGATCCAGTCAGGTGACGTGGAAACTGTTGCTTAGCGGCTAGCTAATTTGAAACAGAAATCTTTGGCTTGGAGTCAGTTTAAAGTCGACAGCTACTAGCCTGCTAGGTAGCTAACGATCACTGGTTTTAATTTATCAACTAACGCCTAACGCTCAGATTCGTATAAAAGTACACAGCATGATATAATATATATATATATATATATATATATATACTATAACCCTATATTTTAAAGTGTTTAAAGTGATAAAATCCTGAAACAGCTCTCCAAAGCTGCTGAAGTTAAGAAAGTCTCCAGCAGCGTTAGCGCCACGGCTAACGCTAGCTTCCCGTCGATGCGGCGGCGGAGCGGCGTCACCACATCACGGCACAGCTCCAGTTAGCGACGTTTTTCTCCGTTTCCACAATCCAAACTTGACCCCACTCCCTTTACAGCGGTCCGGTCCCGCTTTATCCGTCGCCACCGCCTGGCAGCTTCGGCAGTCCGTGGCTCTACGTGAGAAGCAGGAGCCTGGCAGTCTGCGGGAGGAGAGCGCTTCTTCCCCCGCGGTGGGCTGCCTGGAAACTGGAGGAAAGGAAGAGCAGCAGCGCTCTGAGTTCCTGTGGGGATCTGACCGCTCAGATACCGAACACGCAGATTCTACTGCATACCCAGAGATTCAAGCTGATTTTCTCCTCAAATTGTTGTTGTTGTATTAATATGCAGGTGCATCTCAATAATTTAGAACCTCATTACAAAGTTAGTTTTTCATTTATTCTGTACAAAAAGCGAAACTCGAATATTGTGTATATTCAGTGCATTCAGAGTGATGTTTCACAGGCGTTTAATGGTGGTAATGGTGATCGTTAAGGCCTACAAGTACATCTCACTAAAATAGACTGTAATCTGAAATTAATTGTCTGACCATTTAAATCAACAAGGGAAACTTATTTTTATACAGATTAGTTACACACAATTTTAAATATAATAGCTCAAAGCTAGTGAAAACAAAAATTCAGTTTCTCAGAACATTTAAAATATATACTCGTCGTCTTCCGCTTATCCGGAACCGGGTCGCGGGGGCAGCAGACTCAGCAGAGACGCCCAGACGTCCCTCTCCCCAGACACCTCCTCCAGCTCCTCCGGGGGGGAGCCCAAGGCGTTCCCAGGCCAGCCGAGAGACATAGTCCCTCCAGTGTGTCCTGGGCCGTCCCCTGGGCCTCCTCCCGGTGTGATGTGCCTTGAACACCTCCCGAGGAAGGCGTCCAGGAGGCATCAGGTATAGCTGCCCGAGCCACCTCAACTGGCTCCTCTCCATGTGGAGGAGCAGCGGCTCTACTCCGAGCCCCTCCCAGATGGCCGAGCTCCTCACCCTATCTCTAAGGGAGTTCCCGGCCACCCTACAGAGGAAGCTCATTTCAGCCGCTTGTATCCGGGATCTCGTTCTTTCGGTCATGACCCAAAGTTCATGGCCATAGGTGAGGGTAGGAACGTAGACAGACCAGTAAATCGAGAGCTTCGCTTTTCGGCTCAGCTCTCTCTTCACCACAACGGACCAGCACAGCGCCCCCATTACAGCGGCAGCCGCACCGATCCGTCTGTCGATCTCCCGCTCCATTCTTCCCTCACTCGTGAACAAGACCCCGAGATACTTGAACTCCTCCACTTGAGGCAGGAACTCCCCTCCAACCTGAAGAGGACAAGCCACCCTTTTCCGGTCGAGTACCATGGCCTCGGACTTCGAGGAGCTGATTTTCATCCCAAATTTAAAATTTATAAAATATATAAAAGACCTAAAACAAATATTTTAACCCAGAAATCACATGATGTGACCTAAATGAAGGAAGAATGAAGTTACACACGCATCAGCTGATGAAGAAGCATGGAAGAAAAGCTTGCAATATGAATAGAGAGAAGCATGTACACTCGATTTTTACTGCATTTATTAACTCATTATCTTGTGAATAAATGTTATGCAGGTTAAAAGGATGTCATTGACACATTTCACAAGGATGGTAAGCAAAAATGGTTATTGCAAAAGACAGATGGTCATGTCTATGTGAAAATGGAGCCCCAACCCAGTACTGCGTGCAAATACTATACAGTCCATTAACATATTTATCTGTGGGCCTGGATTTCTGTATTAAAATCAGTTTTAATATTATATTTCACAATATTCTGAGCCACTAAATGATGGGTTTTCATTAGGTGTAAGTCACAGTCATTTTAATTTACATTAATTACATTCATTTCATTGTAATATTGGACAAAATATAACCTAAAAAACAACAAAGAAAGCGTTTTTCATGTATTCAATCACAGGGCAACAACCATGCACACATGCTCAAATATAAAGTCAACTAACCTAACAGTTCTGGTTTTGGAGTGTGGGAGTAAGCAGAAGTACTGGGAGACACCCAATGCATGCTCAGGGAAAACATGCAAACTACAAACAGAAAAGTCCCAGTCTTGATTCGAATCCAGGTCCTCCTTGCTGCAATCCAACAGTGCTATTTCTAAGGCTTTGAGACTCCAGAGAACGCAGTCAAACATGGTGGAGGAATTGTGATGATCTGTCTGCTTTGCTGCCTTAGGACCTCGATGGCTGGCAGTAATTGATGAAACCATGAATTCTCTTCTTGACGTAAATTCTAAAGCAGAATGACAGGCTATCAGTCTGTTACCTGAAAGTCACTTGGGTTCTGCAGCAGGACAATGATCCCAAAAACAGCTGCAAGTCCACCTCAGAATGACTCATGACCTTTAAGACGTTGTTCATTCTGCAAAACCCTCCAATGTGTTTGAATTTAAACTATTCTGCAGAGCAGAGGTGGGCACAGTTCCTACAGAGTGACGTAAAACACTCATTTCCAGTTATCACAAATGCAAAAACAGAGAAAATCTGTAAGGGGGCAAATACTTTCTATGGCAGTGTATGAGTTCTAGCTTTTGATTTGAATTACTAAAATTACAAAAGCTTTTTGAGGATATTCCGATTTATTAAGATGCAGATGTACAGCTAATACACAACCCAAAATTCAGTTTCTCAAATAATTTCATTACAATGGTTGCCATACCCCTTCCATTTCTGATTGATGGAGAGTTTAGTTTTGTTCGTTCATATGACTCTTGCTTACAGCTAATAAATAAATACAATATTTTATGTGACAATCATTTTGGGTTTTTTAAAAATCATTCTACATCAAAGGCCTTGGTGGAAATGGTTGAAGAAATATCTGCTGCACTAGACAACAGACAAAATTTTGTATATATCTTTGTTGATCTTAAAAAAGCTTTTGATACCATCGACCACAGTGTACTCCTGGAAAGGTTCAGAACAGGACTCGCACAAGACTTGGTTTCCAGTTATTTAGGAAACAGAAAACAGTTTTTAAAGATAAATAATGTTAGACTGTACTTCTATCAGGTTAACTTTGGAGTACCCCAGGGGTCAGTGGTTGGACCAAAACGTTTTATTTTATACATCAGTGATTTTGATCATTTATCCAGACATCTCCAAAGCATTCTGTTTGCTGATGACAACACTCTGTTCTACTCTGGTGACAAGTTGACACAAGTGTTGGATGTGGTTAAAAAGGATTTGAGAAGGAAAAAACATGGTTGAACATCAATAAATGCTCAATAAATGTTGAGAAAAAGAATTATATGATATTCAGTAATAGAGAGATTCCCAATGATTAATGCTGATTAATTTCTTAATGAAAATATAATCAGTAATTTAAAGATGCAAATATTAGAGATAACTGTGTTATTAAATAAAGTGAAAGACCAATTGCCTGATAAAGCAATAATGAAGTACACTAATTCTATTTCTATTTAGCAAAAAACAGCTGTAAGAATCACAAGCAGAAAACGATTCAGAGACCCAAATATTCCTGAATTTAAAATTCGTGGAATTTTACCATTTGATGGACTATCATATTTTGCAAGTTATGTTTAAAATACGTAATAACATATCAGAAAATTTGCTTAACAGATTTAAAGTGAGAACCACTCTGACTGAGCATTGTATTTATAGGTTTAATCTGTGGAATAATCTGTCTGAATAAACCAAAGAGAGCAGATCATTTTTTATTTTTTTAGAAAAGAATCAAACACACTATGCTGCTTAGTGGACTGCTGTAAAATAAGATTATATTTTCTTTCCTTATTGCTTCCTTATGGTTGGTTGGCCCATGTTTAGTTTATCATGTTTTAGTAAATTGATATTCCGAGAAAAGGGGCAGATTATTACTATTATGACTATTTTTCATTGTTTTTTAAACCTTTTTTGTTCATATAAAATTGTCTTTATTTTATGTTATTGAATGAAATACAATTTAATAAAACATACCAAAATTTCAGTTACATAGTAAGTTAAAATATCACACAAGACCAATATGTAAAAATAATATTTAAATGCAGAAATGTTGGCCTGATGAAAAGTATTACCTGTGCAGTGTATGCAGTTTATTCCTGATCAGGGCTCCTTTATCATGAATTACTGCATCAGTGCAGCGTGGCATGGAGGAGATCATCCTGTGGTTCTGATGAGGTGTTCGGTAAAGCCCAGGTTTCATGCGACCTTTAGCTCAACTGCATCGTTGGTTCTGGTGTCTCTCATCCATCATTCATAGATACTCTGTGGAGCTAAGGTCAGGCTAGTTTACTGGTGATGGCATGGTGATTAAAGCAGGTATCGTCTCGGTACAGAGTCCTGCTGGGAAATGAATCAGCATCTCCATAAAGCTTGTCAGCAGAAGGAAGCATGAAGTGCTCTAAAATGTCCTGTTAGATAGTTTGCTGCTCTAACTTTGGGCTTGATAAAACAGAAAACCAACAGCAGTAGATGACATGTGTTGTAAAAAAATTGTATTTTCTAAAGAAAGAGAACGATGACAACCATTCAATCAGCTCTATTAATTTAGCCTTAAGGGAGACAGATCTTTCAGCATCAGACGTGTTACTGAACAGAGCCGAGACCAAATCTGATGGGACAAGTGCTGAACCCTCCTTATATAAGCTTGGCAAAAACCCCATTTGGTCTGGCACCCCCCTCTAGGAGAAACAGAGGTGAGAAATCAACCTATCTTTCTCGCAGACATCTCGGCTCCTCTACAACAAATTGTATGTTGGATCAGCAGGGGTTCCAGGGACAGGAAGAGAGACAAAACACCTTTTGTGTTCAGACACATTTCCCCTTCGGCTTGTAAATGCCTTGGGAAGACCACCCAGAGGGGGCAGAAAGGAAGGTGAAAGCTATTGTCATTTCAGACTTGGTCATCACCTCAGAAGCACAAAAGCAATTTAAATTTTAACATCACACATGGCACCCCAAAACATCGCTGATCATGGAAACATCAAACTGGACTTCATGCAGCTTGGATTTTGCCCCTCTCCATTCTTCCTCCAAACTCTGGGAGCTTGATTTCTAAATGCAAATGCAAAATTTTGTTTTATCTGAGCAGTAGTCTATATGTGTGAAGCTTCTGATGTTGTCTGTGGTTCAGGAGTGGATTAACACAAGAAGTGTGACAGTTGTAGCTCGTGTCTTGGATACATCTGCATGTGGTAGCTCTGGAGGCTCTGACTGCAGCTGCAGTCCCAGCCTTATGACTCGCCTAGGAGTTAGTAATGATGTTTAGTGGCTTAGTCTCCCCTTGGAGGGTGTCATTTTCTGTCTGCTGGACATCTGTCAATCAGTAGTCTTCCTTATGATTGTGTAGGCTATAGTACGGCCAGGAGATAACAATTCTGTATTTAAAATACTGTAGTTTTGGATCTGATGTAATATTCTACTTCTCTAAGAAACTGAATTTTGAGTTTTCATTAGATGTAAGCCATAGTCATCAAAATTACCAGATATGAATTCCTGAAATATGTCACGTGTGAGATTAATATATTTAAGAGTTTCAGCTTTTAACTGAAATGAAATAACCATTTGAGCACAGACCTGCTGTACCTGCTCCACAAGAGTGTCAAGCTACTAATCAGCTTCCTTTCTTCTTCCTAGAACACAAATTAGGAAGAAACAGCATAGAACAATAGAAAGCTCTGATGCTTCTTGTTTTGTTTTGGTTTCTTTTATTTTTGATAGAAATTGCAGACAGTAGACTCATTATGCTGGGATATACTTTAAACATCTTAGCGAGCCCTCTTCAGTCTATCTTCCACTAATAGAAATAGAATACCACAACTGCAAAGCTACTAAGACAAGGTCATCCACCTAAACTGACAGACTGCTCAAGAGAACATTTGTCAGAGAAGTAAGAAAGAATCACAATCCATGTAGGGAACACAGCAAACAGATGGAAGAAGGAGATCTGGTCAGATGAGAGCAAAATTTTATATTTTTGCCTTTTTGCTGCACATCACCCCAAACATGGCAACCCCCAAATTAAACAAGGTCGTGGAAGCATCTTGCTGTGGGGATTCTTTACCAGGGATTGGGAAGCTGGTCAGAGTTGATGGTAATGAACTCTAATTATATTCTTATGTCCTCAGATAATGGACTGGTGTCTGTACTGGTTCTGTTAGATCTCAGTGCTGCATTTGATACAGTCGATCACAATATTCTCTTAGAAAGGCTGGAATATGCTGTAGGGTAAAGGGGAAAGCACTAGGCGGTTTTTAAAATCTTATTTGTCTGACAGATTCCATTTGTTCATGTAAATGATAAATCATCTCTAAACTCCAGGGTTAATTGTGGAGTACCACGGGTTCAGTATTGGGGCCCATTTCTCTTTACTATGTATATGCTTTCAATAGGTAAAATTATCAGCAGCAAGGGAAAAATTTTTTTTCACTGTTACGCTGATGATACTCAGCTTTACTTATCCAAAATCCTGATGAGCCCAACCATTATAGACTAAAGCATGTCTTGAAGACATAAAAATTTGGGATGACTTTAAATTTTCTGCTTCTAAATTCAGACAAGACAGAAGTTGTCATCTTTTGGACCGGAGTCTTTAAAAAGAAACTGCTTAGTCAATCACTTAACCTGAAGGGGCATTAAAATTGACCTCTGAAAAAAAAGTAAAAAACCTTGGTGTTTTTTTTGACCAGGACATGTCATTTAAATCCCATATTAAAAACAGGTTCTAGGTTTTTCCTTCTTTCCCCTCCGGAAAATTGCCAAAATTAAAATATCCTGTCCAGGATTGATGCTGAAAAACTAGTCCATGCATTTGTTACTTCAAGGCTGGACTATTGTAATTCTTTACTATCAGGGTGTCCACAAAATGCAGTTTAAAACCTTCAGTTGATTCAAATGCTGCAGCAAGAGTTCTGATGAAAATAAAAAGAGAGATCATATTTCCCCTACTTTAGCTTCCCTTCATTGGCTCCCTGTTAAAATCCAGAATAGAATTTAAAATTCTCCTCCTCACATATAAAGCCCTTAATGATTTAGCTCCATCATACATCAGAGATCTGATTGTTCCATATGTTCCTAAAACAGAGCACTTCGTTCTCAGACTGCAGGTTTCTGGTGGGTCCTAGAGTCTCTAGAAGTAGAATGGGGGCAGATCCTTTAGTTTCAGGGCCCTCTCCTGTGGAACCAGCTCCCAGTTTTAGCCCTGAGGCGGACACCCTGTCTACTTTTAAGGGGCTAGGCTTAAAACTTTCCCTTTTTTGATAAATTTATAGTTAGGTGGCTTGGTTATCCTGAGCTATCTCTGTAGTTATGCTGCTGTAGGCTTAGGCTGCTGGAGGACATAATGACCAATTTCACTCTCTCTGCTACTTCTCATACTACTCTCCAATTTTGCATATTTTGCTGTTTTTTTCAGCTTTTAACTTTTCTTCCTTTTTCCTTCTAGAAGCTACACCTGCCTGACTTTGTGTCTACCTGTGACACCTTTCGGAGAGGGGGGCATCGTCCAAGCCTCTGCTTGCAACAACTTAATGCTCACCCTCTACCGATACCCACATGGCCCTGTCTTTCAGTGTTTAACCCTTTCTCTCTCCTAGACATAGCTACTGACTGAGCTTTTACTGTAACTAACTCTATGTGCTCTGTTTCAGACTCTAACCTTGAAAACTGGCTCAGAGTTTTTTTGTTCTTTCTTTCTAGGTGAAACGACTAAAGGAGCTACATCCATTAACATTTACTTTTCCTTCCTATAGAAAGTACTCCTGGATCAGTGCTTCTTTTTTCTCTTTGTTCTCTGCTCTGTTCTCTCTAACCCCCACAGTCGTGGCAGATGGCCGCTCACACTGAGCCGGTTTTGTGGGGGTTTTTCCTGTTAAAAGGGAGTTTTTCCTCTCCACTGTCCCCTCATGCATGCTCAGTATGAGGGTTGCTGCAAAGTCAACGCCAGTGACTGTCCACTGTCTCTACATGCTCATCCAGGAGGAGTGAATGCTGCAAGTCACTGACTGGATGCAATCTGCTGGGTTTCCTTAGACAGAAAAACTTTTTATCCAATTTCAATAAATAACTGAATCTGACTTCACTGTTTGATAATTTTAGCATAGGATAGGATAATTGGAATTTATGTACCTGATTGACTGACTTTGTGAAGTGCCTTGAGATGACATGTGTTGTGAATTGCTGCTATATAAATAAAACTGAAGATAATCCTGAAAGAAAACCTGTTAGAGGCTGCAGAAGACTTCTGACTGGAGTGGAAGTTTACCTTCCAGCCGGACATACAGCCAGAGATACCATAGGATGGTTTTGATCAAGGCATAGTTATGTGTTAGACTGGCCCAGTCAAAGTTCAGACCCAAATCCAATTATGAAACGTCTATTTTTTCCCTTTGAGAGTTTTGACTAGATTTTTTTTTTTTTTTTTTTTTTTTTTTTTTTTTTTTTTTTAATTAAATTTTTCCCGGGGGGTTTTTCTGAAAAAATAGAACTGTGAAAATAATTTCAAATAGAAATTTGAGCGGGCAATTTTATGGATACATAAGGANGGGGGGCCCCCCCCCCCCTTTTTTTTAGAAGGCCTAGAGACGTTTTTTTTTACCCAAATCCAATTGGAATTTTTGTGGGGAATGCTTTAAAATTAATGTTCACAAAAAATTTTTTTCCCTATACTTTGGGCCCCGAGTTTGACCCCTTAGCAATGGACAAAAAAAAAAAATATTTTTTTTGTTGGAGACATTTAAAACCCCCAAAAAGGGTTTTTTTAACTGTAACTGACAAAAGAAAAGGGGTTCCCAACCAAAGCACACCTCAATTTTTTTAAAAAATTTTTTAAAAAAAAGTTTTTTAAAAAACTTCCTCTTTCTGCTTTTAAAAATTTAAAAACTAAAATTTTTTGTTTTGGTCCAAAATCAAAAAATAAAAAAACCCCATGACCCAAAAAAATTTGAAAAAGTTTCAAAAAGTACTGTATGAATAGTTTTTTTCAACCGTCCGTAATTCCCCGATTTTTAAACCCTCTGATCTCATTTTTTTTCGGGGGATATGGGTTGGTTTTTTTTTCAAAGACAACCGAAGTGCCCCAAAACTTAAAATTTTTTTTTCTTGCTTCTCCCCTGACCTTTCAAAAATGGAAAAAAAAGAGGGGGGTTTTAAAAACCAATTGGATTGAAAAAATTGGGAAGTTTTCCCCCCTCCCCTTGATTTTTTGGGAAAATTTTGATTGGTGGCAAAAGGGGTCTCTTTTTTTTTCCCTTTTTTTTGCCCCATCCCAGGCCTGGGTTTTTTCCTCAATGGGGGGGGGCCTTTTTCCCCCTCAAATGTCCAACAGCAGTGGTCTGATTATCGCCTTTGCCTGGAAACGAAAAAAAAAAATTATCAGGCCTTCAGGGTTTAAACCCCGTCCCCCCAAAAAACCGGGTTTGGCTCCCGGGCATAAATCCTGGAAACAATAAAAGGGACAAGAATGTGTAAAATCCCAAATTTTTTTTTTTCCGCTGCAGACCCTAAAAGAATTGCTCCTTTTTTTGGTCCCCCCTGCTTTCTAAATTTTTTATCCTTTTTCTCGCAGAAAATTGATGGCCAGGGTTTTTTTTTGGGCTTTCTATTGCTAATTTCCCCCTTGATCAGCGCAAAACGATGGATGTACTGTTTTGCCTCCTGCTATCATGTAAAACCCCGTGCAATTTAAATTTTTTACTTTTCCCTTTGCCCTATCAAAAAAAATGCACACTGGTATTCGGTGAAAAAAAAAAAAAAACCTTTGGTAGGCTACATTTTTTTGGGGCCATATGTTTACTAGTTTTTTTACTCATTTTTTGTAAAAAAAACCCTAGGGTCCAGACGTACAGTGCCAAAAGAGCTGGGGACCCCCGTTTTTTTTGGGTGCTAAAATGATGAAAAAATTTTAATGGGGGATATTGAACCCTGAGGCTTTTAATAAAACATTTTCACCCTTTGATTTTCCTGATATTGAAAAAATCGACAATTTTACCCCCCAAATCTTTTTTATGTCCTTTTAAACAGAGAAAAGGTGAGTGGGGGAAAAAAGTTCCCCCCCCCTCGACCCTTTCCGGGGGAAAATGATCAAACACGGATATAACCCCGATTGGGAAAACCCAGGTATAGGAGATTTCAGTTTTAAAACCCGAAAACATTCAAAAGGAGGCCAATGTTTTTTTTTTTTATCAAAATAAAAACCTCCCCTTTCTCTCCTCATCTCCTCACTGGTCCCCTAAAATGGGGGCCCCTTCCTTCCTGCTCAAGGCCCAGTTTTCAAATTGCTATTAAAGCCCTTTAAAAAAAAAAAAAAAAAAACAAAAAAAAAAATAGTGGGGGGGGCATTGCCCCGGGTTTGGAAAAATAGACCGATGGGGGAGGGGGTCCCCGGGAAAAAAATAGGAAAGGGGGGGGGCCAAGCACCATATCCAAAAAAAAAACTCATGTATCTGTCATTTTTCCCCATGCATACGTTTTTTTCCATTTTTTTTAATTTTCATCTGCAAAACCCCCTTTTCCTAATGCTTAAAATAGGGGGGAAACAAAGGGGGTGTTTTTTCTTTTCCCTCCCCCCACAAAAGAAAGGAAAAAAAGCATGGGTGTGGGGGGCAGGGGGACAAGTTGGGGTGCCCCCGGGTCCATTCTTCAAAAGGGCCCCCCTCTGCATGGGGGTAAAAACAAATTTTTTTTCAAAGAAAACATGATGGGTTTTAACTCTGCGTTTTCTCTTTTCAAACCTGCATCTACCTGTAAAACCAAAATTTAAAGTAAATTACTTTTTTTTTAAAACATTTTTTTTTCCAGTTTTAAAAGGAAAAATTTGGTTAGAAAATGGTTTCAATCAGTAAAATTTCATTTTTTTATTTTATCATTTTTTTTTTCTAACATTAAATTAGTTTTATTGTCCTCAAATATTTAGAGTATTAATGAAATTGTCCTTTTTATTTATTTTTTTTCATTTAATGTATAAAATAGTTTTTGCATTTTTTTTAAAATCTACACTCACCGCATCTTTTTCCCATCTACATTTGAAACAAAAAATAAAAAATTCCCAAAAAAGTTTTTTTTACTGTTTTTGCTTTTTTTATGTGGGGGTGGGGCCCAGGATCTTTTAAAAAGTTTTTTTCCCCCTAGTTTTTTTAAGACTGTTTTTTTTTGGGAAAATTGATTTTTTAAATGGGCACCCAAAAAGGGAAAGGGGTTTTACGAGGGGGACATTTACTTAGGGGGGGGTTACTCACTTTTGTTGCCCGGGGTTTTAGCCCCTTTAATACTGGGGTTTTTTGGGTTATTTTTTTTTAAATACAAACAAATTTTTCAAATTTTTAAAACAAAAACTGGGGACACTGATACATTACCCATTTTATCAAAAGGGGTTCATATTTGAGGGGAGGGGGGGCCCCCTGAAAAAATACAAAAAATTTTAAAAATATGAGTGGTTTTAAATTTTTCCCTTTTTTTTGAATACTGATTTATTTATTTTACTGTTTTTTTTTCTTCTAGCTGGGGGGACAAAAAATTGACCGTCTCCATTTCTGTCCTCCCTGGCTTTTAGACTGTTCCTTGTTTCCATGCTCAAAAAGGCCCCTGAGACATCTCTCTCTGTCCTCAAATTGGAAAAAGTGAGGCATTGATAGTCCTCCTTTTGACCCCTGGTGGTTGGTTTTTGCACTAAAAAATCCAAATGGCTCCCCATCCAAAACACGGTTTTCCCCTAATATCCTCCTCAGGTACCTCATTTTTGTCATGTGTGTCACAACTCTCATTGCAACCAATCAGATTTGGGTGCTGAACTACTCACTGCGCAGCCCCAGCACTCACATCATGCCCCAAACTGTCAACCATGTAAAGTACACCCCCGGAAAATGGCACAAATAGGTTTTTTTTTCCATCAAACATACTTTTCGTGACCTAACGAGGGTTGTCCAAACTCTTTCCTGTAGTTGTTCTTGGAAATGGTGCCTCGTTTCTTAGGCATGTCCCCGCTGGTGGACGACAGTGAGGTGACAGCAGAGGTGAACGGACTAAAGGAGCGGCGACCCCACTCTTTTTTCCCATGCCCAAAAGGGGAGGAATATGTGCTGAAACAACCTCGGAGTGAAATGATGTTCGACAAACAAAGAGAGAGGCATGGCCTCACTCGATCAATTGGTGAGAGTCATTTTCATTAAGTAAAGTTTGCCATATACTCCAGTTAGAAAACCCCTTTGTCTTATGCTCACGCTGTTGTCCCCGAAGTATTATTCCTTTGGATCAATGCAATTACCGTTGCATACTGCTTCTAACTGTTAATCTCCCATTTCTTCTAGTAAATAACATAGATGTCAGCAGCACTGCAAACCTGTACAAGAGTTTGGCGCAGGCAGCACCTGAGATTAAGCAGTGCGTGGACGCCTGCAACTTCATTGCTGAGAGTAAAAGACAGCAAAATGACATTGGATCTGTGAGTATTACGTTTACGGTTTGCAGATACATATTTTTCTGTTTTAAACAAATATGCTATGCCGTGCAAAAGTATCCTTGCCTCTTAAAGTCAAGCTAATTTTGTCATCTTACAAACTTTTATGTATTTTAATGGCATTTTATGTGGTAGACCAACACAAACTATCATATAGTTGTGAAATAGAAGGAAAAATATTATTCTACCCTAATCTCAAGTTTCAGCCTCTCACAGGAGTTTAGCTCCATCCGTCTTCTCATCAACTAAACCACATTACCTGTGGATGCTGAACAAAAACTTTCCTGCATCATGCTACCAACACATTTCACTGTGCAGTTGTTGAGTACAGTGCAGTTTTAGTTTTCCGTTACAACAGGCTCAAAGGTTTAATGTCAATTTCATCTGACCAGATCACCCCTCACCACAAGTTTGCTGTGACCCCTACATGCCTTGGGATTAATTTTAAAACTGATTTCTTTAAACTTTCTTTCGAATTGATTTCTGCTCATCACTCTTCCTTATGGGTTGGATTTGTGAAGTGCATGATTAATATTTGTCCTAAGGGCAAATTCTCCCACCTGAGGTATGAGTTTCTGCAGCTGCTCCAGAGTTACTATGGGTCTCTTGGCAGCTTCTCTGATCAATCTTCTTCATTCCTCGCCTGTCAGCTTAGGATGGCCATGTCTTGGTAGGATAGCAGTTGTGCCTAACTCTTTCTGTTTTTAGATGATGGAGTAAATGATGCTCAGTGAGATGTTCAAAGCTTGGTATGTTTTTTTACAACCTAACCCTGCTTTAGCTTTAACTTCTCTTTTTCTTTCTTTCTGTCTTTCTTTCTTCTTTCTTTTCATTTTCCAACAAAGGAAATCGAAAGCTGGGTTCTGATAGGAAAGATGATCGATAAGGTGTGTTTCTGGGCAGCCATTCTCCTCTTCATCATTGGCACTGTGGGGATCTTCCTTACAGGACACTTCAACCAGGCACCAGAATTGCCATTTCCTGGGGAGAACAAGAAATATGCTCCAAATTCTTAAAAAAAGTGAAAAAAAATTGCTGCTGTTGGAGCATTTACAAGGTTCACTTTTCCTCATGCTTTCTATACGGTTATCAGCACAGCTTGTGAACTCCCAGTCATCAATTCTGGGTTGGGTCAGGTTTGATAGATGTGTCAAAAAACACACTGAACACCTGTTAGGCAGCTGAGTTTAATTTAGTTTTAAATTTTGGCATGTTCTTAGGATGATTCAATAAAGCTTTGTTTTAAATTACAGTAATCCTCAGGAAAAGGAAAAGCATTTAAAAAGTGGTTTGTGTTTTCTTCATTACCTCTAAATGTAGGAGAAAGATGACATTATGAAAGTTTAGACTTCAGTTATTTGTGTATTTCAGAAAAAAATGTGAATGCTATTTGATCAAGCAAATTAAATTTCACGGGAGAAAAGAACTATCTAAATGAAGACTATGTCTGAGGTTTAGCTGCCTTGTTTTATATGTGATGAGCGAACGTTGCCTAATTGTTCACTGTCTTAAAAGAAGAAAACTCCCAAAGATCTGAATAAAAAGACTTACCTGCCTTCTTGTTTAGTTAATGACCATGTGCAAGGGGGGTGGATAAGTAAAACAGTCTTGATATTGTTTATTTATCAGTTATTTTATTTTGTCTATCTTTCTATGTGTAACACTGAACGAAATAAAGTGCTTTTTATTTTTGACATAAGTGTCAAATACGGCACATCAAAGCTATGGCTTTTTTGATTATTTCTTTTATTTTTGTTTGTAGTATTTGGGTGTTTGAACCAGAGACTGTTCATGGAGAAAACAGCACATTAAACAGGCTTGGCTTTTCTGTTATTATTTGCAACTGTGTATTTATCAAATCATTGGAAAATAAAGGTTTCTGGTTCTAAGTGCAAACCTACATTTTTAGACCTTCCCTTAGAATAAATCAATCCGTGCTTTCTTGTTAGAACTTCAATGTGATTTAACGACCTCTTGTGGCAGCAACTTTTACTACACCAACACGGCAAAATCTGCTTTTAGAAAAGGGAAAGTTTTTATTGCCTGGCATGATAGTGCAAGCCTGAAATTGTTCTTGGCGACTGAAATGTTGAGATTTTTTTTTGATTTATATAAGCTTTATTGTCCAAATGAAATTTATTTTGGATACAAACACTGGCTGCGGCGTAAATATTAAATATATCCAAGGAGAACACAAGCAAAAATAGCATCACTATTGGACAATGTCTCCCACTCCATGAATGACACAGCAACATCAGTGGAGAGCTCTCCTAAAGGCACGAAGGAGACATATCTTAGGACCTCCCTCCCTGCAGCGGCTAGACTTTGCAACCATTACTGTTTCCAACAAATCCAGTGAGCAGTTTACATCCCTGCTTTTCTTTGCCCAGGTTTCTACATAATGGTAAGCGGTCTGTTTTTGCAGATATAGAAAAAACACATTTTATAGTTGTTTTTCCATTTTTGTGGCCAATTTTTAGGTTTGTCAGTCAGCTTTTGATATTCCTGTTACTTTGTAACTAATGCACAAAATTTTCCCATTGAGGGCAAAATAAAAGATTATTCCATTGTGTTCTCTTCTAGCTATGGTTTCAAATTTAGATGTATGTTGCTGAATTTGACTCTGTCCCCCCCCCCCCCCCCCCCCCCCCCTTTATAATTGGATTGGTTTGGTTGTATAATTCTGTATATGAATATGATGTTTGCCTTTATCTGGTATTTGTTGTGAACTGGAGCTGTGCAAATAACGGTATTGAATTGAACAGTGAAGATTACGAAACATTGTATTTGTGAACTTAATTTTGAAAGAGCCTATAAACCGGAAGTCCCCACATAGGGCCCCTCGGTGTGAACGTTCACCCCCCCGCTGCTTGTTGGTTTGTCCCCGCTGTAACATAAATCATTCCCCTTGTTTTGCTAAATTTCAGCGGACCTTTTGCAGCTTTTTTTGTTGGTTTTTTAGTGGTTTTTTTTTATCCCCTGTTTGCGACTTTTTTCACAAAGCAACTAGCGACAAATAGCGTTTTTTGTTTTTTTTTTTTTGTTTTTTTTTTTTTTTTCCCTGTGGCAGCTTCACATGAAAGCGCCAATCGTTACCTTGGTTCCCCCCCCCCCCCCCCCCCCTGTTTCCCCCAGTTGCGAGCGCTGGCCCCTGAGCCCCCCCCCTCCCCACTTTCCCCAATCTACTCTAAGGTCCAACTTTGCAAATGAAAAAATCACGCCCCATGCGCAACGCTAAAAACCGCTTGGTTTTTCCCACAACCTAGATTTAAAAAAAACAAACCGGGATGTAAATATAATGTAAATATAGTTATTACCTCCACTAAGGAGGTTATGTTTTCAGTTGAACTTGATTGTCTGTCTATGTGTGTGTTAGCTACATCATGGAAAAAGTTACCAGAGGTTTTGGTCCCCCTTGGCCAGGGAAAAACCCCCCCTTAAACAACCCCCCAGATCCCATGATATTTTTTTTTTTCAAGGCCGGTCCAGTAAACCCCCCTGGGTTTTGGTTTGGCGGAGGGAATGGCCACAGTTCCCCCCCCTCTTAAATGGCAGGCCACCATTTTTTAACATAAAAATTCCGGCTTTTTGAAAACCACATATCTGAAATTGATTTATGACTAGGCATCCTAGTTATTGACTAGTTAAAATACCAATTTTTTTTTTGAGATATCTCCTAATTGCATTCTGACAAGTTTATAAAAATGAATGTTTTTAAGTGTTTTGTATGGAGGCTTTCCAATTCATATCTGAAACAAATAAATTTTCAGTTTTTTTTTTTTTTTATCAACAATTAAGTTATGACTAGTCCCCATAAGTTAAAATTTATATATCCTCCGCTTTTTTTTTGTTCTGACTAGTCATAAATTTTTTCCAATTAAAAGAATTATCTTAAATTTTTTATCGTTATTTTTTTTAGTTTATTTTAAGTGTATTTTTTTTTAGATTCAGAAACTAGATTTTTTCCAAACTAGTGCAAAAATTAAATTGCAAGACATCTTTTGGAAAAGTCAAATAAATGAAAAAACTAGGCAATACTGGGGGTTAGAGATAATCTAGAAAACCATATTTTTGACTAGTCCCCCCCAAAAAAAATTCCTTTTATGATGTTCCCCCCTTTAATAAATTTTTTTTTTAAAGATATCTTGAAAAACACCTTTTTTTATCTACATGGCTTTTGTATTTTTTAGATATCTTTGGAGAACTTTATAATTCCTGAACCCTTGTCAGAATGACCTTACTTGGATGTCACCCCCTTTTTTGAATAAATTATTCCCCCCTGTCTAGTCCCCCCCCCCCAAAGTGGGTTTTTTCCGGGGCTTTTTTGGAGTTTATATGGTATTTTAGCCCTTTTTTAATTTTGCCCCGCTTTGGCCCTAGTCAGTGGGGTCAAGGTAAGTTTCCCCCAAACTCAAAATTCTCGTGATTTTTAACATGATTTTTTTTTTCTGCTGCAGTTGTTTTTGTTTTTATTTCCCAAACAAACATGCCAAAACCCATAATTCAATTTTAAATAGATATTTGCATACATGTTTTGAGGGACCAATTTTTTTTTTTTGACAACAACCTAGCATTAAACCAAGAATTGTCCCCCCCCCCCGCCCTGTGGTTCCCCCCCCCCTCTGCCCCAAACCTCCTCATACCACACTTAAATTAAGAGTCACTTTTTTTTTACGGTAAACCAAGGCCCCCTAAGTTTTTTTCCAGTATGAAAAACAGCCAACAGGTTAAAATTTTGATCCATCCAAAACGTGATTTGAAGATATCTTGAATTGGTTTTTTTTTTTTTTTCCCTTCCCCCCACCTTACTGTCCCCCAGAAAATTGTAAATGCAGATATGCCCCTTTAAATGGACCAATTTTTTCCCGGATAGTCAAAATTGTAGGTTTTGTACTAGTCAAAACAGTCCCCCAGTTTTTTAGCTATCTAGGAAAATGTAAATTGCATAGTTCCAGCCAACCGATTTTTAAGTTAAAATGGCCCCCCCCTGGGCCCACAGCCCCCCTGTGAAATCTGTTGTTGGGTTTTTTTTTTTTTTAAGTTTTTATTTGGTTTTTTTTTGTATTCCAAGCCTTGACTAAAAAATGTAGAATTGACCGTGGCTTTCCCCCTTTACCTGTGAGGCAAAAGCACCCAAAACCAATGTAATTGTTTGAAAAGGTTGGAGGCAGCCAAAACAACTTGTATGTTTTTTTTTTGAAAAAAAGGTAAGGTCCCCCCCCCCTGGTAAAAACCCACAAACCATAAAAAAACTGAAATAGGGGGGTCCAGACCAATTTCTGTTTTTTTATTTTTTTTCCTTTACATCGTTTTAAATACATTTTGTTGTTTTTTTTTTTTTTTCCTGTTTTGTAAAAGTTTTTTTTTGTTAAAAAAACATTTTTTTTTTTTTAACAAAATTAGAAAAATTTTTTTTTCCCATGGTTTTTACTGTGGGGACTTGTAGGGTTTTTTCCCCCCCCCTTAAAAAAATGGTAAAAGCTTTTGAAAACTTAATAAAAAATAAGGTTAATTTTACATGAAAAACCAAAAATGTGCAACAGTTGGAATTGATGACGTCATCTGAAAACCTAAAGGGCAAAGCCAATTAGTGTTTTTTTTTACTTTTCCCTTATTGAGGAGTTTTTTTTTTTTTTTTTTTTTGCAACAGAAATTAAAAATAGAGCTACGTTGGGTTTTTTGGTGCATGTAACTTTTTCATGCTTTTTTTTCCCGGGCTCTTTTTGATCTTTTTCTCCCCATGTAGGCTTCATATTTTTATAAGAGCAAGTTTCCCCCAAAAAATCCCCTGTTTTTTTTGGGTTTTTTTTTTGTGGCCAAATAAGGTTTTCAGAACCCTGGGGTGATTTTGATTTTACTATCGTAAAAAAAACACAGCTTCAGCCTTTTGTTTTTTTTTTTGTAGAATGAATAAAAAAAATGCAGAAAATTGGTGCAATGTTTTAACCTGCTCTTTTAAGCTCCCCTCGAGAAGGCCTTCTCGTCCCCCACAACAATTATGCTCCGGCCCTCATGTTTTTTTCAGTCGATGGGAGGGGAACAAAAGTGTGCATCACCTTACTGTCCCTGACATTCTTCTGTGGGTTTAGAACCTGGTTTTTTTTGGAAAACGATGGAAAATTTGTTTGTTTTTCAGAATGCGGCAGCGTTTTTTTTTTTTAACGCCTCGGTTTTTTTTGGAGTGTGGGGGGGAAAAGTTGGGGGCCCTGAGATGCCGCTGTAATTAAACACGAGTAAGTAATATTTTTTTTTTTTTTTTTTTTTTTTTAGGACCTTGACATATTTCCCCGCTTTCGTTTTACGTTTTGTTCCGCAGTGGACGTGAAAAACGATAGTCTTTTTTAACAGATTTTTCACACTCTGAGCTACCGAACAACAATAACCTTTTAACTAGATTCAATGCTTGTCTTCTTAAAGCCGGAGTTCAGAAAAAATCCACTGCGTGACATTTTTTTTAAACGCCTTTCGATGTGTAGTTTTTTTTTTTTTTTTTTATGGGCGGACTCAGAAAAAACTGGGGGGGGGTTTAGGAAAACCCGAGGACTGGTGGAGGGAACGAAGAAAAAAACAAACTTTAGCTCGCATCCTTTCCAGACCAGACTCATCGTTTTATAAAAGCTCAGATCCCTCTCAGCTGCGTTTATTCGGGTTGTTTAATCGTTTATGCTGATTTGTATGTCCTTTACAAAACTCTCAGATGGATTGTAAAACTTCAGCCAAACTTAAACTTCTTCTGTTGTCAGAAAGGAAACGCTTTTCCCCTAAGTATTTTTACTTTAGTGGTCTTTTAAAGTTGGTGTAACTGCTAAACTGACAGAAGAAAAAAGGAACATTGGCTATTTTAAACTTGCTCCAGGTAGGAGTTGACTTTGCATTGTTGTTTTAGTCATGAAGGAATTTATTACAAATATCCATTTGCTTTCCCCACTAAGTGGCGTTTTTTTTTTTTTTTTATTTTTTTTGCCTATTATTTTGGGTTTTTTGAATTTAAAAGGTCCCCCCCCCAGGTTTTTTTAATAAGGAACAAAACCCTGCCCTATTATCCCCTTAGAAATATTCCCCCCAAAAACACATAAACAAATCATAATGTTTAATATTTTTTAACATTTTAATTTTTGGAAGATCAAACATGCAACTAAATATACACCTCTGTGCACCTAAAGCTTTATTTCAGAATTAACCCTCAGGCCCAATAGTGTGATTTAGTAAAGTGTTGAGTCCTGTATGGCCAGTTTCACCTGTGACCCAGGTGTGCATGTTTTGCAGGACAGTCCCCCCCCCCATCCTCCTTGCATGGGTTTTTTTTTTTTTGTTGTTGGGTAGAAAAACCACAATTTTTTTTCAATGTAAAAATTTTTTTTTTTTGGTGGATTTTTTTTTTTGTGGGGGCAGGAAAAGGTAACGTTTGAAAATTCAGCGTGTTGCTTAAGTCTTTCAGCTTTTAAATGCATTCATCTGAATCAACAAGTAAATGTATTTCAACCAGTGTGCAGTACAATCGGCCCTTGTACCCACATAGATGTTTTAAAAATGACCCTGGGAAATGCTTTTTTTTTTTCTCTGGCTTTTTTTAAAAATCTTTAAAATTCACTTTAGGCTGGTTTCCCCCCCCCCCCCCCCCCTCATCGTGTTTTATAGATTTTTGACACTAGGTGTGTTGGTAAAAAAACCAAACTGTAAACCCTGAAGTAAATAAGCTGGGGCAACAAAAAGTTTGTTCACAGTAGACTTTTTTTTTTCTTTCCCTTTTTTGGAAAACTAAAACAGACACAACATTTTTCAATCAACTTTGTTTTTGTCTGGTGAGGAAATTATAAGCCCCCTCACCTTCGCTTTTTAGTTCTGAGCCAGTGCACAGTTCTTTATGTGTTTTGAGGCAGGTTTAAGCAAGTTCTCCTTTTGAGTCTGCAGACTGAGCACTGGATTCGTCACACATAAGACCATGAGTGTCACGTTGTTTAGTGTAAGCATTCTTTGCCAAAGAAATAATGTCTTTACCAGGAAAAAAAAAAAAAAACAGCAGAAGAGAAATACCGTCACATGATAAGCTATTCACACCCCACAACCACAAACATTAATGTATTTTATTAAGATTTTATTTGCTGGACAAACACAAAATAGAAAAAAACTGTAAAATGGAAGAAAAAAGGACATACAGTTTTCAAACAATTTCACAATTAGAAATCTGACAAGTGTGGCGTGTCTTGTGTTTTCATCCCCCTTTACTCTGACATCCATAAATTAAATGCAGTCAACCTGTTTTTAATTTAATCTCGGTTTAAATCCACCGGCTCTTTAAAGGCTTTTAAAAGTTTGAAAAGATTAGTGAACAAACAGCAAAATTCAGGTTCAGCTTATAAAGCAATATCAGTGTTTCCCCTGTCCTTATATTTTAGGGACACCCTCCCCCTTCAATGACCCCTTCCGCCCACCCTAGACATTAAGTTTAAAATTATTTTAAATTTCTTCTCTAAATAATGTAGATCACAGCAGAACCCATTTAAGGTTACCTTTCCTTTCTAAAACAGGTCTATTCATTGTCCTTTTATGAAACAAACAAAATGATCCTGTTATTTGTTATTTTCACAACACTATGTAATATCTGCCTCTACTATTTTCTGCTCTCTGTATCACTCGTGGCGGGGTTCTGCCCTGACGCGGAGACAAACTCGACACGTGCGCGCTCACAGGTGAAAAAAAGCCTTCGCCAGTAGACACAGACGGGTGCTGGAAAAGATGTTTGTAGCCACCTGCAGAACAAGCTGAAATATTGGGGTTTTTTAAATTGCCCCCAGAGTTGTCAGGATAGCAGCTCTCACTTGCCTCTGAGTACAGCTGCAGGCCAGTGAGTGGAGTAGGAATGTTCTGTTGAATATGCAGAAACCGATTAAATCAATCAATTGCCATATTGTTGTTATTAAAAGTAAACACATAAATAGCATCCATCTTTTAAACAGCAGCTGGGATTTCTGAGAAAACCGTGGACTTACCCTGAAAGGCACACCTTCCAGGTCTTTCCCCTTGCTCTCTGCTGTGCAACAGCCGTCCCTCCACAGCTTCTCCCCCACAGCAAAGCCTGTCGTAAACCGCAGCTTGCTTTTCGTCGTTGGTCTTCTTCTGTTTACCTTTTTTTGTTTTCTGAGCAGGTGACACTCGAGAAATTGGCAGTTTCCTGTAACATTAGGGTGTTTATCTGCCATTAGCAGAGCTGCAGTACACCGGCAATCTTTAGCTTTAACAACTCTAGGATTTGTGCGCGGGAGGAGTGTGAGCAGTGAGTACATGAGTGTGATTGACACTGCTAAGATTCCTCCTGGCTCTGATTGGTTGTTTCTGACCAGGAGCAGTGTATTTCTGTAAATGGCAGTAGGACCACTGAGAGAAGCCAGGGGAGCTAGATTTTTTTCACAGATTATGAGTGTCATATTGTGCAGTCAGGACGTAGTAACAGTTTTAACAAATATATAAGAAAATGCACTACATTTACAAAAGTTATCTACTGCAGCTTTATGTGTTTGTGTTGGTTAGTACCCCCCAAGACAACAGAGGAGAAACACTGAATATGTCAGTGTAACATCTCACATAGCTGTTGAAACTGCAAACCAACCAAGACATGGTAGCCAAGAGGTCCATGGTACCTCTGAAGAGACTGGATAATTACAAATACATGGCCCAGTAGGTCAAATAAAGTAAAGCCCACCGAATTTGGAGCTTTAAAGCTGTGAAATGCTAATTTTCTTATTTTTTTGTCCATCTTTGAAAGGACAGGAGATAAATGCTTATCACTCATTATGTTCTCATGGCCTCAAATAATGGACTTGTCTGTGCTTGTCCTGTTAGATCTCAGTGCTGCATTTGATACAGTCGATTACAAGATTTTCTTAGAAAGGCTGGAATGTGCTGTAGGGATCAGGGGAACAGCGCTAGGCTGGTTTTAATATCACTTGTCTGACAGATTCCAGTTTGTTCATGTAAATAATAAATCCTCTTCAAACTCCAGGGTTTCTTGTGGAGTGCCACAGGGCTCAGTACTTGAGTCAATTCTCTTAACCAAATGCTTCCAATTTATAGAATTTTCAAACAACATGGGATAAATTTCCACTGTTATGCTGATAATACTCAGCGTTATTTATCTATAAATCCTAATGAATCCAACTAGTTTGATAGACTACATGCATGTTTTAAATACAAAAAAAAAATAAAACAGAAAAAGACATAAAATTTTCTGCTTCTAAATTTAGACAAGACAGACGTTGTTGTTTTTGGACCGGAGTCTTTGGAAAAAGAAGCTGCTTAGTCAATCGATTAATTTGGATGGCCTTAAACTGGCTTTACCCCTCTTAGAACCGCCACCTTAACGTGGTGGAGGGGTTTGAGTGCTCAAATGATCCTAGAGGCTATGTTGTCTGGGGCTTAAATGCCCCTGGTAGAGTCTCCCATGGCAAACAGGCTCTAGATGATGGGTCAGACAAAGAGCGGTTCAAGAATCCTTCATGAGGACTAATATATCTAGGCACGTGACGTTGCCCGGTACGGCGGAGCCGGGGTCCCACCCTGGAGCCAGGCCTGGGGTCGGGACTCACCGGAGAGCACCTGGTAGCCGGGTTGCTCCTCGCGGGACCCGGCCGGGCTAAGCGCGAACGAGAGACGCGAGGCCATCCCCCAGTGGGCCCACCACCTGCAGGGGGAACCGTGAGGGAACGGTGCAAAGAGGATTGGGTGGCGGACGAAGGTGGAGACCTCAGCGGCCCGATCCCCGGATGCTTAGGCTGGCTCTAGGGACGTGGAATGTTACCTCGCTCGGGGGGAAGGAGCCTGAGCTTGTACGGGAGGTCGAGAGATATCGACTAGAAATATTCGGGCTCACCTCCACGCACAGCGTGGGCTCTGGAACCCATCTACTTGAGAGGGGCTGGACTCTCTTCTACTCTGGAGTGCCCCCCAGCTCAGCTGTCTCGTGTTGGGGTTTACCCCGGTGGATGAGAGGGTTGCATCCCTGCGCCTTCGGGCTGGGGATAGGTCTCTGACTGTCGTTTCGGCCTATGGGCCGAGCGGTAGCGCGGAGTATACGGCCTTCTTGGTGTCCCTGTCGGGGGTGCTGGATAGTGCCCCTCCCTGGGACTCCATTATTCTGCTGGGGGACTTCAACGCCCACGTGGGAAACGACAGTGACACCTGGAGAGGCGTGATCGAGAGGAATGGCCTCCCCGATCTGAATCCGAGTGGTGCTTTGTTATTGGACTTCTGTGCTAGTCACGGATTGTCCATAATGAACACCGTGTTCAAACATAAGGGTGTCCATCAGTGCACTTGGCACCAGGACATCCTAGGCAGGAGGTCAATGATCGACTTTGTTGTCATATCATCAGACCTTCGGCCGCATGTTTTGGACACTCGGGGGAAGAGAGGGGCTGAGCTGTCTACTGATCACCACCTGGTGGTGAGTTGGATCCGCTGGAGGAGGAGAAACCTGACAGACTTGGCAGGCCCAAGCGCATAATGGGTTTGCTGGGAACGCCTGGTGGAGCCCTCGGCTAGGGATGTATTCAACTCCCCAGCTTTGACCGTTTTCCGGGGGGATGTTGGAGACATAGAGTTTCGAGTGGACCATTTTTTCCCCGCATCTATTGCCCCAAGCTGCTGCCTGTAGTTGGGGCCCGTAAGGTCGGGGTGCCTGTCGCGGCGCAATCCCAAAACCCGGTGGTGGACACCGGCAGTAAGGGATGCTGTCCAAAGCTGAAAAAGGGATCCCTTCGGCTGTGGTTAGCTTTTGGGACTCCTGTGGCGGCTGACGGGTACCGTGAGGCCAAGGTGCTGCAGCCCGGGCTGTGGCAGAGGAAAAAACTGGGGCCGGGAGGAGTTCGTGAGCCATGGAGAAGGACTACCGGTCGGCCTCGAAGCGATTCTGGGCAAACCGTCCGGCGCCTCAGGAGGGGAAAGCAGTGCTTCGCCAACACTGTTTATAGTGGGGTGGGAGGCTGCTGACCTCGACTGGGGCATTATCGGGCGGTGGAAGGAGTACTTTGACGATCTCCTCAATCCTGCCAAAACGCATTCCCTGGTGGGAAAAAAGGCGGGGGGGTTCGGGGTTGGCCTTTCATCACCCAGGCTGAAGTCACCGAGGGGTTAAAAAAACCCGCGGTTTGGCAAGGCTTTGGGGGGGAGATGAGATCCCCCGAGTAAAACCTCTAAATCTCTGGATGTTGTGGGTGTCAGGTTGACACGCCTCTTCAACATCGCATGGCGGGTTGGGGGCGTGCCTCTGGAGTGGCAGACTGGGGTGGTGGGCCCCTTCATAAAAGGTTCCAAATTTGGGTTTCCCAAATACAGGGATCCACTCCTCAGCCTCCCTGGTAAGCCTACCCAGGGTATTGGAGAAGGGGTCCAGCCGATAGTCGAACCTCGGCTTTCAGGAGGAGCGTGGGTTTTCGTCCTGGCCGTGGGAAAACTGGACCCTCTATACCCTCTAAGGGTACTCGAGGGCTCATGGGGGTTTTTCCCAACCGGTTCACATGTGTTTTGGGACCTGGAGAAGGCATTCGACTGTGTCCCTCGTGATGCCTTTTGGGGGGTGCTCCAGGAGTATGGAATAGGGGGTCCTTCCTCAAGTGGAGGAGTTCAAGTATCTCGGGGTCTCGAGTGAGGGAAGAATGGTGAATCGGTGCGGCTGCCATAGTAATGGGAGCACTGTGCCGGTCCGTTGTGGTGAAGAGAGAGCTAAGCCGAAAAGCGAAGGTCTTTACCGGTCGGTCTACGTTCCCACCCTCACCTATGGCCATGAACTTTGGGGGCATGACCAAAGAAAAAGGATCGTGGATCAAACGGCTGAATGAGCTTCTCCGTAGGGTGGCCGGACACTCCCTTAAAAATAGGGTGAGGAGCTCGTCCATCCGGGAGGGGCTTGGAGTACAGCCGCTGCTCCTCCACATCGAGAGGAGCCAGTTGAGGTGGCTCGGGCATCTATACCGGATGCCTCCTGGACGCCTTCCTCGGGAGGTGTTCCAGGCACGTCCCACCGGGAGGAGGCCCAGGGGACGGCCCAGGACAAAGCTGGGGACTATGTCCTCCCCTGGCCTGGGAACGCCTTTTGGGCTCCCCCCGGAGGAGCTGGAGGAGGTGTCTGGGGAGAGGGCGTCTGGGTGTCTCTGCTGAGTCTGCTGCCCCTGCGACCCGGTCCCGGATAACGGAAGACGACGAATACAAGTAAACTGGCTTTAGCTAATAGTTTATCACCAGGACGTGCTATCTAAATCCCATATTAAACAGGTTTCTAGGATTTCCTTTTTCCAACTTCGGAATATTTCCAAAGTTAGAAATGTCCTGTCCAGGAGTGACGCTGAAAAACTAGTCCATGCATTTGTTACTTCAAGGCTGGACTCCTGTACAGTTAATAGCCTTTAGTTGATCCAAAACGCTGCAGCAAGACTTCTGAAGAAAATTAAAAAGAGAGATTTCTCATATCTTAGCTTCTCTTCATTGACTCCCTGTTAAATCCAGAATAGGATTTAAAATTCTCCTTCTCACATATGAAGCCCTTAATAATCAAGCTCCACTCATACAGCTGATTGTTCCATATATTCCTAACAGAGCACTTCGTCCTCAGACTACAGGTTTACTGGTGGTTCCTAGAGTTTCTAAAAGTAGAACGGGAGGCACATCTTTTAGTTATCAGGCTCCTCTCATGTGGAACTAACGCCCAGTTTTAGTCCGTGAGGCAGACACCCTGTCTACTTTTAAGGCTAGGCTTAAAACTTTCATTTTCAATAACAGTAAGTGGCTTACAGTTGGTATGCTGAACTATCTCTGTAGTTATGCTGCTATAGGTTTAGGCTGCTAGAGGACATAATTACCACTTTACCTCACTCTGCAACATTCTCATAATAATCATAATAATCATCTTTATTAGTCATTGCACATGTACATTACAAAGAAATTTGTCCTCTGCATTTAACCCATCCCTTATAGGGAGGCAGTGGGCTGCCATTGTGCAGCGCCCGAGGAGCATTCTGGGGCTAAGGGTCTTGCTCAGGGACCCAGAGTGGCAATCTGTGGGATACCCCCCCCCCCCCCCCCCCCCCTTGTGTCCCCTCCGGAACACAAACCTCCTCCTCTAACCACTAGGCCACCACTCCTTACATTCTCAAGCTACATCTAGCCTGGCTCTGTGCTTGGCTGTGACACCATCCTGGAAGGGGGCACTGGCTAAGCTACTACTCCCAACAATTTAGAGCTCACCTTTTACAGATGATACACTTGGCCCTGTCTTTAGGTGTTTAACAATGTTTCTGTCATAGACATAGCTGCTGGCTGAGCTTCTACTGTGACCAACTGTATGTGCTGTCTTTTATACTCTACACTTGAAAGCTTGCTTAGAGTCTATTTGCTTAGCTCTTTTTCTCTTCTAGATGAAGCCACTGAAGGAGCTACTACTACCTTTAACGCTTCACTTTTCTTTCACTGATCTTTTGGATCAGTGCTTCTGTGTTCTTTTTGCATCTGCCATGTTCTCTCAAACTCCCAGTGGGTTGTGGCAGATGGCCGCTCACACTGAGCCTGGTTCTGCTGGAGGTTTCTTCCTGTTAAAGGGCAGTTTTCCTTTCCACTGTTGCCACATGCATGCTCAGTATGAGGGATTGCTGCAAAGTCAACCACACAATGCAAGCAACTGTCCAGGAGGAGTTGATGCTGCAAGTCAGTAACTTGATGCAATCTGCCGGGTTTCCTTAGAAAACTTTTAAACCAACTTGAATGACAAACTGAATTTGACTGCATTGTGTGAAAACTAGCATCAGATGGAATGTATGTACTTGACTTGGAATCTGTATGATTCGATTATTGACTCGTAAAGTGCCTTGAGACGACAAATGTTGTGAATTGGTGCTATATAAATAAACTGAACTGAATTGAATTCAGTTATAGGGTAGTTATAGATGGGGTAAGAGAATAAGAGAATCTTGTAATTAAGTACATATTTTTGATTTAGTTTGAAAGTTAGTAAAATCGTATCTTTTTATTTTCTTTCTTTAATATATTGTCTTTAAAACATCTTCTAATCCAACATGCAGCTCTTTTCAAACACAGCCTCATCTGTAAAATGTTTGACCACATCAGCTGTGTAACACGAGGAGCTTGTGATTATCTTACATCAGAGTGGAAGTGCTTTTTTTATAAATAAAAATCTGATCTTTTGTTCATGTTGCAGCTCTTCAGATCTCTAAAACGTTTAGCACAATCGCAGATGGTGTTCCCACTGTCATTTCCTGTCTGCTATCCAGTCTGCTGTGAGCTTGTTTTCTCTTTAACCTGATTTAAGTTGGAAAAGCTGTGACATAATCACACATTTCCTGTTCTTGGAAGTACAGTAGATGTTCTGCTATATTTCAATCTCAATTCTTAGTTCCTCTTTCACTGTCTCAGATACACACACACACACTCCTTTTCTGTTGCCCTGTTTCCATGGGAATAGCCATTCATAAACATTTACCCACACACCACACAAAAAGCCCCATACACACCCTTATTTTCTTACTATTAGCTGTGTCCTCGTTTCTCATATGTCATCCTGTTGATCAGTAGGTAGTTTCATCTTTATGTGATATATAGGCTATTTTTGATGGTAATGATACAGATTCGTTTTGTGTTTGAGTCGTTTTTTCTTTGTAATTATGGCTTGTCTCCTTCCTCTGTGATTAGATTCACATTGCGACAATTTGCACGGTCAGATTATTTATCTACCATACTTCTTCAGATATTGAAACTGCGCCACTCGGCTGTGTTACATCATGTTTGGCTATAGTAAGTGTTAATTCTGTGCTTGCTTAGAAATCTAGTGGTCTATTGGTAGGGGTCTTGTTATTCCCTTAGGGAAAACTGAAACATATCATGGAGCCTCCATATAGTGATATGATCCACGCCTCTAAAATGGCTAGCCTGAGCACCTCAGAATTTCGGTGAGAGTAAATATAATGTATCTTTTTGTCATGGAAGTAGCATAATTTCAGCCAAAAAACAAAAATCTAACTTTTTATTTTAATTATTAAATTTTGGCAAAGTATGACTTCTTGTGCCCCAGGGGTATAAAATATGACACAGCACAGTGGTCCAATTCTCTTGGAAACTCATCAAAATGGAAAAGACAAGAGAACATGTCATTCAAAGAGACTAGATGTCTGTTGATCATTGTAAGTCAGGAAATGGCTTCAAGAAAAGCTGCTCATATGACAATGTATTCTAAACGTTTGACTGAAAGTAGCCACCTTTGGCATATACAACAGCTGAACACACTTGTGGCCGTCTTTCTACAATAGAAATCAAATGTTCTTCAAAAGGTTCTTCCCAAATTTGTTGCAGAAGTTCCCACAAATGTGTGTCACCTGTAGGTTTCTTTGTTTTCAGTCTTCTGGCCAGTTCGTCCCAAACCAGCTTGATGGGGTTTAGGTCTGGAGACTGTGCTGGTCACTCCATGTTTTCAAGCTTACCATCTCGTTCTTTTTTCCTGAGGCAGTTCTGCCTCATACCAGGCGCACACCCCCCCCCCTCCACGTTTGACAGTTCACCTATTCGACGATGTACAGATCCAGCGTGATAAACCAAAGATTTCAAAATTAGATTCATCAGTCCATAATACTTTCTTCCAGTCTTCAGTAGTCCAATGGTGGTGTTTCATGGCCAAGGCGCAAGCCCCTTTGTCTTATTCTGATGTCCTAGCAAAGGCTTTCTTGATGCAGCCCGTCCTGTTAAACCTGCAGCTCGAAGTCTTCATAGTTGAAACTGAGACTTACTACGACTACTGTTAAGCTGTGCTCGAGGCTGTTGTCTCAGAAACCTGTCGTCCGATTTAGTCGTGGCTTTGGGTTTGCCAGACCTCTTCCTGTTAGTTTCCCCCAGTTTCTGAATGCCTTTTGATGGTGAAGAAAACTGTACTCGCCGACATCTTGACTTTCTTTGCGATTTCTCTGTTGGCAAGAGTTACATTTTAAAGTGTTATGATGGTCTGTCTCCCCTCCAATGTTAATTGCCTTTTTCTTGCCATTTTTGTAGCAACACACTACTTTATGCAGTACAATACTGTTCAACTGATGCTCACGAGGGTATGTTACCACAGTGTGTTCCAACACTGCTTTTATGCAGACTGAGGGGGTTGTAAGCAATCAATAAAAGTTGGAACAACTGTAGGAATTAGTAGCACCAGCTTTCAAGGCTTGATCATTGCGGCAGAACAGCTTTAATTTCATATTCCCTGAAAAATACTTTTTTGTATAATTCTGAAATGGATTATTTTTCATTTTTTGGGAACCTTATCCTTTTTTTGACCTCTGGCAGTTCAGCACTTACCTTTGTACCATTTCAAGCTATTCATTGGACTTAAACAACTTGAATTGCAATAAATAACTGGAAAAATTGTGAAGTTCTAAAACTTTTGACCAGTAGTATATTGTTGGTAACAAACTTGTATACCTGAATAACATTCACAATAGAGAAAACAAAAATAAAACTTAAATACTAGTAATAATAACAGTAAAAACAATAACAGTGTCATCCTAATTACGCTAGTAATTATTTGATTTTGTATAGCCTAATACAAAAGTGAAATTGGTATAAACTGTAATTTATGACAATAAAAATAGTGGTGGAAAACAAAAACAAAAATCCTAATTATAATAATAATAATAATAATATGGATAGTATAAATAAATTCTTAAAAATGAGGAAAAAAATCTTGTAGTGCACAGTTTGAACATACTTTTCCAAGAATATGATAATAATAAATCTTTATTGTCACTGTAACAAGAACAATAAAAAACAATAACTTATAAAAACAAGATTTATCATCATTGTGTTATTGTAATATTATTAAAATTTACTTCTCCACCTTTTTTCAGACAGCTGACAGGCAATGCTTGGCAAGAGGTTGAGGAGGGGCATGACTGCGTTGCTCCATCCATATAGCTGGAAAAAACTGCAGTCGATGTCTACTTTTTGCACAGCTTTACCCCAAATGTGTTTCTTCTGTAATGAACTTTGGGTTCCACCGATTGTATCAGTTATGCTACAAATAACTGGTTGAAGATGATGGTTGTGTTTTGAGTGTTGAGCAAAACTGATATCATCTTTTCACTCATGTTGCCAGAACAAAAATCTGCTGTATTTAGAACCAAAATGTGACTTTAAAATCAAACCCTCCAAGACTTAACCAGTATAAAGAGTCTGATCTTTGTTCTATTCTATGATATCAAATGTTTTGGCTTTTTTTTTTTTTTCATTTGGTAGGGTAGCTGGAAATTTCTGCGACAGCACTATGGCCAGTCCAGAGGACATGATCGAGCCAACGGCTGTGTGCTCATTTGTACCCCCCCTTAGCAGGAGGCGCTTCTTGCATGATCACCACGATCTGAGTCCAGATGAATTAGATGGCCTCATAAAAAGTAGTGGTAAGAAAAAATAAGACCTAATGTATAAGCTGGCTGCTGAGGAAGGCTTTTTGCTAGATGACAACTCTAAACATTTTTCTTTTATTCATCTGCATTTCAGAGGGCCGTCCTTTCACAGTAGTTCATCATCTGCCTGAAGTTAAAGATACTGGTGTACCTTACTTAATGACTGGTACTCCTATTACATGCAAGGTGGACAACACAGAGAAATACACCACCCGCTCAAAGGTACATCTTTTAATACTCTTTTTGTTGTATCTAAGAAACCATTTTCATATCTTTGTTCACTAGGTGGTAAAATGCTACTGGTACCTATGACGGAATAAATGTAGGGTTTGTGAAAGGATACACATTTATTTTTAATAACTCACTCATAACATGTAAGGTGGAAAAAACAGGGTGAAAAGAAAGTATGCCTATAGGATACCCATTGTTTTCTCTGACCCCAGAAACTCAAAAATGTTCTTTATACATATTCTACCTGCTGTATTTATATCATTTCTATATCTTTTTTCTTTATCTTTTTGAACTGTCTCTCTATCTTTCTTTCTGTCTCTCTTTATTACATCTTTTAACTGTTTCTGTCTCTTTCCATCTTTCAGTCTTTATCTATTGTCTTTCTTTCCTTCTCCATCCAACCATCCATCCATCCATCCAGTATGTATTAATTTACCAAGCTCAGTGTTATAAAGCTAGGGGCGTTATTTCACCTCCGACAGCCAAGCCAGGTCAAAACCTTTTATCCGGTGGTGACTGGACTTTAGCTGCATGCCAGGGGCAGGGCATGAAACACTTCGGCTATTTTGTGTACTTGTACCTTTGCCATATGTACCAGGAGTAGGAGAGTTGGGGGGGGGGACGCTAGTTATTAGATGGTCCCGTTACACTATCTGAATCAGGTTAAGGTGTTTGACCTTTGACTAGGCCATTGCAATGTATTATTTTCTTTTCAAATAATTCTGTTGTGAATGTGTGGCTGTGTTAGAGATCATTGTCTTATTAATGACCTAAAGTTTGACCAAGCTTGGGTGCCAGACAGATTTGACTCAAAAAATGTTTCGTTATATTCGAGGTGTTTCTTGTTGATTGATATACTTCTGGGGCTCCAACACTAGCTCATTACACCACCTCTACACCAACCTGTATTACATTTGGTATATGGTGTTTTTCCTGTATCGGGTTTTCAGATTTCTGGTTAATGTTTGATTTAGTTTTAGTTGAATGACTTTAAAAGCTTTGATTATTTTTCTCACGGCTTGGCATGAGTGTGCTATGCTTTTCCTCCTAAGCTCTAGGAGTCTAAGTGTAGGGTGTAGTTGCATAAAAGTGATTTTACTATGAGAAATTTATACATTTCACATTTACCTCTTGTTTAAATTTTGAAGTGAATAAAACCCATGGATAACAGTTTAAACTCTTATGAAAAGTGCAGATTAGAACTACTAAACAATTTAAGATAAATATAAATATTTTTTTATTAATACAAAAGTAACTGTGATAATATTGGATGTTAAGCTGTAAATCATGTAACATTCTGTGCTCTCTTTTTTGTCCTTTCTTTAGTATGTAATGTTTGTTATTTATAGGCCCATTGTTCTAATTTACATAATTAGAATATTATGCCTCCAGGTGGTGGTAGGAACCCTGTACACACTACGATTAACTCATGGAAACTTCCACTGGGAAGTGAAGCGGAAGTACAAGCACTTTCAGGAGCTTCACCGAGAGCTTTATAAACACAAGATGATGCTTCACTATCTGCCTCTTGGAAGGTCTGTATCTCTGCTGATGTCTGCCATCTAAATCAGCCTCCCATTCACTGGGATGTGCGTTTGAAATCTGAGTGATGTGCTGTTTTGAGTTTTTAATCTTAGTCCTGCCCAGCACAGGTTACTTTGAATATTCAGATTCTTTTTGTTTTTTCCAAAGGTTTGCAAAGGACAGGCAGCAGCTGATGATTGTCTCAGAGGAAATGCCCACCCTACAAGGGACAGAACGCACCAGAAGAACCTCAAGCAAAATGGTACCCAGGATTCAAAATCTTCTAAAGGATCTCTTTGATTTCACTTCAGTGCTCATAATCCTGATTTTATTTTTTCCACGTTGTTGTCATGTTACAACCACAAACTTCATTGTTTTTGTAGGGATTTTATAGACCAGGAGTCAGGAAGTCATTTACGCCCTTGTTCCTTCTAAATAAAATGTATCTAGAGTCGCAAAATCTACGCAACCCTTCAAAAAAAGTCTTTATGAAAACGTTCTAAATGTTTGTACAGTTAAAAGTAACCAGAGTTTTGCTTAAAATATCGAGGCTGATAAGCTACCACAAAGAAGTGCATCACTGTGAAGTGGAATGAAAATTATCCGTTTTTTTATTGTTTACTGTTTTACAGATAAAATCTAAAAAGTGCAGCATGCCTTTGTATTTAGTCCCGTGTGTCAATACTAAAGAACCACCTTACGCTTCAGTTCCAGCTGTAAGGCTTTGGGAGTAGGCTTCTACTAGCTCCGCCCATTGCCTAAGCTTCCCCACAGCATCATGCTAACACCGCCGTGTTTGATCATGGGTATGGTGTATTCAGGGTGTTGTACAGTGTTATGTTTCATTCAGACATAGTATTTCACATAAAGGCCAAGTATTCAAGGCTGTTCTCATCAGACCAGAAGACCAAGCCCCACATGTTGATGTATCACATAACTTTTTATTGCTTTCTTTCTGCCACTCTTGAGGGTAGAGCTGCATTATATATTGAATTACAATCATTGTCGCCACAAATGGCCCGCGGGTCAACATTGGACACCCCTGGTTTAATACATAAAATCTCAGTTAAATGCATTGAAGTTTGCAGTCATAACATGACAAAATGTAAAACATGTAGGTTGGCTGCATATTGCAAGATACTGTAGTTCTCATACATTCTTGTCTTAAACATAAAAAGCAAAATCTACAAACTTCTAGCTTATTCTTGGACAGAAATGTAATAAATGTTATTCTCTTACTGTACTTAACAACTGTCACTTATTTAACTACTTTATCCAATTCAGAAATACCTTGAGGAGTACCTAAATGATCTGCTGGAAAATGCATTCTGTAGAAATGATCACAGCATGGTAAATTCCTAAAAAAAAAACATTTTTTGACGTATTCAGTGTTGTTACACAGTCTGCCATCAAATTCCATGACTAAATTCCCTTTGTCTTTCTCAGCTTGAATTCCTCTCAGTCAGTGCCCTTTCCTTTGTCACTGATCTGGGACCCAAAGGCCTGTAAGAAAGAAAATATGTGTGTAAATTAAAGAAAGACTCTTCAGGAGATGACTGAATGGTAAAGGCTTATTGTGATGTACATGTGGGTTTGTCTTAGAGAGGGGCCGATAATGAAGAGGTCGGGCGGTCACCGGATTCTGGGTCTGAACTGCATCGGCCACCATCAGGTCTGTTTTCGCTGGTCACACCGCTGGTTGGTGGTCAAAGACTCCTTCCTCTTGTACATGAGCCGAGACAACACTGAAATCAACTTTGTGCTGCTTTTTGATTCAACGTTTGATGTAAAAGTGGGTCATGCTCACACAGGGACAAAGTATGGAGTCTGCATTGAGAACTACACAAGGTATGCCTGCTTTGCGTTTTTAGTAAGCCCAGATTTGAGAGTATTTTTGCTGGTTTTAATACACTCCTGGGATTTTTTTTTCAGGAATTTGATAATCAAGTGTAGCAGCTACAGACAAAGTCAGTGGTGGAGCCATGAAATAAAACGGCTGGCTCAGTCCTGTGACTTTCTGAAAGAGCACCGCTTTAGAGGATTTGCTCCACCGCGAGAAGACACTCTTACTAAATGGTCTGGACCCTGATCCACACATAACTCCAACAAATTCAATCAACTTTTGTCTTTCCTCTCAAGTAACAGTTAAAGTTTTTATGGTTTATTTGCTTTCATTTAAGGTATGTGAATGGGAAAGACTACTTTACAGACCTGGCTGATGCCCTTGAACAAGCTAAGGAGGAGATTTTCATCACAGATTGGTGGTAAGAGAATATTCTGATTTACCCAAACACAAATGCTTATATTTATTCTCTTTTAGCCCTTGCACATTTTATCATTTTTTAAACCACAAACTTCTATGTGTTTTTATTGAGATTTTACGTTATGGACTTACCCAATGTAGTGCACAGTTGAGGACAGAAAATTATTTTTTTTCAACCATTTTTTTATAAAGCAAAATCTTCACCTTCTACTCTGATACCCCTGAATAAAATTCAGTGCAGCCAATTGCATTTCTAAGCCACTTAATTATTAAATAGGGTCCAACTGTGTGCAATTTAATCCTGAAAGAAAACCTGTTAGAGGCTGTAAAAGACTTGAGTCTGAGGCAGAAGTTCACCTTCCAGTGGGTGATTGGCCTTAAAGGAGACATACATGCTTTTAAATCCTTCCTTTTTACATTTACAACATTCAGTTGTGGTCTATATAAAGTGGAACTGCAATGATTTGGTCTGAATTCCTTGTAATTGTAGCTCCACAGGCCCCTTTTTTACCCCTGTTCTGATTTGTGTCTGAGAGCAACTCATTTTGGTGCAGTTTCTTTAAATGCGTTTGAGGCCCTTCATACCCCGCCCGCCCTCAAGGTCAAAGAGTGCTGCATTTAACCTGTTCGACCATTTTTGTTGTTTGATAACAAATATCTAGCGGCGGAGAAAGTAGACAAACAGCAAAAACAATGTAATAATATTATGCAAAACACACAGTACTGTTATGTCTTCAAGGAGCCAAACGCAGCACACACCACTAACATAAGCAGAAGGCACGAATGTATCCTCTTGCAGCGTCGGCATATTTCAGCTTGGACTACAAAATCACAGCGAGAAATAAATAAGGCGATACGCGAAATTCATGAGCCACAAGTCCATGACCTTATATAGCTGTTCTGCAGCAAATACTGTGACGTAACAGTTGGAAAAACATAACAAATTAGAGAGAAAACTGAACTGACTGAAAAATATAAATATATAGATATCTTCGCAAAACCTGGAGAGACTAAATTCAACTTTTCTGCACTTCTACAGACTCCATGTACACAACAAAATGTATTTAGGGGTTAAAAAAAGTACTCGTACTCGTCGTCTTCCACTTATCCGGAACCGGGTCGCGGGGGCAGCAGACTCAGTAGAGACACCCAGACGTCCCTCTCCCCAGACACCTCCTCCAGCTCCTCCGGGGGGAGCCCAAGGCGTTCCCAGGCCAGCCGAGAGACATAGCCCCTCCAGCGTGTCCTGGGCTGTCCCCTGGGCCTCCTCCCGGTGGGACATGCCTGGAACACCTCCCGAGGAAGGCGTCCAGGAGGCATCCGGAATAGATGCCCGAGCCACCTCAACTGGCTCCTCTCGATGTGGAGGAGCAGCGGCTCTACTCCGACCCCCTCCCGAATGGCCGAGCTCCTCACCCTATCTCTAAGGGAGTGCCCGGCCACCCTATGGAGGAAGCTCATATCAGCCGCTTGTATCCGGGATCTCGTTCTTTCGGTCATGACCCAAAGTTCATGGCCATAGGTGAGGGTAGGAACGTAGACCGACCGGTAAATCGAGAGCTTCACTTTTCGGCTCAGCTCTCTCTTCACCACAACGGACCGGCACAGCGCCCCCATTACTGCGGCAGCCGCACCGACCCGTCTGTCGATCTCCCGCTCCATTCTTCCCTCACTCGTGAACAAGACCCCGAGATACTTGAACTCCTCCACTTGAGGCAGGAACTCCCATCCAACCTGAGGAGGACAAGCCATCCTTTTCCGGTTGAGTACCGTGGCCTCTGACTTGGAGGAGCTGATCTTCATCCCAGCCGCTTCACACTCGGCTGCGAACCGCCCCAGCGCATGCTGTAGGTCTTGGCTAGAGGGGGCCAGCAGGACCACGTCATCTGCAAAAAGAAGAGACGAAATCCACTGGTCCCCGAACCAGATCCCCTCCGGCCCTTGGCTGTGTCTAGAAATCCTGTCCATGAAAGTTATGAACAGGACCGGTGACAAAGGGCAGCCCTGCCGGAGTCCAACATGCACCGGGAACAGGTCCGACTTAGCGCCGGCAATGCGGACCAAACTCCTGCTCCGCTCGTACAGGGACCGGATGGCCCCTAATAAAGGGCCTCCGATTCCATACTCCTGGCGCACCCCCCACAAGGCATCACGAGGGACACAGTCGAATGCCTTCTCCAGGTCCACAAAACACATGTGAACCGGTTGGGCAACCTCCCATGAGCCCTCGAGTACCCTGTAGAGGGTATAGAGCTGGTCCAGTGTTCCACGGCCGGGACGAAAACCACACTGCTTCTCCTGAAGCCGAGGTTCGACTATCGGCCGGACTCTCCTCTCCAGTGGAAAAAGTGCATATGTCCCCTTTAAACATGCAGCAAGAGTACCAATGGTTTAGATTAAAGTATATTCATCAGTATTAGAATGGGCCAGTCAAAGTCCAAGCCTAAATCCATTTATGAATCTGTAACAACAGTTGCAAATGTATGTACACAGATGTTCCATTCGGTCTGAGTGAGGTTCAGCCATTTTGCATTGCTACAGACAAAGGTCTTAAGATGTAGAAAGCTGGTACCAACATACCCCAAAATACTTGCAGCTACAGTTTTAGCAAAACTTGGTTCTACAAAGGGTTCACTCAGGGGAACTGAATATATATTTTATTTCACTTTGCAGTTGAGCAAAGTGAAAGAAGTTGGTTGTCACATGACAAAAAGAAGAAAAGTTCAAAGGACTTTGGCAACGCACTGTATAGTAAAGCCTGTATTTTAAAGGTCAGTAGAATACAGTATATTTTTTGTTTCTGATTTGTAATCTCTATCAGGCTCAGCCCTGAAATCTTCCTAAAGAGACCCGCCACTGACAACCACTGGAGACTGGATGAAATACTTAAACGGAAAGCAGTAGGGAGTCGCTTTGTCTTACTAAAGATTAATGTGGTTATTTTAACGTAAACCCGGCTGTTTTGTTTCAAAACCACATAGCTTCTTGTTATGTCTGCAGGAACAAGGTGTCAAAGTATGTGTACTGCTTTACAAGGAGGTGGAGGTGGCGCTTGGTATCAATAGTGACTACAGCAAGAGGACTCTGATGAACATCCACCCAAACATCAAGGTCTGTGATCTCCCAGGGGTAAACCGAGTTTCAGAGTTACATCTGTCTGTTGTGCTTGACTAACGGTTAGGTCCCCTGTAATCTATCAGGTGATGCGACATCCGGACCACGTCTCATCTGTGGTGATCCTGTGGGCTCATCATGAAAAGATGGTGGCCATTGACCAAACTGTGGCCTTTGTAGGGGGAATTGACCTGGCGTTTGGCAGGTGGGATGACAGACGGTATCGGCTGGTTGACTTGGGTCAGGCAGTGACGTTAAATGGGAAACCAGAAAAGCAGCCAAACAAAGATGCAACTGTAAGGATGCATCATATTGGTGTTGTTGCATTTCATGTATCAGTGTGTGTTTGGTAAGCCAGCCTTAAAATGCTGCAGAAATTTAACTGTGACTATGTTAAACAGGACAATCGTGCACCTGATGGCCAAAACACAGATAACCAAACAGAAAAGGACCCAACTAATCTGGCTGGTAACACTAAACTGTGGCTTGGCAAGGACTACAGCAACTTCATTAAAAAAGACTGGACCCTATTGGACAAGCCATTTGAAGGTACTCTAAACCTCTTTCACTGAATTATGTATGGCTCTAAAGCATTTGCTCACCAATGTTAAAATGGCAGGTTTTTGTGATGTAAAAAATAAGGCAGTGTTGTTTTTATGCCTCTTACCTTTCAGCATTGGGTCCCATGAATGTAAATTCGGTTCTCAGACCATAATATGTTTTTCCACAAGCTTTTACAATACAAGTTGGCCAGTATTTTCCAGAAATTCCTTCGAATGTTGTTGTCAGCCTCTTGGCAGCATCCCCGATCATTTTCAAACAAATTTGTTTGCTTTTTAGTACAGTTGGAATTCTAAAATGGGTGTGCACAGTTATGAGATCCACTGTAAAAACACAGAGGGCATCTGAGCAAGAAGATGACAGGAATACCTTTTGGTTCTGATGTTTTTGTCAGATAACATCGACCGCACTAAAGTTCCTCGCATGCCTTGGCGTGACCTGTCTGCAGCTATGCATGGCAAAGGTGCCAGGGATGTCGCCCGGCATTTTATCCAGCGCTGGAATTTCGCAAAGGTAAGGTTTTACAGTTGTTACAACATATGGAGATTTTTTATCCCAGTTATTTTAGAGAGAACGCCTGTAACAGATGCTTGGGAACTACATTGTATTACTGGACTTTCCAGAGCATCTAATGAAGTAAATGTATGATTTTTCTGTGATTACTAAAAAAAAAAGGAAAAGTAATGTGGAAGTAAACTTGACTACAATATAGATTTTGTGTAATTCTTTATTGATTTTGATTCCAGCCATTAAATGGTAATTTCTTCCTTAGATCTTCAAGATCAAGTACAAGGATAACTTCTACCCCTACCTTCTCCCTAAGTCTCACACTACGGCAGATTCGCTACCATTTACTGTGCCTGGGTCCCAGAAAGCCAAGGTTCAGGTACTTGATTACACGCACACACACACACACACACACAAACACACACACGTTACACAAGGCTGACACGTGCAAACCTTTTGCAAATACATCCAGCGTTTATTGGCCTCAGAAAACCGTTAGAAGCTGTCCTGCAGAAGCATCACTGTTGGTGTAGTTCATTCCAGGTCTGCCAGGAGGTCTACTCTCTGCGGGAATTTTCCTGAAAAACGTCCAAAGGGATTTGCTAGGAAGGCATCCTTATCAGATGGTTGGACCCTATCTTATGACCTACAGAGGAAAGTCGTTTCAACCAGTTGTACTATTTAATTTCCCTTTGGGATTAATAAAATATTTTTGAATTGAATTTGAATTTAAAGATATTGTTCTTTCAGTCATGATCCATATTTCATGAGCATAGGCAGCTTAACACTTGGCTGTGAATCGCTCCAGTGCATGTTGAAGATCATGGCTTGAAGGCACCAACAAAACATCATCTGCAAAACGGACAGATAAGGACCCTGAGGATCCGAAACCAGACACCTTCCTCTCCAACTATGCCTTGAGATCATGTCTTTGTGTACCATGAACAGGATATCAGGGACAAGGGGCAGGTCTAGCAAAGTTCAAGCTGCATTATGTGCAAACTTGATTTTTGTGCCGAGAATCCAGAAACCGTTCTTGCTTTGGCTATGCGAGGACCCGATTGCCATTAAATGCAACCCAGGTATCCTACTCCTGCATCTTCCCCACAAAAACCCTTGAGAGACATGGTCAGAAGCCTTTTCCAGATCCAAAAACACATGTGGCTAAGACGAGTAAACTTCTGTGACCCCCTTAGTAATTTGGGGGTAAAGATCTGATCAGCAGTTCCATGGCCAGGGCAGAGCCTACACTCCTCCTCCTCCTAAATCCAAGATTTGACCATTTCTTTTTAAACACCCAAGAGTAAACTTTCTAAGGAAGCCGGAGAAGTGTGATCCCGTGCTAACTGGAACTACTCTGTCATGGCTATAGGCAAACCTTGCCTGGACTAGGGATACCCGGGCACCCTTCTGGAGCCAGGCCAAGGGGGGGGGGGGCCCTCTGCAACCACCTGTTGGTCGAGTCTTAGCTTCTGGGGCCTAGTCCATAGAAGTATCAAGAATCCCCCTCCATGTGGGCCCACCCACATGGAGTAGGAGAATCAAGGTTTGGAGCATTCCAAGCTGGGATGCAGACCAGGGCAGAGGCCTTGGCATGCCATTTCCTTAAAAAACTGTTCATGTTATGGTAATGTTACTGTTTTACAGCATAAAAAAGTCAAAATTTTGCTAGAAATTAAGGAAGGTCTGTCTGTCCGTCAAAGAGCATGTAATTCAATTCTTTTAATAAGCACTTCAAATTAAATGTGCATTTTGAACTGTTTTACAGCTTTCTTGAGCTTAACATGATGTGAAACACTGAACCTTTTTGCTTTACTTGCTGCAGGCAGATCTTGCTCTGGATATGTCTGTTTAGTTTATGTAGTTATTCTAACTATTCTAAAATTTTTCATGTGCACTTAATTTCATTAAAAAAAGTTTTGAAACCCAACAGGAAATTCTTGTCACTACAGATTTTAAATCTCTATTTTTTGTAAAGTTCTGACCCTCCGATACCTAATTATGTGCATATAAATTCTGTGCAATAAACAGCATTCAACACATTTTCTTTTGGTCGGGAGTGGTCATAGTTTATATGACATGCAGAAAAGACAATACGATGTGTTATGGAGCATTTGCTGTAAAATTGGGTTTCCTTATCATTTAAAATAGAAACAGAATGAAAACAAAGTTGACTTTTCAAACAGTCTTTAGCATCTTTAATCAGCAATTAAACCGGTCTGTTCAGTCAACATTACTATCTGTAAACAGCAGAGAATGTAGACCCTTACCTTAATTCTGAGATTTTCAAAATACTGACGCCATTTACAAATCCATCATGTTCCAGGACAGACAGAGGTTAAGTCCCTGCGAACAAAACGGAGCAACTCTGCATTTCTTCCTGGGACTTCCTTAGTTTGGTTTCATGCTCTTTTGCTACTTTGCCAGTTAAGCAAACCATCCTCAAAACGGGTATGAATTGATGTCCTGTAGGAGATTGCTTCTTTTCATACCAGAAAAAGCAATGTATGTAATTACCAAAACTGCAGCAGTATCAAATGGCGAAGGAGCAAAATGACCAACACCTGCTGAGGTCTAGCTCTTTGTTTCTTCAGCCTGAATAAAACGGCTTCGTTATACCTCTGTGTCTCCTAGGGTGTGGTAGGCTTTCTCAGCTTTCATGCAAACATTGAGTAAACTAAATAAAGACTGATCTTTCATCATGTCCTGCTCAGTAGATACCTGAAATTAGAACTGGATTGCATCTTTTTTTCAGAATGATGGTAGCAAAACAAACACCTCATTAGACAGTACCAGAGATGGGCCTGACAGAAACCAGAATCTGTTGGTCCTGGACAACAGAGAAAACTCCCAGAGGCTTTAATTCAGGCTGTCGTGTAGAATCTCTGTCTGAAAGCCAGTGCTCTGGTGAGAAAGAGACACTGCGATGCACTGGATGTAAACGCCGTTGCATAATGTAACGTAAGATTTGTGATGTTAGTGTAGACAGGCCATCGAAACTGAGCTTGAATGTCCCTCCTGACGTTGGCTGCAGTTCAGATTTACACAGGAAATCATATGGATCTCGCAACAAAGAGACACTGTTCTGGCTTTTAAGCACAGAAATTCAGCGTTCAGAGTTTGTACGCTATGGCAGATGGTGGGAAAAAAAAAAAGTAAAGCCTGTAGAGGGAGATGACTTCCAGCTTATTTGTCCTCTTCAGCAGAGCAAGGGAAAACACTAGCATGGAGCTGGATTGATAGGAATAGAAGCATTGTATTTGCAACAGGCTTCATTAAACCTGGGGTTTAGATTGGAAGACAGGACTTTGATTGGACCTGTCCTAATTAACTGTTAGAAATCGTGATAGCATTAGGGTGGCCTGACCTGACACACTAAACGGAAGGTCAAAATTTACTATTTATCAGCGTTATGTGCTTGTGTTTTAAATTGTTCAAACATTGATCACTGGGCATATACGTACCAAAAGCATTAGCTGTTGATGTGTTTACTTGTTTTTAATTCTAATGGGGGCGGTGGTCTGTAACTGTGACCCTTGCGGCCCCATTATGTTGTTGTTTTCGTGCTTGCTATTGTGGCTGCTTTATTCAGGTTTCATGGTTTCAGGGCTCTCTGGTTACCTTCGATGTTGGTGTTGGAGCGGGTGTGTTCTGGTTTTACTGTTACCGCCACAAGCTAAGCATCCTTTACCTTTTATTGTTTGGTTTTTTCGTTAGATTTTGGTTTGTTTCATTCGCAAAACCAAAACATTTGCCACTTGGTAAGATTGTATTGCTCATCTCTTTTCGTAATAAACTAAAGGAGTAGTATGAAGTTTATTATGAATATTTTCCAGGTTTGAATAAGTATGAAAACAGAAAGAGAGGGAAAAACATTTTTGTATTTAATCCTTGTCCCACTTTCTAAAAGCTCCTTCCTTCCTTCCTTCCTCCGTCCCTCTTTGGTTTTTTGCATGTTTTTCTACATTTACTATGTATCTTTGTGTTTATACTTGAAAATTTGAGAACTCTGGGAATTTGGGTCTGGAAAAGTATTTAATTTGAAAACAACTGTGTAGGACCCCTGATTGCTTTATTTCCTCAGGTGCTGCGCTCTGCGGATCAATGGTCAACAGGAAGCTGTGAGAACTCGATTCTACATGCTTACATTCACACTATTGAGAACAGCGAGCACTATATCTACATTGAGGTAAAACAGCAGCATTTCTTTATTCATTTATATTTATTGGCAGCCTTGGTAAAAGTTACATTTCATAATAAAATGATTGCATCTCCAAATAGTTTTATCACAATCACAATAAACCCTAGCCCCGATTTTGATTGTTTTTAAATCTCATATGATTGATGCTGCTTTTTCAGCTGATCGCACAGAGAATTATTATTAGTGGAAGTTTATATATGTGGTGCTTTATTAGGTATATGTCTAAAACAAATTTATTTCACATATCCAAAAGGTTTGGTGCCTAAGGGTGAGGTTTCATGAATGCTCTTTGCCAGCTTCCTATCTGCTTTGTCCTTCGCCTCATACTGAGTCACCGTCTGGCTTTTCTCTGCCCTTAGAACCAGTTCTTCATCAGCTGTGCTGAAGACAAGGTCATCCACAATAAAATCGGGGATGCAATTGTGGACCGAATCCTGCGAGCACACAGGTGGGATTTCTCTCAGGAGAGAGATTTATATAGTGGTTTATTCATGTTTTAACGTCACATTTGTTAAGAATCATGTTATGAAGTTTTGTTTAATTAGACGTGGGTTCATTGTCCTTTAGTTAATATATAGTTTACTATCCAAAGAACAACATGTGTCAGTTTTTCTGTTTGTTTTGTAATTACAATTTTAATCGATATTTATTCAAGACTATACCCTCCTTAACAAGCTTCCTTGCACACATACCTCTTCTTCTTTTAAATATATCCATTTTGTATTTTATCAGATTCTTCACTCTAAAGTGTTTATTTGTAATATGGTTGGCTGCTGCGAAACATTTGAGTTGTATGTAAGAACACTGTGCATTTTATAATTATCTGGCATCAATGAAACATTTAGAAATTGTTTGAAAAGTACCAGAACAGTCTGGAATAACCAGGTTTCATTCTTAAAGATCTTTACTGACCATACAAGTAAGGAATATCTATGGAAACAAAATCAGTTGGAAAAATTCAATCAAGAATATAAACAGACTGATGCGACTTACAGTTTTGAAGAAGGTCATTGCTAGGATCACAATGGGTTTACAGTTCATGTCAGTATCTATCACAGCTTAGGGGTCATCAAAATCATACTGTCTCAAACACTTATGGTTTAACCCCTTGAAACTCAGATGTAACTTGAATGCTTCGGAATCTATGTCGAAACCTGTCAAAAAAAAATCTGTCTGCTCAGATTGATTCTTGTGCCTCTTGTGATGTCATTGACGCAAATAAACTCAAGGCATATTTGAGGTGTTTTCTTTCCTTTAGTACACCTCAACTATGTTGTTTTTTGTCAATGTTGCATTTGGGTAGTACCTTTTTTAAAGTAGTATCTGAACTGCTGGAACCACTCAGTCTTGTGTTTCGCTGCAGAGAGCAGAAGAAGTACAGAGTGTTTGTGGTGATTCCTTTGCTTCCTGGCTTCGAGGGAGACATTACCACTGGAGGTGGAAATGCAATTCAAGCCATTATGCACTTCACTTACAGGTGAGATCCTTCTGCCATTTTCTTTCTGCTCTTAGCCTACAGAACAGAAATCGCACAAGAACGTATGACAATCATAGGAAAATTCACTTTTTACAACCTTTGGACTAGCTATGAGAGACAATGTGACTTGTTTTTTCATGAAGAATCTGTGTATACATCTTGTGTATATACAGGGGTTGGACAATGAAACTGAAACATGGTTTTAGACCACAATAATTTATTAGTATGGTGTAGGGCCCTTTTTTTGCGGCCAATACAGCGTCAATTCGCCTTGGGATGACATCTACAAGTCCTGCACAGTGGTCAGAGGGATTTTAAGCCATTCTTTTTCAGGATAGTGGCCAGGTTTCCCACGTGATACTGGGGAGGAAAAGTTTTCCTGACTCGCTCCCCCCAAAACACCCCAAGTGGCTCATAATATTTAGATCTGGTGACTGTGCAGGCCATGGGAGATGTTCAACTTCACTTTTATGTTCATCAAACCCAATCTTTCACCAGTCTTGCTGTGTGTATTGGGGCATTTTCATCCTGATACACGGCACCGTCTTCAGGATACAATGTTTGAACCTTGGATGCACTGGTATTTAAGATGGTTCGGTAGTCCTTTGGCATTGACGCGCCCATCTAGCACAAGTATAGGGCCAAGGGAATGCCATGATGTGGCAGCCAAACCATCACTGTCCCCCCCCATGCTTCACTCTGGGCATGCAACAGTCTGGTGGTACGCTTCTTTGGGGGTTCCCACACCGTAAAATTCCTGGATGTGGGGAAAACGTAAGGTGGACTCATCAAAAAACAATACATGTTTCACATTGTCCACAAACCCAAGATTTGCGCTCCTTGCACCATTGAAAAACCGACGTTTGACATTGGCATGAGTGACCCCAAGGTTTGGCTATACCCCCCGGCCCAAATTGACCCGTGGGGGCCCCCCACGGGGGGGGGCAGTTTTTGTGGAAACAGGAGAGTTGAGGTGCACATTTAATTCTGTGGTGATTTGGGCAGCCGTGGTTTTATGTTTTTTGGATACAATCCGGGTTAGCACCCAAACATCCCTTTCAGACAGCTTCCTCTTGCGTCCGCAGTTAATCCTGTTGGATGTGGTTTGTTGTTCTTGGTGGTATGCTGACATTACCCTGGATACCGTGGCTCTTGATACATCTCAAAGGCTTGCTGTCTTGGTCACAGATGCGCCAGCAAGACGTGCACCAACTATTTGTCCTCTTTTGAACTCTGGTATGTCACCCATAATGTTGTGTGAGTTTCAATATTTTGAGCTAATCGCTAACCTTCACACTCTGCTCTTACTGGTGCAATGTGCAATCAATGAAGACTGGCTACCAGGCTGGTCCAATTGAGCCATGAAACCTCCCACACTAAAGTGACAGGTGTTTCAGTTTCATTGTCCAACCCCTGTATGTGTATAGTTGTATATATCTTACTTCCAACCCTTAAAAGAATTGCTGAATTATATTGTTTTTTTTATATGTGTAAGAACAATGTGCCGTGGAGAACACTCGATTCTGTCAAGGCTTAGTGAGGGTAAGTTTTTCATTTAAATAAAATCTAATACCATAACTACTGGTTTACTGTCAAAAAATGTCTAGTCCTTTGGTTGCCTTTCTGTTGCTCCATTACTTCTGTCTGCAAAGTAAAATTACTACATTTTTCTAGATTTTATTTTAATTCCTTGAGGAGCTCTCACATGTGCGTTAGTTGTTTTAAATAAATCATCCTAGTAATATTTTCAATGGTAAATAAGGTGATTGTGATCTGTCCCCCAGTAAAGGACCAGTGGACTGAGTACATCACCTTTTGTGGCCTCAGAACGCATTCCTGGCTCTCCGGGTCGCTCGTCACAGAGCTAATCTATGTTCACAGCAAGGCGCTCATTGCTGATGACCGCTGCTATATAATTGGTGAGTCACCATCTGCAAAATCATTCAAGGGATCCAGTCTATCAAATCAGTGCAAGTTTTTGGTTTATATTATTATTATTATTATTATATTGCCATTGATCTTTCTTAAAATCCACAAGGATGACGATTTAAAAAAAAAGAAAGTCTGTGCTTCTAAGAGTACAAAAACCCATACTGCACAGGGTAAAAACTTTGCGTAAAACAAGGTGCTGCATCCCCTGTCTCAGCTTCTTGTTTGTATTTTATTTCTTTGATCAACTCCCCTATTCTTCCATTCATGATATCTTTTATTATCACAGCTTATTGGACCAGAGAGGAAGGTAGTAGCAAGCTGAAGCAGGTGCTACATTTAATGTTTAATTCAAAAAGTCAGTAGTTAAAGATGTTAATTACTCATAACTAATGGAAGAAAAGGATGAAAATAGCTACTCTTTCAAAATATAACCAATATTTTTTTTTTTTTTTATTGCTGACAAAATGTCTTGAAAAGACCTCAGATTTAAATAAGCCTATCATTTTCATGTGTTTCAGGATCAGCCAACATCAATGATCGCAGCATGCTGGGCAGCCGAGATAGTGAGCTAGCAGTGTTTGTGGAAGATCAAGAGAGGGTCCCATCCATCATGGGAGGACAGGAATATGAGGCAGGGCCGCTCTCGCTTGCTCTACGCAAAGAGTGTTTCAGGTCAGGACACAACATTGTTACTCCTCAGATAATGTCCTGGTTACGATCACGACTTCCTGTTTTACTTGTGTTAACAAACCTGCCTATTATGACTTAACACAACGGGGTATTTTTGCATATGTGTTTGGACACATGACAAACCCATGTTTATTTATAAAAATTTTTAAGCGAACAAACTGAGAAAAAAGTTAATATTCAGTGCCATGTTAAAGTATTCATACTCGATTGAACTTTTGCATACTTTGTTACATGTATTTTGAGAGGGTTTTATGTGTTTTATGTGAGTAATACCTAATAGTGAAATGTATGGATAAATATAGGTTTTTCAATTATTTTAGTTTAGTTTTACAGGTAAACACCATTGAAAGGAAATCCTTTGCATTCAGTTGCCTTCAGAAGTCACCTAATTCGGAAATGGAGTCTACATGAGTCATTTTTTCTAACTATAATTGTTAAATCATTTCTCCTAGTCTGTTCTAGTGTTCACTTTACCGCAAAGTGTGTGTGAAGTGTGTGAAGTACTTTCTTCTTTTGTTCCTGCCCATTGGGGTCCACCTGGGGGCATTCGCCTGCAGGGCAAATGTTCCTATTCGTGCTGACTGAGACAAAGTTGTGGAGAAGTCTAAAGCAGGATTAGATTATGAAATAATATGCCAAGTTTTGAATGGTGTGCGTTCAATCCATCATTCAAAAATGTAAAGAGTAAAGCACTAGTGCCAATGTATTTAGACATGGTCTTCCACCTATAGGCTGAAAAAGACTTGAACCAAGGGTGGAAGTTCTCCTTCCAGCAGGTGACTGACCCTAAAAAAACAGCCACAGCTACATTGATATGGTTTAGCATAAATCATAGTCATGTGCTGGGGTGACCAAGTCAAAGTCTGGACCTAAATCCAATTAAGAATCCGTGCCTAGACTTGAAATTTTGTCTGATCTTAAGCTATTTTACAAAGAAAAATGGGAAAAATATTAGGATATAGATCTGCAAAGCTGGTAGAGACATGCTCACCAAAAGACCTGCGACAGTAATTGCAATCAAGGGTGGTTTGACTAAGTGCTACCTACAGAAAAACGTATTTTTAATTGTGCATCATTTTATCTATACTTCACAGTTCTGTGCTCCTTTGTGTTGCATTATTTCATATTATCCCAATAAAATACGTCGAAGTTTATTTTGTAATGTAATATGATTTAAAACCGTTCAAAGGGTACAAATACTTTTAGAGGCACTGTACAAAGTATTTCTTTACAAAGTTACAAAGCACTTGTAAAAAAAAGTTTTGTGCTGCAACAGGGTTCTGGTTGGAGCAACTTCAGACCCCAGCATAAACATCGATGATCCAATCAGTGATCACTTCTTCTTCCTGACCTGGAATGAAACTGCTAAGCTTAACAGCACCATTTACGACAAGGTAGAGATGAACGTAAAATCACATTACACTATCAGATCGAGGTTTCTTACGTCTCTGTTTTACCTGTCAGGTTTTCAGATGCCTTCCCTGCAACAGTGTTCACAACATGCAGCAGCTGAAGAACTACTGCTGCCAGGAACGCCTCTGCGATACAGACCCCGAGCAGGCAGCAGAGGAACTGAAGGCCATCCGTGGACTGCTGGTCCACTTTCCGCTGAAGTTCCAGTGTGAGGAAAACCTGCTGCCACCTCTGAACTGTAAAGAAGGCATTGCTCCTACAGAGCTTTGGACATAAACACAGGTCTACCCAGATCACGCTGCTACAACATGACACAGTTGTTGCTAACCTGTACCTAAAACCCAGCACAATAAATGAGTTAGAACACCAGCCCACACATTAAATCAGTTTATGTGTCAATCCTAAATCTAGTCTGGCTCAAAACACTAAAAGTTTTATCATTTGTTAGAATAATAGATGAACAATGAAAGGCCAGTTTATTCATGATGTCTGTCACGTGACTTCTGCAATGCTATCTGACCGAAGGCACAGACGATGGTGTAAACTTATGTAAATTAATGTATGACTCTGGAGGGCTGCACGGTTGTACTGCAAATCAAGCATCTCCCATGATCTGGGAACATGGTGTACATTTACTGGTGCAAGATTTTTATTTTGGTGGGTGGCTCTGTCTCTTCTCTCTCACACGCTCTCCCTCTCTCCCTCTGAGGCTTCACCTCTCACTGCAGTGCCAGGAAACCTGTCAGAACATTTGTGGTTGTTATGGTGACGGATATAAAGAGATGACTGGATCGCAGCTGAAATAAAGGCTCGATAGGGCAGAAAAAGAGAGCGCTGATAGGAGAGATGGCTTACTAAATTGGGATGGTGTGCCAGGAAAAAAGAGCAATATTTCTGATTTCTGGGACTAGTTACTTCTGTGTCTTTTTTATATTTTAATCTGGAAGAAATGTGACTGGAAAAATATAGCAGTGTTGTTGAAATCCTGTTGGTTTTCACATCTCTTTACGCCACCGTCACATCCAAGTGGACTGCCTGCAGTCCAGTACAGAACATTCCACACACTCCTGGCATCTTGCAGCTACTTCTGTGTTGTGTCTAGGAGCCATGAAGAGTCTTGCGTGTCTACCTTATGTTATATTTGCTCACAGGCATGAGACATTTATTGAGGTCCAGCTGAGAAGTTACATAATGCGTCTGACACACTTCTTTCTCCCCGACTGCTCAGATTGATCACTTGTTGACCGATATGCAAATCTCTTGCACTGGATTTTTTTTTTTTTTACTATTTTGTTTGGTAATTTGAGGAAAAACTGTACTTACTGTATAGTGCCTTGCAAAAGTATTTATAACCACTGACGTTTGTCACATTATAACCACAAACTTCAATGTATTTATTTATTATTAGGATTTCATGTGATATGCCAACACAAAGTTGATCATTTCCCATGAAAAGGAATAAGAATAATGCATGGTTTTCAATGAATTTTTTTGCAGATAAAAATCTGAAAGTTATTCCTGCAGTGGTACCCCTTCACTCTGATACCCCTAAATAAAATCCAGTGCAACCACAATTAGTTCAAAATTGACCTGATTAGTGAAATGTGAGTATTTTCGCAAAGCACGGTAGAAGACAAAGAAAACAAAGGTTTTTACATGTTTGAAAAGGGCTCGGGTAGTGTAAAGTCTATTAGAACCTGTTTTAAAATTTCTTTCTCCTTAAAAATGTGTTGTTGTTTTTATATATAATTTTATGAATGGAACCTTGTTAGATTTTTAGAGAGGAAATTACTGTATGTTTATATTCCTAACAGTGTCTGCATTGTATTTTTTTAGTGTACAAGGGGGTAAAACAATATTCACTAATGTGCACAATATTCCAAGTTGTTTTCCAAGTTGAGTTGCACAAAAGGTCAAATAAGATTTGACTCTTGTCAACAGCATTACTCTGGTGGTTTCAAGCTGGTGTGATAAATATGACTGATGGATGACTTGTGTGAACTCTCTAAACACAAAGCTCATTTTACAGAGGAGCCAGAAAAAAACGTGTGTTTAGACACAGATGTTCTGCTGGTTCCAGAAATAGTCACACCATGAAGGAAAAAAACTATCGAGTCTTTGCACAGCAGAAGCTGGCTCTTTTTTAAACTGTTTAAGTGTAGGAAAAAATAAATGTTTAAAGTGCTACTCTTTTTTATGGGTAAGCAGAAATGCCTTTAACTGACCAATAAGTGATCTTACAATGTTTCTGTTTCTATTAAACTAATAACCAGCCTAATAACCAATGTTTAATTTAAAACATTGTATTTGGTGGTCTATAGATACAATAAATGGGGCACTAACACTCAGGGTAGATCCTTTTTTTTTATTGGCTTCCTAAATAACTTTAATATAGTTATAAGAAACATTTGCTGTAAACTGTTGTTTTTATTTCTTCATACTTGTCTTTTAATGGATGTTGGATCATATCTGCTCTAATCTTGTTTTATAACCAATATAATTGTTTAGACCTCTGTTGAAATCTTACATTTGCTGTTGTTTATTATTTTACAGTATATTATTTAACTTTCAATAAAAAATAAAATTCTGTGTAATTGGTTGTTCACATTTGTTAGTATATGGAGAGTCTATTAAGTCATAACGTATACCTAGGAAAAGGATTGCTGTCACAATTAAAGATAAAGATGTAAATGTTTCCTTCTATCCCCTCAAACATAATATAATAAATTTAAAACACTAAAGGGAAAAAAATCAATTTCCAGTTTGACTTGAGATTCTGACTTGACTGATACTTGAGGATCTATGAAATGGTTATAAACGGTGAGTAGGAAGAGTAGTCGTCTTGCAATCAGAAGGTTGTGGGTTCGATTCCAGCTTCCTAAAATCTCAAAAAGGACAGTTTGCTTGAACTGCTAGCGGTTGGCTTCGGCTTCTGGGATCAGCTTATGTGGATTTATACCTAATAAAGATGCCAAAAGAGCTATCTACTGCAGATATTACCTAAAGTTACTACCTTTTAATAGAAACTCACAGTGTACTTTTAAACTATACCTTTAAATGAGTAAGGAAAACACTGGTGTATTTTCAAGGGCAACATTCCTGTTACATGGTCTGATTTTACATATCCCACTAAAGCACCTTGCACAGAGGCTAAAGCAAAATGCAACCATGCATACCTACCTACAGGTTTAATTTGCTAATTTAAACTTTAAACCTTTCTGTAAATGCTGAAATAGTTAGAAATTGCCAACACAATCCACAGGTAAGAGCTATACAGTCTTAATTATGCATGCACCAGATTGTTCTGTACTGAATTCTTTAAAGGTTAATCGTGCATTATTGAAAACAGTGATGATCTGTTGACAACAAAGTAGATCTTGAAAGGCAAATGTAGCAATCATGAGTTGGTGGTGTACTTTTGTACAGTGACAACAACGATGCTAGTGGTCGCCCAGGTCCTTGATGGATACTGTTGTGGATGGTATAGCTGAAGCAAATGGTAACAAAATAAGTAAAGACTCTTTATTTGTTTTAATGTACTCAATATTACATTAAAATACAAGTATGATCCGAATCTTTTATTCCATTTTGAAATTTAAAGTCATAAAAATATAAACTCAGAGGCACATACAGATAAAAATTGGCCTGTTTTCTGATTCATATTATATATATTTTTTATTCTTTCTTTAATCGATTTTGTTTGCAGTGAAAATCAATATGAGAAAACACTTTTGAGACGTACAGGAGAAAAAGTCCCGCCTAGAGTCACAGTACGATGGACGAAAAATAAGATGCCGGTCTAGAAACATGAACAAACAAACATTTTTCCCTTGGTTTTTTATTTAATTATTAACATTTAACATTTTTCACCTGTTTTTGTGTTTTCCCTTACTGGTTAAAAATACCAAGACACTCACAGGCCCTTTTGCATTATGTGATGTCACCAGAAACATGTGAGCACGGACACTATTTTTATTATCTACAGATTTCTAACAAAACAACTAAAAACCTGACAATGACATCATGTTCTTTAGATAACTAATTAAATCGAAAGTGAGTTTTATTGAATTCCAGAGAAGTCTGGTAAGTAGCTTTAAACGGGAAGAGTTGGGTTCAGCCAGTTTATCATACCTTAGTTATTAATGCCAAACACGAAAAGATGATTAACTTTTCAGGGTGTGTTCAGGAATGTTTAAATGAATGAATGGCCCCGGCTGAGAGCAGCTCAGAGCGGATACATTTCTGAGGTTAAGGTCCAATCTGTTATTTTTTTCAGGCTAATTTGTCCCTGCTGCAGCTCCGTAGTCCCTTTCAGGAGCAGAAAACACTTGAGGGCTGTGCGCAGCCTATCGTCATTACATTAAAGGCTGGAAGTAGGAGGCTGGACCTTGGAGTCAAAACATGGCGAAATAACAAGTTTCGCAGGTAGAAGCTGCGCCGTATCTGATACAGTCGGACTGCAGTTTCGATAGAGCTGGACGCCGGAGGAGACGACAGTAACCTTTAACTTTGACGAACGGATAGCTACAGCCTTTTAAAGTGTTGCGAGCAAAGAGCCTGTCTGTGTTTTCCCCAGAAGGTTGGCAGTGCTAGGCGCGACTGTCAACACAGAAAAAATATGTACTGAGAGGGAAAGTTTAACCTGGGGAAAAGACAGTTTAGCTTGCTAGCTCGGCTACGTTAGTTTCGGGTTGATAAAAACGGACACACCTGAATCGGTACTCTGATTACTTTGCGGTCCGCTTGAAAAAGTGGGTTTTTTCGGAGTCGTCGTATAAAGTTTGGCAAGAAGAAGAACCAGTGGGAGCTGTGTTTTATTTGTTTTTTTTTTTTTTTACTTAAATTGTTTCCCTTGGATGTAACTGCAGTATTCCTTCCATGTAAGGCGGCTAGTGCCAGTTTGCCGTTCGGTTCTGGTGCGGACGGATCCGGACGCCATCACATCACAGACGTTGCGTTCTTCGTAAAAACAACCCCTGCGATAAATTGCCGTAAATGTTTTCACATTAATTGTCAGCACAATTAACAGCGTTCCTCTGTTAGATCTGGTAGGAGGTGTTTTTGTTATTTTCTCCGCTTGTATAATTTCAACAGATTTGTTATTAGCAGCTGGGATGTTTTACAGCAGCAGAGACGCGGCGTCTTCTTGTCAAAATGAACGCAGCAAGGTGTTCAACAACAGTGGAGGTGCGCTGCGTGTAAATCCAACCAGTTGTTAGCTCGGTACTAATGGCCGGCTGAACTGGGACGGTGCCATTTTGTTATAGAATCTTATTTTACACCCGTGTTTCCGTCCGAATTTGTAAGCTGACATTTTTGTAAATCAACTGCGGATAACATTTACAGCTCTCGGCCAGAGTTGACGTGAGCTAGCCTGCTGGGTGCGTCTGAGGAAGCGATGGACTTGCTATACTAAAGTGTTGTTCCGCATTAATATAGAAAACCGGTTTTGCTTTATGATCTCTGTAGATTAGGCTCGTAAGCAGCCACTTATTTTTTTCCTGTCAAAGTTCTTCGTGTCTAATAAGTGGCTAACTTGTTAGCTAACGTCATAAGTTTGGCCAGCAATGTCTGAAAACGCCCCCACACGAAGCCTGGATGACATAGACCTCGCAGCTCTGAGGGTGAGTATTATTACCATCATTATTGCAAGGTGCAGTAATTTAGTCGTGTTACAGTCGCAGCCAACAGGCTCGTTAGGTATTATGTCATTTTTTTTTTTTTTGGTTTTCCTCTGACACAAGTACAATCATGTTACACCCACGCAACAAAGTTAAGGTGAAAGCAGCAACCCCCCGATCCTCCCCAGGCTGTGTGCTGTGGGCAGCTGTGATGTTTACAACCACAAATCACAGCAAAACATGTCCTCTGATTTCAGCACCTGAAGAACACAATCTCATACTCTTTCTTTCCATGCCTACTTCTTAATACTTTGAACATCCATTTTTTTTATTTGGTTTTTAAGGGTATGTTTTTTTCTATAATTATAATCTCAGTGCCCATTCTTGTAACCATGTTCTATTGTAGATATTGTTAAGGACATTAAGGGTTTCAGTTGACTTTTCCCTGAGATTGGGAAAATTACCTGGCTTTTTTATTTGTATTTTTAGCCACTTTTTTGTCTCAGGCAGGTTATGACTAATATAAGCAAAACTGTTTTGTTTCTGAATTAAAGTAGTAGTCAGACATTTACAACTACTCATCACTGGCATGAATGTTATATTGATTTTTTTTATTTATTTTTTTATTATGCACTTGAATAGCTCTTATTTCATAGAGGACTGATAACGTAACAAAAAAAAAAAGATTTTTTTAAAACAAGGATTGGGAGCACAAGTTTGAATGTGTTAATTCTTTCAAATCCACTAAAGACATAAGAATAAATGTTCCTTAGCAAGTAGCATCTTAACCACATGCTTTTTGTAACCATTAACAATGTCCTGGCATATTGGTGGCTTGATATTTGACCACTCTACTTGGCAGACTTGGTAGTTTGTTTAAACTGGTTGGTGTCCTAACACATACCTTCCTTTGGTTGGTATAATCTACACATTTTTAAATATGTTTGAGATTGGAATCATTACAGAAGCTTAATGTTAGCCTGCTTTATCAATTTCAAAACTAGTGTTGATATTCTGTTCTGTTTAAACACCCAGTTGTGTCCAGGCTTCAACTATCTAGCTGCTGATTTGAGGGGAAGTTAAAAGAGTCTGGAGATAGTCTTGTGTTTATCCAATCACTTTGTGCCATGCATCAACATCAAGACATACTTTGAGCATGATTCTACCCCCACCATGCTTGGCAGTGCGTCCAATGCTCTGAGGTTTGAAAGCCTCGCCTGGACTCTGGTAAACTTTCTTCTTGTCATTGTAGTCAGATTTTTTTCAATCAGCTTCTCTTCTGATTATAAAACATTTCTACTGAGGTTGCTTTGTTTGTCTGCGTGGACAGCTGCAAATTCCAGTCAAAAACAAAGATGTTAATTTTGAGGCAGGGGCTCATTTCTTGCCCTGTTCCCTCTCAGGTTGTGTTGGTATAAAACTTGTTTCACTATTGACAGTCTGGTGTTGCAGCATTTCCAATTAACTAATGCTCGAGCCTGGATTGTTATTGAACATTGCAACATTGTAAACTTTTATCAGAGTTTGGCGATTTGAAATAGATTGTTGAAACTTGGACATAGTTGGGTACTCTAACTTGACAATCTTCCAAACAAATTCATATAGTAGGTTAATTTTTAGCTTTTGGTAAAGTCCTAACTTAAACCGTATTAAAAATGTGTGTAATTTGCTTAAAATCTAGTTTCATGGCAGAAAAAACAAGAGGTTGGATATGCCTGGACTTTGTTGATCACTACAGAAGAAAATGTGGTTTCTCTACATTTTGGAAATGGTTGTGTCCTTATTTTGATTATGTAAAATCAATCTAGAGGCAGATTCCCCATATTTGGCTTTCAGGATGGCATGGACTATCAAATCTAAGGCCATTATTCAAAATGTAGGTAATTACTAAGTATTATACTGATAAATGTTTGACTTTCCTTCTTATTATTTTTCTGTGTGTACATAGAGAAATCTGCATCCCCAAATACCTTTGAGGGAGTTGGGGGATGGGTTTTGTTAACTAGGCTTGTTAAAATAATTAATATTTCAATATAATTGCTACTGAAAAATGAATTATTCAAATACTCATTTGCGTCAAAATTGATACGAAATGACTCCCTTACATTAGGTCAAATTGTTGCACTTCTTCCAGCAGCAGCGCAGCAATAACAGACGTCAGCCCCTAACCCTCCCAGCAGCCTGACCCGAACAAAACAACACATAGCTGCTGGAAGGTTTAAACTCTGCTAGCACGTGGAGTACAGCCAGAAAAAAACTAATACGACCCTGTTTAGCCGACAAGGCAAACACAAAAGTGTTTTTCCGAGGTACTTTCCCTAAAAGTTAAACGGACAGGAAATAAACGAAATGCTGAAGGGATGCCCCATGCTTGCTGTGCTGAGCTCCCCTGTTGAGATGCGCTTCCCAGGTACGAAGTTCTGCACCACGCAACGCTCTGTCCTACTGTGGTACGAATTAACACAGGAAAATGTTGATCAGCTGATGGCTCGGTCAGCTACTAAATAATGAAGCAATGAAGCAAACCAGTACGCCCCCCCTCAATTTCTCCCCGGTTTAGTAGGAAAGCTACTGGGGGCTAATGTCGCTAATAGGTTATGGTGGAGCCAGACTGAAGCTGACACCTAGAGCAGAGAAAAATAGGAGCCAGTAGCAACCTACCCTGCTGCTGTAGTTCATCACTAAAGAAAATATTACGCAAAATTACCAACTGACGGGTAAATTAATAATGTGCATCTACATTTATTTCAATAATATTCTGCAAAGTAGTCTGCCAAGACCGTGAGCTGATCAGTTGATTCTGAGCTGGGTGGCAGCACTCTGCACTGTGACCTACTTCAGCAAACTGCGCTCTCACGCCTTGACCAGCTACATGTAGGCTGCAATTTACCTTTACTGTTATACTATAAATATATTATCTAGTAATATAACTATTATGTAATTATCCCGTAAAGGGCAATATTGAACCTACCATGGATTTTATCCTATATGTGGCTATCAAAAATAGTTGCATAATTTCTTGTCTAAAAATTATGTGCAGCCAATCGTCCGGATTTGCGCTAAACAAACCAACATATGGATCCACCTTGTTGATGGCCGCAATTTTCTTCAGGTACATGGCCTTTTCAGGAGGCTGTAATGACTCTAAATACTTATCCATGGTTGAAAAAGTATGCAGCGTTGCAATGTTTTGAAATGCGTGAAGCGATATGGAGACACCCAAGATGGCGGACTGGAAGTGAGGCTGCAACGTCAGTGACGTCAGTGAAAACCCCCCATTGAAAGGCAAATGCAAGCACACAGTGGTATGCTAAAGATTGGCAATTATAATAATATAAAATAATTGCACGACTGAATCAAAGGTACATACTTCCATAAAGATATTAAGAAATAAGTGTTATCTTGTCCAATGTTTTGCCAAACGGGGAAATTAGTGTTTTAAATTGTATATTTTTCTAGAGAAAGTCTGAATTGTCTGCACGTTATTGGTTTTGCCCTTATTACAGAGGATGAAATTGTGTTTATATTGTAATTAATCATTTTTTGGGCTTAACTTGAAAGAGCCCTGCGTCTTCAAAAAATGTTGCCCCAGCCAAAATGGTATCAAGTATTTTTCTTAGTATCAGTGTCGAGTTTGAAATTTTAGTATCGTGACAACCCTAGCTTTGATATGCTGCACATGGATGGCAGAGCTGTTCTACACAGCAAATCCATTTGAAATAGGATTTTTGTATTCTTTTCCATTCACCGGTGCAAAGGGATAAAGTGACCGTATATTCCATAAAAGGCAGGATAAAGACATAAATGAGAGAAAGTCCTTGCCCACTACCTCTCAGATCTTTGAATTAATTTCCTTTTCCTTTTCGGCGGTGCATTTCAACAAACACAACTTGTCCTTTTAGATATTATTATTATTATTATTATTATTATTATTATTATTATTATTGGTAGCAAGATGCTTAGGTCTACTAATAGCTTCACAGTCACCATTTGAACTGCATCTGTTCTGTTTGGTTCCATTTTTATTGCAAGGTTTTATCACCAAAATCTCCTTGGCCAGCAGCACCCATCACAGAGAAGTGTGAAAGTGTTCTTGTGATTTCGGAAATCGACCATTTAAAGGTGCCATGTAGAGTTTGATCAGAAACAAAAGTTAGGCAGCATTCTTGTTCATCATCTAGCATTCTTCTGTTCAGCTGTAGTTGTCGGCGCTTGGCAGCGTTTCTTCACCTGTTGAGTATTAGAATCACACGTAGCTATGTACTGGATGCTTGTACGTTCTGTTTGCTAACAAGATCACAAAACCACATTCACTCCAGTAAAGGAACACTGTTAAAGTATGTCAAATATAGTAAAGGTCTCAGTTGCTCAATCATGATATCTAAAAAAGCGTTCCAAAATTACTTGACATCTTCCTGCGCACAAATAATCTGGAAAGGTTTATTTATTCAATTTTACAAAGCACACAGCAAAATGCAATTTATCTGGATATTGGTATTCTCGGGTGGCGTTATAGGTTACAATTTGAGGAATAGAACCGTGAAATGGGACCCAAATCTGAACTAGGACAGTAGTTGAATTCCTTTTGTTGCTAGAAATAAATTTTCATGCTCTAAATCCAGATTGAAGCAGAGTCTTTGAGGATGCTATGATAACATTTGCTTATCGCAAAATAACACCAGGCCTCAAAAAAAGGAAATTGAAAAATAGTTTTATTTTAATATTTTTCATTTATTTGTGATATTTAAGCCTTTTTTTAAACACTGCCTTTGTGTTTGGTTCTTTACCCTCTTAATAACAAAAGTTATTAAGAGGGTAGCTGTAACATTACAAAGAAAGGTTTGACTGTTACTGTTGTTTTTTAAATTTTCTGAAAGATCTTTCCTGTCAGCTCAGTTATCACCCTTGCAGGAAATTTGATATCTACGGTCCCCTAGGACCTTCACTACTTTTTTTTTTTTTTTTAAACAGTTGTTGCTTTTTCCACTGTCTGTTTATCAAAGCTTAATGATGAAGCTTGATTATGACTTTTCTCTATTATTTTAACATTAAACAAAATATATAATGTATCAGGAGGATTTAGCTGTAGGCACCCTAGCTGCACAGATTTCTCTCCCAATTATTCTTATGTTTGCGTTTCATTCTTTTGCCGTTTTCAGAGCTGATGCTAATGTTTGAATATAACTGCACCCTTCCCCTTCTTTCAACTGATTCGTCTCATCCCACTCTGTGTGCTGGATGTGGGTGAAGCTACCACCTCTGCCTCACCGCCCACTCTGTCATTACATTATGCCTTTCCATACCATCATTCTCTTTCCTTTGGTTTTACGTCACATTTCCTCCTCTTTATGACCCTATTCATAACACATTTAAAATTCCTTACAGTGTGTTTAACATTAGATGAGCTATCTGCTTTTACTCCAAATGGATTGTCATTTTCTCGTCATCTCACAAAACTATGATTTGGTTTTTCACATCTGTCTCTGATCCTGAAGTAAAAATGTTGATTTGGATGGTAGAAGGCTCATGATTGGAGATGGATGAAAGCAGGATAGGTCATGGTGTACATTTTAAACCCAAGGCAGCAGTCTCACCCCCATACATCTTCTTAAAGCCATATTGAAATTACATGAAAGTGGAACTGCTTGTCATTTTCCCTTGTGTTTGGGGGGAGTGGGTTGCATAATTTAGTCAAAGCAACCTACTCATTATTAGTGTCAGTGAGATCTGTGTGCACAATGCAGAAATTTTAAATGAATCAAGTCCAGAAAAAGAAGAAAATGTCTGAGTTTTCAGAATTTAGCTCTGCATCATCTAATTTAAAATGTTTAATGCAACCTGATTGTCTTTTCTTTTTATTTTATTTAATTTATTTTGCCTATTTTAAGTCTTGTAAGTGGGAAGAGTTGGATAATTGGCCTTAGTGTACGGAGCAGAAATCATTCCAGTTACCCATCTTGTTTTAATGTAAGGTTTACGCTATTAAAATGGCTATATGTTTATATGACAGATCTACATCAAAGCTTTCTTTGCTATTCATGCTCCGATTAGAAAATCCATATAAATGTACTTGTTTTTATGCCTTCTTCTGTTTTTATCGGTCCTATCCTTAGGCTTGTTTTTATTAAGACTTTGTGATGGTATAACAGCAGCCAGCTTGCAGCATTTACAAGAACAGGTTGAGTTGTCTCTTATTTACTGAAAAAACTTGAAAGTGTAACAAGGTAGGATAAAACCTCCATTTAGGGTCAGCATTGACGTGTACATGTGGAGGACTTGGAGAAAAACAAAAAACAAAGCTTCACCCACTTAAAAACCAAATAAGCACTGTTTGCTTTGAGTTCATTTGTTTTAATTGAATGTTTTATGTAAAACTGAAAGTTTAAACCGAGTTGGTTTTATTAGTATAGTGAGAATTTTTTTTTATGTGGAACTTCTTGTATTCTGTTTTTTTTTTTTTTTTTTTTTTTTTTGATGCTACTGTGTCTTTTGTGTAAGAAATGAATCTGTTTCTTCCAAAGGATCCAGCAGGAATCTTTGAGCTGGTCGAGGTTGTCGGCAATGGGACATATGGGCAAGTGTATAAGGTGAGCCACTTTGCATATGTACGCAGACAAATCTGTAGGCACCCCTGGTGTAAAATGTTTTTAAATACATAAAAAAAAGAAATGATTAGAGGAAGCACAATCTTTTAAAAATAAATGTAACTAAAGCATCTTTTAATGTTTGCTATTGGGGCACATCAGGGAATTCCTGGAACCTTCATTGGCAATCTATGACTTTCTTGTTCTCTGGGGTCTAAGTTTGACATTACACAGGGAACTATTTTTTTTTTTTACCCAGTGATCACTAGGTTAGACGGTACACAGGATGGCAAGGGAGGTTAAAAAACAAAGATCTCCAAAGCTTGTTGTTGGAGAACTCCAGAAAAGCTTGTCATTTATGGGTCACTAAGTCTCCATTACAGCTTTTAGACATTATCTACATGCCAGCCAGTTGTCTTAGAGGCATGTCAGGAAAATGCCATTTCTGTCTGACCATCACAAGTTGAAATGTGCAGTTTTAATTATCTCTACTTGGAACTTAACTGGAAATGGGTGCTTTGGGCAAATAAGACAAACATTTAGTTTTTAGGCAGCAGAAACTCCTGGTGGATCTGGTTGGAAACTAATACTGTGGAACTGTATGGTGGAGGACCATACAGTGAACCCTTGGGCCTTTTTCTCTGCTAAAGTTCCTGTGAGTTCATATCACCATGAAGTCTTAGAAAATACCAGAGGCCTCATGTACGAAAGAGTGTGCAGCTTTCATACTAAAGGTTTGTGGTAAGGAGCAATTCTGAAACTTGCTGCACACAAAAAAATTCAGATATACGAAACTGTGCGTGGACGTGTCACCAGACACGTAGCCTTCATACATCCCAATTTGCAGTGAATTCTGCAAAGCTGCACGTGGAGCTTGGACAGCTCGGTCCCTGCCCATAAATACATCTGCAAAGTAGTATAAATGGCCGGAAGGCACCCACCACATGTCCAAATAACCATGGTAACGGTGCTGTGACAGTCCGAAGTGGTTCCTGTCAGCGGAAAAACACTAAGAGAGACTGTGTCTACACACCATGAGGACTATTTGTAGTCGGTTACGTCAAGCCAACAACTTCTTGAATGACATCAGTGGCTCAAACCTGGCTGAAAACAAAACGTTTGTCGGCTTGAATCCGAATAGGTCTACAATGTGTTTATCTAAATCAAACGGCGTTGCCTAGCTGCTGCACTAAGCTCAATCATTGCTCTATCCTGAACATTATAATGATGTGACTATGCCTCCCATTAGAAAGACTTTCACCACACGCAAAATGTGAAGTACTTTAAATCTTTACTACCATTTGGGACGTAACATTAAAAAAATAGAAAATTACCTAGAAGCCAGCCATCGTGCGCAACTATTATAATTTGAATAATTATGATTATTTTAATAGTATTAAGGAATCATGAGTTCTGAAGGCATTAGTGAGACACATTTGCAAATCAATAATAGGTTGCACATATATTGAATGAAAATGCTTTCCATTCACAAATCCATATTCACGTACAGCTGGTGCCCTTATAGCAACATAAATGCCGTCTATAGCATGATTACATTCAGACTTCAATCGGCTCCTCGCTGCAAATTAGAACCACATCTTGGGGGAACGTTATATATCAGAGCAACGTACGAATGAGGTCATCCCATATGGCTGGCATGGCACAGCTGAGGGATGAGGGACTAGGGATAACTGGAACTGGCACCAGCGACCCACGGTTCCTCCTGGTTTCCCTCTTTAACACTGAGGCCAGCTGCAGAGCTCCAAAATAATTGCCCCAGGCAATCTAACCCGGCTAATAAACCATGCATCATGACTCATGTCTCAGCAGGTCAGTACGATCTCTGAAAGAAATGCTCCCTCCCAACTTTTAGATGATTCACATGCATTTATGCTCTTCAAAGCACAGACAGATGGGCATTTCCATCTACAGGTGACAACAACAGAGGAGATTTTACAGTTTACATCCGACTGAGGTTGTTTCCATAATTTTTGGAGGTGTCATATGAGGCTAAATGTGATTTAGTTTCATCACTTGTGTTTAAACTGTAAAAAAAACATCAGGTTTGATGCTCCATGAATGAAATAAAACTGAATGGAGTCATATTTCAGTGTATTAAGGTGAGATTTAGTTCTCTGGAGTTTATTATTGTCAATTGAAAAAGCTCGCGTGGATTTACGCACACATTCACGCAACGTTCATTTTTGTACATGCCAAATTGTGCATAAAACATCTCGCCAAAAGATTTTTTTGTGTATAAGTACGCTTCGCACATGAGGCCCCTGGACACTTAAAATAAAAAAATCTGAAATCTATCGGTGGAGAAAAAGGGTATCATTGGGTCTTTTAGCAGGACAATAAACAAACACAAGTGTTTGCCAGACACAAATTCAACCATGTTCCATGTTAACCTCAGTACCCGGTACTCTCTGCTGCTGACCTGCAGGGTGTGCTGAAGAGGAGTGCATAAGAAAGGACTCTGGATGATCTAGAGATTGTGCTAAAAGAAATGACCAAAGATCCCTCTCTGCATGTCCCAGCCTTGTAAAATGTTATAGCAGACTGTGTCGTTCCATTTGCAAAATGCCTCTGTGCAAATTTTTGAACAGCTGCTTTACAAGTCATTGTACCGTAACTTTTGGTAGAAATATTTTTCTCCCTATCTATTCAATAAATGAGCTTAAAGTTTGGATTTTGGACATGAAGTTAGGCTACTGTAAAGACTTTTTACAATTTTTTTCCAGGGGTGCTCACAAAGTTTGTCTGCATCTTTATTATTCCTAAGTAAAGGGTTTTATCAATGCAAGACAGTAATAAGCTTTGTTTTTCTCGAATAGCTATTTTGTTTTTTTGTCTTTGTTGAATGTTCTGCACATTAACGTCTCAGATTGCAGAACTTTTCGCTCTGTGAGTAGATTATTTGCCATTATCTGCACAATGAGTTAAAAGCAGTCCATTTTCAGAATTGTAGAATAACACAATGACTCAAAGAAGCAGTTAGCCACATCTAATTGGTCAAAGTTTTAGAGTTTGGGGAAAAAAAGAGCACAAGCTCAATTTAAAACACTGTTGTAGTAATCCAACTTGTTCTTTAATCAGGGCCGTCACGTGAAGACAGGCCAGCTGGCTGCCATCAAAGTGATGGATGTTACAGAGGAGGAAGAAGAAGAGATCAAAGCAGAGATCAACATGTTGAAAAAGTACAGCCACCACCGCAACATAGCCACGTACTATGGTGCCTTTGTGAAGAAGAGTCCACCAGGACACGATGATCAACTTTGGGTCTGTCCACATTATCCAGTGACATTATCAGCAGACATTATTAGCTTTTTCGTTAATCATGCTCTCGTTAAGTGTGTGTTTGTCTTTGCACAGCTGGTGATGGAGTTTTGTGGAGCCGGGTCAGTGACCGACTTGGTGAAAAACACTAAAGGCAGCTCTCTGAAGGAAGACTGGATTGCTTACATCTGCAGAGAGATCCTAAGGGTAAGAAATTGTAGTTTCGACTGTTGGATCAATTATGCAGCAGCGTTTTCTGCTCACTGACCGTGGTTGACTCCTTTGTCTGTAAACAGGGCCTTTCTCACCTCCATGCCCATAAAGTTATCCACCGAGACATCAAAGGCCAGAACGTGCTGCTAACGGAGAATGCAGAGGTCAAGCTGGGTATGCTGAAAGAAATGTACTGAATTTGTTCTGTTTGAAGCCCTCCTTAGTGGTATCACACTATAACTCATCTCAACTCTCTGATTGCAGTTGATTTTGGGGTGAGTGCTCAGCTGGACAGGACAGTCGGACGTAGGAACACCTTCATCGGCACTCCTTACTGGATGGCACCTGAGGTTATCGCCTGCGATGAGAATCCTGACTCCACTTACGACTATAGGGTAACTGTCGAAATGCTGTATTTATAATGTGTTCTCACTGTGCTACGAGAATAAAACATTAACACGGGCGCTGTACCGGATCTATTTTACAGAGTGATATTTGGTCTTTGGGGATAACAGCCATTGAGATGGCAGAGGGAGCGCCTCGTAAGTGTTTATTCTTCTTGAACTTGATTTTTTATTTAAATTTTTCATGCATCAACTCAGCATTGGATAATTTTTCATAATCACAAAGCCAGTTCTAAAGACCTCATGAATGAGTGTGTCTTGTGTATGCAGCCTTGTTGTCTGTGTCTTCAGATGGACAGATTACTCACTGTAATTAAAGTAGTGGAGTTGTGAGCTGGCAGTTGGCCTATGGAGGCTGATGGCACAGATCTCTCTCTGGTTTATGAGGACATCTCTCTGCTTGAAATCTGGTGCAGAACCAAAGACTCAGTGAATGTCTCAGTGAAGTGAGGCTGATAAACTTGGTGAAGAATGTTTGGGTTCAACATGGGCTCATCTCTGTGCGTTGTGCTACATTTGACCAATGATTGCTTGTTTTCAGATTGATTTGTGTGAAGTTTTTAGATATCCTTAACTCTAGCCTTAACGGCTAAACTCGTAACTTTAATTTTGTACTAAAATGGCACAACTAACAACTAAACAGAAAATGAAACTAAATGATCTAATGGAAGACTGCTGTGGAAATGTGAGCCTGTCCATGATTGGGGGGGCGAATTGAGCATGGGATGGTATGAGGTTTGCAGAACTACTGTGATTTCACTCTGAATCAATGATTTTTAAATTGTATCACAATATCAGCTTGATATTATAGCTATATTATTAAGTACAGTTAGCACTGAGGGGAGTAGTGAAAGCGCCAAGCATTTTCATAAAATTTATTAAGTAAATATAATTACTTTGTAGAACTCAAAAGTCTTGTTTTTCATTATGCTTTCTCCAAGTACCCTGACTAGCTGTTGATGGTTGGATTAGTCGCCTAAGTGGGCCGTTTGTTAGACTGGTGGACGAAACAAGTCTTGCAGCGTATTGCAGACATTTAGTTTGAAGTGTTATCTTTAGTTTTGGTTATGCTATTGAAAAATTTTCAAATTGTAGACTTTGGTTTCTTACCGGGTGGAATCTGAAGGGAGTCACCTCCTTTAGCCATCATGCACAGCTGACTGACAGCTTGCAGCAACAGATCAGAGAGGGACTTGCATATACTTAGAGAATGAAGAGAAGCCCAGCACTAGTTATGGGCAATTATCGTTCGGTCTGACGTAATAAGGATTTCTTTTTTAATTGTTCTGTTTTAATTGTTGCCTAAAATTATCTTTCGGGTTGTTCAGATCTAAGTTGGCCTTCAAAACGTTAATCACAAACATAGATGTTTTTTTCATGTTCCCTGACTCACAAATTGCAAGAAGATTTTTTTGCACTTGTTCATACAACAATTGAACCAGAGAGCACTTTAATCAGTTGATGTTCAATAAACAGGCAAAACCTAACTTCAATGTGTCTCATTGTCTGACACATATGCTATGCTTGATTGTAATACAGCAGGAACCCCCAACCATCCCGTATAATTACGTTTTTTTTTTTTGCGGGTCTTAAATTTCATTTAAGGTGGCATTAAAAAGGTCTTAAAGAGTCTGAAATTTGACTTGCTGAACCCTGCAGATGCCCTGCAAAGAATCAGTTGTTAAATGTAAATATAGGCATACTTAAGAAATGGTGATGCAGCAATCAGTTAATCAATACCTGTTTTTAGCTTTCTCTAAAGTCTGACCTACCTTTTCTGATTTTGCCCAATTCCGATTTTCTTAAATACTGATGCATCTCATACCTCTTTCACCACAGGTTAGGGTTTTTATTATTCAGATTATGTCTGAATCTGTCCAGTTTACCTGTCTGGTACTTTAGAGATGTTTTTGGGCCAATACACTAACTTTTATTTCTGCTCTCCTTGGGACAGATAATGAATAAATACCAAATAAATGTACTTTTTTTTTAACTAGCTGCCGGTCCACCCTCAACCAGTGGTTAACTGATTATTAATTAATAGTAATAAAGCAGCTCTTTGGCTTCTTCCATTTGTTATGATTATTAATCTGACAATATTATTTAATATTTAATATTAATATTTTAATATTTTATCAAATAATATTTCGGTCTGTTAAGGGTTATCCTGTGAATACCAGCCCAGTAAGGCGATGGTATTAGGACAAAGTTGAAAGGTGTGAGCCAAGCTCTGACATTTAGAACAGCAAAACTCTGCACACAATTTCTTAAAATGCAAGAATTTATTAACAAAAATAAGTCAACTCAAAGTCAAACATATTTCAATCAACAAACTCTTTGCTATGCTAAAACAATCCAACCAAACTACCAAGCAGAATTAAAGAAATTAAAGAATAAGGAAGACTAATGGGCTATGTACAATATAAACAAGTTGATTAAAGATGATTGAAAAGCATGACCAAAAGGAGTGATGCAACATTACCATGCAATGTTATTTATGTTTGAGAACCAAGGATTATCTTGAAGAATCTGGAAATGAAGTTAAGTTAGTCTTGGAACCAACTTAGACAATATTTAGCAAACATTTAGAGAACCATTCACAATGCAAGATCAGATAAAATATTTTTATCAAAATAATGTTTTCAAGAATGATCTGCTGAATAAAACCAACCTTCTGGATGAATAATTTCTCAATGGTGTCTAATTAGTTGCCTTTATTTATTAAAATAAGATTTGAAGAAATATTAAGGGAATATTTGGAAAAGAGACAAATCTTTCAGGAGAAATGGGGCTTAATGGTGTTTTACTTAGTTATCAGATTTAGTGAAATAATGTTTAGAGATTATTATTCACCAACTTGAAAACTAAACCTTCCTGTTAAATATTCTGTAGCGAACACGTGTTCTTAAGCTCTTAGCAGTTAAGCTAACAAAGGAGGCTGATAGCTTAGTTTAGCACCAGAATCAAACACATACCTTTAAAATACCAGGGTCAATAAAAGGGTTAAAATGCATAAGCGCGGACGACGCGTTATGAGCAACCTTCTGTGTTTAAAATCACCCTTTAAATAAAGTGTGTCTTAACTTTAAAAACACGGAACACAAAGCTGATCACGTTTGCTGCAGATAGCCTGCTAGCACTAAGATAGCAGTTTCACACAAACAAAACCAAACTTCATAAAATGAAAAATTTTTAGATCATTTCATCCTAAGTGTTATTCTATTATTCACTCTGCCCAAACCTAACCTCTGACCATGTTGAGGAAAAGATGTCCGGGGCGGCAAAATTTGAAGAAACGTCCACAGTCAACAAGCGGTTAGCCTTCGGCTAACCTAACGAAGCTGTGGGTGGGCGGCCCGTTCTGTCGGCCGGCCAAAACTGCACGTTACCGGTGATGCGGCTACTCGTCGTCCTTCTCTCAGGCAAGGAAGACCGCTTCACTCGGGTTGTAGAGACCGCGTCTCTGCTTGGGACTTTTCTCGAACACCGTGTGCGTCTGCGGGGCTCGGAGAGAGAGTCAAACAATGCTGGTACCTTAATTCCCCGTTCGTGAATGAATACCGGATACACAAACAGCAATTCATTCCATACTCAACTTTTGCATATGATCGGTGATCATATGAGACTCTTGGATCCAGTTTGAAGAGTTCAGTCTTTTTGCCAGCAAAAAGACTTCAGCGCGCTGTGTCTGCTCCTGGTCCGATGGTCAACCGGCTTGGAGAGATCGGGCCATTGGAAAGGGGGTGCTTTTATACAGCCAGTGGCATCATGGGAAGTCTGCTGCTACCCCCCTTTTCTCAGTTGCTGGAAGTCAGTTAAATGCAATTTATTTTGAAAACTCCAGAAGAGTTTGTACTGGAGTTTTAATGTTGAAATCCATGGCTTAGGGTTCCAACACATTCAGCCTCATCTGTGAAACCTTAGTGTTATTTTTAACTCGTCCATGTCCACTGAGCGCCGCTCCGAACAGCTAACAAAAAACAGCTTTTTTTTTTCCTTCTCTGTAGTTTCTCAAAATTGAAACCTCTGGTATCAAAGGGGGAATTGGAGATGATTATCAATGCTTTTATATCTTCATGCCTGAACTGCTGACAGTCGTTTTAGTGGTTTAGATAGAGAGGAGGTTGGCTGCCTACAGCTGGTTCAGAACTCTGCTGAAAGGCTTTTAACTGCAGCTTACAAGAGTCCATACGATGCCTGTTTTGGCCTCCCTTCACTGGCTTCCGTTGGATTTTTAATCCCTTTTAAATCCTGATGCTAACTAGAATCTTGAATGTTCAAGCCCCTCCTTAAATGTCTTACTTGTTACAGTGCACCTGCACTCTGAGGTGAGCTGGTCAAATGTTACTTGGGGTCCTAAAAACTTGCTTTAAGAGGGGAGTGACGTCTCCTTTGAATTAGTAGCACCCAGACTCTGGAACGCCGTACCCTCCTCATTACACTGTCTAGATGCTGTTGATGGTTTTAAAAAGCAGTTACAGACCTAAAGTCTCGTTTTATGTACGCCTCTCAGTTTTATGTATTTTAGATTTTATTTTAAAGAACTTGTTTATTATTGTTGTTTTATTATACCACTTGATGTGATATTCTTACCTGTGAAAAGTCCTATGTAAATAAACTTAAACCTAAACAAAGTGCTTAAAAGAACATGTTGATGTGTTTGCAGACAAAAAAAAGTTGTTTTTTTTTTGTTTTGATGCATTTAATGAAAGAAAAACTAATTACTGTTTTATTTTTTTTAGTAATAGTTTTTCTCTTTATTTCACCTGCAAGCCACCAGTGAGAGCTGATAAAGGGAGAATTGAAAAATCACCTGGTGGATCACTGTTAAGAAGTCTTATTGGTGATAAAATGTCCTAATTTTTCCCTCTCTTTCATCAGTGATGAACTGCTGACAGTTGGGGGCTGCACAAAATCAGGAACACATACGATATGTGATATTGTTGCTGATGACCCCCTGTGGTGAACATGCTACGTTTGGGTTCCATGTCTTTTCTTTACCGCAGATTTAGTCAATAATAGCTCTGTTACATCTGTACAGAAATCCTAAGGGCGGCAAGTTGTGGTGACTGTAGAGAGTTTATTTTGGCCAGATCTTAAATCCAAAGATGGGTCCGCACTGAAATAGCAAAGGTTTAAGGGTCTTGTAGATCTGGAAGGCATCTTAACACTCAGTTGCCTTGTCTAGGCGATTTTTCTTTTTATTCTCATGAGAAATTTAAAATGTTTTATGGCTTTTTCCTCATCACTGATGGAGACCACACAGCTCATACAGACTGCTTCTGTGAGTGACATGTAGTAGGGTATACAGGCCAACTGGTGAGCTGGTGTTGCTGTACAATTATAAATTATGCAGCATGTACTTACACCATCACTCTAGTGATTGAAGTAGGCTAAAATAGTCCCTTCTTTGAATTTATTGTTTAATTGTAGGTGCTAAAACCATTTCCCAGCTTCTCAGTTCACCCTTTAGCGTAAATAGGCAATTGATCTGTTGATTTCTTTGACAAAGATATTATTTTTATGTGTTTGTGGTTATTAACCTATCAGGGTAAGAAATCATACATTTTGTTTATTCTTCAGATGGTAAATTAGATTTTTGCTGCTGTAGCAGGAGTTAAACTCTATATTTGTCTATTCATGTCAAATTACTGTGAAAGTTTTTGCCAATGCCCGATCACACAAATCGTGACAGAATTGTTTACCAGTGTGGATCATCGTAGCAGTTTTGCTAAAAGTCTTACTAGGAGAGGAAGATGCAGTGATGACTGTGATGACTGTTTATAGTTATTGCAAAAGTATTTACCCCCCTTAAATTTCGTGTTATGGCCTATTACAACCACACACCTAAATATATTTTTATCTGATGGATCAGCTGAAAGTAGGGTGTTTATTATGAAGTGACCAAATAGGTCAAGGTCAGTCAGACTGTGTGGATAGCTACTGTAAGTATCAATTTTTTCTTTTTTTTTTTTGTTTTAAAGGCGTAGTTACCCAGGATTCAGTCACTCGATTAAATCTTGGCACGGACTTTGACTAGACCATTACAATTGAGATTTTCAACCGTAATTTACCAAACTCTGCTACAAACATTTGCATACACAGGTGGATTCTGTTAGCTATTTAGGTGACTTCAGAAGGCGATTGGTTGCAGTGGATTTAATTTAGGGGTATTTGCAAAGATAATTTAGAATTTTATTTGTAAACAAAAATTGGAAACCATGTACCATTTTCTTTCAACTTCACATGGTGTGATATTCTGTTTTGGCTTATTGTAAAATATTAATATATGTATTGTAAAATAAATGGACGTTTTTGGTTATGTGATCAAATAATTAAAAACTCAAGTGGAATCAATACTTTTGCAAAAGACTGTACTTGGTGAAACATTGAATACCAGCTATTTTTTAAGACATAGTTCTTTAAGTCTGTACTTGCTGTATTAGAGACAACCGTGTTTTTTTTATTATTTTTCTAGAGTTGTCCTAACGCTTAATTTTTAACATTTAGCGGTTTTAAATTACCTGTGCAGTCAAACAGCTAAAAAGTCCTTGAAATCAGAAGTTCACTCATGCTCTGTGTTAAAATGCCTTTAGTGTGTAACTCTGTACTTGGATCCTTTCCACTGGCAGGAAATTGCTGCCAACATATAGTCGGTGGGTGAGCCGTCCTTTAAAGTGTTATATGAAGCACCTATCAAGTTAGCTGTGATTATTCTGGGTTATTGTGGCCCTTCAAAAACTAGGATAAAATCCATTGCCTTTGGCTGCGTCAGTCACGCTGCATGTGTCCAAAAGGCTGCATAATAAAAGCCTATTTACTGTAAAACTCTAAAGCTAACCAGTCAGGTTGAGCTGCCTACCTACACTGGGAACACAGTGACTCACAGTCCTTGCTCTTGCATTCAGTGTAACGATAAGCCTGAGGCACCAGGAAAGATTGGGTAACAACAGCTGTAGAAAAAAGCATGTATAACGGTGTTTAAATTATTTACAAACTACGTAGAGTAGGAATAGTTGAACATAATATTTATTCTGTTTTGTGTTTTTGCTCCTGTTTTCTTTTGTTCCTTAGCTCTCCACATGGTTAAGGGGATTTAACTCTTATAATCTTATTTATTTCTGTAGCCTTGTGTGACATGCATCCAATGAGGGCCCTGTTTCTAATTCCAAGGAACCCCCCTCCAAAACTTAAGTCCAAGAAATGGTGAGTGTAAATCGCTTTCTACTGCAGATTCTTTGGAAGATAGTTTCCTTACGAATATAACTGAGTGCTTAGATCTGTTTAGATAAAGTTGCTAGGGTGCATTTGTTTGTATAGAGACATGAAATTAGGCGTGGTGTCAGATTGCTTCACTGTGGACTTGTGTTAATGTTTCCATTCTATTTGAACTGAAATTAATCCAACAAATAAAGTAAGCTGTAATGATGGGAAAATGGAGAAAGGGGTTATGTCATTACAATATAATAAAAGGGAGTTGTGCATTGTAATCACTTAGCAGTGCAACAATAAACTGCCTGAAACCCGTTTTGAAGAGAGGGCTACTAAATGGAAACGATGCTGTTGTACAACAAACAGCTGCATAATTTGCAGATTGTCTTTGGAGACAAATGATTGCCAGAAGGAGCTGAGATAGACTTGTTGTTCACAATAGTTAAATAGATTTATTCAGTGAGGAGGAGCAAAATGGTTGAAATTTTGTATGAGCGCAGTAGTTTGGACAGCTAACAAACCGGCACCCCATGGAGGAATTTGAAAGAGCTCTGTCATGGGCCCAGTCTCCCTGTAATTCAAAACTATTGAACTGAATGTTTGCAATAATTTTTTTTATTTGGAACACTCTGGCAGCATTCACATACATAATTTCTACACTGGTTCAGACTAGCATTCTTGTGTTAATGAGCACAGCCATAGGTCAGCATGTTCTCTCACCATCACCAGGATAGCCTATTTAATGTTAGTAAGTAGTATACTAGTTGTGTAAATATCACTTTTCTCTACATAATTAGTGCTTTACTCTGGAGGGTTTGACTACATCTGAGGACATGGTCTTTGTGTTGTTTGGCTTTATAAAGTAACTTTAAGATTATACTGCAGATTTAGTGGCTGGAAAGGAAGGTAAGATGCTGCTATATAGTCAGACTGCAGATCCCGTCAACAATCTCTCTTTCACTTGGCTCAGACACGGCGAAAAAAAAAAATCATGCTGCTGCAGCTAATTACAAAAGCTAAATATGCAGGAGAATTGTTTGTTGCGAGGTTCTTGTTTTGATGTGCCTCTACAGACTTCAGCAGATATTTGGTATTGAAAGTGGACACAGTAAAAAAATTAGGCTGTAAAAACAAGCATTTACTTGTCTGATAAATGTAATGATAACAAATAAACGGCAGTGGTTGCCTTGGTGGTCTGGCTGTTCACTCCCTGCTCGAGCTATCTGTCTAAGCACCTATGTATTCCCGTCTTTGTTAATAAAAAATACAAAAAACCTGTGTAATAAAGTAATATTTCCAGACAATCCTAGATATGTGACAAACCAGATTTTGAAGTCCCTTATAGTTCCAAGAGCAGGATTCTTGTTTATTCCATGCCTCTGTCCACTCTTATTGTCCCAAAAAAGATCTTATCCTTCCTTCCAGGTCAAAGAAATTTATCGACTTCATAGAAGGCTGTCTTGTCAAGACATATCACAGTCGGCCAACCACAGAGCAGCTGCTCAAGCATTCGTTCATCAGAGACCAGCCCACTGAACGGCAGGTCCGAATTCAGCTCAAAGACCATATTGACCGCACTCGCAAAAAGAGGGGAGAAAAAGGTAAAAACAATCAGACTGAAAGATCTTCAAAGTGCAGAATAAGTTGCTTTTCGGGAGCAATGTTGCATGATGTAGTCTTATTCAGGTAATATTTAGCCTTTCCTTTATTCCTGATCATCCTGCAGAAGAGACAGAGTATGAGTACAGCGGTAGTGATGAGGAGGATGAAAATCGTGGAGATGATAGAGAATCAAGGTAATTGATTTGATCATTTCTTTTCAGTTTACATTCAGCCTACCTGTGTTTCAAGTTTTGTGAATGTCGTCCATCCAAAATTTTAACTTTGATCATCAGTTCCATCCTCAATGTACCTGGCGAGTCCACCCTGAGGAGGGACTTCCAGCGGCTGCAGCAGGAGAACAAGGAGCGCACGGAGGCTCTCAAGAGGCAGCAAGCCCAACTGGCTGCGCAGCGCCGAGATCCCGAAGAACACAAGAGGCAGCTGTTGCATGACCGACAGAAACGCATTGAAGAGCAGAAGGAACAACGGCGCCGACTCGAAGAGGTAATGGACACCTTTTCATCTTCAGTGCGTTGAATTACAACCACAAACTAATTTTATGTGATAAACCAACAGAGTCATGCTTGGTTTTAGCTGGAAGGAAAATGGAGCATGTTTTGCATGTTTCACATTAAACTCTGAAATGTATGATAGACATATTTATTCAGCACCTCGTGTCAATGATGAACCAGCCTTTGATTGAGATAAATGTTTTGAAAACCATGTATCATTTTTTCTTATGCTTCCAAATTGCACTCTACTATACAGGCACGTCTCATAAATGTTGAATATCCGGAAAAAAAAGTGTGGCTCATTTCAGAAAGCTTGATTGGCCAGCAAACTGTCCAGACCTAAACACCATAGATCCTTAATGAAGTTTTGTTAGGGTGAAGATGAGACACCAGAGCCAACAATGTAGAGGAGCTGATGGCTGCTGTTACAGCAACCTGGGTGTCCTTTACTCTTCCTTAGTAGGATTACAAGCTGATCCATGCCATGCTGCACTGACGCAGTAATTCATGCAAAAGGAGCCCCGACCTAGTATTGTACTGTTCAATAGGTAGATATATGCGTAGTAGGACCCCTTCTTTTGCTCCTATGTAATGACCCAAACTTCAGTTTCTCCTAAAATTATGTTTTCATTAGCCATAAGCCATAATCAGCAAAGTACCCAGAAATAAATGCTTGAACTGTAGCACTTTTTGTAATGAATGTGGATAATATAGGTTTCACTTGCTGAATTAAATTACTAAAATAAATAAACTTTAGATGATATTCAAATTTTTTTAGATGCGTGTAAAGTTATGAACAGCTGAGCAGCATGGAGGTTTTGTGCCAAGTCAAAGGTCCTCATTGCACCACAAAGAGCAGATCATGTGGTTTTAGTGAGCCATATAAAACTAGCTGAATGTGTCTATTAATGTGAGACACCATCACGTTAAGCTTAAATTAGAGCAGTACACTCAAACACTGATTAAGACGTAAAAGGTGTGCGTTTGTTTGTAAAGGTGAACCAGACCTTCTATTCCTTTCTTTTCTCCAGCTCTTTACAGTAGAGAATTTTATTCATAAGCAGTCGAATTCCTCAGCACAAGCATAACCCCTCTGCTCATTTCTCTCCTTCCTGTCACCTCTCTCTCCCAGCAACAGAGGAAAGAGCGAGAGATGGTGAGGCAGCAAGAAAAAGGTCCCCATCGGAGACTTGACGATATGAGACGGGAGGAAGATAGAAGAATGGCAGAGAGGGAGCAGGTAACCAATCCCAGCAGAAGCAGAGCTGTGCTCGGCCAATCGGAAGAGAGGTGGGCGTGTCAGCTAGCAGCACTGTGCCAGTTGCACTGGTGGTGAAATTCTGTGAGGGGGTTGCCATAGCAGCAAGGGTCTAAATTAGTGTATTTACTCAGAGATGAGTTTTCTGTGGGTGAGCTCTCTGCGTCTCTCCATTTCCAGTCTATCCTCGCCGGCATCAGAGTCTGGCATCAGAGCAAGATCATCTTTTAGTGCTACAAACTTCAAACAATTCACACTGTGCTCCTAAATATTTGAATGATTCAATGGCTTGAAATTTATCACATTGTCTGTGTATTGCTCACAGTTTCATATTTGATATCATCTGTGCATCTTAATGCACAGATGATATCAAATATATTACTATATATTATACTATATATAATACTTTTTTATTCACAAGGCTCAGCAGCTGCTTTCCTACTAAAATCAATCAGCAGAATCTTTGACTTTTTTTTCATCAAAACAGCTCTTGCTTTTGCTTGCTGGAATGATATTACATAACCTTTTATCTGTGTTTATCTTCCACCCCCTCCCATATCATTTCCTTTCTTTTGTGCCACCACCTTTCCTCTGTGCCTTCTTACCTCGCTGCAGGAGTTTATCAGGCACAAGTTAGAGGAAGAGCAGCGGCAGTTAGAAATCCTTCAGCAGCAGTTGCTTCAGGAGCAGGCGCTGCTTATGGTAACTGGTCCTTACCCAATGCTTAATCAGTTTTCAATTTGCTTGCAGATTTTTTTCTTCAACCACTCATTTATAAACCCACATCAATGAGGTGGATAAAAGGGATTAAAACTGGCATGCACTTCCTATGTTAGCATGGTTTGCTTTTATTTTTGTCAAAACAAATTTTGTTTTTGGTCTTTGGGGGTTAAAATCTTTAACATGAGCTGAGCTGAGCTAAAGCTAAAAAAACATTCTGTAAAATGTAATACTCTAATCTCTATCTGGATGTTCTAAAACATAAATATAGCTCTCATAATGCCACTTATGTTCAAAAGACATGCAGTGACCTACATTTCGTGAGGAGGTTTGTCCATGTTCAGTTTTTAGGTATCTCCTGCTTCATTTGAAGGCTAGAATTGCCACCCTCATGGCATCTTTGTCTTCAGCTTGCACATGTGGTGTGTAGGAGTTGCTGTCATTAAAACTGAATCTTTGTTGCAGTTTAGAAAGAACATTAGCCAAAAGCGCCTGTACACTTGAGGCAGCTCGGATGTACATACAGTTGCACCTAAAAATATTCAACCCCCACTGCAAAAGTCAGAAATTTTCAGATGTTTTTGCAATAAACGGAATACACAAGAAAAGTTTAGTTAAATAAAACTAGTATTACAAGAATTGTTACTACATTCAACATAAAATCCTACCTTTTAATGACCATTGCAGTCCCAAAATTATTCAGTGGTGGCTTGAGGCACAGCCTGACATTGGCTCGGTGATGCTCTGGGACTGCTTTCCTTCCTCTGGCACTGGAAAAAGCAGCGTGTGGAGGGCAAGATGGATTCTATCAACCTTTAGGAAACCCTGAAGCAAATGTATTCTAGTCTGTGAGGAAGTTGATATTTGGGCATCATTAGACCTTCCAACAGGAAGTCCACCAAGGTTTGAATTCAGAAAACATTCAGGACATCCAAGTCATTGAAGTGCCAGTCATGATTGCATGACTTGAGTTCTATTGAAAATCCTTTATGGGCTTTTAAAGAAGCAGCTGCACCACATAAACCCAAGAATATTAATGAACCAGAGGCCTTAGCCCCCAAATAGTGAGCTAATATTCAGAAACGCAGTCAGACCCTGGTGTCTGGCTGTGAATAATGTTTACAGCAGGTTGTAACAGCGAATGGGTGTTTTGTTAAACACTAAGATGCTTGTTATGAAGGGGATGAATCATTCTGAGACAGCAGTAGTCATTAAAAATGGCCTTTTGTGTTGAATTTAGAAAAAAATAAAAACCTAAGTCCAGATGGAGTACTGGACACATTTGATCTGCAACTGAGATGTTATGGCTGCCATAACACAGATTAATAAATGTAAATTAAAAGTATGACGTAGAGTTTTTTGCTTGTAATAACTGCTTTTTCTGAAGTCCTTTTATTAAAATCTACTATACTAATGGTAAAATAATGTATTAAACACAAGAAGCACACCATCCACACAAGTAAAGTGATAATATATTATATATAATATATCACAAAAGTAAATATGCACATGCTCACTTACATTTATTTAAGAATATAAATTCATGCCATGTATGTTTTCTGATCAGGCAATAGGAAAACAACAATTAAAATGCTATTTCAGAATTTCAGTGACTCAGCTTTAAGGCTCTCATTTTAATCTGAATCTTTGAAGCTTTTATATTTCTGTTCCTGCTTTTAAGTTGTTCCTTCAGGGGTTATTAAAGGCGCTTCCAACTCTCAATGAGTCTATTGGCTTGCTTTTCGTTGTTTAAAATGATCAATAATCTTTTCACATTACCTGTTAATTATTATAGTAAAATGTGAGCTCTCACATACTTGATATCAGATGTGCAAAACCTTAGCCTTTGCTGCAGTTTTAAAGCTTTAGGTTTGCATGTATGTTGTAGAGGTATGGATTGTTTTCAGTGTTGTAACTTTGTTTCCTCAGGAGTACAAGCGAAAGCAGCTGGAGGAGCAGCGCCAGTCAGAGCGGCTGCAGAGGCAGCTTCAGCAGGAGCATGCCTACCTAGTGTCTCTGCAACAACAGCAGCAGCAAGAAAAGAAGCCCCAGCTTTATCACTACAACAAAAACCTCGAGTCCAACAACAAACCTACCTGGGCCCGCGAGGTAAGCGTGTGTGTTGTTAAAGCCTAACATGCCACAGGAAACGTTCTGTACTCGAGATTAAATTTTGTGTTTTCCTTGTTCCAGGTGGAGGAGCGAAGTAAACTAAACAGACAGGGGTCACCCAAAATCTGCACCACAGTTTCGGACACTGCCATCCAGTCTCGCTCAGACTCAATCAGTCAGGCAGGAAAGGTCCAGTCTGCACAAACTCCACCGATGCAGAGGCCAGTTGAACCCCAAGGTGGTCAGGGGAAGGTGTGTGTGGTTTAAATATTTGATTCAATAAAACCTTGTAGAAAACTAATTGCTGATATTTTTCTGGCTTTAATTCTTGAGCTGCTTTATACTTGATATCTATGCTGCTTTATTCATGCTTTTCTTTCTTCACTCTCTTTTTTTCCATTACATCTTTCTGTTTTCCCATTTAAATTAATACTTTCGACCAATGCATCTATGCGTTTCTCTTCACTTTGACCTACATCTTGGACTGTCTTGGGTGCTCGTCCTTCCATTTGGCTGGTACCTTCCTCCTGGGGTTCTCCTGCTCCTGCCCTCTGCAGTTCCAGATGGCTCACTTGGTTCCACTGAAGCCTTACGCTGCCCCTGTCCCTCGCTCTCAGTCTCTCTGTGACCAGCCCACTAAGAACATGTCCGCCTTCCCCACCCAGGATCCCTCCCTCAACCTCACACCCCGCCCCATCCATTCCAGAGAGCTTGTGCGTCAGAACTCAGATCCCACCTCTGAAACCCCGGGACCGCAGTTACATCAGATCAGGGAGGATCGTGGCCCCTGGATCCGCCTGCCTGATGTAGAGCTCCCACCCAAGGTAAAATCCAGTAGCAAATCTTGATCAGGCATTGAAGAATTTAAATAGAATTACCTGGCTTATCTGTAACAGAATTTTTGCAATAAAAACACCGAAGCACTTTTTTTTGGTAAGTAAAAACGATTTTTGGTGTTCCTAACAGGTTCCCCAGAGAACTGCGTCCATTGCCACCGCTCTTAACACCAACCTTACCTCTGGTATTAGGCATCCTGTAAGAGCCAGGTACTGAAGACAAACAATTTCTTGAATAATTTTGTAAATTCAATAATTGTAAACCATGGTTAGTAGCAGTATTAACTTTAGATGATTGTACCTTCATGGCAGCAATCCAGATCTCAGCCGCAATGATCGCTGGGAGAGAGGAGACAGTATGAGCATCATATCCAGTCTGCCCCAGACTGGCTCTCTCGAGAGGCATCGCATCCTCAGTGAGTCCCCACCTCCCCACTGCTGCTTGGTGGCCAACAATGTTGGCAATAAGTTTTATTTCAGAATTACAGTCTTTTGCAAAAGTATTCATACCCCTTGAACTTTTTCAGTTTGTCACATTACAACCGCAAACCTCAAATTAAAAATAGGTATTTTATGTGTTTAGACCACTGCAAAGTACAGCATAATTGTAGAGTCTAAGGAAAATGATACATGGTTTCAAAGTATTTTACTAATACAAATCTGAGAGTTGGTTTGTACTTGGCCCCTTTCACTCTGATGGCCCATCAGTAACACCAATCAGTCGAAAAGACAAACCTGGGCTTTATGAAAGAGTGACAAAAAAGTCTTTGTTAAAAGAAAGCCAAAAGCTGTCCAATGCAATAGGACATTTCAAACATGGATTAAGGTGCCTCGGTCAGATGAGACCAAAACGTTTTGGTCTGCAAGGAAAAGGCTATGTATGGTGGAGAGCTTACTCTGGACATTACCCTGGATACACCATCACCACATGGTGGCAGCATCATGCTGTGGGGATGCCTTTTTTTAAGAGGGACCGGAAGGCTGGTCAGACTGGATGGGAAGATGGATGGAGCTAAATACAGGGCAATAGTGGAAGAAAACCTGTTGGAGGCTGCAAGAGCCTGGGACAGCGGTTTACCCTCCAGCTGGACGTGGACCCTAAACATCCAGCTAGATACACAACAGATTGGTTTCAATGAAACCACATTCATGTGTTGGAATGGGCCTACCCCTAAACTGATCTCAAAGTCCAGACCTTAATTGAAATTAGAATCTGTAGCAAGACTTGAAAATTATTGTTCAGACACTCTCCATCCAAGCTGACTGAGCTTGAGCTGTTTTACAAAGCCAAAGAATTATGTCTCTAGATGTGCAAAGCTGATATAGACATACCCCAATAGACCTGCTAGCTGTTGGTTTTGTAGTGAATGGTGGTTATTTTAGAATATTGGCTGGGGGGACAGAAGACAAATGCATTCCACACTTTTGAAATTTGTATTTATAAAAATAAACTATAACCATGTATCCTTTTCTCTTCCAATACAAATATTCACTGCTTTGTGTTCACATATAATCTAAATAAGACACACTGAAGTTTGAAAGTAACAAAATGTAAAACTGTCCAAGTTGCATGGATACTTTTTTAAGGCACCTTAATACTTCTTTAATCCATTGTCAGGTACCTCCAAAATGGATTCACCAATTCTCTCCCATGAAAGTCGCCATAAGCCAGGGGAATCTCGTACATCCTCTCGTCCCGGGCGACCTGCTGTACGTCTTTTATTTTATTATCAGCTGCATCATATTAACTGTTTTTCAAGCCACTTACTTATGAAACTGTGTTAATTTAGGGTTATGTGCCTTATTGCTTCAGAAAAATGTTTACGCTGACATAAAGTTTTGCTTCGGTGGCCCTCTCTTTCTCCATTGTAGCTGCATGAGAAACCTTCATGTTCTAAAATAGCCGAATTTAGTGATAGCCAAGAGTTCTCTCTGTGTGTTTTGGTGTCACTTTTGCGCTACAGAACATCACACACATAAACATAGCCCGCTCAGGTACATGTACCAAATATTTTCGGTAAGAATAAGTGTATTGTTACGCCCCTAGTGTTAGTATAACTGAAAGACCAGACAGGCTAGCATTGATAAGCAGTCACACCACAGATGAAATGCATCTACAGATGTTATACCTATTTTGTAAATCCACCAAAAGAGAATGGAAACTCATTTCCATTCATTTGACTCCAATGCCAGTCTTAAAAGGCTGCATTGCAAATATTTAGACATAACTTTTAAATCTAGGAAAACAAGTACATGTTTTGTTTTGGCAAATATTAAAATATGAAGTTTCCTTTCCAGGTTTTTTTCTCCTACCTGGTTTTCTTGGGTTCACCTCATGCTGCACCTGTCTGTTTGTGCTGTATAAATAGAAAACCATGGATAAGAAACTAAATACATGTACATTAATATCATGTTTTTCTGAAAATATAGCTAGACTTGCAGTGCAATTTTCCTGTTTTATGGTGAAAACATGCTTAAAAGAGCAGGATTGCACTAAGGACGTATGTCTAAATGAATCAGTGTTTCAGCATTTACCCACTGATGAGCCACCATGATGCATGTATGAGAGAAGTGCTTACTTTTACACTTTTGGCACCTTTGCAATCGCTGCTTATGTTTCTCCTTTTCTTGACTCCCTGTTTGTTGACTTTACTTCGAATGTGCAGAGCTACAAGAGGGCTATAGGGGAGGTTAGTACCACTGTGTCCATGTGTTGAGCAAGACTTTGCATTTATGCATGTATTTGTTTTCCTTCGCTTTTTAATGTTCATGCAGACTTGATTAAGTGGCCAATACAGGCTGTATTCTTTGGGTTTATCACGTTTTTATCTGTTTTTAATTCTGCTACTCTGATTTACATAAGATCCAACTATTCTAAACTTTGGTTTTCCTTCTGTTGATCCCGTAATGTCAGTTTTATTTTGATTAATTTTGGTTGCACATTAATCGCTGGTGTGTGTGTTGTTTGTTTTTGGTAGTATCTTGAATTGTTTTAAGAGCTTTATTTGGGTAAACTGTGATGTGTGTATGTGCAGGACCATGGCCTCTATGCTAAGGAACGTGCTGAGGAGCCACCACGGCCCCCTGTCAAGGCTAATGATTACTCCTCATCTTCAGAGAGCAGCGAGAGTAGTGAAGAAAGCGAGAGTGGCGAGGGACCAGAGGAGGAAGAAAGCCCGACTGATCGGTAAAATAAGTGTTAACAAAATCAATCCTGATTATTCAGGAAGATATAAACTGCTAGGAATGTTCCAATCTTTTCCCAGCTGTGGTAAAGTCTTTGACTAAATCTAACTCCAAATACCCCAGTAGGGCTACTGTTTGTGATTTTCAGCAGATGCAGCGAGCCATGCAGTCGCATTTCGTGCAGCAAGTTTTCAAAAATAAAACGTATTTCTGTCTACATGACTTGCAAAGCTGGCTTGTTGATCGAATAAAATTTTGGTTTTCCCTTAGAGTCTTATATATTTTTTGTACCTTTTGTGGAAGAAAGATAGTTGAAGGGTCCCAGTCCGCTAGTGTCATGTGACCTGCTTTACAAGCTGTGCCTTAATATCCCTACAAAGCTCTCGCTGTAGGAGAGAGCTTTCCAGAAAGATGCCAATCATTACTTTTTTGTGAATTTGAAACAAAGTGCTGAATTTATAGCGCAGGAGACCAACTTTTTCTATACGTTTTGCTCTGCACGTTACAAGCTGAGTAACTGAGTCGTATCAAAACAGAAGAAATATGCTAACGTCAGCCTAACATCTCAGCGAAGTTCAGCAGGGCAAGATGTGATTGTTTTGAAGACTGTTGCTGTATATTCAAGCCAGATGTATCTTCAGAAACAAATGATAAAGCTTGGCATGTTAAGAATGAGGTTTTAGAAAGGTGTAACAGCTTTCTTAGAAGAGTTAATGCTGCGTTTGGTGCAGCACATTTTGACCGTCCTGTACAAAGTCTGGGTGGGACAAAGTATCTGTTTCTGTTGAGGAAAAATTGATAGAAGGGACTATCCATAACCTTATTGGTAAGTGAGTTAAGCAGAAGACAACCCCAATAGTAATATAAACCACATGGGAATGGCACCATTATCAGCAATTATCTGTTCTTAAATTACTATGAACAATATGGAGGACAAGCCATCATGTTCATTACATGTCTAGTTTATGGTAATCATATTCACTTAGCTTCCAGCTTAATAATTTCTGATCATGTTTCCTCTTTTATTCAGCCACAGAGATGCAGACAGTGATTCAGTCAACACCATGGTGGTTCATGAAGATGAGGGCGAGGTGGGAGAGGGAGAGCAAGCTGGAGGATATGGAGATCAGACCATGCTGGTTCAGAGAGTGAGTCACAAGTATATGTACTGCTCTTTAAATTGCAACAATGTTTTGTGTGACAATTAATGCAGTGCATAACGGACAATATTTATAAACAGAAAGAAAAATTACTGGGTCTTTTTGCAGTCATTTCTTTTTAAATTGGCATTTTAAACTGTCAATCTCCTTCATATTGCCTTAAGCCCCCCTCTGGCCAAACACTGTTAGTTTGTCAGCCAAAGTATCTTGGAGATATCTGGGGAGACAACCATGACAGGAGACAACTTCCAGATGAGTCCTAATGAGTAGAGGGGGGGAAGTGTCGGCTGCTGCGATGAGTATGTGTCTGCGTGTCTGTTTGAGTGCGTTATTTGCCCCAAGTTACAGTGATACTGAGGATTATTAGAAAGTAAGGAGGTTCTGTTATTTTAATCAAATGCAGTGACAAACGGTACAGTGAGGAAACATGCTTGAAGATTTTTTATTAATTTAAACTGCAATATACATATTAAGAGCAGTAAGACCAACCTTTATTGGCACAGCTGCTAAAGATGTTTAAAAAGCCTTGAAATGAAATATGTTATTGCTCTCAGTAAAAAGTTTGAGAAATCAACAATTCTGTGTAGCAGCACAATTTTCAGAACCCATGCTGTTTATGCTTTGCCAACAGGACACACAATATACAGAGAGACCATTTTTCATTGGCAATCTAAAGAGATTGTACAGAGTCTGACCTCACCCCGCAGTCTTTTTTTAATGTGATTTAGTTCTGGGGACTGAGATGGTCTTGGAAGAAGGTTGACTTTATGTCTGAACCAGTCAGTCAGTCATTTTCTACCGCTTATTCCATAGTGGGTCGCGGGGAAGCTGGTGCCTATCTCCAGCAGTCTAAGGGCGAGAGGCGGGGTACACCCTGGACAGGTCGCCAGTCCATCGCAGGGCAACACACAAACAACCAAGCACACACACACCTAAGGGCAATTTAGAGTGACCAATTAACCTAACAGGCATGTCTTTGGACTGTGGGAGGAAGCCGGAGTACCCGGTGAGAACCCACGCATGCACGGGGAGAACATGCAAACTCCATGCAGAAAGACCCCCGGCTGGGAATCGAACCCAGGACCTTCTTGCTGCAAGGCAACAGTGCTTATGTCTGAACCATTTTTGTTGATATGCCCATATGTTTGAGAACATTGTCTTTGACAGACCCAATGGCAACAGATTTCCAGTGTACTAGTAGAGTTCACCATATTGTTTTTTTCAACATCCCGGTGCACTCCAAGAATTCAGACCATTTACACATCTTTTTCACGGGGGGTAATTAATGTGGCCACCACTGCAGACTGGTTCGTTGATGTCTTTTTACTCTTCAAAGCCAAAGAGTATTTATGTTGTTTGATTTTCTCTAAACCATTTGCTGAGAATATGAAAAACTTGGCTCCTAGAAGGTTTAGTTCAAATGATGTTGTGGATCATTATATAAAGTATGCTTGCAGCATAAAGTTCAAGTAAATGTTTACTTATTAAGCTTTTTTTAAAATCAAGTTTATTATTAGTGGCTAGGCAGATGAAAATTGTAGGGAAAACTTCCCAAGTTTGTCAAGCGATGAAGGAACAACTGTAACATAAAATACAAGTTTCTGATTTTCACTGTCAGGACGATAAAAAGGCTTTAGGTCTCTTGTGGCGTTTAAGTTGTTAGTTTTTCAGCTTAACATTCCTATTCAGTTCCAGCGTGTTGGCGCAGATAAAAGTCTGTGTCGTCATCATTACATAATGCAGTGTGTGTATGTGTTTGTTTTACCTGGAAGACCCCAGAGAAGAGGAGCCATAATGGATACACTAACTTGCCAGATGTGGTGCAGCCCTCCCATTCTCCCACTGATTCAGCTTCTCACTCCTCTCCAGGGAAGGACTCTGTTTATGATGCAAGTTTCACTGATTCTAAGTATATCAGTCCTCAATTTGTGGGTTATTTTTGTGTCTGCTATGTATGCCATCCTTTCAGGCACAAAGTATTCATTAGAGGTCATTAGTTTTGTACATTACTATTATGAGTGGTGTATTTGTAATGTGACATATGCAATAAAATGAGTTTTCAATATTTTTTATTAGTTTTTCGTTGAAAATCAAATTTCCATTGACTGAGTTCAACAACACTAACTCACTTGCACTCACTCTGCTTCACCAGTATCAGTCCAGGGGTTTGGTGAAGGCATCTGGCAAGTCTTCCTTCACCACCTTTGTGGATCTTGGCATGTACCAGTCACCAGGTGGTACAGAGGATAACATGTCAATCAGTGGTGAGTCAGAAGCTTTTTTAATGTCCCAAAGCATCTGCTCAGTGGAAATATTAACCCCTTAAGATCGAAGCCATGCTCATTAAATTTATTGTTTTCTGCTTAAACTTTTTTTGTTTTTTAATCGGTGCCTTTTCCAAAACATTTATCAGTTGTAAAGAGTTGAGCTAGCTTGAAACATAGCCATGTGTGGCATCTGTTTAATGTCGGTATACATTTAATGGATCTGTGATTAACTTGACAGTGTTTCATCATAATTTGTCGTGCAGCAAAAATATTTTAATAGGGGAAAAAAATGTATCATAAAATATCCAATTACACCACTTTAACTTTATGCAAATGTCATTTAAACAATACACATTGAAAGGGATCGGTAATGAACTGTTTTGATATGTTTGTTCCCTAGGCTCCAGATTTGAGCAACTGAAGATGGAGGTACGGAAAGGATCCATGGTAAATGTCAATCCCACCAACACACGCCCTCCTAATGACACACCTGAGATCCGCAAGTACAAGAAGAGGTTCAACTCTGAGATCCTGTGTGCTGCACTTTGGGGTGAGGACAAATAGAACACTATCTGATTGGAAAACGTGCCAAATAACAGATTAAAGAAACCTTAAAACATGGAAAGCAAATGTATTTTTTAAAATTATAAGCCTAGTTAAGCAAATATGTCTCCAATAGTTTTGGTTTCATGAGTGACCAATTTGCAGAATTGTTGTTTTTTGTTCGAATCCACTGTAAAAAAAAAACAAAAAAAAAAAAAACTGAAGCATAGTAAAAATAACCATCAAATTAAAAACCTGTATTCTGGGATGTTTTTTTCGTTGTTGCTAAAAGAAAGATAGTGTTAGAATATTTTTCACACCAAATCTCAGTAATTTATAGCTCCATGTGTTTGTCTGTAGGTGTGAACCTGTTGGTGGGCACAGAGAACGGCTTAAAGCTGCTGGACCGTAGCGGTCAAGGAAAAGTTTACCCACTCATCAACTCCCGTAGGTTCCAACAGATGGATGTTCTGGAGGGCCTCAACTTGCTCATTACAATATCAGGTACAATAACCGTTTATCATCGGGAAGTTTCAACTGAAACTCATCAGTCTATTCTTGTTCTGAGGAATGAGGGCCTTTCCAGGAGAGAAATTGCCAAGAAACTGACGATCTCATACAACGGTGTGTACTACTCACTTTAAAGAAAAGTGCAAACTGGATCTAACCAGAATAGGAGGAGAAGTGGGAGGCCCCAGTGCACAACAGAGCAAGAGGATAAGCACATTAGAGTATCTAGCTTGAGAAGCAGACGCCTCACAGGTCCTCAACTGGGAGCTTCATTAAATGGTACCTGAACAACACCAGTCTCAACGTCAACAGTGAAGAGGCGATTTCAGGATGCTGGCATACTTGGTAGAATAGTAAAAAAAAATATCTGAGCCATATCTGAGACTATTCAAGTCAATTCAGTTTATTTATATAGCGCCAATTCACAACACGTCGTCTCAAGGCACTTCACAAAAGTCGGGTACATACATTACAATTAGTCCTAATCATTGAACTGTGCAGCCAGATTCAGTTATTTATTCAAATTGGATAAAAAGTTTTTCTATCTAAGGAAACCCAGCAGATTGCATCCAGTCAGTGACTTACAGCATTCACTCCTCCTGGATGAGCATATAGAGACAGTGGACAGTCACTGGCCTTGACTGTGCAGCAATCCCTCATACTGAGCATGCATGTAGCGACAGTGGAGAGGAAAAACTCCCTTTTAACAGGAAGAAACCTCCAGCAGAACCAGGCTCAGTGTGAGCGGCCATCTGCCACGACCGACTGGGGTTAGAGAGAAACAGAGCAGAGACACAAAGAGAACAAAGAAGCACTGATCCAGGAGTACTTTCTATGGGAAGGAAAAGGTAAATGTTAATGGATGTAGCTCCTTTAGTCGTTTCACCTAGAAAGATTAGCCAACAAAAGGAGAACATTAAGATTGGCAAAAGAACACAAAGACTGGACTAATTAGATTAATCTAATTTTGCGGTGTTTGGATCACAAAACAGAACATTTGTGAGACACAGAAAAAATGAGAAGATGCTGGAGGAGTGCTTGATGGTGTCCGTCAAGCATAGTGGAGGAAACGTGACAGTTTGGGAATGCTTTGGTGCTGGTGAAGTGGGAGATTTTTACATTTGTCCATACTCTGTGGGCAGCGCTTGGTTGGAGCCAATTTTCTTCTACAAGACAATGACCCAAAGCAAAGTTCTAAACTATGCAAGTAAAATTTAGGAAAGAAGCAGTCAGCTGGTATTCTGTCTTTAATGGAGTGGCCCGCACAGTCACCAGAGCTCAACCCTATTGAGGTGTTGTGGGACCAGCTTGACCCTATGGTGTGTAATAAGTGCCCATCAAGCCAATCCAACTTGTGGTGGAGGTGCTTCAGGAAGCATTGACTGAAATTTCCTCTGATTTACATCAACAAACTGACGGCTAGCATGTCAAAGGTCTGCAAAGCTGTAATTGCTGCAAATGGAGGTTTTTTTGATGAAAGTAAAATTTGAAGGACAAAATTACTATTTCAAGTGCAAAATTTTATTTCAGACCTAAACAAAGTTTTCTATTCATTTTGCAACCTATTTGATTAATATAATGTGAGTTTTCTTGGACAAACATGACATTTTTTGGGTTCCCCCAAACTTTTGAGCATTAGTGTATATAAGACATATAATAACACAATATTTCACATAGGTGGAAGACAAAACAGGATTGCCATAAACAAATAAATTTCAGATGACTTTTTTGAATTTTTTTTAAAGTTATGAATTGAAATAAGTGTGTACTTAGAAGTACAAGGTTTATTCTAAATACACAAAATCACCCTAGTTAGATTTTCTTGTCCATTACTTATTTGCTGTCATAATAATTTGTGGGGCTTCTCTAACAGAAGCTCAACTTAGACACTGTTTTGCTTTGGTATCTGTCTCGGTTAATGGCGTATAACAACAGAATCAAGCATACAGACGTTTTCAACAAAGAAGAGAACAAACACCTTTATAAACTTGTCCAAGCAATGCCTAAAAACACACACATGCCTCCCAAGCACAATGATAAAATTAAGCTTTTGTATAACCTTCGTTAACACATCAACAGATTCCAGCCTGTATTGCTTCGAAAAACAAGTCTGCTCAAAACACAAAAGCCAGGCGTCTGAGCTGTGTTTCTGCCACACTAGTTCAGAAGTTCAACGGCTCCTCTGTGGGATATTTCTGAAACTTCCCTTTTTCTCCATCCACTGACTTGTCTCTCTGGGTGCACAAGCATGCAGGGAATCACAGATTAGTCCCCATAGTAGAATTTTTTTTTTTTAATTGTAGAACATCATCTGAAGCTTATTTGGCCAGCAACATATCTTATTTTGTTGTTCAGTATGTATAAAGGATTCAATGAGCATATTTCACTATAGGTATACACAAATTTTGTGCAAAAAATACGGCTGTCAAAATTTCAGTGATGGTTGGCGCACAAACACTTCAATATTTCAGCCTAAGATTCTGCCATCAGCAACTAGAGTCATCTTTAGTCTCCATATCGGTGTGTGATGTCAAATAATAAATAATAGTGAACACGAGGAGCAATCATTGTTTCTCTATGCAGTGTCTAGTTTTCCACAATTCTAACACTTTTAAAACATGTGATTAGAGGCTGGTTAAGGAAGAAAAAGTGTGCAAAATAACAACATTTAACAGCCCTTTGATCAAGTTCTCTCTTGGTGGTTAAGGCAAGAAGAACAAGGTGCGTGTGTACTACCTGGCATGGCTGAGGAATAAGATCCTCCACAATGACCCGGAGGTGGAAAAGAAGCAAGGTTGGACCACTGTGGGGGAAATGGAGGGCTGTGTACACTACAAAGTGGGTAAGTTTAAGATGGATGTCAGTTATCTTTTCTTCTCCTTAGAAATTATGATAACTACATGTGGCACAGTGAGTTATTGTTTTTTAACTAATGTCAGAGGGCCTTACTGTTCTGTCTAGTGAAATACGAAAGGATAAAGTTCCTGGTGATTGCTTTAAAGAATGCTGTGGAGGTTTATGCTTGGGCGCCCAAGCCCTATCACAAATTCATGGCTTTTAAGGTAGGGCTCCCCTTTCCTATAAGATGAAATTTTGAGGTCAAACAATAAAACGTTTTAAATATTTTCCTAAAAAACATCTTTGTGTTCCAAATGCCCTTTGCTCTTTTAAACCAGTCTTTTGCAGACCTGCCACATAGGCCTCTACTGGTTGACCTGACAGTAGAAGAGGGCCAGAGGTTGAAGGTCATCTACGGTTCCTGCGCTGGGTTCCATGCTATCGATGTGGACTCTGGAAATAACTATGACATTTACGTCCCGGTTCATGTGAGTTCTGAAGCTTTTAGTCTGCAGTATTTGGGCAGTAGTGAAACCTCTTGGAAGCTTAGACCTTGTTCATTCATTTCAAGCAGATCCAAAGCCAAGTGACTCCACACGCAATAGTGTTCCTGCCCAACTCTGATGGCATGGAGATGCTGCTTTGCTATGAGGATGAAGGTGTTTACGTCAACACCTATGGACGTATCATAAAGGATGTTGTCCTGCAGTGGGGCGAGATGCCCACATCTGTCGGTATGGTTCAAACCCAGACTCCCTTAAAACTGTGTGATTATGTAAGGTGGAGTTGAACTGTTCATTGATAGTGTTACACTTTGCTTTGTAGCTCATATCTGCTCCAACCAGATTATGGGCTGGGGTGAAAAGGCCATTGAGATCCGCTCTGTGGAGACCGGTCACTTGGACGGGGTCTTCATGCACAAGAGGGCTCAGAGACTGAAGTTCCTTTGTGAAAGAAATGACAAGGTAAGGGCGAAAGACAAGAAAATAAATACCAATGCCTACTTTACCAATGTCATTTCTGAGTTATCAGTATAAAGTTCCTTGAAATAGTTGTTATACCCTTGAAGTTTTCTTTATACATCAGACTTAGTCTTATGAAATTTATATCTATGATTATCAATTTCCAAGTCTTGCCAAAGACTCCCGCTTGAAATTAGGTGTTGACTTTTCTTAGGTCATTCTAACATAAATGTTTCGATACAAGTCGGTCCATTGTAGCTCTGGTTGTATGGTTTGGGTCTTTGTCCTGTTAAAAGGTGAAGCTCCATATCTAGTCTAGTTTTCTTCTAGTATTGCGCTGTATTTAGCTCCATCTATCTTCCCATCAGCTCTGTGCCGTGTTCGTCTTCCACCACACTTGGACGAGGACTCTGTCTTTCACACGCTTCCTGTGTCCCCTACATGGCTTTACCACACAAAATGTGGTAAAGTCCACAGGGTATAATTGATCAGGGAATGTTGTAGTTGGGGGCATGGCGTAGCGATAGAGTGCACGCCCCGTGTGTGGATGTCCCAGATTCGAGTCCCGACCCCACACCATTTCAAGACTGCCCACTTTCAAATGAAACCCACTAGTGCCATAAAAAAATCTGAAATTACATCTGAAATGTCTGACAAAAGCATTGTTTCTGTTGTTTAAAACACAAATTAACACCAAATAAAACTCATTCTGTTTAAAGACTGTTTAAAGTGCTAAACATGCCCTTTGTATCTGTGCTGCTCCCCAGGTGTTTTTTGCTTCAGTGCGTTCAGGAGGCAGCAGCCAGGTGTACTTCATGACTCTGAACAGAAACTGCATCATGAACTGGTAAAGCGGCAGCTGCCTTTGGTCAGTGCGTAGAACCCAGCCGGGTCCGGAGAGCCAAGCGCATCCAACATTCTTGCCAACGCATGTACACGATTACAAAACACTACTCCCTGTCACCCTAAAGCTCCTGCATACTTACGTGCTCTTACCGCAAAAAACAAAGACATCCAGAACTCTCACAGAAAAAAAAACCCACCACAGACACAAACTCTAAATCCATTCCAGCCTACACTCCTTAAGACACCGTCTCTACAGAGAGCCCTGATGACAGTCTCCTTGGAATCATCATGAAAAGTCCCTCATGAGATTCAAATGTCAATATGTTTTATTAATTTTGGACTGTGTACACATAACCTAGGTTGACTTTTTTTTTTTGTTTACCTTGTGAAGCAGTCTTCTTTAGTTTAAACTATTTAGTTTCTAATTGTGCCGTATTTTGACACACCTATGTTTGTGACAGGCATTATTTTTCAAATACTGTTTAAAATCTATCTACAGCACCTGAGAATTGGGCCTGAATCAGTATCAAACTGAAATTAAAATGCTGAGGAGTCCATGTACTGTGGTGCATGGACTTTAATTGTTTAGGCGGGTTCCTGCTATTGAAATGAAGTTCTTGCTCCATAGTAAGCTTAACTATGAGCATTTGACATATTACAAAAATATTAGTGAAGTCTAGGTCAAGAGGCTTGTTTAAATACTTTAGTTATTTCTAAATCCTGTTTTTTTGTCACAGCTATTAGACCTTGAAACTTTTAAATATAAAAACAGATATCAGTTCAATCTTAATAAATGATCAATTAGTTCTAAGTCTCTGTTTTATAATGCCAACAAAATCAGAACAGAAAAACTTCCTGCTTTGGTTTCTTCTCTGGTTTACATAAAAACCAACTTCATTCAACTTGTATTCTTCTTTCATAGGTTTAAAAAGTACGCAAATTTACTATTTCTATGTAGTGATTCTGTAATAGTACTAGGCAACTGGTTTTCTTAATTTTACTGTACTTCTAATGCCATATTATTGCAATATATTCTACTTTTGTGGAGTATTTGAAGAGGGGAGTTTGTATGTGAGGCAGCTTGATGAGAGCTTGAGAGAGGGGAGGGAAGGAAAGGGAAGCGAGGAATCTACTCTGCTGTATCATATCTTGGTCCTTAAACCGTTTTGTTTGCGTGAATCTGTGTGTGAGAGGTGTTTGTGCACAGAACTGCAACAGAACAGCTATTTGTGAAGTTGTTCAAATCTCTTTCGTCATCAGAACAATCTATTTTAGGGGAGGCACTGCAGTACACCAAGGTACTCCAGCTCATCAGGCACTTGGGTGGAATTTATAAAGCATTAATATATTGCATAGATTTACATTCTGCCAAAGTTCACAGTAAATGTTGGAATATTGGGTGAATCAATGGCCAAAGAAAGCTGTGAACGGGAAAAAAATACTCCCATGGATCACTAACCATTTGATTAGTTCATTTTTTTAATACTGTTTTTCAGAGATTTAGATACATGTATACATTTGTGGCTTTATATTTTGCATCTGAACAGTCCTTTTGTTTCTGAGTGGAATCATAGTACAAGACAGTAGTACAAGATGCTGCATAATATTACACACAGGTGTACATACAGCCCCAGTTGTATTTGGATGAATGTCCCTTGGAAGTTGCACCTTGACTCCATGCATTTTGTAACCGTCAGCCATCTTCTGACCAGATATTTGACCACTCTTCCTCGCAGAATCGGTAGGCATTCCAGAAGCTTGGCCGGTTTAATCAGTTTTGCTGCGTTTGGGATCATTGTCCTGTTGGAGGACCCGATGTTCACACTTTATCTCCATCTAGCTGTCTAAGATGAAGTTTAAGAATTTGGAGGGAGACATCCCCCTTTAATGGTCTATGGTTGTTTAGCAATGTGCTAGTACAGCTAGCAGCTAAACAGCCCCACAGTATGTTGCTGTCACCAACATGTTTAAAGGTTGGCCTTTTTCCTAGTTTTAACATCTCACCTGGACTCCAAACAGTCTTTTTGTCACAGCTTGAAATAATCTTGTCTTGCCACAGAAGTTTTCTCCACAAGGCATTTCGCTGGCCCATGTGGGAAGATGCCAGTGTCAGTCAGTTGTGCAGGTGTGAACTTATGCAGCTGGTGCTGTTGATGTAAACTGACTTCTCTGTGGACATTAAACACGTGTAAATATGGTGTTCTAGCTTCTTTCAGTTTGAGCGTTTATGGTTCCTGGGTTGTTTTTAAACATGCCTGCCAATTTCATTTCATTCGAGAGTGACTGTTTGGGTCTGATTGTTGAAGCATTGGCAAAAAGGTGTCCAAACAGTACAATGATACCAAATGCATGTCAAAATAAACCAAATGAGATTAATTCTAGTATTTCTAATGAGAAGAGTGGGCACATATCCAGCCAGGATTATGCCAGAGCTCATGTTCTCCCATTACTGCAGAAGAACAACCAGATCAATTAGTTTGATTTTTTTTATAAATTGCTTAACAGTACCGTATGAGCGATTTCATAGGTTTCAAGTGGACAAAATGATAACTGTGTTATCAAGATAAAGCATAGAGCTGTTGGGAGGGGACTTGAAAACCTTTGGGAAATTACAAAGTAACCTGGATTAGTTATCACTGGGAAACTCTGCTAAAGTCTGCCCATCATGCTGAGATGTACTGTTGTAAAGAACGCTATAAAGACTGCATGACTTGTTTGAGTCGGAGTTAAGGTTAATATTATATAAACAGATGATTTATTGTACAGGAAGACATTTAAATGGACATGGAGAGGACTTTCTCCTCAGTTTGAAAACAAATATATATCTAACACACATATGTCGGTGTGCATGTAAGCCATTGAAACGGATTGTGTAGTACTGTATGAAAACTTGTTTTTCCCTTGTTGAATATCTTTTATGTTCTGTGGCATACACTGCAGATTTACAAAACACAAAGAGCTCTGGCGCTACTTTTTATTTTTTACTTTCAATCAGTCTGCCATCATGTTTACAGTTAAAGCAGTGCCTTGGAGTAGGAAAAGTGAGAAGTTTAAGGAAGCATTTTTAGCCCCAGTCCCTTGTCTCTTACTTCAAAATCAACAAGAAGAGGCTCAACGGTTTATGATTAACATTTGGTGCCGGTTAAGTGCACTTAAATAAAAAAACAAAAATAAATCCAGAATATTCCATAGGTGAACTTGAGATGCCTTCTTGGCACCAAAATCAACTCCAAATGATACATAGTGTGTCCAATCAGAAAGTGGCAATAACAAATGGGTTATTACATGTTAATGAAGTGTAGTGGATCCACTCGCAGTGGGAGCCAGCATAGAGAAAAGCCATGTGTATGAAACCTGTTTGTAGAGAAATCCCTTGGTTTTGTGCATCCATCAAATGAAACTATGTGTGTGTTTGTGTGAGAGAGATGTGTCCTCGGATGATAATTTGGGTTCATGCTGCACAGATTAAGTAACTGTTTATTCTTCAGTGATGTCGATTGTGTAACCTTGTAGTGGGGAGAGTAGCTTGTTATATTCTGAGAAGCCTATTTTATAACATTTGTAAATTAGTAATATTCAGAAATAAAGGTGAATGTACATCTATAAAACAGGTTTGTTTTTGTATAAAAATTTGTTCGACACTATTATTCCAAGCACAATGTATTTTAGGACGGAGCGGTCATTGTATAACTTAGCATGACAGAGACAGAGTCCTATACCCCCCCTTCATTCTCCCAGTCATCGAGTTTGTCAGCATGGAATCAGATAAAATAGTTGTTAATGACAAATATAAGTTATCAGCTGTTGCAATGTCCAGACAGTCCACATTAGCTTTCACAGCAACGTAGTGTTATCTGGCCTCTGGCAGTTACTAAGCCGCGTGGGGCTGACGGGCTGTTTTTATTCTCAGGTGATCGTCATAAAGGAAGTGCAGTGATGACTTTAGCCTCTTAACTAGGGAGCAGCAATCAGATAGTGAAGTGTGCATTTAACAGTTTGTTAGAATACCAGGATGTCTGTAGGTAAATGTGAAATATAGAAGAATATTTCTCCAAGTTTTACTCAACAATATCTGTGAAAACATGAAGTCAGTTCAGCGAAATAAACAATGTAATGTGAGGTCTGTTGGCATCAGCTAATACTGAGGACAATAGTCTGAAAACATGCCAAGAAATCATTTAACTTAAAGTACACCGCATCATAGACGAGACCTCTGTTTTACAGTTTGACAAAGCAGTTGTTTGCTTTCAGTAGTGAAATTATCATTGAATGGACAACAATTACTGCAAAATTAGCGAATGTGCATTATGCTCTGATGTGTACAATTTGTGAGGCTATGAAACCCATCACCAAGAGCATCTGTATTTGGTTAACAATTAAAATCAAATTTCTGCGTGTTTTAATTTTTGTAAACACAGAAGATTTACTATTGAGGTCTATAAAAGTCGTGTTAAAAAAAGAAAACACTCAAGTGGCTCCACATTAAATCCAAATGCAGACTTGATACTACATTATAGCTAGAAATGCACTGATCAGAATTTTCCTGGGTGATACCGACTTCAGATATATGTTTTTTTTCTTTGCCTGCTGATTATCATTTTGATAGATTCTGTGTATACTTTTATTTTTAAGGACAGTAATATGTAGTGGAGGTACTTTGATAGAAGTATTATTTTTTTGTATCACAAAATGAAGGAATTCAAAGCATCTCTGTTTTTTCACTAAAAAAACTACATCAAATTATGTGCTGTTAATTTTATTTTAGTTCTGATACATTTAACTGTTCAGGTGGAAGAAAATCTGATTTTTTGTATTTGTCCTGCTGATCACCCAAGAGAGACGATTAAGGGAAGATTAACCAACTCTGATCCCTGTCAGGCTGATTTGTGCATCTCTAATTACAATAAAGTATCTGTGTAATACTAATTCCTAAAAAGCATCGTAACAAGCACCAGTAAAAAACTTGAACCTAAACAGATAAACTTTGGAGAAGATTTATGTTGGTGTTTCATCAGTTTTATTCCTGAAATGGTGTGACCCGACTGAGCAGCTTGGATGCGAGGTCATCACCTGAAATAGGATCTAATGAGATATAAAGAAGTGTGTGGAGAGATTGTGACACTTCTGTTTAGGAAGCAATATCAGAACAAATGGAAACCTTGACTCTCCATCTCGGTGTGGCTTGCAGGCAGTGATTCTTCAGTGGCCTTTGGCAGAATAAATGTAGGCTGCTTTGTTTGTTACAAAACCATCTCTTCTAATATCTGTAAGTGCTAGAAACAACAGCTTCTCTCTGTCAGCTTTACACAATCACTTTCTGGGAAACGTAAAGACGATGAAATGTCAGAGACTGCTTTTATGACCAGGTAAGAAATGATAAATAGAAACCTAGTAATAATCTAATGAGGCACTTCTATTATTTCTGGTGTGGCGTGTGTGAATGGTATTGGCAAATCATAATCATCAGGATCTTTAGACAGAACAATAATATCCATTCTTTCTTTTCAATACCTTCATTTTTAACAGTTTTGCAACGTTTTAATGTGCCCACATCTGTGTTAGTTGTGAGAGGTTAACTTCAGATTGTATTTCATAAACCTATAAACTTTAAACTTTCAAATGATTGTGCTGAATGAATTTATGTCTTAATACAGGTTGTTTGTTTGAAAAATAAAATATGGATCTCACTTTGGTCTGTTGCTTTTGTCTTTTTTGTGCCATGATACCTACTGGTTACATTTGCAATGAAAGAAAAAAAAAGGTCGAAGGTGGGAGGCTTTTCTTTCCCAGAGTTATCCCTTCACTGGCAATCCTAGTAAAGATGTCGTATACCCCAGGGAAACTGTCATGGAAATCATGGATTACAATCTAGAAGTTCTTAGAAACTTTAAAGAAGTGAAGCACATTCATTTTAAGGTATTGTGAGGGGGACACAAATCGTCACAGGATTTTATTTCCTCTTTGTCAGGTTTCATACACAGTATGGAATTTGATTTCAGTGTTTTCCAGATCTTAAAAAGGAAGAAGATAGGAGTATGGGAAAGTGTATTTCCAGACGTTCTTCCCTATCCCATTGCCAGAATGTTCCTCCTTTCTTCCTACCTCATATTATTCCGTACTTCCTTCCTTGTGCATCATCTCCCTACTTCGTCACCTTCCTTTTCCTCCTTTTGTCTTCCCTTTGGCCATTTCCTCATCTGTTCTGTCCTTTATGCCTTGCATTTTACTTCCTTCCTCCATTATGTCTTTCAATTTCTTTGTTTCCATTTTTCCTTCCCACTTGTGTCCTTCCTTCTTTTCTTATTTGTATGCGCTTCCTTCCGGTTGTTTTTTCCAGGTTCTACATATGTAAAGCTGGCCCACTGTAGAACTTTCTGCCATAAATTCATAGTTAACTTTGTTATATTTTAAAATTAGGATAAACGACTGAGAAAGTAAAGTCTTGATTTTTTTTTTTTTTTTCTTAACACGGAAACTAGTAGAAACCCTGAAACAGGGATGCCAATCGTGGGGAGGGTCTTGTCGCATAGTTTTAAGTCTGATCCAAAATGGTCTGCAGCACTCTCTTGTGGCTGAAGACAATAACAGTCCAGGAAATAACATGTAATTAGGTTCATTTTTTCTAACTGCACTCAAGAGCAAATACTGGAAGAAATATTTTGTATATGCTTGAGGCACCACACACTGCTTTACAAAAGAAACCACAATAGCTTTCAGGAGAGGTTGTTTATTAGTTTTATGTACAATTATTCCATAATTTCCAAATAATGACAAAGTCAAAGGTTGAATACTGGCTTCTGCCACTTTATATGTGTTTCTGTTTGCTGTAATTTATTCCTCTAATATCCAAGATCATTTGGAATTACCTGATAATCTAATTTTCTGTATATCTGAGGCACGCGGGGAGAACATGAATAAAACACGTTAAAAATAAAAAGAGGAGCGAAACAACTAAAAACTAGAATGTTGGGTGTACATATCTATAAAACATGACCACATGACCCGAACAGCATGTCAGTGAAGTGTTTATGCACTTATGATTCTTCCTCCATACCGGCGTAGCTAAACTTGTTTGATACGGACATGGAAACGGTACAGAAAAGAATATGAAGTGTGTTTTGAACTTCGTTCTAAACAAAGGCAGAATCGTTCGGTGGGATCTTCTCCCACACTTTCTCCGGAGGACCAGTGTCTCAGGAGAAATAAGTGTGAATTGGATGTGTTTAAAAGGCTTTAGCTAAAGGTGATTGTTTATGTTTCATTTTAATTCAAGCAGCTGGCGTTTCAGCTGTTTTTGGTCACTTTTGATATAAACAGATTGTGTGTGCAGTGGGCAATGTAGGCATGTGTTCAGATTTTATTTCTTGTATTCAAAGCATTGTGGGTCAGGGTGTGTGTGGGTAAACTCGCACCTACGTTTATAATATGTACAGTAAAATGTTGCAATGTGGCTGTTAAATCTTAAATACAGTATCAGTGAAGGGGTGAGAAGGGGAGGGGGGACAAACTGTCCCAATACAGGAGCTCTTTGTGTGCAGGGATGCTAGCCGTGCTCGTGTTTCCTGCCGACATGCGTGGCTCAGTTCCAGATCTTAAGGAAGCTGTCCCAGGACCCAGTGCACGCCGCCATGCCGTCATCCGTCACACCCAGACAGCTCACACGGTTGTCATGGCCAGCCAGGACTCCTATGTACACACACACACACACACACACACACACACACACACACACACACACAAAAGACCGCTTGTTTCAAAAAACTTTTTTTTTTTATCGTACATAAAGGTAAGAGGTGTGTGGTAACTAATAATCCGTGTCAATAGCATACTGATTTTGTCCATTTTAAATGTAATAAAGACAATAACATAATAACTTGTCAATAATGTGCTAAACGTTTTGCCAGTAGTGTAGTAATATGAACTGTACACATTCAGGTCACATGACCAGTCTTCCTGACCTCCACCAGCTACCAATAAATTAATTAATAAATGTTCATCCATACATGAAACTTTGTATTTAAATATCTTAGCAAATAAATATTATTTGGAAATTAAACTTTGATGCAACAGACAATTCTCAAATTGATGATAAAGGAGGGACAGTTCTGCATACTGACTATAAATGAGGACCAAGCCATCTTTTGTACCCATCTGCACAAAATGCAGTCCTGTTTAGATATTATACTAATATTAACATCAACATTTTGATTAATACATTCTTTTAATGTTACACCAACAGAATAATCACTTATAACATTACTTGCAACTTATATGATTTTATTACTTTTAAAATGGCCTAAAATATTATGGTATTACATGTATGATCTTAATACTCCACAAAAGTAACATCCTTGAACCTTAACAATGGTGATTAATGGGAACTTTCATGTTGTAGTGTGGAGCTTTTGCAGGTTCAACTATGTGCAAACTATTGAAACGTATTATTATTCTAATGCCGCCTCATTTCAGCTGCAGGGTTAACAGATTTGTATGTTTTATGTTGCAGTCCTGGCACGCTTGTAAATAAAATGGTATAATACAGTCTTGCCAACATTTATTGGCACCCCTGATAAAAATGTGTAAAAAGCCTTCAAAAAATTCATCTTTCACTGTGGCAGCAAAATCTTTCACTGAAAAAAATCTTTGAAGTATTTATTCTTTTTATGAAGAAATAATAGTTTTTTTTTTATCCCAACAAATCAGTGCTTGGTACAGCCCCGTTTTGCCAGTAGAACAGCACTTATTTTCCTGTCCCATATTGACGATAGAAAATAAAGACAGATGTTAATAATCTCTAGATCGTCCTGGGTCCTCTTATGCCCTCTTCTCCTCAGCTCAGCCCACAGGGTTTCAAGGATTTAGGTCTTAGGACTGAAATGCTCATGGAAGAAGGTTGTTTTTTTTGTCTGGTGAACTATTTCTTAGCTGGTGTGGCCATTTGTGTTGGGTTTCTCTTCCTAAGTGTTGCCCTATTTTCTGTTTACCAGATTTTTATTTTTATTAAAATGCCCAGGCATTTCAAAGAATTCAAAATGCCTTTGGAAGAGAAAGAGGCCCACAGCACCACCGATCCTTCAACAGACTTAACAGCAGGAAAAGGCTTTTTCCTGACATTCCCCCAAACAAACAGTTTGCATCTAGATGGGATCTAATGTTTGTTTTTCTTTGCTGCAGCCTCTCACGGTGAGATTTGTATGATTTTTTTTTTTTTTAGCTTCCTTACCATCCTGCTCTCTGTGTGAATCTTCATCTTCAATTTCATATTTATACCCCAGGGTAATAGAGTCATGGATCCCTATTTAGAAGTTCCTAGAAACACTGCTATCTCTTAACTTGCTAATAAAGCAAAAGTATAAAAAAATAATCCTCCAGTTACATTTATTTTAAAGAATGTGGTAGGGGTACCTGAAATTGTGCCACCAATTGTCTTTTGTAAAAAATAAGCTAAACTTGGGAATAAATAAATTTATCTAAATTAAATGTTGAATTTTTATATAAATAAATAATAAACAAATAATAAATGAAATAAATAACTAAGGCTTTTTACATATCTTTACCAGGGGTGCTAATAAATCTGGCTGGAACTATGTGCAAAATATAATCCATCATCTTGCAAAACTAAAATATTTGTGTGCCTATTACCCCATTATAATCAATGAGGCCGAATTTTTCCCCACACACTTTCTTTAGTCACAAGTCTCTCTTTTAGCAAAAGCAGCTGATGTTTAAGCTCTGTCTAAGCCTTCGTTGGCATTAAACTGTACAACACAGTTTTATTTGTCGCCCACCTGCTCTGTCTCCCTTCATGGCGTCCCAAATGTTGCAGTTGAAGTCGTCGTAGCCGGCCAGCAGCAAGCGGCCGGAGCGGGAGAAAGCCACGGAGGTGATTCCACAGATGATGTTGTCGTGGCAGTAAATACTGAGCTCCTGGTCTGCACGCAGGTCAAACAGCCTGCAGGTGGCGTCGTCGGAGCCTGTGGCGAAGGCGCTTCCATTGGGAAAGAACTGGGAAAAGAAATGACGAAGAATAAGAAGCTAAATATTTGGATAACCCTTGTAATCTACACAAAAGCTTAACACAGGCAGTAAATTCCCATCAGTGTTAAAAATGGATCACTAGTGACCGTGATCACGTTCAGTAAGACAGACGCGCTGTACATCTCCTGGGAGTACAGATGCTCAGACATGGTGTTGATTCTGGAATATGCAGCTACAGTAACCTCTCCAAAATGTATGACATCAATGGGACATTTTCATTTTATTGTGCTTGAGTTACAATGGAAAACTAAGCTATGAAGTGGAAAAAAATTCAGCTTGCTTTTTACAAACAGAAACGTGAAAAGTGTCGTATGAAATTTTATTCAGCCAACCTGAGTCATGCCTTGTAGAACCACCTTTCACTGCAATTACGGGTCCTAGTCTTTTCAGGGTTAGCTTTACATTAAGACTGAAATTTTTGGCCTTATTTCTTTGCGAAATAGGACGAGTTATGCTTCCGCTTCATATAATTTGCCACTTTGTGTTGATCTGTCACAAAATGCTACTAAAATATGTAAGTTTGCGGCTGTAGTGTCACAAAATGTGAAAAAGAAAGACGGGGTAAATTATTGTATGAGTGATATGTAATAAATAATGTGATAGAAAATGTCTGCAGTGATGTCATGACTATCTTGTTAACTGTGAACTGACTTTTCTGGGGTTTAGAATCGTGTCAAACCACAGACTCATACCGGCAGAAAAGGAGCTAGGTGTGTTACTTTATGTTTGGGAAGCACACTCACACAGCTGGCGTTAATGTCCGACTCGTGCCCTGTGAAGGTCTGTCTGCACATGCTGTCTCTGATGTCCCACAGTTTAGCTGAAGCGTCGCAGGCTCCTGAGACGAAGGTACGGAGGTCGGGCGACAGGGACAGACTCATGACGTCACCGGTGTGGCCCGAAAAAACCGTGGTCTGTTGACTCGTCTCAATGTCCCACAGTGCACTAGGGGCAAAGAGCAAATAGTCTGTCAACAGCGAGCAGCTCCGGAGGACATGTTTGCACTGCACGTTCGTGTTTTTGGCCTGTGGGACTCACCAGGTGGTGTCTCCTGAACTCGTGATGATTTGATTGTCATCAATGAAACGGCAACATGAAAGGTAACCTGAGATTACAAAAAGAAGAGAGTATCTTGTTTACAAATTTTTGAGGCATTTGGAGCTTGACTTGCTGGTCAATTTTGGATCATTGTTCTGATAATATTATCCAAAGGTCACAAACTTGTGGCCAGACGTACTTAAGCATTTTCTGTTAAAGAGGGGAATTGAAGGTGCTATTAATTAAAGAAAGCCATCTTGGTCCTGAAGCAGACACAGACCATCACACTACCACATCTGTGTTTGCCTTGTCGTTCTTTTATTAAAATGTCTTGAGTTTTACGCCACTTAACTAATGAAACAAACTTTCCACTTTTGTCTCATCAGAATTCTTCCCCAAACGTCTAGTGGATCATAAAGACGGTATTTAGGGAATATGAGATCGTTCTTCATGTTATTGTTGATCAACAGTGGTTTTGGCCTTGGTGCTCTCCCATAGATGCCACTTTTTCCCCAGCCTCTTATTGTTGAAGCCTGAACACTGACTCTAAATAAGCCTCTTTTGTGGATCCTGGATGAGTCATCAATGCCATCTTGGAGTAACTGTGGTGGACTTCCTTGAAGATTCACCAGAGCTCCATGTTCCAGACTGACACAGTTAAATCAAAAGGTATTCACACCCCTTAGAGATTTAGATTGAAAATAAAAAAGCAGAAAAGGAGTTTCAATAAAAAAATATATATTTTTACATTTTTGTAAAAATATGCATAAAATTGTTTATGGAAAAACCTTGACTGGCACTATAACAATCAAACCTTCATTTTTATAAATGCTGCCTACCTTTTTATGTTTCATGATTTTCCAGGGGTGACAATTATGTTTTTACACTTATGTAATCCATCCAAACCATGTTGGTTTGGATGGATTGTTTCACTTAATTAAATCACTATAAAAACAGTTTTTTGTATTTACTAAGGTTATCCTTGTATGATATTTTATTGGTAGAAATTTTGCCCCTTAAGCTCTCCTTATATTAATTATCAAGCTGTGACATGACTTTTTGATAAGATTACATCTAATGTATTAACTGAGCAATATTATTGATTTACAGCTAAAATTGTAATGCCTGTGTATAATAGAAATATAAAACAGATAACTGTGACAATGACAGACCGCCTCACTATAACTGAAAGGAAGCAAACTCAGATCACATATTACTGTAAGGTGATGCTGATGCCATCTCACCTGTGTGGCCAGGTAGCTCTCTGCTGACCCTCACGTTGCCTTCGCGGGTTTTTAAGCAGTAGATGGAGCAGATGTTGTCCAAGCCTCCGCAAGCCACGTAGTTCCCAGAGGGGGCGTACGCACAGGTCATTACCCAGGAGGATCGCAGGGGGATGGCGTGTATCTAAGACGCGAGACGCATCATGTGATGAGATGCAAACTGTCAACAAGATCTCAGGAGTCAAGTATTAAGAAGGGGCTTTTAGAGGTGCATGACTTTAGGCATTCTGCAACATGTATGCAGTTCCAAGAAAAATTTTCATACCACTAGGGCTGAAACAATTAATCGGATTAATTGATTATCGAAATAATCTAGTCAACTAATTTAGTAATTGAATAATTGTTAACTGGAGTATACAGACCATAAAACATGCCATTTGCTGAAAGAACAACGCACTTAGAGCAGCAGTTAGCACAGAATTGTACAAAAAATATATACATTTTGCATTTAAGATGAAAAATTTTCTTTGTCTGTAAATATGCTCTATCTAGAATTCCTCAAGTGGCATATCTTTAGCATTACCTGGTTCAACCTGTAGAAAAATATGCTATTAAGCACCGTTTGCTAACTGATTATTAATCTATTAATCAAAAAAATTGTCACCAGATTAATCAATTAACAAAATAATCATTGGTTGCAGCCCTACATGCCACTTAAACTTTTTAGCATTTTGTTTCATTGCAGCCACAAACCTCAACATATTTTATTGGAAACATATGTGATAATCCAACACATCTTGGTGGTGTGGTGTGGTGTGCATATTTGCATTCAACCCTTTTTAATCTGATAACCCTAAATAAAATCCAGTGCAACAAAATTGCCTTCAGAAGTCACCTAATTAGTAAACGAAGCTCACCCGTGTGTAATTTAATTTCAGTAGAAATCCAGCTGTTCTGCCAAGTCCTTTAGCAGTCCTTTAGCAGTTCACTGACGTTCTCTAACGTCAGTGAATAAACAGCATCAGGAAGGTCAAGGAACACAGCAGTCAGGTCAGAGAGAAAGTTGTTGAGAGGTTTAAAGGAGGGTTAGGTTAAAAAACAATATTTCAAATTCTAAACATCTCACACAGGTCTGTGGCACAACAACCCTCTGTGTATAGGAAAACTAACACTGCACATCCACCTGAACACACCATCGGTATGATTAAACATGGTGGTGGCAGCATCATGTTTTGGGATTCTTTTTTTCAGCAGAGACAGGAATGCTGATCAGAGTCAATGGGCAGAGCTAAATATGGGGCAATCCTAGAAGAAAATCTGTTGGTGGCAGCAAAAGACTTATTAGTGTTGAGGTTAACCTTCTAGCAGGACGACTTTAAGCTTCAGCTACTGTGTAATGGTTTAAATCAAAGGGCCCTGAGGGCTGAACACATGTGCACACCACACCTTTCAGGTTCTCTTTTTGTAAGAAGCTTTCAAAACCCACCAAGTCACCAAGTTTGTAATTGTAACTTGAGAAATTCTTAAAAAGTGCAAACACTACGCTTTAAAAGAAAACTGCCTATTTGATTTACATAAAATGCTCTTTTTAACAGCGGAAAATCACCACTGAAGCAACTGTAAATGTTGCATTTGACCACTGCAGTTGTTGCTTGGAGGCAACTCAACTTCTAGTTAAGACAAGTTATGACCTTATGAGAAAAGGATTTTTACTGACTTTACCTTGTTAGTGGTGTGGCTATCCCAGACAATCAGTTTCCCATCCTGAGAGGCACTAACCAGAAGCCTGAAGAAACAAAAGAAAGCAAAGATTTGGGAAAATTCCAGGTGAATTCCAGGCTACATGTTGGATCACAACTATTCCAAATATTTACTCCTGACTAGATCAGACCTAACAGTTTTAAAACCTCCACCTTTAATTACATTACTTTTGCTCAGTGCTGTACAATATTTGCCCACTTACAGATTTATTCTGTTTATGTTTTGTTTTTTCACAGTTAAATGTTTCAGATCACCAAACTAATTTTACAGATAATCTGAATAAATGCAAAAACCCATTTTCCAATGATGATTTTATTTATTTTATTAAAACACCCTTGGCCTAATTCAAAAGTTTTTAAATCATAAATAACTTTGACAACTGTCATAAATTAGCCACACCTGATTACTGCAAGAGCCACACAATCTGAAAAAAGTCCAAGGACACTGTGTTGTACAGCAGGACAATTATCCTGCTATATAACCCAAGTCTGAATGACTTAAAATAAGACCAAAAATGAAGGTGTTGAAAGTTGTCTAGGCAATGTCTGAAATGCAGTAATATGATTTTAATAGACTGTTCCTACTCAAAAACCCTCCAACGTGGCTGAAGTAAAGCTATTCTGCAATAAAACTATGCAGAAAATAAAAGGTGTTGGGTCAAACTTTTGGAATCCCACCTTGAGTCTGTAGCCCAGTGCATGGCGTAAATCTTGGCCAGGTGGCCGCGAAGTGTGCGTCTTGTCCGCATCTGGATCCGGCCAACAGGATCCAAACCAGCAGCCATCTAAATGAGAACACAGATTTTTTTTTCAGTGATTCAGTTTAAATAAATGTCAATCTTATCTCATAAAGTCATCATTATATTAGGTCACAGAGTTCCAGTAAGTTTGGTGGTGACTGTGGCTCAGTGGCAATTTTCTTGCCATCTGAAAGTTGCGGGTTTGATCCCAGCTTCCTCTCGCCACATGTCAAAGGCACTTAACTCAAGTTGCCTACTGCTTTGAGAAGTCAGTATGGCTAGAAAAGTACTATATAAATTTAGCAAATTTACCATTTAGTGTGATTTACCTGGGTGAGCGTTGAATCTCCACAAGCTTTTCTGGCATCCTAATGAGCATGGCATCACAGGCAGGGAAAAGACAGGATGCCACTTTTTAGGAAAACAGAATTTTAAAAATTAAAGATGAACTTCTTTACTTTAAAAACATGGCTTACTCTTATCTGGTTCCTCAGCTGCTCGGCCTCCTGACGAAGCTGCTCCAGCTCACTCATTTTGGAAGTTGTCCAAAGCTTTAACCTGTTGTTTAGAGAACAATTTTTAATTTCAGAAAGCATCATCTTGAATATGATCAAATGTGTTTCAGGGTAGTGACATAGGATGGCCGTTTTCCTTATTTGTCTCTCTACTGGCCACAAGATGGGCTGGCGATATGTCCATCAAGCTTCTTGCCCAGTGACAGCTGAGGTTGGTTCATGCACTCCCTGTTCTACCCCAAAAAGGAAATAAGCAGGTATACTGTGACCATACATTCAATTTAATCCCATCTGGGATATGCATGGTTTGATGCTCTCGTAATCCAGTGGTCATCTTAATCAAATATCATACAATTAGATAAAATTGTTTACTTAAAGCACTTTTTGCACCCGATTTGTGGATATGAATGCTTAAATCAAAGCACACACGTTAATCTCTGAGGTTCACTGAAGCCACTGTGAGAAAAACACTTGTAATCTGTTTACGACAGCACACCATGTCTAGATTCAACAATGGAGAATAATCTGTAATGACTAAGCTACTACTCAGCTGCCAGTTTCATTACCAGGCAGCAGATAAATGGTGAACATTCCCTTCAAAGCAGGACTCATACAGGTCAGTCAGACCGCATAATAATCCTGGGCACATTCATCCTTATCCACATCATTATTTCAACAACACCTACCTGTCCTTGGTGGGAGCACCGTTACGCTTTCAAACCGTCTGCCAACAATGTCCCTGTCAGAGCCGGCCCCAGGCATCGTCTAACTTAGCTGCTGCTTAGGTCATCCAGGCCAGCAGGGGGCCCCCAAGGACATTTAACATCTCACAGATTAAAAAAACCCATAAAACATTATATCCGTTATGTTTATTATGAATGGGTTTAATATTAAACTCACTTTAAATATTTGTTCATTGCAAATTTAAAAGAATTTTGAATTCTTTGAAATTTAAATTCTATTTAGGATTTCATGCAACACTTTGAAAAGTAAAAATAAATTGTATATAAATTACATTTTTCTGTGTATGTTTAATACCACAACTAATTAACCTGGCCTTGCCTTCCCAACTACTCTGAGTCTGCACTGAAACTCAGCAGAGGTGTAACTGTACATCCAGCTCTAGAACCTAGAGACAAGATTGCAGCTTTTATAAATACCGTGTGGCCCTGTTAGTAACTCAGTCAATGTGTTTGTTTCTTACCAAGCGCCCCATATATTTGCACATAGATGCTTAGAAGTGGCAGAGGCTTTTTCTGGACCTTAATGTTTATTTTGTCTGTCCAAGCAACAGGCAGCTTAAAAATTCTTTGCTTTTGTCAAATGTAGACTCTGGGTATCAAACATGAGGCACAGAGGTCCTGTCCCAATACCCACACTACACCCTTGGTGTTTGCTCAGAACGTCATCTGCAGCAGTGAATTGTGGGTAATATACTTTGGCGAAGTTCACTTAGATGCGCGCTAAGCCGGCTAAGGCCAAGGACCATTCTGGAGAATTGGGACACACTACGCACTTGAACCCATCAACTGTAACGCGCAATTCAGGGACACAAGGGTGGAAGTGCGAGTATTGGGACAGGGCCTTACCTTGTCTTGGGTCCATATTAAAAGCTACAGCAACTACAGTAGTTGATGTTTTGTAAGGTAAACTTGACTTTGGCGGGGACGTATTGTGGGGTTTAGATCTCATGAGATCTCCAAGCAAAACACATTTAGTGATATGTTCAGTCAAAGTAAACAATATAACTTGGGGCATAAAATGCAACCGATCAAATTTGGATGATTGAAAAGAGAAGGTATTGGTGCTGTTATTACTGATTGGTTATGGGCTTCACTCGAGGGTTGCCTATCCATTTTACCAAAGGGCCACATGTGTAATTGTGATTGTTAAGGGCCAGGTCATTGGCTGCATTCAGTTTGCCCAAAAATATATTTCATAATATAGTAATTAGATGTTTAAATTAAACATTGCCACAGAACAATTAAGTGTGACAGGCCATGATGTTAGCTTACTATAATAATTCGGTTTTAGAAAGTCTGTGTCAGGTGTTGGCATCTACTGCAGTGAGACTCCACCCAACAGACAAAATATTTTTTTGGTAAGTAAAAGGTGCATTTATAACACTTTTTAAATAAAACCCCCAACATATTGCATTCCAACCCACTTAATATTGTTAACTTGCATGCTGATATTCCAGTGATTAAATGTTGTGCAGTGCTCTGTAAAAACTCTACATTCAGAATCAGCCTTCAGTCTTCCAATGGGCCAACATTGGCACACATGAGGGTTCTGATTCAGCTATCCAAACAAGACATATTCAGCTTTAATTGTCATTATCAGGCCGATCTAATCCCAGTCTTTTCCACTTGAGGCCTGGTAGCGAGCCATTTATTTGATTCAGGTGTGTTGGAGCTGCAGAATAGAAGTTCACGAGGTCTAGATGTGGGCACCCCTGCCCTAACCTTACATGCAAATTACATCCATAAATTGTTAAATACATGCACCAACCAGAAATAACTTTATGAGTTAACAGGTACATGCAAGACAATATTTTCAGTTGTCCAAGCCATTTTCTGGTTCATGACTGTGCATAGAATCACAAACAATACATAGTTTAAAGACCTACCAATGCAGTTTGTGTTTAAAGTTAGGTTGAGGTATCAGAGAATGAGAGCAAAAGCTGTATGAAAAGGAAATGAGGGGAGGGTGAGGGCCTGAGAACCTTGTGGCTGGAAAACAATACCTATACCTGAAAACTTCTCAAACGACCACTTCGCATGTCCAATTTAAATGATCTATCCATCACGGGTCAGCAGGTCCATCCAGGACATCTTAATGCCGACATATGGCCAGGTGGTCTTAAAATACACATAACTGGCTCAACTAAAAGAGGGGCCCAAAACGAAATACTGCTTAGGGCCCCGTTACCATCTTGGTCCAGCTCTGGTTCCCATCTTTACATGTGCAACCATTTAGATTAGATAGACAGCAAATACAGAACCAACACGTCAAGGAAGAACATTAAGCTATAGTCAACTACATTTCCCTGGAGGGGCCTGCGACCAGATGGATCACAGAGCACTAATGGAAGCCAAAGGAGACTACATCATGGGTCTCAGTCTTCTGGCACAGCTGCTCGTTTAGCCAATGAGGAGAAGAAAGACTTAGGGAGGAGGTGGAGGTAGATGAGGGACACATCAGAGATCAGGCCTGGATGAGGCGTGCCAGGTGCTCATGTGCATGTGTTAGCTTCTTGTGAGCATCAACTGGCCGATGACCCGATTCACGATGGAGTTATGGTGCAGATTCCTCCTGCGCTGATGCATTGGTGAACAAAATGCAGGAGGATTTACCTCCCTCGGCTGTCTAACCTTTAGAGTATGTTTTACACCCAACACAAGATGACAGAAATTCACAGATCTAAAGGGGACCCCACCCCTCTGGATGCACGGGTCTGATGTTGGACTAAGAGGGTGGTCACATCTGCAGCTGGAGAGGAGTGCAGAGCCTTTTAACTGCTGCATGTCTGATAGACCAGATGTAAATGTATAAGGATGTGTGTGCAGCAGCATGCAAATGCAGGCCAAAAATAAAATCTACTGGAGGGAGACAAGCGCGCTTCGCGGGGAATGTATCTGGATGCATACTATTGATCTGCACTATATCTCTCTATGCACCTATCTTTGCTTTTTACATCTATCTCAGAACGTTAAATACGAATTTATCTGCAATTTTTGCCGTAGCCCAAATATGATCGAAAATAATCACCCAGCCATCTTAACGCAAACCAGGCTGACCCACGGCTGCGGTCACAGCGTTCAATAAAGGGTGGCTACCTGTTAATTCTCCCGATGGGCTTCAAAAAACACTCAGAGCGACGTCTCCGAAATGCAGTGGACGGTTGAAATACGTGTCTTTTTCACGCATTAAAGATGCCGTTCAGGGCCGATCCTCCTTAAAAAGTTCCGAGTGTCACGATCAGTGAACAGGCAAACGGAGCAGGGCTCCACACATTTCCATTTCTCCGCTTTGGTGGAGCTCCAGGGAAAAAAATGTAGACATAAAAAAGAATCAAATCTGCTGCTGCCGCTTTTTGCCCCCTTCTCCCGACGGCGTCGCACCTTTTCACGTTAGGAAGGTTAGGAAAAACATTTTTTGTTTAATGTAAGTGAAATAAAATCAAAGGAACTGGCCGCAGTTTTTCCTTCCTCTGGCCCGCATCAAGGATCGTCCATTAACCGCTGCTCAGCCCGTTTTACTCCGTGTCTTCGTGACGTTATCCCCGTTTCCTTCCTCCCTCTGGTTGCCTCCTCCCTCCCTCTTCCGACACTCTACCAGGACAGCTGCCTCAGACCCGAAGCACCGACACAAATCTGCAAACTGCAACCCAAGAAGAATAAGATCAAAAGATGGGAATGCTTGCAGCAGAATGTCCATACCTCTAACAAGCCCTCCTCCATACAGACCAGTTTGATTCCTTCCTCACAGGAGAAACTGTAAGACTTCCAGACAACAATGACTAAATCACAGATCAGAGCTAACAACCCACACTTTGCATTTTGAACATTTAATCTAAATAACATTTAAACTAAATAACTCATTCAGATACAATATTTTGGAAAAGTATTGGTACCCCATTAAAATATTTTTAAATTTGACACATTACAATGAAAATTATACATGGTTTTCAAATTCTGTAACAGATAAAAATCTGAAAAGTGTGGCATGCATTTGTATTTACACGCTACCTCTCCCCCCATGTAAGTCTGTCCCAGCCTTAAATCTTTTGTGGCCTCTAACAGGTTTTATTACAGGATTGCCTTCCCTGTCCCTGCTCTAGAAAACCATAACCACAGCATGATGCTGCCACCACCATGTTTTACTTTGGAGATGGTGTGTTCAGGGTAATGTGCTGTGTTAGCTCCCTGCCATAAAACGTGTTGTGGGCAACACACATTTAATGCATGGTGCTTATTTCAGAGATGTGGGGTTATAGGCCAGTATCTTGGGTTCCATGATTCCAGCTGCATGCTCTGAAAGCACTGACAACACCAGAGATGAATTCGTTAGATGAATTTGTATGATGTGATTAGTCTGTGAAAAGGGGTTCATTGTTTCTTGATTATTGTGGAACTATAATCTGAAAGGGGGCTAGGACTCCAATCAAAACTTACTTTTTTATTTATTGATTGATCCATCAGGTTTGAGACATAAAACTTAAACTGGCACACAAAATAAACTCAGAAAGGTTTTTTTTTTGTTTGGTTTTGCTGGACCCCCCATTTGATCATCAGCCCTTCTTCCAACAAAAAACATTATTTTGTGTTTGGTGAATGATAACTCTTAAAGTGCATTGTTTGATAATATGAGAGTCCATACAAGGTGCAATAAAAGTCAAAGTTCTTGATATGCTTATGTTGCTCCTTCTGGTCTGTTTTTACATATGGGTTGACTGTTAATTTGCTTATTACTGAAAGTCAGTTGTATTTCTTCTCTTTTTTGTATGTTATATGTTGTAACTCATGTTGCCTTCTTGACCAGGTCTCTCTTGAAATAGCAAGTTTAGACTTTTTACTTGAATAATTGAATGACATAATTAAAAAGGCAAACTTACTTCATAGATTAGCAAAAATGAAGTAATTTTAGGCATAGCCAAAGCTGGAGAGGTTAAATCTCATTTCTTGAACAGGGGTGTTGTAATTCTGAACCACTACCTTGCTTGGATACACTAAATTGCCAAAAGTATTTGTCTGTCTACTTTTATACGAACATGAACTTTGATGACACCCTATTCTTAATCTATAAGGTCCAATTAGTTGATGGACTCACCGTTGCCATTAATAGACCTTTAACTTTAACTATTCTTTAAACATCTTCCACAAGGTTTAGGAGTGTGTTCATAGTTGGATGAGAAAACTAGAATTGCAGCCTCTTCTCTAATTCGTCCCAAAGGTGTTTAAGAAGGTTTAGGTCAGGACTTTTGGCAATACACGCTGTATATTCACATCTAAGTGGACCCAACCGATTGAATATTGTTTTTGTATCTGAGTTTTTGTGTTTGATTTTTTTTTCATATTTCATTAGAAGCAAAAATGTTTTGTATTGCACAGTATGTTAAAGCAGTCCACTGCAAATGATTGCCATACAAAATATAGTGTCCAGTTATCTACTGTAGTTAAACTTGGAAGCAAAGGTAAACCAATGCAAGGCACAAAAAGGTCTAGATCCTCATTATCTGAAGTAATGGGAATCATAAATGTCTTTTGGCATTCTGAACATTTTTACCCTGAAATGAAGAAAAATTTAAACATTTTGAGATGTATTCAGTGCTTGGAAAAAACACATGTTATAGAAACTTCTAATAAATAATCCCCAACTTTCTGTTTCCCTGTAATATGAGGTGACAAGGAGGTGCACTAGTATTAGCCGACCTGTAACTAGGCTGAGTGAGGAACCATATTCATCAGACCATCACACACTATGAGGAGGATGGCAAAGCAGGTAAAATCACGTACTGAGCTCATAATTAGAGGAACTGCAGAAAAGTGTGACATCCTGGGTTCACCGTTAGAGGGTATCTACGTGCTAACTTGTTGTTAGGGAGGCATGTCAGGAAAAAGCCTTTTCTGGCTGACCATCACAAACATAAACGTGGAGTCTGGTAAACACTACTGGGAATTGAACTTTAACTAGAACTGTGGGTTTGTTTCAAACAAAGGATGAATCCACCGTTTAACATGGTGGAGGATCTGTAATGCTGTGGGTCTGTTTCTCTTCCAATGCCCTGGGAACCTTGACACTTTGAGATATCAGGACACATAAAACAGCGTTCTAGTGGACTCTACCAGCAGGGTAATGAACATGCTTATATGTATATGAATATACATATAAGCATTTCAGGAAAATACACTGCCTGTCCTAAACAAAGTCACCATCTGGGTTTCACAAAGCAAATAGGTTAGAACATCCCACTGGATAAATACTGTATGGTAGATTTTGTTTCTAATCGGAACACATTATTTAATCCTAACTGACTGCAGTGAGTAGTTTCTCATTTCACCAACCATGTTAGAAGAAACATCCTGTGGTGGTGGAAAATATGTTATCTGTTCAAATTATTGGCATACATCAAACAAAGTAAACATCAAAGCAGATTTTTGAATCTATCAAATTGGGGTTAAGTACCGTCCACCGCATTAAAAACTGAAGAATAGTGGGAAATCATTAACCTTGCTAAAAAAATGTGGTAGGAAAAAATTTTGAGTGATCATAATCGGGTATCACTTGCTGAAATAGTCATAAAAACAACAGCAGAACTCAGGGCTATGTTCAATAGTGAAAGGAAGAACATTTCCACTCATTTAATGCAAAGGGAATTTGAGGGTGTTTGACTAAACAGGTGTCTAGCCTTCAGAAAACCACTGATCAGTGAGGGAAGTTAGAAAAAAGATCAAATATTCTAGTGAGCTTAAAGACTGGACTCTGGAGCAATCGAAGACGGTCATGTGGTCTGATTTACCTTGATGCAGAAAGATGGGTGCAACATAGAGACATATGTACTGATATACCCATCATGTCTAGTGCCTACCATACAAGCCTGTGGGTGCGGTGCTATGATCTGGGGTTACTGCAGCTGGTCAGATTCAGGTTTAGCAACACTATGTGGCAAAATAATGAGGTCACTTGACTCCCTGAAAATACTGAATGAGCAGATTATTCTATCAGTGAATCTTTTCTTCCGTGATGGTACAACCACATTCCAAAAGGACATTGCAAGGTTTTATCAGGCTCAGGTTGTGCAAAAGTATCATGTGACATCATTTTCACACATGGATTGGTCACCACAGCATACAGACTTTAATCAGACTTGATGATTTTTGGGCCATGCTGGAGAAGAATTTGAGCAGCGATCCAACTCCTACATCCTCTCTACAAGATCATAGTAAAAATGAATGCAACTCTGGACTGAAATAAATACTGCAGAAGTTTGTCAGAATTAAGCCACAGCGAATGTCTGCCATAATCAAAGCTAACAGGGGTCCAACAAAATATTAGAGTAAAATTAAACACGACAACAATGAATAAGGTTTCAATCAAGTTGTGTTTGATCCCAGATTGATACACAGAGGTGATCAGGCTTTTGCACTGGCAGCTGAAAAAAATATAGAATATATTATAGAAGTATGTGCTCTTATTCTGTTTTATTTTGTTTTCCTGAACCTATCGCTTGTACCTTTAAATTAATATCATTACATCTCATTTTTATGAATTTACATATTTGTCTTGAGAGGTTTATTTGTTTTGTTAGTCTTTTAGTTTTGTTTTTTCCAGTCTCAATAAAACTAGGTAAAGTAAAGGAATTTGCTTCATCTTAATTATGAAGTACTTTTGTCAGCCTCGGTTGTTTTTGAAATGCTATAGAAATAAACTTGACACTGACAATGGTATTTGAACTTTGGCAATAACACATCTTTTTGGTCATTAGATCACTGAATGACCTTACTTTCAAAGTCAAAATCGTGACTTTGAAAGTCAAACTTATGACTTTGTATCTCATAACTATAATTTTGAGTCTTATAATTATGATTGATTCTTTAAAATAATGACATAGTGTTTCTTTATTTTCAAGTGATGGAAATTATCTTAAAAACGACTAGATTTTAGGAAAAGTGTAAAAAATCTTTTTACACGGGTCCGTGCATGATACAGTGACCTCCTGTTGTAATAAGTGGAAATGCAGTTTCTGTCCACCATTGCCACCTTACTTTTTTCAGGTTTTCTAGAGCTTGTTCATGTTTTTCTCATACGTATTCATTATGTTTTGAAATACATCAGCATCCTACATCAGCTCTCCTACTGTTGAAAACGTATTAAAGGATATTTTTGAGTCAAACCACGTCTGACAGGTCTGGAATTAGGGGCGGGGTTATACCCGACCAGCAGTACCTTGGCTCACATTCGAGATATTTTTGCCCTCCCCTTCTGTGAGTCACATGAGGTTCTCTCTTATCTCCCGTGACTCTTTGTAACAAATAACGGGGGGGACGGAGGGGGGGTACGAGGCGTGAAGGGGCAGATGTGCTGTCATTGGGTTGCACATTTCCCACAGCATCCAGCTGTTCGGAGGTAACTCAGCCCTGCCTGTAGCCGCTTTCTTCCACTAGCCTGCTGCGTACGTATTCTACCCGCTGGAGCGTCACCTCTTTGCCGCCGAGCATCGTGTAAACACCCGGCATCAGCGGCGGAGCCCCGAAATAAGGAGTTCACAAGCAGGAAGTGGATGAAGCTGAGCGGTAAGCTTGTCAAACATTTTTGTTTCATGAAACATCTTAGGATGCTTACGGTTACAAACATCCTGGATGTTGCTGTCTGACTATTTGCTCCAATAAACATTTGCTCGATCGTCCGCGTAGAGCGACGGCAACTTCCTGACCTTCACTTCTGAAGAGTAAACAAGACGTGAAAAGTGTTTGATTACATTTTGGACCTCTTAAAAGACGTAAACTTTTTATTTATGCCGCGGTTGCGCCACCCTCACGCAGCATCTAGCGATGGTTTATTTTGGTAAGTTAGTTCAGGGACGCTCAGAGGGCCTTTAGATAGATGTCTGCAGTCGCATCATAAATTCAGTGCGTCACTAACAGCCTCCTGCAGAGCGTGCAGCAGCATCAACAGACTACAGGGAAGGAAACGCAAAAAAAAGCGTATGAAGCTATCTCATAACTTCCCTTGTGAAAATAAACTGTTGTTTATAGCATGCCGGGTAAAAGCCGTGAATAAATTCATCTTTCATTGCAAACTTTCTCAGTGAAAAACGTAGAAGCAATCTTTGATTTGAGTACATTGATTCAGCGAGGGAAACAATCCCTGATGGCACAATTGTTGTCGCCTCTGCTGTCAACACTTTGTATAGCTCCCTTTTGCCACTAGGGCAGATCTTCTGTTTCTCCTGTAACATTCATCAAGGGTGGAGCATTCACTGAGAATGAAAAACCTTTCATTCGTTGATGCTCCGTCTTTTCCATATCAGAGTCCTGGGTCCTGTCTTCTCTTCAGCTCACCCCACCGTTTTCCTTTCTTTTTTTATTATTTATGAGCCTTTTGCAGTTTTCCCAGAAAAATCTGAATGGCCTTGCATTTCAGTGAGTGCATGATGTCAGTCACTCTGAGAAGCTTCCCTGGGGTCTTTAGAGGAGAAACAAGCCCACATAATCACTGATCCTCTCCTGTACCTAACAGCTTTTCAACATTGCTATCATTTGTTTCAAGCCAAACCCATTTGGAGTTTTTGTTGTCGGAAGGCTTATTAAGGTCGTGTAGAGTTCTGCGAGCTCCACAGGTTTACGTTTATAATGCTAAAACAGGAAAGGTTTTTTTCTGCTTGTTGTGGAGACTTGGTGACACCTAGATGCACTTTTTTGTTAGCTAACAGTATTTGGGGATGTTTTAATTTCCATTACCATCTTGCTCTATTTATTAGAAGATTAATTATAAGATAAGGTATAGTTTTTGTGCTGTGTCCTCTAAATATGTTAGTTATTTTATTTTAAAAGTTAAAATAAAATACAGCATTTGTAGCCACCTAATAAATGGAGCCAATATAAAGGTTGGATTTTTTAGAAACATTTTTCATTGCAAGATTTTGCTACTGCATAATTTATTTATTACCTAATCCATATAAGGGTTTTCACATCTTTTGCTAGGGTGCCAACAAATTAGCCCCCATCTATACTTGTTTGTTCTATTTAGACTGAGATGTTCTCACAACTGTGATTTAACACAAGAGTAAATCCTTTTTATCTAGTTTGAGAAAAAGTGTTTTCTAATATCTATTCTAAAAGTAATAAAACGCTAAAGATATTGCCTGAGTTGTTCCAAAAGTAAGCAAGAAGAAAGTGTTTGGACATGATTTCCACAGAAATTAGGCGCTTATATCCTCTCCATGACCAACCATGCTTTGCTGTGTCCCGCTCTGCTTTTCCCATCATGCGATTCCTTTAGCTGAGCAGCTCATTGAGCATTTCAGATGATCATAAACAGTAACCCCCAGAAAGAATGCTAGGAGTAGGAGGACAGCCGAGGCCTGGTGCTCCGCTGAGATGATGTCTCTTTGGTTTAAGTTGCATGTGAAAGTAAACAAGCTGCTGTGAATCAGATGACTGCAAATACCAACCTCAAGTGCGAGCGGGAGCCTTTATTAAGAAGCGCAACATGAAAGCTTGACACAGGTTCTGCCTTTGGGCCTCTAAGGGCGGCACTTACTGTCTTGCGTGATGATTTGCGCAAGATTTGCGAACCAGAGTTCAGAATACAAAGACATACTAACATCTTTACACTAAAGAGTATAGTGAGCGCTGACTATAATGAGCTGTGCTCTTCAAAACAGGACCAACTGTATAAAATGTACAGGCTAAAGAATTGAGTGATTTACATATTATTTTATCACAGGGGGAAAAACATCTCATAAAGCTTTAAAAGATGATTATGACTTTATTGCTCCTCTCTGTTTATCACCAGGCGTTATAAATTATACAGAGGCATGCTGTGGACTGTGTCTTGGGTCTGTGTTGCCGAGTAAAACGGGGCAATTTTTGTTTCAGTTTTATGTAATACATCAAAAGAAAGTAATGGATGAATAAGAAGTGGAAGGGAATAGTACATGGGTTACAATGTTTTTTGTTTTGCAAAAACATCTGTCTTTTGGGGTAAGTCTCTTACAGCTTTTCATATCTAAACTGAATTGTTTGCCCATTCTTTTTTGCAAAATAGCCCAGTGTGAGTCAAAGTGGATGGATATTGTCAATGATTTTTAAGTGTTGCCACAGATTTTCGATTGGATTTAAGTCTGGAGGTTGCCCGAGCCTCTAGCTTCCTGTTCACTTCAGAATTGATTTAGAAGCTTTATTTTTGACCTACAAGTCACTGAATGGACAGACCCCTGGGTATCTGTCTGACATTCTGCAGCTTTATGCGCCCTCCTGTCCCTTTCTTCTAATGATCAGTTGCTTTTAGCTGTACCATGGTCTAGGCAGGAGACAGGGCCCTTCCAGTTGTAGCTCCTAAAAGCTTCAAGTGCAACAGTTTTTAAGTCCCATATTAAAGCACATCTGTACTAATTCGATTCTAACATACTTTGAAAGCTAAAATGTTTCTTTTGTTTTATTGCCTTCATTTATATCTGTTTATATTGTGTTTTTTGTACTTTGCTGTTGATTTTCTACTTTGTATAGAAGACATTAGTCAATAAACGATTCAAACCATTCTGCTGTAGCTAGCGCTACTTTTTGGGCTCTTTTTCCAGCTAGCAGGGGAACCTTCGCCAGAACTCTGAAGTCTTTTGAACCATCTAAGAGTTTTTGTTCGTACAGGGCAACAATGAACAGTATTCATTGACTGTAATTTTCTGATTTGTCCTGCAGCCCATGCAGAGATTCCCATCACAGACTCATGTCTGTTTTCAATGCTGTGCCACCTCAGGGCACAATGATCACAGCCGTTCAGTTTTCATCCATCTGACTTCTCTCACGGTTCCAGCACCACATGGCTCCACTCCGCTTGTTCTCGCTCTACTCCGCACGAAACCTGTTGTGTTTCCGTGGACTCACTGATGGCTGGAGTTATGGCTTGAGACCTCACCTCCAGCTGTTAGCGCCGTGCCGCTATTAACCCTTACTGTCTTATTGTTCGTGTGAGCCTACCAAACATGAGACTCTCTATGCTACCTCAGTGAACACCTTCACATGCCGCTGACATACGGCTGACCACGCTCATAGCCAATCAGTGAACAGCAGTCTGTTCATGTCACTTTTCGGCCCCGCTCAGGGCTGGGGCGGAGGTTGGTCTTCCAGTTGTGCAAAGACTAAACATACATTCAGAGCTACAATGGACTCATTTTAGATCAAAGTTCATTCGTTAGAACGGACCAGTCAAAGTCAAAACCTGAATCCAGTTTGTGAAAATTCGTGGCAAGACTTGATCTTTGTAGACACTCTCCATCTAGCTTGTCTAAGCTTGAGATATTTTGCAGAAAAAATTGAGTAAAAGCTGGCAGAGACATAACCCCAAAGACTTGCGGTTGTAATTGAAGCTCAATGGGGCTCTACTAAATATCAGGGTCTAATTGTGCATGCCAAACCTTTCAGCTGTTTCTTAGTTAAGAAAATTGAAAACCATATATTATTTTCCTACCACCTCACAAGTATGTGTTTTTTGTGTCGCTCGATCCCATAAATTTCCCAAAAAGTATATTAAAGTTTTTGTTTGTAACGTGACAAAATGTGAAAAGCTTACGGAGTATACATCCCCATGCAAGGCACTGTAATGTTTTGTTTTTTGTTGCCTTTGTTGCATTTTAAGAATATTTTGTAGATTTCAGAATAAGCAGAGTATTGTTTAATTTAACTGTTTTTGAAGTAATTTTTGCAGATGGATTTTACTAACTGTTTAAACTTTGAGGCCATGCACATTAATGCGATGCTCTGTTCTCTGCAGCTATGCCCAACGAGCACTCCCCTCTGATCACCTCGGGTGTCTGCGGGCTGACTCTCACCACAGCGACATGTATAACAGCATCGGACTCCCCCCAGGAATCGGGCTCTGGGAAAACAGCTCAGGACCCGCGGAGACTGAACACCTTCTTTGGTGTAATGGTGCCGACCATCCTCTCCATGTTCAGCATCATATTGTTTCTGAGAACAGGTGTGTGTGCTACAGGTTTCAATGAATTTATAGAAATAAAAGCTATTGTTAGGCATACATGTAGCTGTCTGTGAAGCATTTGAGGCATAGCTTAGTCACTGTGACTCAGAGCCGATGTGATCTCCATTTTGCAGGGTTTGTGGTGGGTCATGCGGGGTTGCTGCAGGGTCTTTTAATGCTGGTCGTTGCCTACACCATCATCTCTCTCACAGTACTGTCCATCTGTGCCATTTCCACTAATGGAGCTATTCAGGGCGGTGGGGCCTATTGTATCCTTACCGGTTGAAGATACAGACTGTGGATTTTGAATTATTTTTGTAAATGTTCCTGGATTTTTTCCCCACATTTATAGTTGCTACAACGTATAAATAAAACATCCTTAATGAAATGATTTTAGACATGATCAGCCGCTCTTTGGGACCTGAATTTGGAGGAAGCATTGGTTTGATGTTCTTTCTTGCCAAAGTTTTTGCTTGTGGAGAGTATGTCCTGGGTCTTGTGGAGGCCATACTAGATGTATTTGGAGCAGATCCTGGTGAGTTACGTCCATGCTAAGCTCCCCTCACCTATTTTTTCACTTTTCAGTCATCATACATCCATCTGGGGTTAAGTTAAGCCCCTTTATTTGATGTATTTCAGAGTCCTCTGCGTCTGAAGGGTGGCGGGTACTCCCTCAGGGTTACTGGTACACAGTTCTGTACTCCTCTGTTGTCCTCCTGCTTTGTCTCCTTGTGTGCCTGGTGGGCGCCCACATTTACTCTCGAACTGCCTTCGTCATTCTGCTGGTGGTCACCGTGTCACTGCTGTCCGTCTTCATCAGCGCTGTGGCAGTCAAACCGAAAGACTTTGTCATCTCCCACCAGGGGCCTGGTAACCAGACGCTCCACTACAATGCCAGCTACACGGGTTTCAGCGCCACCACCCTGAGGAACAACCTGGGCTGTGAGTCAGAATTAGGAACAATGCTGATACTTGTGAGGAAAGCTAAGGATGTACTGCAGCTTTTATTTGGGTTATGACTTTGTTGTTATGTTTTCTTTTTGTGTAGCCGGTTACTCTTTGGACTACAGCACCAACTCCGTCATGTCGTTTGCCACTGTGTTTGCTGTCATGTTCACTAGCTGCACTGGGATCATGGCTGGAGCCAACATGTCAGGTTACAGCTTGTCATCATTTTATATGTAAAATATAATGTATAATGTTAACCAAACTGGAAAGGGACATTGTTTGTGGTCATATGACAAAAAATAGTTTTTTTTTAATGCTGTCCATACTTTTCAGTTTTTGATATGTAAAAACAAATTTGCAAACCAAGCAACGTTTTTCCTTTCACTGAACTTATGCTCTGCTGTGTGTTAGACTGGCACAAAATCCCAGTAAAGTACACAGACGTTTGTGGCTACTACATGACAAAACATGAAGAAAATAAGGGGTGCTTTTGTAAGGTACTGTATAAGCATGTTCATAGATGTTTGTTCTTACTCCACCTGTGCCTAAAGGGGAACTGAAGACTCCAAGTATTTCCATCCCTAAGGGCACCATCATAGCTGTCTTCTACACCTTCACCGTCTACGTCCTCCTCTTTATCTTTGTCAGCGCCACATGCAACAGGTGGCACGACCATCATACTTAACCATATAACCAGTTTCAGTTATGTTAAATGGAGACAGATCTAATGTGTTCTTCTGCTTTTTTTTTAGGACCCTGTTGATTCAAGACTATGGGTTCTTACAGCGAATTAACATCTGGCCACCATTTGTTGCTATTGGAATATACTGTGCCTCTCTGTCAGCTGCAATGTGCGCCATGATTGGAGCTTCCCGCATTCTCCACGCTCTCGCTCTGGATCATCTGTTTGGTAAGTCATAGGATTTTTTCCCTGTTTTTCTTTTTGGAAACAGCCACTTACCTGTAAATGAGGATTCATATTTTCTTCTCAGGGTTGCCCTTGGCTCCGGCTACAGTCACATCTAACTCTGGGAACCCATGGGTGGCGGTGCTGTATACATGGGGCTTGGCACAGGTCAGTACTGCAGTTTAAGTTCAGACTTACAAAGGTTGTCTATTCTGTGCAAAAAAAATATTCTAGAAAAGTCTAGAATTTTATTTTAGTATTTTCCAGGATAAATATTGAAAAAGAAAATAAGGGTATAGAAAAATATTCGGATTTGTAGACTTTTTTTTTCCATATCTCATTGTCTAAATGTGTCCTTCCTTCCTTTCTTCCTTTTTGGTATACTTTTTTTCTTCCTTTCTTCCTTCCTCCTTATGTCCTTGCTTCTGTCCTTCCTTTTGCCTTTTCCCCTTTACTTCCTTCCCACCTTGAGTCTTTCCCTTTCTTCTTTCTGTCCTCCTTTTCTTTATACATTCCTTCATTGTGCCTTTTTTTTCTTCTTTCCTCCCTTGTCTCCTGTCTTTCCTTCTATCATTCTTTGTCTGCCTTCTTTGAGTAATAGTATTTAATCTTTTTTACGCTGCAAAGTCAATTCTGCAAAGTCTCGAATTGCTGCATGGAAAAATGTATAGAAACCATGCAGGTTCTCAAACTTTGCTCAACTTGTTGCTGTGTTTCTGTGTCAGTGTGTGGTGTTTGCAGGGCAGCTCAATGCTGTAGCAAGTCTGGTGACTGTTTTCTACCTGCTCGCTTACGCTGCTGTAGATCTGGCCTGTCTGGCTCTTGAGTGGGCATCTGCTCCAAATTTCAGGTAAAAACATCATATCAGTTCTTTTCAAAGACTTTTTCTTTAACTTTCAGACAAGCCTTAATGATTAATGATCTTGAAACTTTTTCAACATCCTGTTGTATAATATTAATCACAATCACCATTGCAACATCCACGTTTGCAGTATCCACATGTGCAATATTCACATGTGCAATACCCATGTGTGCAATATCCATTTGTGCAATATTGCAATCGCAATGGGAGCAAGGACTGCTTAGATGCAATTTTTCATAGAAGTTTATATTTGATGCGCCATGCATGTAAATTCTGAATGCTAATAATATGTTAGGCCTGGTGGACATCCAGAGCCACTGCCCTCTATGTCCACACTGGATGTATATTTTTTTGGGCTGAAATGCTAATGCTCACAAGTGGTGGGGACAGTGATGAAGGCAAAGACATTTAAAAACAGTCTGTTTCTCTGATGAACACTTGACGGTCAGAGTTCCAGAACAACACCATACATACTTGGACTGATCTCGTGTTATTTTACATTGTAAAGTCAATTGTGTGAATATGTACATTAGAGATATTCTTTATTATTGAGAGCTAAGTGTACCGGAGCCAAATTCCTTGTTTTTCTGTACAAACTTAGCAATAAAGCTGATTCTGATTCTGAAAAAAGTCAGTTTTTCTGATATTGTACAGGCATTTTACAGTTGTATTTATTGCACAAAATAAAGTCAGATAGCCCCTCAGCAGTTTTATATCCTACATATTTTACCCGGTGCAATAAGTGCAGTCGTGAAATTTCATTACTATGAAATATTACTCTCTTAACTGTTAGTGGTGCTATAATGAAGTTGAAACAACATCAGCTTTGGTTTTACTGGCACATAGTGTACCGAGATTAAGTATAACTATATACATTTTAGAGGAACTAAAATAAAAGCTAAAAAACAATATGCACATTTATTTGTATATACACTCAATAGTTTTCCTTTTTTCCAATAATGGCAGGTTGTGATCATGCAAATAAGCTTATTTTGTTCCAACTGCAAGGTGTTCATTGTGTTTATCAGAATGCCTGGGGGTTTTGCACACAGCGCTCTGCAATCCCAACCTGAAGGTAAAAGTCTAAACAGTTTGTTTCCAGGATGTGTGGGGTCTACAAAATACAATGACTAGATCTGTATAAGTCCTGGATAGAGGGAAGGTCAGCCCTGATGCCCTCTGCAGACCTAATTGGTTGTTGTAGTTTGTAGTTTGGACCTGTCCTGTTTTGCGGATAGGTTCTGGGTTCGACAGTTGCAAGGAGAACAGCAATTTTCTGACTACATTGTCTCAGGGATAACGTTTGGTGCTGAGGGGATTATGATCTGGGGCTGCTTTTCAGGAGCTGGGCTCGGCTTTATAGTTCCAATAACAGGAACTCTTAATGCTGCAGCATACCATGAAGTTTAGGACAATTTCAAGCTCCCACCTTTGTGCCAACAATCTTGGGATGGACCCTTCTTGTTCCAACACGACTGTGCACCAGTGCCAAAGGACATACATGGTCAAATTTAATATGAGGGAACCTGACTGGCCTACACATATTTTTGACCTCAGCCTGAAATTAATTGGAGCGGAGACTGTGTGCCAGGACTTCTTGCCCCAACACCAGTGTTTGACCAAACAAATGGGCTTCTGGAAAAAAAGTTTCTAGAAAATATTATAGCATCTAAGGTTGGACTGATCTTGTATTAAATCATTTGGATTTGAAATGAGATGCCACTTATGTTTGTATGTGTATGAAGACAGATGAGGGAATACTTTTGGGGATATGATGTATGTTGTTTAATATTCTTGTTTTTTTGTTTCCAGACAAACAACATGTTTGTGCATCTCTGGAACCAGATTTTAGATTTTCTCCATGTGTCGTCCTTGTGTTTAACAGACCAACCTTTCAGCTCTTCTCATGGCACACCTGCCTGCTGGGGATCCTCAGCTGTTTGGTCATGATGTTCGTCATCAACCCTGTGTACTCCTCGGGCAGCATTGTCCTCCTGCTACTGCTCCTGCTTTTCCTCCACTACAGGTCACCCACAAGCAGCTGGGGCTACATCAGCCAGGCTCTCATTTTCCACCAGGTATCTGGACACAACAGATGCACACTCGCAGATAGACAGTCAGGCATGCACCTCCAACTGTGTTGTTTCTATTTGTCCTCTGTGCGTGTGTGTGTTTAGGTGCGGAAGTATCTATTGATGCTGGATGTGAGGAAAGAGCATGTGAAGTTCTGGAGGCCCCAGGTCCTACTTATGGTGTCTAACCCACGCTCCTCCTGTCAGCTTATTCTGTTTGTGAACCAGCTGAAGAAGGGTGGACTGTATGTTTTAGGTCATGTGCAGCTGGGAGATCTGGGTAATTCTCAGTTTTTGATCTACAATGTCAACCTAGATCTTACATTATTATTATATTATTATATAATTATTTACCCGTAGTGCAAGTACCATCACGTTGTGGTTCCTTTGTTAATGATCTTACTTATTTTCAAACATTTCATTCTTTCAAGCTCTCACTCCTACCTACATGTACTGTACGGGGGGGTGGAATTTTATTTGATAGACCAACACAAATAAATGCCCAGTTGTGAAGTGTAAGCATAATGATGCATGATTTTCTGTTGTATGTAAAAATCTCGTGCAGCCCCCATACAGTATGTATTCAGCCACCTGAATCAATCCTTTGTAGGACCTCTTTCTGCTGCTATTACAGCTGCAAGTCTTGCCTGCTTTGGACATTTAGAGCCTGAACATTTTACAATTCTTCTTTGGAAAAATGGTCCAGCAAAGTCAGACTTAATAGATACAATATGTGAACATCAATTTTCAAGTTTTGTCAAGTATTCTCAATTGGATTTATGTCTGGACTTTGTCTGAACTTTGATCTAATCCATTCCATTGCAATTCTGGCTGTATGTTTAGAGTCACTGTTGAAGAAAAGGCATTCCACAGCATGATGCTGCCACTAGCATGTTTCACAGTCGAGATGGTGTGTTCAGGGTGACCTTTAGTGTTAGAGTCATTCTTACTCATAGTGTTTTGGATGAAGGCCAAAAAGTTCCATCTGGTTTAATCAGACCAGAGCATCTCCATTAATAATCTTGCTGTGCTGGAAACCTTTACCTTTTAAACTATCCTTCCACTCCACTGTTATGCACTACTTTATGCTGGTCTTTCACTTTAAATCTCCCTAGAATACATTGCAGTTTGTTTTGCCAATACTTTTGCCAAGCACACCCAACAGCAGAGTAGTCATGTGCCTGGAAGTATGCCACTACTGTTACACATCAGCATGTGATATTTTCATCATTCATTCTTAAGGGCAACAGAACCAGTTTAGCAAGACATAACGAGGCTGTACATGTCTGAAAGTTTACATTTGCTACAATAAGCAGCAGTCTCCTGTTGTGTTATTTGCCATGCGAACAGTCTGAAGCATGGTGCCATGGACCTTAGGGTGTCATGTGAATCATAAGTCATCCCTAATTTCAGCCTAAATACAAATTCCTTTTCTCTAAAAAAAAAAATGTAAGACATAATATAGTAATAGAAATAATGCTCTTTTTTTAAAAATAATTTTTACTTTATTTCCCAGCCTTCTTCATATATGCCCTAGTGTTTTAGAGAATAGTTACAGTCCAATTGCTATTAGAACTGGGCAGGTTGCCTTTGTTGATGCAATATTTAAAATTTCACACATTGTTTATTACTGATGTTTATTTCTTTATTAAGTTATGCCCAAAGTTATTCATATCCCTGGCAGACTTAGATTTTTTTGTATTATTTTTTTCTCAACCAAGAATTTTTGTTTCTGATAGAAATCAGACTGCATCTTTCAAAAGAAAATAAAAAGGTAACGAGATTAGCAATTACACAAAACATAATTTAACATTTTCATTAACAATTTATGAAAACATGGCCTGCCCAGAAATTCTTATACCATTTTCAATAATCAATTTGAAAACCTTTATTGGCATTCTAGCAATCAAAGCCTTTTATAATTGCTGAATGGAGCTCCAAGTCTTTCAGGTTGGAAGGACTTTTGCCATCACCCTAATCTTTAGCTCCCTCTATAGATTCTCTACTAGTTTAAAGTCTTGATTCCTAGTCCACTACAAAATGGTAATATGCTAATATTACTTCTGGTCAGAAGAAACATGTTGGGAAAAGAATTAAAGAATTACTTTAGCCTTTTTGTAAACTTTTGATACATATCAAATGAAAAATTAGCCAAATATGTATTTTCTACTTTATAGAAAAGATTTGTTTAATTTAATGTTTATTTTTGTAGTGTGTTTGCTGTCAACAAACACCAAAAGCTTTTGCAATTATAGCCAAAGCTGATTTGCAATTTTCTTTAGTACCACAAAATCAAACAATATTATTATACAAGGGTAAAATACAAATACCAAACAGTAATACCAAAAGTAAAAGCATAACTCATATGGAGTAAATTTCTGACATAAAGTAAAAAATTGGATAGATTTGTTTTGAAATAATGTAAAATAAGGTTCATTGAACATTTCAGTGCCAAATAAGTGGTTATACTTCAACAAATTTAGCGTACTTTTAGAATTGCATCCATCAACTGCCCAGAGATCGAAATCTGCCAGTTTTTTTTATTGATCACCTCTGCTTGGTGATCAGCAATTAAAAAGCTAGAAATCAGATTTGGTTTCCCCACATTTATCCAATAAATGCACAAAAAATGTAGAAATCCCATGGTTTTGAATCTATTAACTGATCAACTTTGTACTTTGCTTTAGGGATATGTGCTTTGATACATAAATGGACTTTTTCTTATTCCTTCGTTTTTTTGTTTGACTTGAATCTGCAGCACATGTTCCCTCTTTTTGTGCTCTTGCTCCTTTTTTTTTTTCTTTTGTGAAATAAATCGGAGTTGGCAGGTTGGAACTCAAAGAAAATTAAACGTGGTATCGACCAGGAAAAGTCTGACTGGTGCATCGTGACATATTTCCTTTTTAAGCTATCCATGTAGCATCCTTAAGTAAAATTTTGACAGTAATATTTTTTCTGTTACTTAGGGACATAGAAAGATCCATGGTGTGAATAAATGCATTATCTGTATTTCAGACTCTATGCCATCAGATCCTGTCCAGACCCAGTACAACTTCTGGCTGAGTCTGGTTGATAAACTCGGGGTGAAGGCCTTTGTAGATCTCACACTGTCTCCTTCAGTCAGACAAGGAACACAGCATCTGCTGCGCATCACAGGACTTGGTAAACTTTTTCCCACATCCATTCTAGGTAGATTGTTTCATTGTTTTGTCTCCACATGCTGAGTTTGATTATGTATATTTTTATTCAAGGTGGCATGAAGCCCAACACACTGATTTTAGGGTTTCTACGACAGCTCCACTCCTGATGATTTCTTCCTGCAGGATTCTGCCTTCTGTCGCTCATCTGTGGAAGAAGGCAGTAAGGGGGAGTATAATTTTGGGGTGGACCTGCCTTCGCTGCAGGCCCATTTCCCTCCTGTCCGGCATGATGAGAGTCCCCGGTGGCTGTCGCCGGAGGAGTATGTTGGCATAATTTCTGATGCCATTAAAATGAATAAAAACGTATGCCTTGGCAGATACTTCTTCCAGCTGCAGGGAGAAGGTAAAGACAGCAAAGTCGACGGGTCTGAGCGGACAATAGATGTTTGGCCTCTCAACCTGCTCCAACCGGGCAGCCGGGACTACCAGGACGTATGCAGTCTGTTCCTGCTGCAGATGGCCTGCGTCCTCAACATGTCGAGCAAATGGCGTCATGCAAGAATGAGGATCTTCCTAAATGTGGAGACGGGCTCCTGTGACCAGGGCTGGGTGGTCAACGAAGAGACATTTCGGGAGCTGCTGAGGAAGCTGAGGATCAGGGCATCCATCAAGATTGTGCCGTGGGACTCTGTGGTGCAGCACTACGCTCTGCCAGAGGGGGAGCGCTGCGGAGAACCAACGCCAGGTTTATCTGAGGACTTCCTGTCTGCAGTAAACTGCATGTTGATGGAGCACAGCTCTCAGGCTGCTGTTCGCTTCCTGTATTTACCTCGGCCCCCTGCTGGTCGCAACCAGTCACAGAACTACTTGGCCCACCTGGAAGCAGTGACCCGTGGTTTAGGGCCTACTCTGTTGATTCATGGGGTCACCCCGGTCACATACACTGATCTCTGAGCCTGTTTGGTCTCATTCCATGATGTAAATATCACAAAGTTGTAAATCTCTGTTTACTTAAATCTAAGTAGTACCAATTTAGCATATAATATTATCTAAGAATGCTATTCTGCAGTATTTATTTTTTTTCCATCTGGATTTTTTTCTTTTCTTAGAAAAGGTCCACATTTCAGTGCAATTAACGGTTTAGTAGGAAACATTCCCATTTTTCTATAACTGAAATGGCTTTGTCTTTGAGTCAGAAAATGGCTTTGATAATAAATTTACATTAATTGTATATTTCCTGTAGACCCACAAGAGAAATAAACATGTCAAAATACAATTTATAATTAGTGTTTTTTTTTGAAGCCACAAAAGTTGACAAGGAGACGGTTTCCTAAATGTCCGCTTATAAATAACTTTTGAAGTACATTTTCGTCAGACTCCTTGTCCAATTTAATTTACCTGGTTTCTGTGTCCTTCTTTCTATCTATCTATCCATCCATCCATCGTCTGTACCCGCTTTTCCATGCAGGGTCGCTGGGGGAGCTGATGCCTATCTCTAGCGGTCAATGAGCCAGAGGTGGGGTACACCCTGGACAGGTTGTCAGTCCATCACAGAGACACACAACCAAGCACGCACACACACATTAACCAAATAGTCATGTCTTTGGGCTGTGGGAGGAAGCTGGAGTACCCGGAGAGAATCCACGCACGCAAGGGTAGAACATGCAAACTCCATGCAGAATGACCCCTAGCCTGGATTTGAACCCAGGACCTTCTTGTTATAAGGCCACAGTGCTACCAACTGCACCACAGTGCAGTCCTCTAAAAATACATATTTTCCAGAAAAAATAAAATAGAAAATACATTTCTTTTCAATATCCTGTATTTCAAAGGTCTCAATTTGTTATTTAATGAACCAATTAAATTAAGGCATCTAATCAAAATTTGAATCAAGTTTACCAATTACTTTTTTGTCTCCTGTGCTTAGTGAAATAATCGAAGCTGCTGTTGTGTGTCTGTAAGTAAACCCTTTCATCTGATTGGTTAGCCTACACAGCAACTCAGCTGTGGACTAATCTCCTTGTTTATAGTAGTAGTTGTTCTGCTGAGGGATTTTGATTTGTAAGGTGGTAAGGAAAATATAAACTGCTGATGTCTGCATCACATGACAATGACACAAAACTCTATATGAAATAATTACCATTAATTGAATTAAAAAATATTTCTTTATATATTCAAAAGAAAGACATTAATTTATTTGATGTACATCTACAATTTAATTAAACATCTCACATGTATAAATCTGAATTTTCAGACTTTTTAGGTTATTGATTTATGGCTCTTTTTCTGTCCATACGTGCCCGGTGGTCCAAATCATTGTATTTTAAGCTTTTGCTTGTGTGACATGGTTAAATTTGAGCTCCAAGGGCCAAACCTTACTTTAACAGTTGAGGCTCTAGCAGTATCTTCATTTAATTCACCATAATTGATGGTTGGAGGCTCAGTTCTGGGCCCCCTCCTCTACTATGGACCTGGGACAACTAACCTGGTTGTCCTCCTCTGTCAGTGTTTGTGTGTCCTGCTGCATTTCTACATGAATCCTTCCTTCAATCACAAGTATTATGCCATTAACATTATGCTGAAAAACAGTTCCAAACGATTTTCCTGCCTCCAAACTTTACAGTTGGTATGGTACATATAATGTCTTAGACTCACTTGTTGCTAAGCTACAGAAACAACACCCCAATGCATTTGTGGTAAATCTGGCGATTGTAATAACTCCTCACTCTCTGCTACGCTTCCAACGTTTCAGCAGTTTGTCAGCTGCTCTACCAGAGAAAACAAAAAGTTTAATTTGTTTTATGCAAATGTCAATGATTCATACATCTCTAAAGCAAAAGTCTTGTTTTTGTCTGCTCAGAATATAAACCCCATGTTCAGAGGCAACCTGGGATGAAGAGAACTGTGAGAAGATGATCACAGGAACCTGAAGAAGCCCTGCAAGGTTATTTTGAGGTACAGACTGGGATGCAACGGCCAGCCACATGAAGAGGACATCAATGTCGTGTGTCTGACTATATAAACCTATGTGGATATTACCATCCCCACCAGAGGAGTGAGATGCTTCCCCAGTAACGAACCCTGGATCATTAGTGACCCAAAGGAACTGCTAAAGAAGGAAAAAAGAGGCTTCAGAGAGGGAGACATTGGAATTATTGAGGAATATACAGAAGCACCTTAAAGTCAAGATAAGAGACAGCAAGGTGTACAAGAAGAAGTTGGAGAGCAAGTTCCAGCAAAACAAAATAAGAGATGTTTTTGTCAGGAATTAAGAAGATTAGAGGCTTCAAGCAGAAGGAGGATCAGCCAAATGGAAAACCAGACAGAGCCAAAGAACTGAACACATTCTTCAATAGGTTCAGTTCAGGAACAAGCTCAGCATTATCCTCTTCTGTCCCCAGCCTACAGACATCCCACCCTCTTTCGACCAAAAGCTTCCCTGTCACACCTCAAATGCTTTATCTTCCACTTTGGCAATATAGCCTTCTGCTTCTACACATCTGTCTTAAACTAAATCAGGGGATACTGGTGCTCCCTTTGCCCCCCTTCCACCTTTGTGTCTCAAGAAGACAGGTGAAGAGGCAGCTGAAGAGACTGGTCCAGATCGTGTCAGCGCTAGAGTCCTGAAGAACTGTGCAGAGCAGCTCTGTGGGATTCTGCAGCAGCTCTTCCAAAAACCTCTACAACAACTCTTTAAAGAAAATTGTATGATACGAGTTATAACAACTTTTAAATTCCCCTTGGGATTAATAAAGTACTTTTTTAAATATGGTGTGTGCAAAAACATCTATAAAGTTAAATTTAGGCCATATCCGACCAGCCTATATTTTCACAATATTTAATGGGTTTGTCCGAATGTTCTACAGCATACTTTAAGCAAGTTTCAAAATACCATCTTTATTCAGTATTAAAGTCTTGTGCAGTGTGTGTGTAAAGAGCTACTTGTGGTTAGATGCATCACTAGGCGCATCATCCCTGCCCCATCGTCGCACCCCAACACATACCTTTTGATGCGGTTCTTTGTGTAGTTGTTTCCAGGAAGAGTGGCGAAGCACAGAATCCAAGTTGCTCACGGTCCAGTGTGAAGTTTCCACAGTCAGTACTGATTTAAAGTGCCATGTCATCTGCTGGTCTTGTTTCACTGTGTTTTTATCAAGTACAAAGTCAGAGTGGCTGTCTGCAAGAATATTTTAGAGCACTTCACTTCCCTCTGCTCACAAGCTTTATGGAGATGCTGATTTCATTTTTCCACCAGACTTGGCACCCCGCCAATACAGCCAAAACTGTTTTAAAGACCATGTTACCACTGTAGCCACCAAACCAGTCTGACCTAAACTCTATATATAATCTGTGAAGTGTTGTCAAGAGGAAGATTAGAGACACCAGCACTAACAATGCAGATAAACTGAAGGCCCCTTTTAAAGCTTAACACCTCAGCAGAGCCAGAGGCTGGTCCCCTCAATAAGACGCTGCAATGATGCAGTAATTCATGCAAAAGGAGCTTTGACTAAGTACTAAGTGTGTATGCTGTACAGCAAATGAGAATATTTTTCAGTAGGCTGACATTTCTGCATTAAAATCCTTTTTATTGGTCTTACTTAATAGTCTGTCTTTCTATAGAACAGCATTTTCAGCTTTATTGGCTGTGACCCATAATAATCAAACTTAACTGAAATAAATGTTTGACATTATCACTCGTGTAATCTTGGTTCACTTTTGGAATTGAATTACTAAAATAAATCAAGTTCATAGTGATGCTTTAATTTACTGAGATGCAGCCAAACTTGTAACCTCACATGCACTGTTCAATTGACTTTTTGACTGTTCCATTTTGTAGTTATGATAAAAATACTGGAGAAGGGTAACTTGTGCTCTTCTTTTAATGCTCAACCCTCATCAATAAGAGACAAAACAAATCTAATCTGTAAATAAATAAATGTTTATAATACATCTGTCTTTACATATTTTTAGTAAGCTGCCTGTAATACGAGTAGAGTAGAAGTGAAGTGTTTATCATGCTTACATTTGGCAACAAAAAGTCAGCAGTCATTTCAGTCATCTTTTAAACATTAAAAATTAATAACTTGACTACTCTTTCGTCACAGTAAACAACTCCTTTCTCTGAGATGCTTTTCTCTGACAGGTTTTTGTATTTGGAAGGCTTTTCAACACCCTGATGAGAAATGTCGACATCCGAAGCCAGTCTGGCAGGAGGAGCGAGAGAGCTGCACTCTGTTGGATGTTGGACAAACAGAGAGATGTGAAGATGTAGCAGGGGATAGTATGAACACTGAAACAAATCATGGCTCATCACTGCTCTGCTCTGACCTGCAGTGCATGTGACAGACAGCCGCTGGTGTAGCTGGAGTGACCCACAGTGTTCACAGCCTCATAGGCGAACCCCGAAGCACTCTTCACCAAACAGTTGACTTGCATGTTGTGTGTCATGTTGGTGGACACCATGAGTGGGGCCACACACTGAGGAGACAGTAACACTGAAATTAGATACAGCGATTCAGAAAACAAACAACAAAGGCCAAGATTCTTTTTATAAGATGTATTTTTGTTCAGCTTATTGGAAAATAAAACATTGCTTAAAGGAAATTGATCAAAATGTTAGATTTATTCATTTTTAGAAACGCTGTGCTGACTATTAATATTTTCTGCTCCACCTGAGAACTATTCTTATCAGTGCTGCACCAAAAGTTCAAAACATGACTCATATACAAAATTCAATTGATATAAATTAATATAAAGCTCAAAACATCTCTTGAGACTGCATTTTCAAAGTCTTGGTCTAATCTCTTGTCTACTATTTGCTCAGTCTTGTGTCAGTCATGGATGTGCTGTACTTGCTATTTTCTTCTCAAGACCACAGCTTCATAGTCCTTTTACACCAACTTCGTCTATAACTCCTGGCTGCATTCATACACAGTTTTAACTTGTAAAAAGTTTGATACTGTCATCTGTACCCTTAGGTCCTGATGATGAGAAGATGAGAAGAATGAGAAAACAGGAGGACAAATAATTTCCGGTGCAAGTATATGGATGGTTTCCTTTTTTTACAACACAGAACGGAAGAACACAGAGTCAAGTCCTCCACCACCACCTCCACCTATCACCCCTGCCCGGTCTTAGTTGCACCAGTGCAACCAGTTTGTCTGGAGTACCATTATAGGTTAGTTTGGTAATGAGCTTCCATACCCACATTCTTTAATCATTTGCAGCAACTACATTATAATGATTACAGCAATGGTCTTGAAAATGATCTTGCATTAATTTGGTCTTCATCTTGGACTTGGTCTCGCCTTCCTCTAAATCTTGGTCTTGATTTTCTCTGGTCTTTTTCTTGACTTGGTCTTGGGTTAGTTGGTCTTGATTACAAGACTAAGCTCTGGAAGCACTCATTGTACTAACAGTCCACACCTTGTGACTCTGCCTCAAACTTTTAATTGGTCTTTGCTTCACAATCCTCTAAAAGGCTGCAGTTATCCCTGTCCCTCGTCTTTTCTGCTACACATTTTCCTTACACTCAACTTCATTGATATGCTTATTTACAGCAATCTGTGAACAGCCAGCTTCTTCAGTTATGACCTTTTGTGGCTTTATCCTCCTTGTGGAGCTTAAAATGGCTGTCTGCTGGACCAGTCACCAGTCTTCTTGCATAAGTTTTTAGGTCATAATATGGCCCTAACATTTCTGAATTAAAATGATTTTTATTTGCTCATATGTCATATTCTGATGTTCTGAGAAACTGATTTTTTGGGTTACATTAGCTGTAAGTCATAATATGTAAGGAATCTACAGTATATAGTATTGCCAATTAGCTTAGAATACAAATGTTAAAGTTTTCAGTTCCTGTTGACAGCAAACACAAGTCCCTATGTAAACTAAGAAATAAACCAATATATCAAATCAATTATAAGATGAAAGTTTTACTTGAACTGAATCACTGAAATAAGTGTACTTTTTGATAACATTCTATTTGACTGAGATCAACTAGTAACATCACATGCATTGTTCTGTTAAAATCTATAAAAATACTAAAAATGTAATGTTTATATTGTAATTGCATCCACAAATGCATTCTTACAAAAGTTTCCATACTGGTCCAGGTGTGGCACAGTCTTATGAATTTCCCAGAAAGGCTTTTGGAATAGAATTGGATTTTGATTTTCCATGCTAGCTTCTTTATATGACTTTCATGGGAAGCTGTGTTGCCCCTCCTCTCCTCAGCAAAATCATCTCTACTGTTGTTAACATCTGCTTCAAAAGACCATCCTCAGAAAATCTTCTTAAACCCGCTTATCCTCTTTGGGAATCGCTTGTTCAATGTTTCCAGTTTCCATGGTAGCTGTTTTAGTGGAGGATATGCTATTATTTATGAAAAAAAGGCTTAGAAATGAGCCATCTATATAACACTTTGATATCCACCTTTTTGCCCTTTAAAATCTAATAAAGTATTTAAAGACAAAAATTGTTAATAAAAGCTTGTGTGTAATAAAACAGTCGGATTGGTTCAAACACATGGAAACAATTATTTACCCAATATTGTACCAAATATTTCAGTTATAAAAGAACAATAACATTAAGACAAGTGTAGTTTTTGAGAAGGCATTTGTTTGTTACCTGGACAGTGATTCCCATTGACTTGTACTCAGCATGCAAACAATGGGAGAAATATGTAACAAAAATCTGCCAAAAAGTATAGAAAAAATGATTAGATGAGCAGGATAGAATGGGTTTAAATAAATGTGTGAAAATAAACACCACAAATTACCTTGGTAGCCGAATAAAGAGCCAGCAATGGATGTGGACGGACCCCCACTTCAGAAGAGATATTGATGATTAATCCTGTGCCTCTGGCAATGAGATGAAACCCAAATGTTTATAAATTGACCCATTTCTTTTTTCATCCCAATTACCAGGATATCAGTGATGAATAATGTGTTTGTGGGTACCTGTCCACCATGCCAGGAAGAACCAACCTGGTCATCTGCATTGTAACAACATAATATTTCTGTCTTTATATGTAGTACAGTGAACAAGTAAATGTAAAGATATGACAAATTCAGATTGTATGTTGACTCAGATGTCTCACCTGGGTTACAGACAGTGTGTTGCAGTTGATGATCTGAGTGATTTTCTGTTCGGAATAGGTAGAAATTAGGTCAGAGAATACATAACAGCGTCATCCAGTGTCTACTTCTCAAACAGGGATATTTCAAATACATTACCTGTTCGGCATCTGGTGTTTCCAGAAAATAGGCAAAATGATCAGTGCAGATCATTCCAACGTTGTTAACTGTGTGATTTAAGAAACAAGAACACCTGTTAATAAACACTATCTGTCAATTATATTACAAAGTTACAGGCAGAAAGTATATATTAGACATATAACAAAATGGTGTCTCTCTAGGGTGAAGCATTCTTTGAGTCACACATATTTCTTTAGTTGTTTGAGATTCAGATGGACCATGGAAATAAGTAGCACCTGTTACATCTCTTGATGTGTAAGTAATCAATGTAAGTAATCAGTGTGATGTCTGGTGGTGAATAGTCTCTCCACAAGCTATTGTCCAGCCTCCATGGTAACCAAAGTTTGAACTGGCCAGTAGGTGGCAGTTTCAAACATTTCTCTGGGTTTTAGGTTTAGAGATCAGCTACATATTCTGCTACATATGCAGTTGATCCATAGACCCACAGCTTTCTCTGCTTAAATGGATGTTAGCTAGGAGCCCCCCGATACATTCAGGTGGGCGCTGTTACGGCTCTAGTCAAAAACAAACACCATGTAGTCTTTTGTTACTTAGTGGTACAAGCTGCATGTGTACGTGCAGCATTAAATCAGGGCTGGTCCAAGGCAAAAGGCAAACCATCAAGGGCCTCCAGTGAATGTTTGAATTTTAACACAGACCATAGATCTAAAATTTATATATTTTCTTATAGAGAATAAGAACACTATAAAAATGTATTTGAAGGTTTCAGCATTTAAAATTTTAATTCAAGTTTGATAGGAATTGACAAAGTTCCTTTGAAAAAGGTAAAAAAAAAAATCTAAGTGATAATCAGTTATCTGTGATCACTTCTTGGCTCAGCCAATTAACCTTAGTCCCCTCCCAGATTCTACTAAATCTGTGTTAAGATGCTTTTAGTGGTGATGATGTTCTTCACAAGAAGAGGGGTCTACTTAAGGGCCCATACTACCTTTGGCAAGCCTTGCATTAAATATTCCATCCTGGTGTCCATCGGACTAACGTTAGGAAAAATCACTGTAGCAGTTTCGTCTTGCAGGTCGTCTGCACGCATGCCGGTTGCAGCTTTGCTGACAAGCCTTCCAGCACATCACAATATGGGCATCCTCAGTCAGCTGACTGCCTCCTAAGTAGTTGGTCACACAGCTTCTTCTCCATAACAGACCCTCTTTTATCTTCCATACATCATGGAATCCCTTTTCCAGGACATCATCCACAGACTTCAAGATGGCCAATTAATCTGAACTGCTGTTTAGTGCGAAGACAAGACAGTGGTTGGAACCTACCTTCTTGCAATCTGAAGTCGTTAAGAGGTGACCTTCTTGCTCAGAAAACCCTAAAATCAAGGCACTCAGCCAGGAGCTTGTGAATATCTCCATCCCCACCCAATGCCTCTCTTTCTGTGCAACTCCAGAGGAGGAGAGAGTCCAGCTGTTTGTTGCTGATACTGCTCAACCTCAAACAACAGCTCTGGCTTCTTACCCATTAGTGAGGTGACATTCCATATGTCTTAAGCCAGATTATGCAGTCAGGAATTGGCATGCCAAGGCCCCTGCCCTCGCTTGCCACCCAACTTACATGGTACCTTGCTAGTAAGGTGCCAAGCAGATATGCTGTTTTCTCAGTTTTTTTGTCCTTATACTAATAATAGCTAATGATAACAGTTGTTTTCCTTAAACTACATAGATGCAGTTTTTTAACATAAGCATATTAAAAAATGTTACAGGAAACATGCACATTGGCATACCTAATTAACCAAACAAAAGGAGCCGTAAAAGATGATGTGACTTTACCTTAATTATTTAGTCTTTTTATAGTTTTCTTCCCTCATTTTCCTTTCAGCAAATAGTTGTATTCTTTAGTAAGTCTTGTTTTTCGTTCCAATTTAACTTTTAATTTCCACCTAGTTTGTTTGGTTAAGGTGAGGAAAAGGTTAAGGGTATTACATGAAATTATTAATTTAAGCATGCTGTTCTGGAAATGTCACAACAACATGACACATGATTGATTTTGTTAATGCTGCATATACATGGGTTGGACAATGAAACTGGAACACCTGGTTTTAGACCACAATAATTTATTAGTATGGTGTAGGGCCTCCTTTTGGGCCAATACAGCATCAATTCTTCTTGGTAATGACATATACAAGTCCTGCACAGTGGTCAGAGGGATTTTAAGCCATTCTTCTTGCAGGATAGTGGCCAGGTCACTACGTGATACTGGTGGAGGAAAACGTTTCCTGACTCGCTCTCCAAAACACCCCCAAAGTGGCTCAATAATATTTAGATCTGGTGACTGTGCAGGCCATGGGAGATGTTCAACTTCACTTTCATGTTCATCAAACCAATCTTTCACCAGTCTTGCTGTGTGTATTGTGCATTGTCATCCTGATACACGGCACCACCTTCAGGATACAATCTTTGAACCATTGGATGCACATGGTCCTCAAGAATGGTTCGGCAGTCCTTGGCAGTGACACGCCCATCTAGCACAAGTATTGGGCCAGGGAATGCCATGATATGGCAGCCCAAACCATCACTGATCCACCCCCATGCTTCACTCTGGGCATGCAACAGTCTGGGTGGTACGCTTCTTTTGGGGCTTCTCCACACCATAACTCTCCCCGGATGTGGGAAAACAGTAAAGGTGGACTCATCAGAGAACAATACATGTTTCATATTGTCCACAGCCCAAGATTTGCGCTCCTTGCACCATTGAAACCGACGTTTGGCATTGGCATGAGTGACCAAAGGTTTGGCTATAGCAGCCCGGCCGTGTATATTGACCCTGTGGAGCTCCCGGTGGACAGTTCTGGTGGAAACAGGAGAGTTGAGGTGCACATTTAATTCTGCCGTGATTTGGGCAGCCGTGGTTTTATGTTTTTTGGATACAATCCGGGTTAGCACCCGAACATCCCTTTCAGACAGCTTTCTCTTGCGTTCACAGTTAATCCTATTGGATGTGGTTCGTCCTTCTTGGTGGTATGCTGACATACCCTGGATACCGTGGCTCTTGATACGTCACAAAGACTTGCTGTCTTGGTCACAGATGCGCCAGCAAGACGTGCACCAACAATTTGTCCTCTTTTGAACTCTGGTATGTCACCCATAATGTTGTGGGCATTTCAATATTTTGAGCAAAACTGTGCTCTTACCCTGCTAATCGAACCTTCACACTCTGCTCTTACTGGTGCAATGTGCAATCAATGAAGACTGGCTACCAGGCTGGTCCAATTTAGTCATGAAACCTCCCACACTACAATGACAGGTGTTTCAGTTTCATTGTCCAACCCCTGTATATGGTTTCTGGAAATGTAAAATAGCAAACTTTCATATAATGAGTTTAACTTAAAAAAGTAAAAATTCAAAATATGTAATATTTTTAATGTTTAAACATGATGCACTAAAAAAAAGACTTTTGAGTGTGCTTTTCCTGTATTACCCAGAATCCCTATCTGCAGGCCTTGGAGCTCCTTTGCTATGGATGAGTAAATGCTGCCACCCTCTGTGAAGTCCACTTGGATGGTATGAGTTCTTCGTCCGTACTCATTTTCTAAGGCAGACAGCAAGTGTGTTAAACGTTTCAGCTCTATAGCTGCTTTTAGAAAAATCAAATGTATCTATTGACTATGTGGACAACAACAGAGGACATCTGCACCATCTCTGCTTGACTTACTGATTTCCCTGGCAACCATTCGGAGCTTGTCATCAGATCTTCCTAATAAAACAACATCCAGACCTCTTCTTGCCAACTGGAAGAAGACATGCAAACAGACAGATCTTGAAGCTGTTTTAGCTTAGACAAGATTCTACCATGATATATATGTAGATCCTGTCTTAAATAACTTCACATCAAGACATAACTGGAATGTTTTAATCATATTTCAAACAACACATTAAATCTGGTTTAAAAACTAAAATCTAATGTTTGTGAAATGAAGATGCAGACTCACCTCAGTGGCATAAGCTCTACCAATGCCAGACGTGGCACCAGTAACAACTACATGAAGAACAGAACAGATAAATAAACTTTGTAGGACTTATGGCGATAATAAAGTTATTTATGTTATTTCCTTTTTTAGATCACCCTCCCTCCGTGTACAAAATGATAACACACTAACTGATGTTGGAATGAAACATTTTGTGCATTAAAAGAGGCTTTTGCACATGATTTTCACAAAGTTTCCAAATACCGAACAAAGTGTTTCCTCATACCTTACCTGCCCATTGTCCATATGCACGCAAATCTACCTGCCACTGCTCTGATAAGACAAACTGTCTCAATCCACACCAACATTTCCAGGTGAATTTCAGCAGGCAGACAGCCACAGTTAGTCCCCCAAAGAGCGCCAGAGTGTCAGTCAGCGATGTCTTGCAGTAGAGCTCCTGAGCCAACAGCATTTTTCTGTAGCAGACTGTGGAAGTTTTCAGAATGGGCTTTCTTTCTTTTTATACTAGAAGAAATGATAATTATTTGTTGTGCTCCTCCCCACATTTCTCCACCCCTCTAAGTCCTTTCCAGAAGGTTGCTGTAGAGGGATGATTATTGATATGATGAGTTTACTGCCACAGAAAGTGGATTTTGAGAAGGTGAGCTGGCCCATGAGCATCCTGTGGCTTCAACAGTTGAACAAGTTAACAAAATGTTCAAACATTCTACATTAAGATTCTACATTATACGGCACCTTCCACATGCTGAGTTGTATTTGACTATGTTCACAATTAGAATCTGTTAATTGCATCTTTAAAACAGCATGGGGTGTTGTCTAATCACAAAAGGCCTAAACAAAACCAGCAATCATCAAGTGTCGATAAAGACACCAACAGAAATGTGAATGTATCTTTCAGTACTTCAGTACTTCTGAAAGCTGATAAGTCTCTGCTGTTGTTACAATCTATCAGCTTTTCATTTCAGCAGAAACAGTCCTACTCTCATTTAGAGGGAATGTCTGTACGTTGACAAACTGTGATATTGCCTCTGATTAGATGCCAAAGTGACAACACCAGTGATAGCTCACAAATGGCAAACATCCAAGTCCAGTCCTCTAACCCAAAGATGGAAAAAAACTGCTTATCATGAAACTCTGTTGTGTGATAAATCATGTTGTCATTTTTGTTTTGAGAAAATAAGCCTTTCTTAAAGAGTTAAATACTCATACTCCTAATACTACCTTTATATGTTTATGATAAAATATAATATTTTGTTTAGCTTTTTACACTGCTTTGGTTGAATAAAATTATCATCTACTTCAGATATGAACCGGTTCATTCAGGCAAGTTTTATTTGTAATAATAAATCTGAATATGGTGCAAAAAACTTTATTAGAAATTGAATTAGGGCTTATATCAAATGCAATGGACACAGAGACAGAAGAAAAAAGGGAGAGAGAGAGAGAGATGGGGCAAAAAGTTAAAGGGAGAGGAGATAAGAACAGAGGAGAGAAAGAGGGATAAAGAAAATACAAGATAGCAACCAATATGTCTGCTTTTACACCTGCAGAAAGAGAAAGAGAGAAAGAAGAAAAAAAGCACAGGGAGAAACAACAAACACATCCATAACAACAACATCATTAAAAGTGCACAGTACTAATTAACACAGAGTGTATTTAGTCGCAAGGCTACAACTTGATCTGACATGTTGCGTTGGAGAATAATCAATTGTTGGATTTTTTTTGGTGGGCATCTTGTAGGAACTAAATTTGCATGGCATAATTTGCTCAACAACTGATTAAAGTCCTTCAGGACAAACTGCTGTTGTTTGCTCGAGTGTATATAACACTGGCCTGATTTTGAGTAACTTATCAGTTTTTCCCTGTGTTTAGTACATAATATCAACAAAGTAATGTAGGTCAAAATCCAACTCAAATTCACCATTTGTTATCACTCTGGGATAAAGCCTTTCCTGACCAAATTCATTCAACCAGTGTCTTTAATTCCACTTTTATCTTTATGTTACAATGTGTAACAGATTACATGCAGCTCATTCATTAGATCTTTCGGTAAGAACTTCCACAGAGAAATCAATTGGCTCTTGTTCCCTCATCAATGGGGATGATTACCACCATTTTCAGTCTCTCCCAAAAAAGGGGGCGAATTTCTTGGCATTTTGTCAAGTTATTTATTGCATGACAAAATGGAGTCCGCTTAAACCTGTTGGCTGTGCTCAAGTCTCTCAGGCTCCTCATCTTTGATGTCCCTTCTTCTTTTGTTCTTCTTTATTTTGGGGTATCAGAGTAAACATACGCATATGCAATCTATATTCTTTAAACTTTTTAGAAAACAATGAAGACCATGTGTCCTTACTTTTTCTTGGTCTATCACAAACCTCAATAAAATACACTAAAGCTTAATGTTTTAACACAACAAAATAAATGAAAGGGTCATGGGGTATGAATATTTTTGCAGCGCGTTGTCCGATCTGGTTTGATAGAAGATATCTGATGAAGAGCTGAGTGATTGAAACAACACCTTGGTGCTACAGATGAATGAGCCTAGAAGGGAGTCCAGCAATGTGCAAGTATTTTTAGTTCCTTCAAGTCAAGGTTCAAGGTCAAACCTTTATTGATATCATGGCTGAGCATCTGCTGCCTTTTGGGGTGTGGATTTCTCCCTCTTTTGTCTGAGTGCCCAGAATATTTTTTTTTAAAAACAACTTGTTAAAAATAATTTTTCTATAATGTATATATTATATATATATTATATATGTATGTATGATGTTCTACTTCAGAGCAATTTATCATTTAAACAGACTGGAACGGTGAGTCAGTTAATTCACTGGGCCTCTTAAACCTGAAAGAATTTGGGTGCACTTGCATTGCTTGTTCAAAAGGTGGCAGCATACAGTAGGTACAACTTAAACCAAAGTCTGCTAAAGTGGCTATAGTGTTTTAAAATATCTGAACACAAAGACTCATGCAAGTACAGTAAAGCAGCTTTTACAAAACTCTCGCCAGTAAAGCTCGTAGATGGTTTTAAATGAAGATGTGATGTAGAATGCAGTGAAACATAATATCTCACTTTTTAAATAAATGTTTTTGTTCATAAGTTTGAAAATCCTAGCTCTCTGCAACCAGTGTGTGTGGACAGTGATAAAAAGGTCTCTTGATAGGCTAAGGATTACTCATCTTAAATTACACTCTGGAATGGCTTTCAGGAAAGACTCCTAGCTTGATCCTGTGATCCTAGAAGGAGGGAGTGATGTCATTGTCAGAGTCTGCTAGATAAATTCACCTGAATAATTAAATTTGGTCACAGAAAAGGCTTTTGTTTCTCTGTGGCTTCTCCCACAGATCCTCTTAAGTGTAGTGTTAATTGAGGTAGATGAAAACTTTTACTGCAGACTATAAATATTTTTTAAGAGCTATTCAAACTAATTAATAGTTTGGCAACCAATCTCATATTTGCAGGTAAGATGAGTTGCTCCCTCTGCTGAGCTGGCTGTATGTACGACCTTGCTTTGGAGTGATCTCTAACAGTGCTGTCAGGCATGTTGCTAAGAGGCTTGCGTGCAGCCGATCAGTTTAGCAAGGCCTCACCTGACTAATCTGATTACTTCAACAAGTCTTCTATAGATGTGCAAGACAGGACAAATAAGAACAGCACTCACCTCACATATGCCACAGCCCGCCTTCATAAGGAGGTCATTGAGGGCTCATACATGAATATTATTTCTAAGCATAATTTTATTGTAAACCTATATATGTTTTTGTTATTTTGAGTTTTCCTTTTTTCACTCAGGCCCAGTTTGCAACTTTCAGATCAAAAGAGAAACCTTCCGTTAGCTTACCACGGATAGCCCACAGCTTATCTACTTTCTTTACCTTAATGAGCATTAACGTACAGATTTAAGATTATTTCAAAAACTTGCAGCGGCACAGAGGTATTTTATAATTCACAATATGCATATATCTACAGTGCTTTGCGAAAGTATTCAGATCAAATTTTCATATTTCTCACATTACTATCACATAGTCTAATGTATTTTATTTGGATTTTGTTTAAGAGAACAACACAATATAATGTATAATTGTGAAGTGGAAGGGATTTGTTTTTACAAATAAAAGTCGGAACACTGTGCCGTGCTCCAAAACCAAAAACTCAAATTACAGCTGCATGTCTTTAGAGGTAATGTTCTTCCAGCCTTGCAAATCTAGAAACTTTTTTTTTGCAAAATTGCTCAAACTCGAACAGAGTGGATGGAGAGCACCGGTGCACCTGTAACCCTCCCAGCATATATACAGTACTTCCCTATTCTTTCAGTCCATTGTCAGGTTGCCTGTTGCAACAGTTTCTTGTTGCCACCTGGCGTGCTTCTTCTTGCTGCCCTTAGACTTTCAGTGTGTGAGTTTTATTATTAAATACCTTCTTTACCTTATTCCTACCTGTCTGCGCTTGGGTATCTTAAGTAAACTTATGACAAATAGATCTCACCAATTGAACCCAGCAGAAATCACCACATTGCAGGTTGAGTGGTCATTGAAGCTTGAACAGAAATGCTTCCATAAAAATGTCAAGATACTGCCATCTCTCTTGTTGCTGCGGAAAACAGGAATGGGAGTCACTTTTGTGGGGCTCAAATTTGGTCCTTTCTATGCTGTGGCCCCCAGCTATTTCAGTCCTTACTCCACCTCACAGTCAACCCTCCACCTCAGCAACTGTTTTTACCTCAGTCCATGTCTTAGCCCCATAGCATCAGGCTTAGAAATTCTTACTTTATAACTTGCACAATGTCATGCTCCACTCCTGAGTTGCAGCACCACCTACCAAGCTTCAGCCTCCAGCTCTGCACTATAGATGCTGTCACTAATGTCACATGTCGTCGCCGGTGTCCAAGTCTCTTCCCTGAAATGGTTTCGATGGGGATCTCATATGTCCCACACTCCCAATTGTGACCACACTCGGTCACAATAACTTGTACTAGACTTCAAACAGGACCTTGTATGGCTATTTTTATCATTGCTCCTTGTCACTCTTACACAACCTCAGATGTATGAGTGCACTACAATTAGTTGTTCTGTCAACAAATTCCCCCACCTGAGCTGTGGATACCTGCAGCTTCGCCACCATTACCATTGGCCTACTAGCTGCTTCTCTGTCTAATAGTCTCCTCACCTGTCAGTTTAAGCTCTGCTTATTAATAATATTACGTCTGTAGGAGGCAGATATCACTGGATTTTATTTAGGGGTATCAATTTTATTTGTAAATAAGTTCAAACTGTGTTTCTTCCTCTTTACCTTTACAACAGTAAGTTGTAATACAAAATAATATCAACTGTTTTTTTTGTAGGTTTAAAATGTATAAAACGTAGATGCATATGTGAAAAACCTAGCTTCTTTTTTAGATAGCATCCTGTCTATATACCAAGATTTAAGAGGAGCATGCTAACTGCATGTACAGAAATGTCTTAAAATTAAAGTTATAGTGATGAAACCTTCCTTACATCGGAGACCTTGCCGTGACCAACTACAGTGTTAATGAGTTATAACAGCATAATGAGCCATAGTGGAGACAAAAAGCACTCTGGTTGTTCATTTAAAAGGAAAGTTTGAATTTTAGATAGGGAAGATCTACCGCTCTGGTACAAAATGCTCCATAAACCTGCTTTCATGTTGTGTTGTTGATTATCTGAGGATAAGTATTTTTTTTTTACTTCTGGGCTGTGTCCTTGATTTTGAACAGGCCTGAACTGCAAATCAGTCCAAGCTTCTGCTTTTTTCATGCAGACCTGTGAAGAACATGAATTGTCTAAACAGGATTTAAGTTTCCAGTTGTCTAGAAGTCGTTTTTAAACTCTCTGCATGCAACAGTTGCTTGGATAAATCAGCACCAACAGCACGTGAGCAAATGGTGAGTGTGCTTCTACTTTCACCTTTATCTCCTTGTGATCTTCCCTATCCTTACACTCCCCCCACACACACGCTTCCCACACTGGTATGGATTAAAAGCTAAAGAAGGTTGAGAAGTCAAAGCTTGTCAGCCCTTCCCAGGTTTTCCTTTCCTTTACTTACTCCTTCTCTCAAGATGTCAGCCCATCGAGCCAATCTATTTTTATGAGTTCAAACTCCAGAAGCAGGTTGCACCTCTTCTCATGTACCTGTGGTTTGGGGTGGGTCCCAGTCCAAAACAGGGACAGCAACAACTAAAGCAAGAAGACCAACACTCTGGAAATTTTTTTTTCAACTGAACTTGCTTCTAGTAACTTGGACAAAAGATGAGAAAAACTTTTTTTTACTTGGTTTTATACCTCACATGAATTCAGGATTCACTATGATATTTTTCACAATGCAAGACTAAAGATAAGTGCTCATCCTGAGTGCTCCTAATCCACTTGAAATTTACATGGTGCTATTTAACGACAGACTCAAACCCTGACATGGCTGCCGTTTAGGAAACTACTCCAGGTAAGATCTCTGTCATAATGAATTGTATGAATTGGTTATGTGTCATGTAAAAATGATCAATTCCTTATTTTTGGTAGCATTGCTAAGGCCCAATGGTAGGGAAGCTTTAGTGGGAGGGTGATGATGTTGGAACCTAGTGGTAATATAATCCTTCATAATATAGTCATAGAATGAAATACAGTCTCTAATCAAGTTATTTTCTTAAAGCATTCAAAATAAGTAACATTTCCCAGCATTTGATGTTCGGCAGCACCATCTTGAAGAGCTAGTACGTACTCAAACATCTTTTAATTTGGTAACTAAAAACGTCAGTGTCAGTATAAATAACTTTAAAAACATTTAAGACATTTGTGAGTTATATATTTTTGATGAAAGGTAATAAAGTTTCTAATTGTAAATTATACATTACATCAACAGATTTGCACAAATGTGGTGTAAATAAAACAGTTTTAGTTGCTCCATTATAAAGTGGATTAGCAAACTAGCAACTTCTGTTTAACTTTAAAGGCAAAGGCATTACTTTCATTTCAAAATATTTTAAGTCCAAATCAAATCTATCACACTATCTTTAGAAAAGACTTTAAATTATGATGGCAAGACCACAAGTTCAAAAGAAGAAAATCACAGGCAAAATTAGATGCCATATAGAAAAAAGAAGTTTAGAGGATAGGGTCCAAATTTAGCTCCTGGTTACCTGGCATTTGATTTAAAGTCCATGGCTCTGGCAGAGCTAATGAGCTTGTTACTTGTTACATGCTAGTAATTCTCAAAGAGACGGCATGGGCACTATGGCCTCAGCGATGAAGCCATATAGAGATAAGATTCATAATGATATTGTATCAAAGAATGGTGAAGGATCATCTCTGCTTTAAGAAGGATATATCAGTACAAGTCTTCTGTTCCAGCACAGATATCATTGAATGTTTTGTGTCCAGTTTACTAATATATTTTCATTCTTGTCTCCTGGAGGCAGTGATGGCTTGGGGTCTTCTTGTCGCCTCTCCACCTTTGGACTAGAGGCCTGCAGAGTGCCAAGGGGAGCAATCCCAGAACCAAAGACATTCTCACACTTACCATTATAAACTCTCAGTTCACCTTCTGTGTCTGAGACATCATAAAAGTTGCATGTGAACATGACAAACCAGAGAGACCCTCAATGTCTGCACAACCTTGCCTACCACCCACGATGGCGGCACCACTCAGTTAAAGTGATAAGAAAGAGGCATATATGGACGGTGATTACAAATAGTTTTGCTAGGTGTCGAAAGTCTGAGTCATCATCAGCGTCATTATCATTGTCATCAAAATCCTTGTCATCAACACCACAGTTGCCATCATCCCCGGTGCAGGGCGCGAGAAGATTAAGGGGGAACTGGTTTCATCTCCTTTTACTCATGATCTCATTATTCCCCTGTCAAGCATGGGGAACCACTTTCAAGGTCGCCCTGGTTGGACCCTGGACATGTGACATCTTATACTCCAAGGCTCTCCCTGACCTGGCAGCCCGCCTTGCCACCAGCCGTATAAACAAGAACCCCTACCTGAACAAAGGCTACTGGTATGACTACACGCTAGTTAATGAGGACTGCAAGTCAACTCGTGCCCTTGTTCGCTTTGCTGATGTAGAAAGTTACGGCGCCGCTTTCTTGGGCCCTGCTAACCCAAGCTACTGCTCCTCAGCTGCTTTGTATGCAAAAGAGTGGGATGTTGGGATTCTGTCTTGGAGTTGTCTCAAACCCAACATGAATGCAGGAGACAAGTACCCTACTTTCCTAAGGCCGCTGCCTCTGTCCGCCCATGTTATTTTTACTGTGTTAAGATATTTTCAATGGGCTCATGTGGCCATCATCTCAGAAGAAACAGATATTTGGGAAGCCACAGGACAGGAGTTAGCCACTTCACTTAGAGCCCTTGGCCTGCCTGTCAACCCTGTGGTCACAATGGAGAGTGATAAGGACGGGCCTCGGAGAGCTCTGACCAGAGTGAGGGAAACAGATCGAGTTAGAGGTAAGATGCACTTTAGTTAAAACTCAGAATCTTAAGCACATGCAAGTTGTGCAAACTTGTTTGTTTCAAATGTTAATCTTTTTGCAGTAATCATCATGTGCATGCCATCTGTCCTGATTGGTGGCCAGGCCCAGTACCAACTCCTGACGACAGCCTTAGCTATGCGTATGATAGACCGTGGCTATGTTTTTATTACCTATGACACGCTTCTGTATTCCCTGCCATACAAAGACACAAACTACTACATGCTAGGAAATGATACCAAGCTCCGAAAAGCCTATGATGGGGTTCTCTCCATCACTATGGAGTCTGGGGAACGCAATTTCTATGAGGCCTTCAGAGATGCTCAGAACACCTATGAAATTCGCAGCAGTACTCCACCAGAGCAGGTAAGGCTTTCTGAGGCATCTAGTTACTGAAAGAAAGAAACACAAATTAACATTCTTGAATGTAATGCACAACTCCTTTTTGTTAGGTTTCTCCATTCTTTGGCACCATTTACAACATGATGAACTACATAGCTATGGCTGCGGAGCAAGCACGCGCAAGTGGAGGACGCTGGGTATCAGGTGCCATCTTGGGAGACAGTGAGGGTGGCTTCGAGTTTGAAGGATTCAATCAGCAGTTGCAGGCTGGAAGAAACGGTGAAGGGATGCAGGCGGGCTATGTAGTTCTAGACTACAGCGGCATGGGCACCTCACTCTACTCCACACATTTTCTTCATGCTAGTCACACAGACGGCAAGACCGGTGGCTTGAAATATCTTGGTCGCTCAGTCCACTTTGCAGGCAGCACTCCCTACACAGATTCAAGTTGCTGGTTTAGCCCACACTTTGCTTGCACAGCAGGTCAGTGTGTTAGCAGACTAACAGTGTTTTCACAAAGAATCTATACACTATTATAGTAGATGTGGTAATATTCACCAACTTTTGTTCTGATTTCTTTCCAAAGGGATGGATGTAACCACGTTCTTCTTTCTACTCCTGTTGTTAATTTCATTGGTGGGAGGCTTTGTAAACATCTTTCTTTATTTGAAGTATGTAAAGCACAGTTGCAAAATTGTAATATCTCAGCTTGTTCAGTTTTTATGTTTCCACAATCCATTATGATGTCTTTGTGCACAGGAAACAAGGCAAGGTTGGGTTCAGCTTTGGGGGTGATGGAAATGGTGGCTCATCGAAGGTGATTCTGACTCTTGATGATCTGGTCTTTATCAATACTCAAGTCAGCAAACGGGTAAATCTCTCTGAATCGAAACTGCCATCTCCGTACATTCACAAGTGATTTGCTCTGACATGACCTCTTTAAACTTTGTGTGTGAGCAGAAGCTAAATGATGAAAGTATAATGAAAAGCCAAGGGGACATGAAGACACCTCACCACTCAGTGTCTGGTCGTAGCTACCTAGCCTCTACCCCAGACAGTTCAAACGTGGCTGTGTTTGAAGTAAGAACATCACATCACATCACGCCAGATACAATGAATTTGTGGTTCCTGCTTCGATTTCTGGAGCCTGTGATTTAACAAAACCTGCGATGTTTTGTTTATTTTACAGGGTGACTGGGTTTGGTTAAAGAAATGCCCCACAGGAACAGCTTCTAGTGTGGGTGGCAGCACAGAGGTGATCTTTGTAAAGGTAAGTGAATCTGTATCAGACTTTTCTTTTTGTTCAGATTATACATAGCATGAGATTCATTTTTTGATGGAGTACTTAGAGTTAGTTCATTTTAGTTTTCACGCTAACGTCAGCCTTAGCATTTTAAGCCAATAAACATATTCATTTCTTTTTAGGAAGATACTAAAGATCTAACGTCCAATATTCTAAAAATACCCAGTGGGATACTTGGGTTGCTAACTGTGATTTAGAGCTAATATACACAAAGAAGTTTTTCAAGCATATTGATCTGTGCTTTAAACAGAAAACTCTCCAAGTAGAGGTGCAAGGGAGAATACTTCAAAGAACGCTGGTTTTAATCCTGAAGCAGACAACAGTGAACCAAGAACACATGCTAGTGGCAACTCATGCTTCCTTCTGGTCACCTCTGAAGTCGAATTGTGGATGTAGAAATTACATCAAACTTAACCATGCTGAGAACATAAAGTGGGATATGCTAGTTTCTATGCTCATTGACAAATTACCCGCTATTAGCAAAACAAGCTAAAAAAAGGGTATTCCTTTTCATTTATTTATTTAAAAACTAAGGATTCACGAACCGAGGTTGTATGTGCGTGAAAGATTTAATAAGATACAAATCAGAAGTGTTAAAAATGTATATTTATGGCACGTATCACAATGTTTTAAACTCATGGCAGCCAGTTTGGATTTCCATGTCTAGGCTGGTGAGAAATCGGTCACTTTTTCACATAAATGCCCAACTTCAGAAGACTTTCTAGTTTATTTTACAACTTGAAATCTGGACAGTAAAAATGATAAGAAAGCAAAGATGCAGTGCACATAGATTTCTTTAGGAAACCGAAAAAGTCCAAGTTTTGTTTTATTACAATTTAAAAATGGCCGAATCCAATTATTCATAGTGGTGGAACTTGTTGAGAACCACTGCCTTTGATCATTCTAATAATTTTGCAATAGCACATTGCCTTTCGGACACAAAGAAGCAAACCACAGTGATTTTGCAAACACTACAAAAGTGCTACGATTTGTTTCCCCTTTCAGCTAAGGGAGATGAGGCACGAGAACCTAAATCTGTTCCTGGGACTGTTCTTTGACTCTGGGATCTTTGGCATTGTGACCGAGCACTGCAGCAGGGGAAGTCTGGAGGATTTGCTGAGCAATGAGGAAGTGCGTCTCGACTGGATGTTTAAGTCTTCCTTGTTAATGGATTTGATCAGGGTAAGACCGACTTCTTTGTGTTTTATTTTAATAAATTATCATATTTTCTCACAACTTGTTTATTTTCCATTTTCACCAGGGAATGAAGTACCTGCATCATCGTAACGTCATCCATGGACGGCTAAAATCCCGTAACTGTGTGGTGGATGGGCGCTTTGTGCTGAAGGTGACAGATTATGGGTTTAATGAAATTCTTATTGCACAAAGCATAGAAACCGATGAGGAAAAGCCTGAGGGTAAGGGCACCTGCAAGTTCAACATTCTTTCTTTGTTTGCTTATACAAAACAATGGTTTTATTTATGGTTGTGCCCTTTTTCAATAAAAAGACTTGCTTTGGACGGCTCCGGAGCTGCTGCGAGACCTGAGTAAGAGGAGGAAAGGTACTTTCTCTGGTGACGTTTACAGTTTTTCCATCATCGTGCAGGAGATCGTCTCTCGCTCTTCACCTTTCTGCATGCTGGACATGCCTCCCAAGGGTGAGTGACTAGATACTACTGCCAAGAGGATGGTACATTAAAAAAATTAAAGATCTTTCTAAAATGTTCCTCATGAGAGGCACGGTCATCAACAGCTAGCCAAACAAAAGATTCCCTTTTCATTTTTCAGTTCGGTGTGTGCCTAACAGTTTGCTTTTTTTTGTGTTTGTGTGTTGACAGAAATTATCAACAAGATCAAAGAGCCTCCACCTCTGTGTCGTCCCATTGTATCAGTGGAGGAGGCCCCTTTAGATGTAATTCAGTTAATGAAACAAGCCTGGAGTGAAGATCCAGCAAAGAGACCAACTTTTGAGGATATTTTCAAACAGGTATAAATGCAAAAAATGTGTTCATCTGAGATTGTATAATAAACTGAGACTTATTGAGAAACACCCTTTACATGACAGTTCAAGAACTCAAAAGGAAAGAAGACTAACATTATAGACTCTATGTTGCGGATGTTGGAGCAATACTCCTCTAACTTGGAGGACCTCATCAGAGAGAGGACGGAGGAGCTTGAAATGGAGAGGCAGAAAACTGATCAGCTGGTGGCTCAGATGCTGCCCAAGTAAGTGCCCAGCACATGAAATCATGGTAAAGATTTGGTTGTTGGTTGTAGCCTCAAGAAGCATGCAAACAAGTGACATTTTCATTAGTTAATGATGTTGCTTAGTCATAGTGGTTGAGGGTGAAATATTGCATCACTAGCAGATGATGGTCCAGTTTGCAGCGCAACATAACCCTTTTTTTCAAATAGCATTGATTATACCTAAATTGTGACCACCATGTTTGGTGCTATTTGTTTAAAAATGTGCCTCTCCAGACAGGCAAGGCTGTTTTATCCTGAAACAACAGAATCTATGGGTTCCATGCCATTAAACATGCTTTTTATTGAGATGCTGCAGAATCATTGATAAAATATCAGTCCGCATGAATAAATATAGCTTCATAGCTTGTCTATGTTAAATTTATGACCAATTATTTGGTCAAAGTGTGAATGTTGAACATAGCTTGTGGTAATTACTTGGCAGCTTAACTGCTAATGTTATCTTATGTGACCAAATTCATTTTTTACTGTGAAGAAAGGTCATTAATGAAACCTACTGAAATAATAACCTATATTTTTCCTCCTTTCGATTCATTTCCCCCTTTGGAAGAGTTTCAGTGGAGTCTGATCAGGTTGTTGTGTAGCTGGCTGAATGAAGAATGATTAAGCTCCTTCTGCTCCTATCCTAGCCAAGTGGTTTATAATTTTTCGCAGAATGTTTGGTTAAAACTAATCAGCTTTAAACTAAACAGGTTAATGTTGCAGCAAACAAATAACTCAGCTTTTATGTACATGTGTTTAGAGGACAAATAATTATCACACTGCACAGTTCTTGCACAGTTTGCGAATAATTTGGCTTTGAGGCAATAATTCTGGACCCCAGTAATTTAATTTAAAACTTTAAAAAACAGCGTTTAAAATGTTATTTTAATGTCACAATTTATTGTGTCAGGCTCCAAAATGCAATTTGTCAGAGTTCTAAGACGTCTTTGCAGAATATCTTGAGCCTTAACACCATCACATTTGTGGAGGTATTGAGAACACCGCTGCAAGCTGTGTCTGTGTCAGCACTACAGCTTGTCTTTTGCTCATCATGCTACACTTTCAGGTCTGTGGCCCAGGCGCTGAAGCTAGGCAAGCCCGTGGAGCCGGAGCATTTCAGTGAGGTCACGCTGTACTTCAGTGACATTGTGGGCTTTACCACCATCTCAGCTCTCAGTGAGCCCATCGAGGTGGTTGACCTGCTCAATGATCTCTACACACTCTTTGATGCCATCATTCCACTCCACGACGTATACAAGGTCAGTATAACCCCTACATCTTAAAGAGATTTTGTGCATTATATTGCCAATTGTTATTTTTGTTTACTATACAGTGTTAGATGAGCGGTTCCTAAACTTTTCTGCCTGTGACCCACATCATCCAAGTCAGACTTGTGACAAATACCATCCTTATGTGAAGCACACAAACATTGATGTTAGGCTAATTCAACACAAAAAGCCACATAAATTATAGATTTTTATTTATTTTTAAAAACTGATGTTACTTCTTGAAGGAATGTCAATATAATATGATATTTGCCATTATCTAGAAGTTTAATTTGATATCTGAATATTATTTAAACCGACTCTGTTGTTTTATGATACACAGTGGGTTTAAAGGTATAACCTGTATTGAGTAAAGGATGCACAGTTTTACCTAAAAGAAGATATTAAAAAGAGGCTTTGTCATTTCTAATTTACTATGCTTCCTTGTTCCAGTTACTTTTTGTGTTTCTTATTTAAATGTGAGCATTACCAAGCAATACTGAGCTACTACCACTAATATTGTCTTTAAAGAAGAAAAATAATTAATTTCCTCCTTAATCAGATTTAAATATGTTAGGCTGTGCAAATAATACAATTTGTATTTTAATTTCAGTTTTGGATCCAATCACAAAAATTATTAGTGTCTTTCCAAAGACATTGAGTAATGGTGAGAAACATTAGTTATTTCAAGGCGGATTTTCCATAACCAAAACATATCAGTATTGGGTTATGGTTATCTATCCCCACTTTTCAGCAGTGTAATAATCTGTAAACGCAAAGTGAGACAAAAATCCCACTATTGGGTTTGTTCACCTCTTCATTTCCGTGGTGTTCAGGTGGAAACCATTGGAGATGCTTACATGGTAGCTTCTGGAGTTCCCACCAGGAACGGCAGTCGTCACGCAGCTGAGATGGCCAACATGTCCCTTGATATTCTGAGCCTAATAGGAAGCTTCAAGACTAGACACATGCCTGACCTGAAAATTCGGATTCGTATTGGTCTGCACTCTGGTGAGTATTAATTTCCATCATTCTGTTTGGCGATAAACCCCCAACATTACAATGTTACACCTTGAAATTGCATCTGGGCGATTCCTTAAAAGAAATGATTACATTTTGTCTTGAGAGTGCACTCATGACTTCATATTTTGTTATAACAGAGCATGTAGGCAATGGATCTGCATTTGCTAAAGGTCTTTGCATTTTTTTCATTGGCTGCTATTTTTTCCTCATATGATATGTCTGGCTGTTTCACATTTTCTTGTAAATTAATTTCTAGCTTGCAAAGCCATTTAACTCAGACTGATGTATCTTCCAAGAACAAAAAAAACCTTAGCTTAAGAGATACATCTCCTTTGTGTCTCCACATAACAACACAGCAAAAAAGCACTGATACAAATATTTTTACTTCTTTCATTGAATCTACAAAACATACTAAAAGTAAAACAATTATTTTACCCCCAGACAAAATTATATACAAACAGCAAATAGTTGGAAAATCATCCTATCTCAATATATCTTTTATTCAGATTTTATAACAAAAGAAAACCTTTTAAAATAATGGGGCAACAAATGCAGTGGCTGATCCAAAAAATGTTTCAAATGTTAAAAATAAAATACAACAAAAGTGGAGGTTTTGCAATTAAGACTTCAAATGACTGTAAAGTATTATCGAACCAAGTTATAATTATCTTGACAGACACCTTAACCAAGGGCAGCCAGGAATTGAACCAAAGTCTTGGAAGGTCCTTCAGAAAGCCAACAGAATTAAACAGCAGAAAAGTTTCCCTAAAAGAGTTCAAGATGCACAAAATTATGGGAGATATACGAAAATATTGACCTTTAAGGTTATCAAAACTGCTTTATGCGCTTTATTTCAGATTATTCTGTGCTTTGTATAAAATCTTCGTACAAATAAGTAATGAGAAGCATACCAAACTTTTAAAAAGTGCAGTAAGTCAGGAGTTAAATCTGTGGGTAGTACTGTGTAAAACTGGGTAAACTAAACCTGAACTCGATTTCAGAGTGAATAAGAGTTAAAGAAGAATCCGAGTCCCCAAGCTGCTAAGTCAAGGAGATATTTTTACCTCTTTTATCCTCGTCTGAAACGCGTTCCTGGAACAGTGAAACACTATCCACTTAGAGTGCTGTCATCCAATTAAGACGCTGCACATGCTGGACTTCTGACTCGGCCCAATGCATTTCTTGATGCTCTCAGATTCCATCTATATTTATAAAAACAAAAAAGAGCATGTTTAAACACCCAGCGAACGTTAGTGCAGCAGAGAGATAAAGCTCGAGAAACTAGATAATCCGTCGGAGTATGAAAAATGTTCAAATTTCTTTAGTTTTATATTACTGATCAGAAAAGATGGTCTTCTCAAAACCTCTGTGTGCATTTTCTTTTGTTATCACATGCTGCAATCACAGGTCCAGTCGTAGCAGGAGTGGTCGGCCTGACGATGCCTCGGTACTGTCTGTTCGGAGACACGGTCAACACCACATCTCGAATGGAGTCCACCGCGTTACGTGAGTGTGTTTTGTACAGGATTCCTTCAGTTAATGTTTTTTATTTGTTCAAAAGAGCATTCGGGGCTGGAGGACAGGTGCGGCAGTCTGAGTACACGTTGCTTCAGGTTAAACAGGGCTTTAAGAGAGCAGTACTCAATAATCCTTTAACACTATCAGAAGAATTAAAGACCAAGTTAAAGTTCCAGGATAAATGTCAATAATTACCACATTTATATTCATAATACTCTGCATACGTTCAAATTTAGGCACAAAGTTGAGAATTTACTTCCAAAAAGCTTATGCTCTATTCATGTATGAAATCTATAGTTTCTTTCCCGGGAGCGAAAGTTTATGACATACAACCTTTCTTGAACAGGTTGTTTTCTTTTACACAATTTAAAAACATATGCTGCGTATTCTTGGATAGACAGATGTTTAGTTTAACTGGCAGAAGCGACCCAGTAATGGTCTACTGCCACCAAGTGGAAGAAAAACAAACACCAACCAGACTCCTGTCTTGTTCAGTAATAGTAACACAGACAAGTGCCTTTTCAGCTTTTTAGAACATGTACCACCTCAATAAATTGTTTTCAGGTGGTTTTTCATCTAGTTTCATACCATCGGGCCATGAGTGTTTTGTTACAAAAAAGAAATAAAAAAAACATACATTTTTCTTAGCGACATTTAGTTATTAGTTGGCAAAATAAAGAGGCAGGCCCCGCTAAATTGGAATTCCAAAAGGAAAAAATGGAGATTTATCACCAACCCCAACCTGAAAACCCAAAATGGCTGCTGTGGATTTAAACATTATAATAACAGCAGTAATGAACAGTTTATTTGCATTTCTAACAGTTTGTGTGTCATTAAATCTTTCACACTTAAATACATCTCCAACCTCTATTTGCGAACGTAATCTGCCATCAGTCAGACGCCATCTCTTTCTTCTCTGTTCACTGTTGTCAGCTTCAGCTTCTAGTAGAGGGATCCCAAACTGTTCTCCAATGTATTTGCCATTTGAGTAGCATCTGCCAACATCAGTGCACATAAATGGCTAATAAAAAAAATGTGACTGGTTTGATTTACTGTTTCTACATTACAGATAATTCGATACATATTTAGCCTGGAAATAGTTTCTTTTGAGTACAACGAGTGGCCCTTGTGCAACAGTTTGAGAACCAATTCTTAGATTACTCCAACACCAAGACTTTCTATGCAGACCTTTTACAAAGCCATTTCTGCACACTGAAATTATATTTTTCTACATTCATAGCTTACAGAATCCATGTCAACCAAACAACAGTTGATATTCTAAACAACTTGAAGATGGGATACAAGATTCAGGTCAGAGGTCTGACAGAGTTAAAGGTATGTAAACTTAAAGAGTAAACCCCGATTACATTGACATAGGCATGCGATGAAAAACTGTCCCTATAACAGATATTAATGCAAACTGTGATCTGATTTTAGGGAAAGGGTATTGAGACCACCTACTGGCTGGTGGGGAAGGAAGGTTTTAACAAGCCTCTGCCAGTTCCCATGGACACCAAAGAGTAAGGAAACATTGTGTTTGCTCCCCCAAATATTCCTAAATGTTATTTGTCTCATTTAAGCTGGGAACTGTTCCTGCCGGAGGTATTTAAGACTTCGTAGGGCCCCTGTCCTGGCTGGGGTCCCCAAAATAATTTGTATTCACCCAGGACAGAGTTAGAGTTACAAATGCATCAGTTGTACACATCTGAATGTCAGGTCAATCGTTATCATTTATGTTCCTATTTAATAATTTTAGCTGCTTTTGTCAGTGTGCAAAAAAATTGTATGTGCACTGTAAATGTTTAGAAATACAGCAGTGAGAAATGCTATTTTATATTATTATTATTATTATTATTATTATTAAAATAGAAAAAATAACCATAAAAAGGGAAAGCTTTTTTTTTTAAATTATCTGTAAGATTTTGATTTTGAAAGGCCAACAAAATCATGCTTTTTATGTCTGGTTTAGCTCCAACCTCAACATTCGCACATCTGTCCTATGGAGCTAGATTGAAGAGAATCAATTTCAAGATTAATTTTGAAGGGCTAACCATATTCATTTATATTACTGACTTAAGTGATAGAAAATTTAACTGAGTAATTCAGAATCTACGTTTGCAATAAACTAAAAAATTAAAGTGTAGCGTCATAGACCCTCAGAATATCTGAGTTTTTACAAACATATGCACACAGTGATGCTCAGTTATGCACTCCTTTTGCTCTCTTGACCAAGCTGTTGAAAATCATAACATTATATTGAGTTAAGATAATCTTTTATTCCAAAGACTGTATGCCTCTGAGTGTCTGAGCATGCAATGTTTACGACATTGAAACCATTATGGTGAACAGTTTATTTTGATATTTGTGAAAATTTTCCAAAAGATTTTTATGTGAATTACCTTATTGTGCTAGTTTGGATCTCAATGAACCGTTATAATGAACGCAACCTGATGACCAGAACCAAGAAAAGAGCTCAATTGGAGTCAAACATAAGCCTGATCAACTTGTTTTAATAGTCTGTTGCATAAATATTTTTGTTTACTGTCTAATTTATGAAGCTCCAGTAACTTTGTCTTCTTTTCATGCACCTTTGACAGAGACCAAGCCAACCTTATCTACATAATTCCTCCTTTCCTTTACAAATCTTTCCTTTAAAGTTATGTCACGTATTTAGAACTCTAAATTATGCGCAGAAACACTTCTGTTTAAATTTCAGAAGAATTTCAGAGAATCTGATATGCTTTGTAATAAAGTTAGGTAATTAATTAGCTAATGACACTCCAAACATTCATTCTGATATTTTCCTTAAGTAATAGTTTGGTTGTTTACTGTTTTGTTTCTTATACCAATTAATCATTTAAAAATAGTTTGATCATTAATAGGTTAAACATTGATTCTACGTCCAATTTAATCATTTAAAAGTGTTAAAAAAGTTAACAAACATAATTTTTTAGGACCGGTTTAGTTTCATTAGTAATTTTGAGCCTACTTACTAGAACATGATTAAGAAAAATATCAAAATTTTTATTATGAACTGCTTCTTTAAGCTTTGTTTTGAAAAAAAACAAAACACTTTTAGATCCATCAATCGTTTGGAACCTACTTTTGCAAATCTTTAATCTAGGAATCAAATAGGCTTTTATTTTGAAGAATATAAATCCTAATTTCTAACTCTTGTGACAGCAGTGTAAGCTTTCATTGGCAGTCATTATTATTATTTTTTTTATTATATTTTGTGAAGGGACTGATGTGATTGTCAAGCAAAACACATCCTGTCATATAGTCAGTTTAACTTGTTGGCTCACTTGTAAATGAGCCATTCTACACTCACTGGCCACATTATTAGGTACACTTGCTAGTACTGGGTAGGACCCCATTTTGCTTACAGAACTGCCTTAATCCTTCATGGCATAGATTCAACAAGGTACTGGAAACATTCCTCAGAGAGTTTGGTCCATATTGACATGATAGCTTCACACAGATGCTGCAGATTTGTACTCTATTGGATTGAGATCTGGTGACTGTGGAGGCCATTTGAGTACAGTGAACTCATTGTCATGTTCAAGAAACCAGTCTGAGATGATTCGTGCTTTATGACATGGCGCGTTATCCTGCTGGAAGTAACCATTAGAAGATGGGTACACTGTAGTCATAAAGGGATGGACATGGTCAGCAACAATACTCAGGTAGGCTGTGGTGTTGACAAGATGCTCAATTGGTACTAAGGGGCACAAAGTGTTCCAAGAAAATATCCCCACACCATTACACCACCACCACCAGCCTGAACCGTTGGTAAAGGCAGGATGGATCCATGCTTTCATGTTGTTGACGCCAAATTCTGACCCTCCCATCCGAATGTCACAGCAGAAATCGAGACTCATCAGACCAGGCAACATTTTTCCAATCTTCAATTGTCCAATTTTGGTGAGTCTGTGCGGAATGTAGCCTCAGTTTCCTGTTCTTAGCTGACAGGAGTGGCACCCGGTGTGGTCTTCTGCTGCTGTAGCCCATCCCCCTCAAGGTTCGACGTGTTGTGCGTTCAGAGATGCTCTTCTGCATGCCTTGGTTGTAACGAGTGGTTATTTGAGTTACTGTTGCCTTTCTATCAGCTCGAACCAGTCTGGCCATTCTCCTCTGACCTCTGGCATCAACAAGGCATTTGTGCCCACAAAACTGCTGCTCACTGGATATTTTCTCTTTTTCAGACCATTCTCTGTAAACCCTAGAGATGGTAGTGAGTGAAAATCCCAGTTGATCAGCAGTTTCTAAAATAGTTAGACTAGCTTGTCTTGTCACCAACAACCATGCCACGTTCAAAGTCACTTAAATCATCTTTCTTCCACATTCTGATGCTCGGTTTGAACTGCAGCAGATCAGCTTGACCATGTCTACATGCCTAAATGCATTGAGTTGCTGCCATGTGATTGGCTGATTAGAAATTTGTGTTAACAAGCAGTTGGACAGGTGTACCTAATAAGGTGGCCGGTGAGTGTAAATGGAGAATCAAAAAAATGTTTTCTCTTACTAGGAATATGTTGTTCAGTCCTGTGTTCTCCTCACAGATGTGATGCAAAAAGTTGCTTTTCCTCTTACAGCGGTGTCAATCATGGTATCGGACTGGATGAGCTCCCTCCGGACAGACGACAAAAATTCCTGGATCGACAGAAGAAGGCAAACTAGTCCATGCTCAGAGGCTGGTGTTTTTTGAATTCATGTTTTTCACATGCCAAAGACATGTCCGTAACAGGAAGCAACAAACCCAGGAAACAGAAGGTGATCTGGAACCAGTGGCAGTGATTTTCACACAATGCATTTCTGCATTTATAGTTTGATCACAGCAATTTATTGATAAATCCAGACTTCTTTATGCTAAAGCAGAAAATGACTTTCAACCAATTGTTGGCACATCAGTTGTTTTTAAACCAAAAACACAAAAGTACATCATGGTGTGTCAAGGGTGGATGACAGGTCTCAGATGTGCTGAGCTAAAGATTAAGAACCACCAAACAATAAGAGATACCAAGCACTGCGGTACCATGTGTTCTGCTGCTGGGCTTCTTGAACTGTATGTATTCCTACCAACGTTTGTGTGCCGTAAAGATATTGATCAGATTTTGTCACAAGCACCACACTATCTGGAACCATATAGTTTTAAGCTCAGTTATGCCACACTTTATAGGCCCTGATTATCACAGCTACACATAGATCAGACATTAACTTCCATTATGGTGACTTTTATTAGTCTTTATTTGCTGCGGTTGATTTTGTGGCAGCATCATTTTCCACACAGGACAAATTACAAAGTGTGTTGAGTGGAACCTAGACTGTTTCTGTAACATTTGATTTACAAGTTATCTAACAAGATCTGAAAGAATTAAACTAAATTCCTATTAGTCTTCTGGTGTAAACTATCTGCAATGGCAGAGCAAAAAACACTTCATGGATCCTCTTACCATTGACATAATTTTCTCAGCAATGCATGGGTTACCTGTAACTGCTATAATGTTCCATCAAATTGCTTCTTTGCTTTAAACTCCTTTTACCAAGATGCCAGAGAAAGTACTGGAGCCTAGTGTAATCCAACGCTGCTCCTAGTGCATCCCCATCTGTTACCGTGCACTGAAAGCCAGCTGGCTGAAAATAGGCTAGTTTTACTTGTACTTACAGAACATACCAATTTGGCTCACCAAAAAAAAGCACCTATAACGTTTATTAAGGTAAAGCTGTTTGACAAGTGGATCAATCAAATAGATCATTTTTGGGCCTAATATTAATACCTCAATACTGTAAATCCATATTTTTTTATCACGGTTATCATTCAGTAAGAATCTCATATCTATTCACAACCTTTTAAGAACCTGAGTTCTAACCGTTTCCTAAAGCAACTTACAGTGTTTTTATGATGGTGTGTATATTGCTTTAAACATTATATCAGTTATACATCAGTGAAGGCAGTCTATTACTGTAACATGCTGGATTCATGGCTGAATGCACTCTATGTTCGACACAGTCCTTTATTTCATACAACATGTTTCTTCTGCAGTAAAGCACAGATTGTTAGAGTCAGTTGGCTGTATTGATCGTTTCCAAAGCTCTGCTTTGGCAGACTTAACCTGAAGGATCTCCATCTTTCAGAGGAAGATGTCTAGGTGTCATTTCTTCAACCGAGAAGTTCTGTTTGGACTCTTCAAGACTTGGAAAATAAGTATTTCTTCTTTGGCTTGGGGATTTGTATATACTGTAAATGTGTACATAGGTTGTGTCCTGCACAATTAGGGGCTTTTTTTGTTTGATTTTGTTCTGTTGGGTTTTCCTAATCCTCTGACTGAAATGGAGATCTCAAGAAATCACAGGGGTTCAGTCACAGTCTGCCACAGTTCTTGTATTGAGGTAACAACAAACAGGTTGTGTCAAGATGTGAATTCCCTCCTAAAAACAAGCTGCAGACCTTTTTTGTTGGCACCTTGCTGATAATTACTTTTAACCTTGCTGCAGTAGTTTAGTGTATAGAGCCAAAACCTGGATGCATGATGACTTGATTATCAGGTTGCATGTAGTGTATTACACACCATTAACTGTTTAGCAGTTCTGGCTCTTGAAGCACATTTAAACCCATGAAAAAGAGAAGATCCTTAATCAAGATGAGCAACATGGGAGGAGTGGTCTTTTCTTTTGTTGATGGGTATCTGAACAACAACATGACTAATCCTATTTTAAAGGCAAGACCTGTTTTTTTTTTTAGATTTATACCCAATTTGCCAAACAGGTAGGTCACATCAAAACTGAATGGATTGCATTGTTCATTTTGAAAGTGATCTCAGTGTGTTTCTGTAAATAAATTATGGTTTTAGTGAAGATTGTGTCCTCTTATGCCTGTCTCACTGCCTACTATCAGTTCTGCTGAGGCTCATCTCCGAAATGGTGGCCTAACAGTTCCCTTAATCAATAAAGGCGCTCAATGAAGCCAGTATGTCAATGTAAAAATGGCTACGGAACAGAATTTAAGACATGTCACAAGTAATAAGTTTCAGGGGAAGTCTCACCTCTCCAATTTAGCCCAATCTCTCAGACAATGATGACAAATTTTGAGGCTTTTTTTGTCACTATGAGCCGCAGTGACTCTACTTTATGGTGGACAAATCTAAGACATGAGAATGGGTTTTTAGACAATGGATCTTCTTCCAGAGCCTGTATGAGATCATTTTAAGAGGTTGCTAGTAAAATTTAATCCACTAAAATAGACTATATTTCACATTCTAAAAGATAAACTGACTTAAGTGCTGTGTGTACAATATGTGCAAAAGTCTTAACTTATGTTTTAATTGTTTTAAGTGGCATCTTTTTACTTATTAGCATTCCAAACCCTAAACCAGAGGCATGTATTTTGCATAAATAGATAAATATCTTCTACTTGAATTTGGCACTAAATGCTGACCTATAAATTATTCAAACCTAAAAATACTCAAAGGATGAGCCAGTGTTCTGTCCTCATATAACAGTTTAACCCACCAACGGGCAAATTTAAACTGAATGAGTTTCAAGCCGTGTATCATAAAAACCTAATAAGTGTTCATTTTGTTTGTTGAAGCTTTTAAAAATAACCCAAGCAAAGAATCTTTAAAAACATGCACTGCACACAGTGGTGGTTTTTGATTTGGGCCTTATGGGCATTTGCCCAGAGCGGCATTACAAAGGGGATGCATAAACAGCTTATAAAATTAAAGTTATTTTGCAATCATGCCCTGATCAGGTAACTATTGCTTTTATGCACATGCAGTGATGGGAAGTTTTCACCCCCATGTGTGGCACCCCGTGCTTGCTGCTATGAATGGTCAACTAGGAGAAAAGGTTATGTGCTGTGTGCGAAACTGTACTGCAATTTATCCCACTCTTATTTCCCGCTCTTATTTCCCACAAGTTAACATTTAGATATAGATGCTTCGTATAATATATCAGTAGTAATCATGCAAAACAAAACTTGTTTTGCTTGATTTTTAAAATGTAAATGAGTGTAGTGAGGTTGTGAAGATTTTTTTTCTGAGTACAATATGTGCTGTCGAATGGGTTAATGTTTTAGATTTGGTAAAGCTGTTTTTAAGCTTCCAAGCCTACACGTAGAATCACCTAAACCACAGAAGTAAGGAGAAACTACTTAAAATATAATAATATGTAAAATGTAAACTTTAGGAAAAATATTGGCTTTACCATAAAGGTTTTATTTTATTTTATTATAAGAACAAGATGTGATGTGAAAGTAATTCAAGCAACATATATTTGGTTTTTGTTCCCGGTTTCCGCTGTGAACTTAAAGTAATGGTTTTGTTAGATGTATAATGAATAAATGTTTAAACCTGCATGATAAAAAGGAAATTTAGCGATGATGCCCAGTGGTAGCTGGAAGGCCCCATAAAGCTTTGGATTAGCTCTAATCACGATTTAATTTATTATCAGTTCATCGTGAAATTACAAGTCAGCGAGAAAATTTAATAAGTTCCTGACCAGCTGGTTGCTGAAATAAAATGTTAAAGTTTTTATTAAACAGAGCTGTAAAATGATATGCAATTTGCTTAATTACATAACAGTAAAACAATATAATTACAGTATCCTATGTAATAAAACAATATGTCATATGCTCACTGTTATGCAGGGTAAACTCTGTGAACCTTCCCTCTCTAATATGCATTTAAAGGGTGAATGACATTAGACCTTATAGGCTGCAGAGCAAATTCGACCTTAGGAACAACATGTACTGCAACTGCTCTGCTCCTGTTTCTTTAAAAACAAAAAGCTGAATTAATAAACGAAAACTGCCTGTTCCTTTGCATGATTGTAAGAGTGTTTCCCAGATAAACCCCAGCCATTCAGCCCCCCCGGTTTTTGTTTTTTTCTGACTGACACACCGGCTTGGAGGTGCCAGTCTCGCAGAAGTCAAGTTTAACAGAGATGCAAGGGCGATTCCGGAAACCATCAGGAGGTCTTATACAATAAAAGCATGAAAGTAATTCAAAGTTGCAAAAGGGTGTGCGTTATTTACAAGATGGACCTGCACACCTGGAAACGTTTCGGATGCTACAGGTCATATATATACATATATATATTGAATACTGAGACAATATCAGCTTTACACACTAATAGACAATTAAAATAATAATAACAATAAAAAAAAAAACGGACACCGTGGCCACTGCCACACTGAGAATGAGTTGCAACATTTATTTATTTATTTGTAATTTATTTATCAGTGGCGCCACCGAGGAAGTCCTGGAGGACAATAGCCAACCTCCAAAATTTGTTGGCCTGTCCAGAATGTCATTTATGCCTGTTTTTACTTGCATGAAATTAAGATGCAAAAGAAAATGCTTTATTAACATATGTTATTTTCTGCCCTTCATGGTGCCCCATTTTGAGTAGGATCACTTATCTAAGTTAAAGTTTAGCGGTGGAACAACATCCTAAAATCATTGTTCATGTTTTACTATATCAAATCACCTAAATATCTTCTTTTTTTTTTGTCTGACAAAAATGTTAGGTTCCACCATCGCGACATACCTACATTTAAACACTAAGATTCTGTTGGGCTCTTGGTTTTGCTCTCAACTAGTCAGTTTAAGCCATCATTGCAAAAGGTTTGGACACCGAACAGATTTTAGTATTCCCCTTCTCTGGTAAATCAAACAAATTTTCTCATATTTTTCTTGGCAATGGAGAAGCATCAAAGGGTTAATTCAAACATTTTTCTGTGTGAGGTTCTGCTAAAAGGTCTATCTCCTGTTCTCATTAACCTGACACGCTGCCGTGTTTATATGAAGTTATGAAGAACAAAAATAAAGATTGCTTAGGAAAAACTCAAATGCAGAAACGCCCCTTTAGGGAGCTGGGAATGGGGAACCGTGTCCATTTTATTGACCAGAAGATGATCTATTGTATTTGCGTTCGTGAAAATAGTGGTGTGGGTAGGGGACCAAAACTGGCTCCAGTTCTAACCTTGGTTAAGATGCTAACTGCATATATAATTTGGACAGAATGTAAATTGATTTTGATGAGCTTTTAAGGTTTTAAATTGTGAGCAGATTAAACAGCAGCTTTATTTTGAAAGTTCACAACGGAACGTCTGTTTTTTTATGTCTAAAGTGACAGTGAGGGGAGGGGAGGAGGGTCTCCACAGGATTTGGGCATCCTCAGACAGGTGGAGGAGACGTCCTCAAGCAGCTGAACTGCACCGCGTTTGGACTTGAGGACTGGGCTGGGTTGCAGGACGAGCGGCGGCGCTCGCTGCACGCTCGGTGCATGGATCCCCCTGCAACTGATGCCAGATCCAAAGACATGGTTTGGATGATTTCCCCATCCTGATCCCTCGCACACATGCTTGATATTTTCTCTCTGCACACTGGGAAAACGAGGGATGTAGCCGCAGCTGGATAAAAGAGGAGAACACATGGGCTTCAGCTTTCCCCCTGAGATTCTTACCGCGTAACGGGGAATTTATCGCACTGCTCTGGTCATGGAGAGCCAAGCAGTCGAGCCGCAGAACTATGAGGATGTGCAGAAAAGCGGCTACCTCCGCAAGCACAAATCGATGCACCGGCGGTTCTTCGTGCTGAGGGCGGCCTCGGAGCATGGTCCGGCTCGGCTCGAGTACTATGAGAACGAGAAGAAATTCCGCAGTAAATCACCTGTGCCCAAGAAGGTCCTGAACCTGGAGACCTGCTTCAACATCAACAAGCGAGCGGATTCCAAGAACAAGCACATGATCGTGCTGTACACCCGCAGCGAGAGCTTTGCCATCGCTGCGGACAGCGAGGAGGTCCAGAATGAGTGGTACCAAGCCATGCTGGATCTTCAGTGCAACTGTAAGACATGAAGCGTGGGCTGTGATTCTTACTGTCTGTTTCTCCATCAGCCCTGTCCTGCCCTATGGTTGTCTCGCCCATTCCTGATTGTTATAAGCGCACAACCCAGCTTGTGTTGGCAGATTCTTATTATGAAGATTGTTATTATGATGATGATTTTTGCTTAAGGTGTGATTTTTATTTCGTTTATTTTATTGGATTTTATGTTACTGTAAAATCGCAGACTAGATTATGTCTTTAACCCAGGAGAAGGTGCTTGTGACTGAGCGGTGTAGACCATCATGCTACGGTTATGTGTTTGTGCAGCAATCTCAACGAGGGTTAATATACTTTATTAAGGTTCGAAATAGAGGATCAATTTAAGTCAGCAAAAATAATACGATGCAATAAATTGTTCATGCATGCTGCAGCGCCAGATCGTTGCGTCTTCTGACTAAAATGAAGCCGCATTCGCACGATGGTGTGTTTTGCATGACGCAGTGGGCATATAGCAACCATCCACGGGATGCATCATATAGTAGTAGCCTATCGCAGAGCACTCCGCTGCAGCCTGTGTTTTTGTTTTTCTGCACAGCTCTGACATGCCGTTCGTCTAACCTACATTCGTGCGGCGCGGAGATGCGCGGTTAAGGGAGGATTGGGACGGCATTGTCAGGGCGCTCTGAATGGAAATTATGTTTCTGTTGGTTACCCTCGTGTTTACGTTGCTATCCTTCTGATGGGAGCAGACCACCACCCACCCTCCTCCACCTTCCAATGCGTTTCAGTCAGTCAGTGTAGACTGATGGGCTTGCCCCGCTCAAACGTGTTGTTGTGGAAGCCTGAGCAGAAATGCGCTCAGAGCGTAGACACAGCTATACACAACAACACACACACACACACACACACACACCAATATATAATTTTATATTTTATATATATTTTATATATATATATATATATATTTTATATATATATATATATATATATATATACATCGAAGGGATACACACAAACAACCATGCACACGCTCATTCACACACCTAAGGGCAATTTAGAGTGACCAATTAACCTAACAGGCATGTCTTTGGACCGTGGGAGGAAGCCAGAGTACCCGGTGAGAACCCACGCATGCACGGGGAGAACATGCAAACTGCATGCAGAAAGACCCCCAGCCGGGAATCGACCAGGACCTTCTTGCTGCAAGGCAACAGTGCTACCAACTGCGCCACCGTGCAGCCCATATATATATTCATTCATATGGAAATTTAATGATGACTTTAAACCTGAATCTGGAATAATATTAGGTTTAATTGTATATAAGAGGAAACAGTCCTCAGAGAATTTGGTCCATATTAACATGATAACATCAAACAATTGTTTCCGATGAGCTGGCTCCACATCCATGATGCCATGCTCCTATTCCACCACATTTCAAAGTTACTTTGCAGTGAAATCACTGCAGAGTACCTACTGTTGTATTCAGATGCAGAACCACACTGTAATTAGTAGACCATAAATATTTTAATCTCAGATATTTTTGATAATTTCTTTTTCACTTTTTATACTTTTTACTGCATTGATAAGTGTTTTCTTTAAGTATATATATTTTTTAAATCCAAAGAAGAAGTCGTCATGTTAAAAAAAAACTGTCTGGGATGATCTGAGCTTTGTCCTGCATTATCCTGAAGTATCAAAACATGGGTACACTGTCATAAACTGATGGACATGGTCAGCAATGATAGTCAGGTAGGCAGTGGCCTTTAAATAATGCCCAATTGGTACTAAGAGGCCCAAAATTTTCCAAGATAGTAAATATGACCCTTTGTCTCCCACGTTCAATTTATTCACAGAAATTTGAAGTTTGATTTGGAGATAACATCTAACTCAACCCATGCATGCTCTAGATGCAAGTCAGAAAATCAGTAGGATTTGCGGATCGTTGTACTCAGTGACAAGGCTTCCTGTTTATTTTTCCAATTTGAATTTTGGACATTTTTATTTCCAACATGCAGTGGAAGTAAATGAATGTTTTTTCTCTGTTTTTGTGAGAAAACGGAACTACAGGAAAAAGTCTAACTCCTGTTGTAATACCGTTTCAAAATATCATGACAGTATGGTGGTACGTAGAAAAAGTGATATTTAGTGAGGTTCTACTTGTTATAAAAGCTGTAAGAACCTCTGGCCTGTATCATTTTAGTGTTTTTCAAACTTTTAAACTCAAGCAACATCTCTGCAAGTGCTTAGTTATTAAAGTACTAGCATCTTTACAGACTTTTTGAAGAAAAAACGTTTTGATCGGAAGTTGAACTGTTGAAGTTTGAACAATTTACAAAAAAACTACTTGAACTGGAAATGCTGAGTGGGCATATCCCAGGTTTATCACCAAGCCTCACATCAAAATCCCATATAGCTGCCATAAATGTTTTAATTGTCAAATGAAACAAACAAAATTAGCTCAGTGCACCTCTGACTGTATGTATCTACTTTAACCTTCTTTGCACACAGTGGTTCTTGCTTGAATGGTGCTATGGGCCAGCCCCACCTTTTGAGCTGCCCCACTTGCCACACACACACACACACACACACTTTTTTGTGTGTGGCTGGTTGGGGAGAAAGGATTATAAATCACAAACTGAGCGTGAAGAAGTGTGTAATCAGAATTATTTATTTATTCCAGACTCAATGAAAACTGTATTGAATTTAGCACTGGATCGCAACCTGTGAATTACATATGTGTGGTGTATTTTGTTCAAATGATTACATTGTGTGGTGACCCACCCTATTTGACTGGGCATATAAGCAACAGAAAACAGTTTGGGCCAGTTAACAGAAAAGAGTTGTATTTTTAAGTCCTCATTCCACCTCCCAGGCTGTCCAGCCCTGGGTGGTGAGCCATATCACCCATAACAAAAACCGCCAAACTCTTTCACTGAAAATGTTGCTATAGTGTTTTAAAGTATAATTCTAGATATATAATATTTCTTTAACCCAGAGCAAAATGTAACACAGAATATGTAGCTGGCACCTATTCTTGTTTCATTGTTATACTATAAATAACAGTTAATCAGTATTTACCTTGAAAAATAATGATTTCCTCTGAGTACCTGTACCACAGTTTGAGAAGTAAGGCCTTATTTTATTTTATATATTGCTTTTCAGTTGATTTATTCTAAACCTAATAGGACATAAAGAATTATCATTACCTGGAGCTTATTTGGCTGCAGCACGGTTGTTTTTGTACAAGGTTTTATTTTTATATAATGACAGTGAAACAATAAATTATCAAATTCAATCGTATATTTTGGACATTTGGAGGGATTATTAAGGAATTTTTTTATTTTTTGTCTTCCTAGGTAAAAGTCCTGAAGACTATGGCAGTAGTGGAGAGTGTAGTTCTCCATCTCCCATTCCAACTTTTAAGGAGGTATGGCAAGTCAAGGTTTGGCCTAAAGGTCTTGGACATGCTAGGAACTTGGTGGGCATCTACCGGCTGTGCCTAACAGATAAGACAGTCAATTTTGTCAAACTCAACTCTGATGTGGCTGCTGTGGTGTTGCAGCTGATGAATGTTCGCAGGTGTGGCCATTCAGAGAACTTCTTCTTCATTGAGGTGGGACGCTCAGCGATTACAGGCCCCGGAGAGTTCTGGATGCAAGTGGACGACTCTGTGGTGGCTCAAAACATGCATGAGACCCTGCTAGAGGCTATGAAAGCGCTGAGTGAGGAATTCCGTCAGCGCAGCAAGTCTCAGTCTGTGGGAACTTCGTGTGGCGGTGGAACTGCTTCAAATCCCATTAGTGTCCCGAGTCGGCGTCATCACCCAAACCTGCCACCGAGCCAGGTGGGCTTCTCCAGGCGAGCACGCACTGAGACCCCGGGAACAGGTGGCAGCAGCACAAGCACTTCACCCACATCACGCCACGGGTTTCCAAGGGCACGAACAGCCAGCATTGGAGCCAGGTCAGAGGAGGGAGGAGCAAGTGCCAGAGGGACGTGGGCCAGTTCCAGCCCGAGTCTGAATGGATCCTGCTCAACTACTCCGACGCTAAGACCCAAACCCACAAGGGCCCCAACCCCTGCTAAGATTACATTAAGCCTTGCACGTTACACACCTAACCCTGCTCCCTCTCCTGCACCAAGCCTTTCCTCCAGTTCAGGTCATGGATCAGAGTGTGGCCTTGTTGGATCTGTGGTGGGAGGCATGTCGATTTGCTCCTACGCTCGTGTTTCTCAAAGAGTTTCTGTTTCAGGTTCACCAAGTGACTACGGATCCTCGGATGAGTATGGTTCCAGTCCTGGTGAGCACTCTCTGCTCATACCAAGTCTATCTGGACATCATGCACATGGAGAGGGTTCCTCCAGCTATATAGTGATGGGACAACGAGAAGGTCTGCTTGGTTCCCATCATCATTCGAAAGGCAGACGAATTCTGCGACGCTCGTCTAGTCGGGAGTCTGAGGCTGAGCGGAGGCTGCTGAGTAAGAGGGCCTCAGTGCCTTTGGCATCCCATGAAAGACTAACCCCCCACAGAAAAGATGAAGATGATGACGATGATGAAGAGTACGCCATAATGTCACGGAGTGCTAACAGAGAGAGGGCAGATCTGCACCAAGGCTCAGGGAATCCAGTAGATCAGGGTGGGCAGCCTGAGGAAGTAGGGAAGAACAGGAAGAGGGCTGACAAAAGCAGGGGACATGGGGACAGAGGAGCCGCTGTAGACAGCGGCTACATGTCAATGTTACCTGGAGTGACCTCTCCTCCAGTTTCACTGTCTCTTTCAATGGGTATGTACGACTCCAGAGCTAAACCCGGGGCAGATGACGAGTACATGGCCATGACCCCCAACAACAGCGTGTCCCCTCCTCAGCACATCTGCAAGCCCACCTCAGAGGGCTACATGGTCATGTCTCCAAACAGCAGCAGCTCCACAGACCTGCATGGAGCGGCCGTGTGGGAGAGCAGGGCCAGCATGGAGAGCCGGGCAGCCAGTGACTACATGAACATTTCCCCTGTCAGCAGTCGCTCTGCCTGCAGCACGCCACCTTCACACCCTGAACAGCACCAGTTGCAACCAAAAATGTTCAATTCATATTTCTCCCTGCCACGAGCCTATCAGCACACCCTCTATACTCGTTTTGAGGAGAACTTGAACAAAGAGGAAGAAAAGAAAGACAGCAGTGGGCATGACAGTACTGGAAGGGGAGGGAGAACGGGGTACAGCAAGAGAAACAAAATTGCAGTGGGCTCTGCAGGAGGCTGCCAACTCTCCATGTCTTCCTCTTCTTTCTCCTCTAGCTCCGCCAGCAGTGAAAGCCTTGAAGATAAGTCCCTGTCTGCTGGCAGGGGGTTAAGTTTATTAAGAACTGAGGCAGAATATAAAAGTGCAGGAGCATCCACAAAGGATGGACGTCACCACCCAAAACGTGCATCCAGTAGTAAAAGCCCAAAGCAACAGAGAAGGGGGCGTCCCTTGAGTGTATCTTCAGGCATTGCTAAGGCAAACACCCTACCAAGGGTTAAGGAGAATCTACCACCATCGGGGTCTCAGAATGTTGGGGACTATGTAAGTATTGTCTTTAAAGAAGACATTGCATACGATAAAGGACGTAGTGGAGGGTCTCATCATGGACAGCCTGTAATCCATGGAACACTGCGTCCCTTGAACCAGCCGCTCCTCTGTCATGATAACCCTGCTAACCTTCCCCGGAGCTTCTCTGCACCGCTCTCCACCTCTGCTGAGTATGTCAACATGGATTTAGGGAAATCCTCGACACCCCTGACTCATGTTAGATCCACCTTCAGCACCCTACAGGGCCCACCAGCTGTTGCCCCCCAGGCCCTCCATGAACACAGCTCATCCTCTCCACTGGTAACAGAGTGCAGCGCAGGGTACAGAACAAAAATAAAGATGGCAACAGTGCCAACGGATGTTTCCATCCCATTTCTGGACAGCAAACTTTCAGATTCAAGCAACTCAGCAAGAGCTGCCATCCACTCTGGTCCACCATTATCTAGAGAGCAGGAGTCAGGTTTGGGTTCTTCCCCGGTCAAGTGCTTCCAGTCACCTAACAGGAGCAGCAGACTGGCACGAGGTGATCAGAAAGGACACTTGAGCCACCGATCAGAAACGTTTAGCTCACCACCATCTTTGCCGCCATACACATCTTCTTCTACCTCCCTCTTCCCCGAGGGCAACCAGGCCTCAAGCCATCGGCAGGGTTTGGACTGCTCACTGTGGGAGAACGGGCAGGCTACTGGTTCGTCTGCCACACCTCCACCCCAAGCCTCCACCTCATCTACTGAACAAGGCCTTAACTACATAGACCTTGACTTAGCCATGAAGGAAAGCCCTCAAGCTGGAGCAGATCGTACCTCTCCTGTCTACAACATCGGAGGGACCCCTTTGGGCATCAGTGCTGGCTCTGGTCTGAACACTTACACCAGCATTGATTTCTACAAATCAGAGGAACTACGAACAAACCAGAACAGTATCAAGGATGGTCAAGGTGAGTGCTGTGAGTCTTTAAACCAAGAATATCTAAAATGTATATATTATGTAGTGGTTAATGTTTTTTTCAATATAAAATCTGCATCTGGTACATTCTACAAGCTTATTTTTTACATTCATGTAAGACAGAAAACTAAAAACTGAGCAAATGAAAATGTTGGAAAAATATGTGGAAAGAAGCTTAAGGTTAAAGTTTTAAGGTTATTTTTCTTATACATGATAACCTCTGACAACTTGGACATTTCTCTCAATCACTGCAGCCATTTTGATAGGAACAAAAAAAAGTAGAGAATTACCAATCAGAAATCAGAATTGCTGAATTGTTCTTGATCATCTGATCTTTTTTCTTTTCTTATCTGTTAAATACATTAAAACTGAGAATTCCCTCCATTTTTGGTATATAAATGCATCAACCAATAGCAAGTAACCCAGAGTCCCGTTTCTTTTAAGTGTAATAAAACATTTAATAAAGGTTACAAATTTTGATGGATGAATGGGGAAATTTCAATTCCTCCATTTTCTGTTGGACTTGTGATATATTCCTTCGGAAAGAAAATCTGAATTGATCAAAATCAAAATCGGAATCGGAAATGTCAGACCTCAAAGAAAAACGTGTATCGTATATGGCCAAAACAAGCATTATTGGTGGATTTCTTGATTTAAGGTGTTACAATCTAAATAATTTTAGCTATTTTTAGTCATTTTATATAGTAAAATAACACACCGTCAATCGTAGACATTCAGAATGTTGTCTGGCATTTATGACGTCTTTATAAGCAAAATAGGAATCGGCTGCAGTTCCAGCAGCTGTGAAAAATAGAACTGACTGTGATGTAAACATTTCAGAATAGATAAAAGGAGAAAAAAAACAATTTAGACTAATCAGACTAGATACAAGATTTGACGTGATGTTAATAGTCCTCTGATAATATCCTCGTCTGGGTCTTAGTCACTGCTGCTTTCATCTTGCACTGATGTTTTCCATGACTTCAAGCTGGTGGGCAGCGCTCCTCTTCCAGTCTGTAGAGTCTCTTATTATCACAAGTGGGTGTTCAGAGAGCAGGGACAATTGATTTGTCTACTGGTAATGAGCTATTTCACATGAATGGAGGCATAGGGGACAGAACGCGGGCCAGGTGTTTATATGTTTATAGGTGGGCAGGTTGATGGCTGCAGGATTTCTGATGGCAGCGTTAAGTTTTATGTTGTGTTGCAAAGACCGGTTTATTAGGGTTTAAGGTTCACGTCTGTTTTCATGAATTGACTTTCAAGTACAGTCCATCAAAAATATTCGCTCTAATTTCAAATTAAAATTTTACATGTAATATGATTATTAGTAAAGAAATTTGATCAAAGTCAGTTCATCTATGGACGGTCATCTTCCAGATGTATTTAGCCATTTATTTAGCATTTATATAATTAAAAACAAGGCTCTAAGAATACTCTGTACATTAATAATTATTTACGCCGCAGATAATGACTATAATAGTAAACCTCTATAAGCCCATTTTTCCTGGTTTCATTATCTGTAATTGATTAAAAACTGTAGATATAAACTATACCTCAGAATAGTGGCAGTATTTCATCTTAAACCCTGAAAGAATTTGGTTTAGTTCCAGTACCAGACAGAAGTGTACATACATTTATCTTGGCTTGAATCTTATATTTATTGTGGCCTTTTAATCATTAATTTAAAGGGTTGTTTATCCAGCGTGGAAAGATTACACAACATACAGCTACAATAATTTTTAAAAGCAAGATCTGGTTTCACAAGTTTGAGTTGAATGTGGATTTTCTGTTAACTACATTGAACTATACAAATAATCTTAAACCTATAGCTACAGCTTCCCCTGTATTTGGTTAAATGCCCCTTAGCAGGTTATGCCTCAGCCTCACAAATTTTGTAACCATTAAAGAGCTTCTGACAAAATTCTGGCTGGATTTTATAAGCCACTATTTTGGGGCAGAATTGGTAGATTGGTTGGTTTCTCTGACATGAATCTGGCTTTAATGCAGTCTGTTAATTTTCAACTGGGTTGAGTTAAGGGCCATTCTAGAAGTATATGTTAGCTTGCTTTATCCCTTCCAAAACCCGTTTTGATTTGTGTTTGGGATCATTGACCTGTTCGAACAACTAATTGTGTCTCAAGTTCCAACCATCTGACCCAAACTATCACTCTGAGATGAACGAAAATGGGTTAAAATATTCAGAAGGACCCAGAGCCCACCAAGGCTTGAGCCATCTGTAAGATGCTGGAACACCAGTCCTAACTGGAATGAAAGCCTGCCGAGCAAGAAAGACGCCACTTCGCCAGAACTAATGCCAAAAAGCTCCACTGAAATTTGAGACTGAAGTCCAATACTTTCAGGAGAAATGTTTTATGTTAATACCAGACAGAGATTAAGACATTTGGCCTTACTGAGAAGAAGTATGTCTAGATGAATAAGGGCGAGACCTTCAGACTTGGTACTGTACCAACTGGCAAGCATGGTTATGGTAGAATCATGCTGAAGGCCTACTTCAATACCTTAGTACTCTCACTGCATAAGGTGGAAAATCCAAATTCTTCAACTTTGCCTTAAAACAATTGCCAGATGGTTACAACAGCGACTATTAGTGATTCTAATAAAATTAAACAGGCAAACATAAAGATGTACTTATGGCCCTAGTCTCAACCTTACTGAAAATCTCTGCATGAAAACTTGGTCCATGCTAGGAAAACAAACATTTTAAGTAAGCCTATACCAATTCTGCATAAAAAGTGATCAAATATCCAACAGACGTTTGTTGGTGGCTACAAAAAGCGTTTGGTTTTCACCTTCAGCTTGCAGATTGCAGAAAATCACAATTAATTTAAAGTCTTGTGTCCTATTCTTGTTTTTAAAAATTATGAAATTGTTTGTTGAGTTATCAGTCCAGACAGGAAAGAAGAGTGGCTCAAATAAATCAAAAAAGCCCAACATTATCAGTCCGAAGATAACTCTATGTAAACCTCTGATGGGAACTGCAGGTACTGCCATTTTATTGTGTTGAAATGATCAGATTTAGATCAGTGAACACTTTGTGCTGTTCAGGTGGTTATAAAGAAGAAACAATCTGTGGACAAGATAAAGCTGTCACAAAGACACACAATATTGACATCTGCAACAACGGCCATGAGACCAATCAGAAAATCCTTCCACAAAGATATCAAGCGTCATGTGATATTTACCCAAGCTGCCAGCAGGAGCTCCAGATTAAACAAAAGCAATATGCCAGGGCAAATCTATAATCTAGACAGAACCTCTTTATCGTCTGTAACATTCTGTGCTGGGGGAGATCTACCTTAGATGTGCTGGGAAAAAAAATTAACTTTTAACTTCATGCATTGCTAAAGATAAGAAAAAATCTCTGTGTCAAAAATGTATCCCTGCCTGCTTTTGATTCTTTCTTTCCAGACTGTTGATCTCCATCTTCATCTTTGATGCGTCGGCTCGGCACTCGACTCGCCATGTGTTGCCACAACAAAACTGTATGCTGGAGTCGGAACGCTGAAACTATGGAAATCTCATCCTCATCCCGTCTGATGTTTTCTGTTAACCAAATGTGTGCCAAACACACTCAACACACACAAACACACACAACCTCAACACAAAGTCAAAGTTTAAGTAAAAGAAATTACTTTGTTTGAACTAAGGTGACACTTGATCTTTGTTTATCTTGGTACCGAGAGCAAATGAGTTCACAGGTGTCCATTCTGTTGATTATAGACTGCTTTGCTTAGTATTCTCCCTTTAAACAAATACTTATTCCAAAACCTTTGTTAAATTATAATGCAGATTTCGCTGAATTTACCATTCAATGAAACCATTGAAATCCAAAAGAACAAATGAAATCCCTTGGTGACTTTTAAATTAAAACCAGTTTGCCTGTGATTTTTGAGCAAAGCTGTTGACTGCAGTTATGTTCCACAAAACATAAAAGTAGAAGCTGGTGCGCCAATTAGTTAGTCCATTACATAACTTTACTGTTTAAATGATCATCAGGTATCCTTTAGGTTCAAGCAAATAATAAGAAAACTGGTGGATACGAGTTTCTTAAACATTCACACCATCTCACTGTAAACAGTTTTAAATGATTATCTACTGTAAAGTTGTCCAAAAAAGCTTTTATACTTCTTTACTATTGCTGTTGTGTTACTGAGTTACTTAAAATACTGGTAGAAACACTTTTAAACTAAAAACACTCAGTACAACAAACACCTCCACATTTCTTTTCACTCCTGGTAAAGATATGTAAAAAGCCTTAAAATAAATTGTTCTTTTACTGCAGTTGCATAATCTCACTATTAAAAACTTGCCGTACTTCTATATCAGTGAGCTTTGAGGATGTTTTTTGCCAGTTTTAGGATTAAATTGAAAGACTCAGATGGTCATGGAAGACTACTGAGTTTGTGACTGGTGAACCATTTTCTTTCTGGTAAACCGTTTCTAGGTTCCCAGGTCCTTTGGATGAGAAATAAGCCCACAGCAACACACATCCTCCACCATACTTAACGGCGGGCATGAGGTGGTTTTTCCCATATTCTTTCTTTGTTTCATGCAAAACCTAACTTGAGGAAAATGAGGAAAAATGTTTGCCTCATCTGACCTAAGCAGGTAGTTCTTATTAAAGTCCCAGCAGCATTTAGCAACCCCCAGAGGTTTACATTTGTGATTGTAAGATAGAAAAGGCTTTTGACTGGGAACTGCCCAAAAAACCAGTTGGCATGTAGCTAGTGTTAGACACTGGCTGTTATTGAGATTTGACCAAACTCTCGATAATAGTGTTCTCAAATTATAAGCTGCCTTGTTTGCCCCCATTCCTGCTTTTAATTGTTGCTCTTACTGTAGATATAGACAAATTTAGATCAGGAGCTAATTTTTTGTTGTCATTTCCGGACATATGGGGATAATGCTTTAATTGAATGGCATGTTCTCTTCTCTTTCCCATATTGAAGAATGTGAAAGACGACGGTGCCTCTGTGTCACATTATATTTATACCCCGAGGAAACCGGAAGTCATGGATTACTAATTAAAAGTTTCTCAATACTCTCATCACCTTAAAAAGGTAAAGAAGACATTTAAAACCAAGTTAATTTAAAAAATTAGGGTTAGCATTAATAGCAGCACAAATTATTTTGTAAGAGAAAAAATATTTTTAATGTGTGAATTATTTCCCTGTTGAAGTAACATAAGTGAAAGGTTGGGTTTTTTTCAAAATAGAACATTAACATTGGCATTATTTAACATTATTTTAAGGCTCTTTGCACATCCTTATAGAGATGCCAATTAATGTAAAGAGTTGCTTTATTTATAACAAGCTACAGGTTGTGTATTTGGCAGAGAAACAGCCTTATTTAGCTGAAATCTACATGTGGTGGAGTGTCTACTCTGTAGACGATCCTGTGGGTTTTATGCAGTTGCTGGGAAACCCATTCAACATTTACAGGAGTAAGTTGTCTATTTTTCCACCCAGAAAAACCTGTTTGCTTTGATGAAAATCAAGGTAAGCAGAATTCTTGTTAGAGAATATCCAGCTTGGATTCATGGTAATGTCCTTGCTGAGATGTGCTAAAGATTCCTGAAGAGAAAACTAGTAAAGCTGTTCATATCCCACTGTTAGCTGTTCAAAGATCTGCCGGGTAGATAGATAGAAGAGCAAGATGAACACATGCAGCGGGTCTGCGACGTCTACATGGACAGAGAGCTGCAAATGCTCCCCCCTGTTCACCTTCAGATTCAACTTAATAACAGTATATCAGATGAAGCTGACACATGACTATCAAATCATTTAGCTGATGTCTGAGTCACATCGGCGAGCGCTTCGGGGGACAAGTAAGGAAAGACCACCAGAGGAAAAGGAAACAGAGCTATATGAATTTTTCTCTTGAAGCTTAAAACCATTTTTTACTTTTAAGTAACACAAACTTAGTAGGATAATTATAAATGTTTTTTTGGCATCTTAGCTTTTCTATTACAACTTTATATAACACTATGGTATATACTATAATATTAAGAGTAGAATGACAGAAACTATAGTACATACTGTGGTTAGTTTTTCTCATTTGCAAAACAGTTAACACTGTTTTAATATAAAGTGACACACTACAATGGTATATAAAATATACAGTATACATATAATGAATAATACTATATAGCCTAGATATCTATATACTCTTTTATAAAGTGCCTCATTTTGATTGTAGCTGTTTTTACACAGGTGATCTTAAAATGGGTTGTGAAAATGAGAGAAAAAACATTAACGTTTCTCTTCAAAGCTTAAATCTGTGGAAGGAGGACAGACCAGAAACTTAACACTGCTGCCATTCAACAGTAATTAGATTGCCTTAAAGTGTTTTACAGAGACATGGAAAAAAATACAATCTGTTTTGATTTTGTTTGCAGTGCCTAACACTGAAGCCACAATGTAAGCACATGCAACCCCTCTCTTTTTTGGTTGACTTTGTCAAGGTGGGATTTGATCAATACAGAATCCTCTCCTCATATCTAGATTTTTGTAGTGGTCCCAATTTCCTTTCTATCTCACTCTCAGTTCCACAACAAACATACTTTATATATTAGTCATACACAGCAGCTTCCAAAAGTATTCATAGCCTTTGAATGTTACAACCATGAGTTCGAACTGTATTTCATTTTGATTTTATGCGACAGATCAACACAAAGTAGCGGATAATTGCGAGGTTGAAGATAATTGATAAGTTTTTCAAAATCTTTACAAATAAAAATCAGAAAGGTGGGTCTTGTTCTTGTATTCAGCCTCCCTGAGTCCACAGTTACAGCTGTAGGTCTTGTGGAGTGTGTCTACTAGCGTTGCACATCTAAAAACCAGAAACAATGTGCATACTCTTCTTTGCAAAGTTTCTGGGAACAGTAATTTTCAAGTCTTGCCACAATTAAGTTTTCAGATTTTTATTAGCAAATCATTTTGAAAAACATCTATTCTCTGGACTTCACAGTTATACTCTGTTGGTCTATCACATTAAAGCCTATTGAAATACATAAAATTTCTTGGTTGCAATGTGATGAAATGTGGAAATGTTTACCGGATGTGAATACCTTTGCAAAAAAAACTACATTTTAGCTTTCCTGGTTTCTATAAAGAAGTTACCATAGTCCTGTATGTAAATAATTAATATAATACTGATATGAATTAACTTTATGTTTTCAAATTATTCTCTAAACCCCTAAACAAGTTTAAAAAATGGAGCGTGCTCGTGGCTGATATTTTGTCCGCGTCAAAACTGTATGAACATGCTTTTTGGTGGTTCAATGATGCAGGTAATGATTCAGCTCCCAGAAGTTGTGAATAGTTCTGTTTCTCTGTCACATTGTCTTTTTGTTTCTCCACCCTCAAACATCTGTAGGACTGTGGACCAAGTCTTTATGCTCATTACCTCCTCTTTTATAAATTCTGCTGCAGCCAAGCAAATTACCCAAAGGGAAAAAAAAGCAAGTCTAAAATCATTAAAGGATAAGAATAATTTGATGGTCCTATTCAGGAAACACACACATCCAGATATCAGTCAAGACGTTCTGTCTTTTTTAAACTTGCATTGTGTTTCTCTGATGGTTGGACCTTGACGGGTTTTAAACCAGAACCACGGGTGGCAACATTTGGCCTTGTTGTGACGTTGCTGAAATTGCAGATTGGTTGCAAATACTTTCAGAAAACAAAATGTCTGCTATATTATGTTGATAGGGTGATGCAATGTCTAACCAAACTGTTTGAATCCAGGGCTCGGGCTGAGTGCACACAGGGTAAAAACAAAAGAAAGGCTTTCTTGATGAAGTTCAGACATTTGGTAGCTTTTCCCACATTTAGATCTATTTACATTTGTTTCTTTGTTTTGTTTTTTTACAATGCAAAGGATTCAACACCAGTGTTGTCGAGATGTTCCAAGGTTTAGCTAAAAACATATATTAATTCTTTTGAAAGTTTAGCTTTTCATAAGTACTTATTGGTGCCTGACATAGCAATTAATAGCCTAGCTATCCATGAAGACCTTGACCTTTCAAAATAAGGGTGCCAATCCCTCTTGAAAAAACAGATTATGTTGGCTGTTCAAAGTAAAGCACATTCATTCTCCTCAACATGAAAAGTCTCAATCCTTTATAGATTTTCATATAGCAAAATTGAATTCACATTAATATGGGATTCTGTGGCCTTTTCAAAATAAATCAAATTAAAAAAATAGTTTCTGCTTTTTCACGGTTAATTATTACAAATGTAGATTTCCTATTCCTCGTTACCAAAGATAATATATTTTGGTCCTAAAGCAGACATTTTACGCACCGAAAGGCAGGCACCATTAAGTTTTCTTCGTGAATTTTTCCAACTTGATTTTAAACATTGTTTCGGCACAGTAAGTGTACACTAAATATTGACAATCTTAACCAAATCCATACAGCAGCTTCAGTTTAATAGTGTATCTTATCGAATGGATGTTTTAATCTGTTGTTGTTATTCTTGCAAAGCCTCTGTTCTAATTGGGGATTAGAGAGAATCTCTGACTGTACCTTATAATCTCAAATCAGAGCAGAGGCAACAGTTGGTGTTACTGTAAAGCCCCTTGGAGAGTCTGATGTTGGCTTGGGAGGAGCAAACACATAAGAGGAGTGCAGAACTATATAACCAAAACGACTGTAGCTTAACATCCTAATATTTGCTGCATTTCTAGTTTCACTCCATGACTGCTTCCTTATAATATTTTACAGCAACTGCAAACTGCTACACAGACTCTAAATGTGGGAAATGATACTCTATGTACAATCAGCATACCTGCTATAATTACAGTAGAAAAGCATCATATGTATTTTAATCTAATGATCCTACTTTGGTAATGATGTAATTGTAAAAGATGAAAGGGAATTATAGGTATGTAAAGTTTAATGTGTATAGAGAAGTTAGGGAAGGGAGGGGATGGGCGGCATGGGGTTCATTCTGTTTATGGCGAAATTGTTTCAAACAGAATATTGATGATTTTTGTCTGTGATGTAGACAACATCAATGTTTTTTTTTTTTTGATAAAAGGCAAAGTGATAAAAAAAAAGGATTCTGTGATTTTTATTTTATTTTGTGTGTTTTATGGTAAAGGTCTAAATTAATAATATGGACTCAAATTAGTCTAGACTGCTACACAGTAAGCCATCACAGGTCTGCGTTTTAAAGGATAAGCTAGTGGACAGAGGGTACATCTATTTAATCCCAGCCTATTCTGTTTAACAGATGGGATTTTGGCAGTTTTTAGGTTCGTAACAACTGAGTGAGGTTTCTGCTGCTTGACAGATTTATTTTCAGTATTTTCGTTAGCTTACGGGCAAAAAGACAGTAGTAAAACTACTAAAGCGTGCTGTTTTGGATGGCATCTTGGCCAGTTAATTTTAAATACATGCATTCCTCATTGGTATGAATCGTGTTTATGAATCTGAGGGTCTTCAATGATATATTTGAGCTTTTTTTATTTTCCAATCATATGAGGGACATCAATGAATTTCAAAACAAGAATTGGGTTCACAAGTTTGAACGTCTTGTGGATTTTTTACAATTTTCACAGGCTCATATATAAATATACACATAAATTTCCCTTAGCAGGTTTCAGAGAGATCACACATGTTTTTTAGCCATTATTAACATACAAAAAGCATAATGTTGGGTGGATGTTTGACCATTCTTATTATTAAATTTGGTTTCCAGGCACGGACCAGTCTTTTAAGCATTGCTAACTTTGAACAGGGTTGAGGTCAAAACCATGTCTTAATGTTAGCCTGCTTTTTTTCTTTCCAGAACCAGCTTGGATGTGTTTTTGAGATCATTGTCCTGTTGGACCCTGACTTAATTTTGACAGCACATAAACTCACACAACATTCTTCATTCTATCAAACATTGTGAAGCAGTGCCAGTAGTGAAACATTTATTATTTCAAAACTTGCAACATGCTATTAGGGCTGTTTTAACTTACAAAGAAGCACACAGGATACAGCTTGTAATTACGATGTTGCTGCAAAATGTTGCAGTTCATTCACTTCCTACCACTGAAGACCATTAAGTTTTATTGGCTAATTTTAACATCACTACTATCAGATCAGACTCAATCTCCCTTAGCATTTTTTATCGTTGTTCGATTCCTTCAAGATTTGTTTTTGTCTTTTCTTCAGAAATAAAAAGGTTATTGACAAAACTATGATGAAAAGTTTTTACCGACAAAATTGACTCTGTTTGGAACATCCAACTTTGTCCAAGTTTGAACAATTAGTTAGTTGGTTTGTGGAGGGAAAGTTGAAGTATTTGGAAGTAGCCCTCCTTCTCCATTACTCTGCCCACTTTGTATGATGTACCAGTACCAGAGACAGTGAATCCGGCCCAGCATGATGCTACCACCACTATCTTTGGCAGTTGCTAAAGTGTTTTTAGAGTGGATAGCTTCACCTTCACTCTGCCTAACATCTTTGTTTTTTTCACCAAACATAATATTTGCCTCCTCTCCTCTGACCATAAAATCATTCTTCTCTATGCCTTCTCCATGTGTATAACATCAAATTTCAGTCAAGCTTAAAAACATAGATTATGGGGCAGGGACTCTTCTTGGTGTTTCCCTCTCAGTCCATGGCAATGTAAAACTCACTTCACTGTGGACAGGGACACTGGTATTCCAGCTTCCAGTTTTTCGGTACTTGGCCACAATTGGGAGTTGCAGGAGATGCTCAGAAAAAAAGCAGACTACCATTAAGCTCCTAAGAGGCCTGGACTTCCACTCTGACCTAAAATGTGTGGATTTGTTGCCTTAAAAGACAGGGGGTCATGTCAGGAACCCATCCAATTCACATGGACTCTACCATGTCTTATAGGAAAAGAGGTCAGCCATGCCACAAACGTGTTGATGACAGCAAAACTGTGTAGTTCAGGGGTGGGCAAACGTTCTGACTCGTAGGCCACAATGGGTTCGAAAATTTGACAGAGGGGCCGGGCCAGGAGAAGATGGATGTAGTATTTGTGTGAACTATTATAAATGACATGTAAAAGCCATAACATCAAAAGGTTCTGTCCTTTAATAGATAGTAAAGCATGGATATGCAAGGCTTATTGTTCAAATTATTTTCCAAATAAATTTTTTTTCACAACACAGAAGAGAAACTCATCTTCGAAGGGCCGGATTAAAAACCTAAACGGGCCGAATATGGCCCGCGGGCCACAGTTTGTCCATGCCCGGTTTAGTTTCTCTGCGACGAACATTCAACCACATATTAATAGGGCTGTATGTATAATTTTAACCCTGTGTGGATTAGAGAGGAATCCACAATAAAACTCACAGCTGGTAAGGTTTTTTGCTGGATGATCACTCAAACCTGCCTGAAAAGAACCTTTTAATTAATTACTCAAAATTAATATGACATATGCCCATGATGAGTACATGTAGTCATTTTACTTGCACTCTTTATATCAGGTGATAACACAATAGATACTTGTTCTCTGACACTCAACACAAAAATTCTGTTATTTTTTCCGTACACTAGTGTAGTCTGCTGTGGCTATGAATTGAGACTTTTTTTTCTGAAAAAAACCTTGAATCAGAAAATGTCAATCTATTAAATGTTTTTCTCTAATGTCTGTTTCACTCTTGACACAAACACATCACACAGATGAAGAGAATAGTTCAATATTAAAGCCTTGAAGGAAATTGACCCCAAAAATCCAATAACAGTTCCTGGAATCTTAGTTAAGAGAAACTATAGTACCGTAAACAAACACTAAAATAGAAAAGAAAACTGAGGTGTTCAGAGTTTGCTGGCAGCAGTAATACGGAGAGTTAACTGCCATAACTGGAGAATCTCAATCCACTGATACAACATCAAAAGAATAAAAGGTGTTTCTCTTCCACACATCAGATCCAATCTTGTTTCACACAGAGTTTGAGATGTTTCTGCTTGGGTAAAGGAAGGAGATGTTCTCTCGGAGAGCTCTAAAATTATATCAGGAAAGCAAATTATGCATGAAGTCATTTGAAGAGCTGAGAGCACAAAGTTCCCTGGGTTGCTCTGATCAAGAACAGGACATTCTGAGACATTTCTTGATTTGATGTTTGCATTGTTACATATTTCATCGCCAAAAGAGGTAGAATTAATTATTTACTAAACTTCCAAATATTAAACACAGTCAAATGATAAAATCTTCTCTCTATTACAGCATGTTCTAAAACTAATATGTATTGATGCATTTGATTTCTTAAAGGATAACTGATTCTGAAGCACTGATATTTGTTGAACTGCAAACAACAGCTATTCCTTTCATCAGACTGGAGGTCTGGAACCTGGAACCAGATGGGGCCCTTAAGCCCCTCCACAGTGGCTTTTATTAACTTGACTAGACATGACCAAAACAATATAAAAATAACCTTTTTTTACATAAAGGAAATAGCTAAGCTTATTTTTAGTAGTTATATCTGTTTTTATGCCATGTCTGCATACATAACACAATGACATTAAATATACACAGGATATCCAGTGCCTTGCATATATATTTATACACCTTGAGGTTTTTCATATTTTGCCAAATATAGCCTTGAACCTCAATGTGTTTTAATAGGAATTTATGTCATGGACCAAGACAAAGTGATAACTGTAAAGTAGGAGAAAAAAGATTCATGGTACACACCACTGTAAACCTGAAACACATGGCCTTAACTAAAAGGCTGGGCAAGGGGAGGATTAATCAGAGAAAGTGCCAAGAGGCTCGTGGTGATTCTGGGGAACATGCAGAGATCCACAGCTCAGGTGGTAGAATCTGTTGTCAGGACAACTATTAGTTGTCCAATCCACAAATGGGGTTTTTATGGAAGAGTAGCAAAAAAAAAAAAGCATTGTTGAAGGAAAACATGCGAAAGAAGGCTCTGTCACATGAGAAACAAAATGGCTTTTTGTCCTACATGCAAAGCATTGAATGTGACAGAAAACACATCATCCTGAACATGCAATCCCCATGGTTACACATGGTGGTGGGAGCATCATGTTGTCAGTTGCTTAGCAAAAAGGATGGAACTAACTAAAAAACAATGCGGCTGTAAAAAGACTGGGTTTTATGCTCACCTTCTAGCAAAATAGTATTCATAAACTTACAACCAGAGGTACAATGGCATAGTTCTGATTAAATCATATTAATGCATTAAAATGGCATTCAAATGACAGTCAAAATGCAGACCTAATTCACAAACTGTGGAAAGACCTGAAAATGGCTGCGCAGTTGGTAGCACTGTTGCCTTGCAGCAAGCAGGTCCTGGGTTCAACTCCCAGCCGGGGGTCTTTCTGCATGAACTTTGCATGTTCTCCCCGTGCATGTATGGGTTCTCTGACAGGTACTCCGACTCCCTCCCACAGTCCAAAAACTGTTAGGTAAATTGGTCTCTCTAAATTGCCCTTAGGTGTGAATGAGTGTGTGCATGGTTGTCTCTCCTGTGTGTGTCTGTGTTGCCCTGCGATGGACTGGTGACCTGTCCAGGGTGTACCCCGCCTCTCGCTCGTAGACTGCTGGAGATAGGCACCAGCTTCCCCACGACCCACTACGGAATAAGCGGTAGAAAATGACTGACTGACTTGAAAATTGATGTAAACAGATGCTCTGTATCAAGTCTGTACGAGATTGAGCAATAATGTCAGTCTCTACATGTGCAAAACTTTTGACATACTCTGACTCAAGTAACGATTTAAAAAAATTACTGACTTAGTCAGTGGTGGCTTAGGTGGCTTAATCCAAATTAACACCACACTTTTCATATTTTTGTTTAAAAATTAAAAATTGAAAACCATATATCCATAGTCATTCACTATTTTATGTATTTTTATATCTCATTACAGTCAAATTAAATAAGTTAAGGTTTGAGCTTCTTACATAAGAAAATGGAAAATAATTCCAAGACTGTCGATGCAAAAGGAAGGTTTGTGGCATGAGGCACGTTTTATTTAGAAAGTAACGCATTAGGGCGCTGTACTGTTCTGTAGGCAGAAAAACTTTATTTTGAAAAAAAAATTGATGAACCGGAAGTTGTAGTTCGGAGTGTACCATGCTGCTTCATATCAAAGATCTTAAGTCAGGAGAATCACTCCGTAATATTTTCGTACCCCTAGTTACTTATGCTAAAACTAAGAAGTACGTGAAATAAGATGCTTATAACCTGCTACGCCGTGTAGTTTTGTTGAACAAAAATTGCTTCATCTAATTTTGTTGCAAACGTACATCTGTTTGCAGCGCGGAAGCGGGCAGATTTGGTAGCTGAAACTTGAAACAGAGCGAGTGATCTGTAGATTTTTTTCATCTGGGGTGGGACGAAAAAACGTTAAGATAACCCCCATCTTCTCACGGTTTGAGATCTGTGATGGTCGAACTGTGAAGTGGGTTCTGTCGGGGAACTCATTGACTGGTGCTGGGGGCGATGAGATAGCATTAATATAAACCACGCGTGTTTGATGCGGTGGTGTTAGCCAGCATGAGGTCCCCTGTGGATGCTAGCGTCGGTCAGCAGCTCACAGGGTCACCCTTACTCCTAACGTTTGACACACAGACTCTGACATTAACATCTGAGACCCTCTGATGCTCTTCTTTGGACGCGAGGTTTGTATAATCCAACATTTGTCATTTCGGTTTACAAAGTTGTTAGAGTAATTATAGGGACTATCTTCTATTTGGCATTGGAATTTTAAGATTTCTTTTATTAAACTAAGTTTATTAAAAAAAGATAAATATATATATTTTATGTTTTGTCGATATTTTCGGCAAAAAAGACGGACGTCAGCACATTTTTACAATTTAAAATTATTTTTAAATGCTGAAGAACAGCATTTTGGCGCCCTCTGGCGGTAAGTGTTTTACAGACAGGTCTGTTTCAACAGTGACACATGGTCTGCTCATGTTACATCTTAAGTTTAAAGGTGTCTCCCGTCTGTCTATAAAACCCTGACTAGTTTAGTTGACTAGAAGGAATACTGTCGGTATTAATTCAATAAGAATTTGTTTAATCCGATATAGAAAACAGGTAAATTAAGCTCAGTGGTTTGCAATTTTGTTAGTAATGCAAACATTTTTTGCCCGTTTCAACGTTTGTATTTTTTACTAACATTTAGTTTTTATTCCCAGAAAACATTGTAGCTCAGGGCGACTGGTTATGAAAGCCACTCGCACATTATAGCAGCTGCAACTGTAGCTCAGCTGCTGCTCTTTGACCTGATCCAATTCGTAGATGAGGCACACATTCCTGCAGACCGCAAAGTATTGAGTAACTGCTTATAACTGGAGTGCTGTAACAAAATGTGTCCTTTTTTTGTCCCTAGGTTGCTGAGAGAAGGAGAAATCCACTCTGATGACCATGGCTCCACACCCAGTGGTCCAGGCCATCATTGATCTCTCTGCAGGAGCAATAGGTAATTACAAGCCTTAAATAGTGTGCAAACAATTGCTTTGACACTTCCTATCTCAGGCAATATTTACAGGGCCTACCCAAAGTATTTCTACTCCTTGAAATACATTTTTGCATTTTTTGACTTTAGAACCACAAAACTTTATTTAATTTACTAGGATTTCATTTGATAGACCAACTCAGATTCGTACATAAGGTTGTAAGGTTCGTTCACCATCGTATTCACCCCCCTAGGTTCATACTGTGTAAACACCTTGAAAGATTTGCCCATTCGGAATAGCTCAGACACAGCCAGATTGGAATATCAGTTTTTTAAAATTTTCTACAAAGATTTTGGTCTGGACTTTGACGGGGCCATTCTGAAACATAAATATACTTTGATGTAAACCATTCCATTGTTGCTCTGGCTGTATGTTAATAGTTGTTGTTCTCCTGGAAAGCGAACCTCTGACCCAGTCTCAAGTCTTTTGGAGCTTCTAATAGGTTTTTTTTCCAGGACTGTCCATCTTCCAATCAACTCTCCATTTAGTGTATGTCATATTCTTGTTGTTTTCAGATGTTGGACTGAACAGTGCTTCATAAGCTGTTTGAAACGTTGTATATAACATTATAACCTAACCCTGATTTAAACGTCTCCATCCTCTCTGCTGTGCTCCTTGGTCTTCATGATGCCGTTTGTTCACTGTGGTTCTATAACAAACCTCCGAGGTCCTAACAGAACACCAGGATTCATACTGAGAATAAATGAAACCCAAGATTTACTAACAAGATTGTTTCTTAAGGAAACTGGTTCCACTGGATTTTATTTAGGGGGATCAGAATGAATGGGCTAGAATACAAATGCACTTAAAACAATATGTTTTAAGTTGTATTGGTGTCAGTTGAATTGGTTTCCTTCTACTTGTCTCATAAAATCCCAATAAAATACATAGAGGTGGTTGTTTGTGGTTGTGAGGTGAGAAGTGGAAAAGTTCAAGCAGAAACAAAAAGTTTGCGAGGCATTGTAGTTTCTGTCAGGTTTCTCTAACTTTGCTATCGAGTGACTTGCTAAACCGACTTTATTGTTTTCAGTTGTAGAAATAAAGCCAGAGCTGAACTGAGTGAAGTGATAATAAAATCTCACAGCTCATTGGCTACGTGTCTGACACACCAGATCATTCTGATGACTCCGGTCTTTTTCCGGCTCGTTTCACTCTGTTTCTAGCTGCTGTTTATTCTGCTCAGCTGTGTGCAACAGTCTGCAACGCTCTCAGATTTTTATTTCCCTAAACACAACATGTAGGTCGCTTTTTCTGGTGTTTGTGCAACAGCCACATTTTGTCCCCCCCTCCCTGTCCTAGGAGGGGCTGCCTGTGTCTTCAGCGGTCAGCCTCTGGACACGGCGAAGGTGAAGATGCAGACCTTCCCCACTCTCTACCGAGGTTTTGTACACTGCGTCGTGTCCACCTATAAGCAAGTAGGCGTGCGCGGCCTATACCAGGGCACCACCCCGGCTCTGATGGCAAACATCGCAGAGAACTCTGTGCTCTTCATGAGCTACGGCTTCTGCCAGCAGGTCATCCGTTTTGCAGCTGGACTGCACAAAGATGCTGTGTTGAGGTAGGAGGACGTTAGCCGCCTTTTCCTCCTTAATAACATAAAGCCAATCAGTCAAAAAATATATATATATACACGCCCAATATCTGTCTGTCTATTTATTGGGCTAAGTATTCTTCCCTCTTTGTTAGCGACATGCAGAAAGCCTGTGCTGGATCAGTAGCTTCTATCTTCTCCTCACTCGTCCTCTGTCCCACTGAGCTCGTGAAGTGTCGACTGCAAGCCATGTATGAAATGGAGGTGTCAGGCAGGATCGCTAAGAGCCACAAGTGAGTATGTATTTATTTATTTTTTGCCAGTATTATTCAGGTTATCTGCACTTATACTCGTACTGTATTATGCTTCAGAAAAAGACAACCAATAATATATGACGTTTTATTCGGCGAGTTTATAATAAAGGTTCAAGCTGCCACAAGACACGGAGGCGACATGCAAACATGTGGACGAATGTGATCTGGTCAGATTAGACAAGGATTTAACTTTCTAGCCTACATGCTAAATGCTGTGTGTGGCGAAAATCTGACCATCACCCTGAAAGCACCATTTCCACCGTGAAACATGGTGGTGGCAGCATTATGTTGTGGGAGGATTTTCTTCTGCAGGGACAGGAACGCTGGTCAGAGTTGACGGGAAGATTGATGGAGATGAAAACAGAAACGTAGCGATCCTGGCAGAAAACGGGTAGAAGGCTGCAAAAGACTTGAAACTGACCAACACAACTGCTCTAAATATATAGCCAGAGTTACAGCGGAATTGCTTAGATTAAAGCATAGTCATGTGGAGGAATGGCCTAGTCAAAGTCCAGACCTAAATCCAATTGTATATCCATAGCAAGACTTAAAAATGCTATAGATTCAATTACTTACATTCCTATTCAATCTAGGGATGGGTACCTTTCACATTTGAACCCATTTGAACCTTTCACATTTGAACCCATATTTCTCAATTTATAAACTTTAATGAATATATATTTGTATTGTAAGATCTCAGTTATTTTCTCCCATGTTGCTGGCTGCAGACGACATGTCGCTGACGGAAGCAGGCGTGCTGACGGTGCCGAATCCAGGAGTTGTTGCCGTAGATCTGAGGCTGACGAAAATCGCTCTTGAGCCTTGAGAAAAATCTTGTGCTTCACCAGGTGCTTCCTCAGATTAGAAGTATTCCCGCTGCTGGCCTTGCACTTCACGGCACAAATATTGCTGCGAGCGTAATCTGCATCTCATCTTGAAAAGTGGAGCCATACTTTCAAGCGTTTGCCAGCAACCATGTTTGCTTTGTTGACGGTAGCAGCGGCTACTGACGTCATTATGCTCTTGTGCGTGCAACGCTGTGTTCATGTCCAGCATGGAAAATCTCCCACTCTTCCACTCCCTCAGTGTCACAATGATGCGTTTAGGGACCAAGACATGGTACCGTTTGATTTTACGTGAATCGGTGCTCTGTAGTACTAATGGAATTCGGTCAGTACCTATAAAGGTACCGAATTTGGTACCCATCTCTTATTCAGTCCTATTTATACAAATACAGTAGAGTCGACTGATCATGTAAAGCTGGTTGGTAGAAAGCGGTCTTCCTAAAGAAGCCCAGCTGATTCCATTAAAGTCCTTGTTGTAACTATAGTCTTTGTTCATCTCAGAACCAAACCAAACTAAAATGTTTCAAATCATTTCATTAAGATTTGCAAATGCTTTGAGAACAATTCCCATACTGTTTCTAATCAAAACACAGAGAAATATTTATCAAATTTAATAGCATGCTCGGTGTCACCTTAAAGGTTATAGTTGAATTAAGGTCAATGAATGGGCTGGCCACTAAATAATATTAATATTAATCTTGCTGCTCTGGAACCATTTGCTTACTGGTGTGTTTGGGGTCATTATCTTGTTACAACATGACATATTCAAGTATTTAAATTATTCAAACTGATGTATGAAATCTCCCCATATAATGACTGTTGAGCCACCATGCTTCACAGTGTACGCCTGTGCCTGTGACCCCTACAGGAACTGGAAAGACCTTGCTTTCATCTGTCCATAAAATGTTTCTCCATTTCTCTTTCGTCAGCGTGTCCTTTGGCAAACTGCAGCCTCCTCAGAAGGTTATTTTCTAACAATAGGACTTCTTGCAGGTAGTTTGGGTTCCCATAGATTGAACGACCTCGCAAACTGAACTGAACACCTTTCAGTCAATGATTCAGTCACATAGAGTTAGATGCATGCCTGGTTGGTGATGTTGGACTGCTGTTATATTTGTTTGATGTATGTAATTATGCTGGAGTTGTTCTGAGCAAAAATGGGTCTGGTCTGTCTGAAGCACTGTGTGGTCGGTGGTGACCTCCATCATGAGGAACGAGGGCCCGCAGGGCTTCTTCCAGGGACTGACCACCACCATAGCCAGAGAGGTTCCTGGGTACTTTTGCTTCTTCGGTGCCTACGAGCTCTGCAGGACTGGATTCGCAGACTACATGAAATGCGACAAAGATGACATAGGTATGGGGAGCAGAGTGTGTGTGTGTGTGACAGTGTTACGTTGCCTAACCGTCTCTCCTTTTATTCCGGCTAATATGCTGTCAGCTTGCATTTGTCGTAACTGATCGCTGTGTGTGTTGAAGGTGTGGCTCCCATTGTATTCAGCGGCGGTGCTGGGGGGGCATGCCTTTGGCTGGTGGTCTATCCCATGGACTGTGTCAAATCTCGGATTCAGGTCATGTCAATGACGGGAAAACAGGCAGGGTTTTTCAAAACCTTCATGACCATCGCTCGCTCTGAAGGTAGGCACGAGCAGGAAAAAAAGGAAATGCAGAAAGACTTGTAGCTTTCCAGTTTTTGATCCGATTCCCATCTTGTTTCCTGTGTTTAGGAGTGAGGGCGCTCTACTCCGGCCTCACGCCCACCATGGTCCGCACTTTCCCCGCTAATGGAGCTCTGTTCCTGGGTTATGAGGCCAGCAGGAAGCTCATGATGAAGCAGTTTGACAACTGAGCTGCTCTGTGAAACTGCCACACTCCCTCTGTTGTACTGCCCATGAAACAGTTTTGATCCAGTCTTTCCATGCATCTTTATCTTGATGTTAAATATATTTTTAGATTATTTTTTTTAAACTTGGTTTTGTTTTACTACTTCAGACGTGTTGTATTGTACATGCAGTGACTGAGAAATGGCGTGCAGTGAAGAACTGAAGCTGTGAACACTCCAGCTGGTAGATTCACTCCTACCTCAACAACATTGTGTTTGCACACCTTTATTTCTCTGCCAGAAGACACATGGGTTTGAGAAAGACTCTGTTAGACAGTGCAGCACTAACTCCTGTTTTAAACTACTAGCATTAAGGTGATATCAGACTTATTAAGTGTCATATTAATTGATTTAAGTTGCCGAAGATCTGGTGAGATGATTGTGTTGTTATTTAAACAGGGTTCCTAGTCTGTAGAAGCCTGGAATTTGATTCCATTTTTCCAGGTGTCCATAAGTATTTCTATTTATTTCAGTTTTTATTTTCTCTCTCTTGTCTAAATATTTTCCTTCTGTGCTTCCCTCATCCATGCCTCTCTTAGGTCCGTCCTTCTTTCTGCCTTTTTTTCTTTTGCCCTTACTTCTTTCTCTCTTTTCCTTCTGCCCTACCATCCTTATCTGACCTCCTCCTTTCTGTCCTTCCTTCCTACCTCCTTTTGTGCCCTATGTTTATTCTTTATTTTCTTGTCTTTCCTTAGTAATGTTCTTTCTTTCTTCTTTTCCTTTCTTGTGTCCTCTGTGTTTCTTTCCTTCCCTCTGTCCTTCCCTTCCTTGCATCCTCACTTCCTTCCTTTCTTTCCATCTCTATGTTCTTTCTTTTGCATTTTTCTTTCCTTTTTGTGTCTTCCATCTTTTCTTCCACCCTTGTCATACTTTCCTTCTTTCTGTCCTTCTTTTCTTTCATTGCTTTTCCTAATTTCCTTCCTGCAGATAATGCTGCCAACTGCAGAAATATCTGCCATAAATTCATAGTGAACTTTCTGAATTTTTATATTTCTGAACAAACAGAAATGACTGATAGCTGTGGAAAGTCTAGCCTGAATTATTTGGTTTCACCTGAAAAATGTGCAGGAACCCTGTTTAAAGAACAGTTTGCTGCTATTAAGGAACCTTAACTTTGCATCTCATTAATGTTTTAATGCCATTAAATCTCTTTAAGTATTTGCTGTAACTTTAAAGTATTTTTAAATCTTGTAAGATTTAAAAACAATCAGCAAAATTTAAATACATTTTTATCGTGCCATTTTTGTTCTTTTATTCTACTCCTGGTATTTACAGTGTTTTCATGTGTTGCTTTTTGTTATAAAGAGGAACTCACTAACAATATATCAGCTGTGTGACCTTTAAGCCTAATACCATGTGTTGTGTCTTTATTTGCTAATTAACATACATTATATTGCCAACATGTTTACTTTCAATACATATTTGTAAGTCAATTTTAGGTAGTTTTGGAGTGATGCATTAAAATAAATAAAGAGGACCTTAGATTTTAGCTGTATTTTATTTTATCTTTAAGGCTATCACTTTAACATTGAAATACAGTAAATCAGAGGTTACAGTTTTTAAACTGACAAAATTAAATAGCAAAAATATAGCTGCTGTGTGTTTAAAGCTGCCAAAAGATAAACTTTGATCTAATTTCTTTCACCAAAAGTGATATAAAGAATTTGGCTTGTATGTAAAAATAAAAATAAAAACTAGGCTAAATGATTCTCCTGAGCAGGCTTTACTTCTGTCACTCGATTTACACAATTGCTGCTTAAAATCAGCTTCTTCACAACAGCAAACGGCTATTGTACAGTCAAATGTTTCAGTGTTACAACCTCTGGCTCTGAAGATTTGTTAACTAATTTAAAATACTGCCTAAAATAAAATTACGGACCTGTACAGGGGCATAAAATGAGCCTCTTCTAAACACTATACTAGTAAACAGCATTTTCTCAACAAAATGTACCTCAGAAAGATTAAACTGCATGTAAGACCATGGGTAATAATGTAATAAGCATAAAATGGGCAAATCTGAGAAATGAACCCGTTCAAAGCAATATTCTCTGCAGCCTCACGGGGTGCCCAGTGATTAAAGGAGACAGCAGGGGGCGCCAGTCAGAAACTCACCGCTGCTGTGAAAAACAAACAGAAAAAGAAAAAGCAAAGCGTGAAGATTTCACTCATTTATTTACTACTTAAAAACAGAGTCGGCCCAAAGTTAACTGGATCCTTATTAAGAAATTAGATTAGGAGTCCACATGCAGATAAGACCACCACAGCACCACCTGGTTTAACTGTTAGCACATTGTGCCTTTACAATCATTTTAAGTTACTTAATATGCAGACAGACAATGCATGAAATGCAACCCCAGCTCAACACAACCAACAGAAATGATTAAACTTTAAAATTGATTAAATCATAACTCCATAACTGTGTCAAAAGTTTTACTTTGTATGTTTACACATATAGCAGTTCTTTAAAATATTAATTTAATTTAAATATTTGAACTACTTCATTTTCAAAGGTTACCTTATTTTTGGATAAACTTGACCACAAACAGCAACATATCAAGTTCTGAGATTTGTTTGCATTTCATCAAAAACGTGAAATTGGTTTCAGTCATTCTATTTAAAAAGAGAAACTTAAATATTTTCTAGATTCACTGCACTCACGCTAAAATACTGCAGGTGTTAATTTCTTTTAATTTTGATGATTATGGCTTACAGATAATGAAAATTTAACATTCAGTTTAGCAGAAAATGTGAATATTACATAAATAATCAAACCAATAAAAAAGGTTTAAAAGATTTTTATTGCAGAAATGTTGGCCTTTTTGAATTGGTTTACCTAAAGTTACCTTTTGGATGATACTCTGATCAATGGATATACGATTGTATAAGAATTCAATGGGGGCTCTGAGTGGTAGCTTCGTTTACTAATGCTTGAGGCCGGCTCTTCTTCAAGAACATGCTGATTTAGGTACCTGCACATTTTAAGGAAAGGACTCCTGTTCAGATCATGTCTTTGTCCTTCTTGCTGCAGGTCCCACACAGGCAGCCAAAGAGCCCGTTGATCATCTGAGTGGCACAGAGAATCAGCTGCAGGCCGCTGGTCACCAGTAGGGTGCTGAAGAGTCCAATGTTAAACTGGACGATGTTCTCGGGCTCTGGGCACTTCCACCACATGGAGCTGTCGCCCAGGTAACTGGCTTCACTGTAAAAAAAACAAAAGCTTTTATGTATGACCAAAGCTAAAGATGCCAAACAAACGTCATCGTCATAGAGTTACTTCTGGGTTTCACCTGTCTTCGAAAGGCCTCGACCAAATCAGTAAGTATTTACAGAGGGGTCCATTCTTCAAGCCCAACACAGCCACAATAAAGCTGTACAGGGCACCGACCACGCCCACTGCAGCAAACGCAATAGATAAGAACATCTGCAGAGATCAGAGGAGTGGGTCAGGAGCATGTCTGTTGCAGTTTAAGACACAGCACTAAACTATGTGCAAAAGTAAGGAAAAGGTCCTGAGTTATCTATTTACATCAGAGCGGCGTGTGTTTGGTCTCCTGTGTTTGTTGTTTTCTACTCTGCATGTTATCTTACATCAGACTTACATTAGATTGCAAAGCTATTTATACCCCATAAACTTTTTCACTCTTGTCACGTTACAACCATAAGCTTCAATGTTTCCTACTAGGCCTTTGTTTAATGGAAGAACAGAAAGTATCAGATGGAAAAGGATTCACGGTTTTCAATGTCTTGTGTTTTGTAGAACCACCTTTCTCCAGCTGTGAGGTTTGTTCTGCCAGCTTTGCAGATCCAGATACTGTCAACTGATCCATTCAGCTTGGATTAGATAGTTAGAATCCGAAAACAACAATTGTCTGGTCTTGCAACGATTCCTGAACGAGATATACGGTAGTACTGGACCTTAACTCGGCCATTCTAATACATGAATATGCCTTAAACTACATAATTTCGTTTAAGCTCTGGCTGTATGTTTTGTGTCTTTAGCCTGCTGGAAGGGGGGCCTTCGATCAAGTCTCAAGTCTTCAACGGCCTCTGACAGATTTTCCTTCAGGATCATCTTGTATTTAGCGACATCCATTTCCCAATCAACTCTGACCAGCTTCCATATTCCAGCTGAATAAAACATCCTCACAGCATGATTCTGCCACCACCATGTGTTACAGTAGGCAATGGTGTGGTCAGGATAATGCGCAGTGTTAGACACACTGTTTTGCATGTAGGACAAAAAGTTCTTGGTTTTATCTGACCAGAGCAGCTAGGTTCACAGGTTTTCTGTGTCCCCTACATAACTCATGGCAAGCCGCAAGCCGTACTTCGTTTGGCTTTCTCTCAACAATGGTTTTCTTCTTGCAACTCCAACATTAAGGTTAAATCTCCTACATAAGCTGTAGATCTTTGCAGCTCCTCTAGTGTTACTGTAACTCTTATGGCTGCTTCTCTAAAAAAAATGCTCTCTCAATATTAATTTTATTTTACACTGAAAATAAGTTATCACCAGGCTAACTTTATTCACTAATTAGATGACTTCTAAAGACAATTGATTGGACTAAATGTTATTTTGCAGTACCAGAATAAAGGGGGGCGTAAACAATTGTTCGCCACAGTTTTCAGATTTTTGTTTGTAAAGGAAATTTGACAAGCTTGTATTATTTTTCATTCCACTTTACAAATATGTACTGCTTTGTGTTGCACTATAATATAAAATTCAAGTAAGGTGAATTAAAGTTTGTGACTATAATGTGACACGTGTAACACATGCTCCAGGGGTATAAATACTATAGCTGTATTTAATAAAATTACTTTTAGTGAAAAGTATTTACCAATAACTACAACAACTATTGTATGATTAAGGTCAATTCACAATCTTACTAAGTTTCATACAATACGTGTGGTATACTTGTTATTCTTTGTTGGGATGTTTATTTCCGGTGAGGTGTTTAGCATTTAATTACCTCCTTAGTGCAGTTACAAAGTGTTTATAGGTAGCCGGCACTTTTGCTGTAGTTCACATTGTTAACCTCTAACTGTTTTCCCCGTTCCCTGTCTGACTCACCCCGCAGCGATTTCCACAGCAGCCCTGCTTTCCAGTCAGGTGAATGTGAAGAGCAGGGAGCAGCACCTGTATGCGGGGTTTTCATAAACATAATCAGATCCAGTCTTAATTATGAAGTTAGATTCAGAACTTACAACTTGTTTACTGAAAATATAGCAGTTGTCAACATGTACACAGGAGACAAGCAGTGAGATTTATGAGGTATTATTCACCTCAAAAGAAGGCATAAAATACAAAATAGAACTGATAAAATTAAGCTTAATGAAGTAACTTACCATTATCCCTCCTCCAATGACTCCCCCCATGTACTTCACCTCCTCTGTAATATGTCCATCTTTGGCATACTTAATGTCTCCATCGGGAAAGAACAGCACAATGTTACAGATGATAGATATGAGCGCCAGGGGGTACAGAGTAACTGCGATGCAGAGGGAACACTTTCCAGTACACATATTGGCCGGCTGCTGGAAAAACCTCTTCCAGGTTTAAGTTTCAGCTCAGGTAACTCCTGTTCTTTGACACAGTGGGTTCAGGTAAGGGTAGACTGTTTTGCTGCTTTGTAAAGAGAAGTCCTCTGTAAAAATGGTTGGACTGTGGGAGTTGACATGCTGATAAGATAAGAATGTCAAACAGAGTCTGGGATAGGCTGCAGAAGTGACTGTGAGTCACTCTCTGCTGTCATGGAGATGCACAGAGTGTGTTTTGTGTGTTGGCTTATTAGAGCTAATGTGGACATTAAGCTTATTTTATGGTTCAGGATGCGAATGCATTTATCTCATCTCAACACAAAACCAAGTTCTACTTTCTTGGGTGGTCACACCCTAAAGTAGTGGTTTTTTTGTTGCTTTGTTAAATAACAGGGTTTTTCTTTGTATTTTGCCGTAACAAATGAGGCTGATTGATTGTATTTTGTGTGACATACAGAACATTCCTTAAATATTCTCTTGCTGACAGTGTTTTTGTAATGTTTACTCTGTCACAGTAGGAGCATTGAGCAGCTGAACTTTGCACATGTAGCGGCAGGTGCCGGAGAAAAACAGAAAATCTTTCTGGCATCGGTGAAAGCCTGGAAAACATCTAGACTATAGTTGGTCAAACACTTACTCAACATGATACATGGTTCTGTTTGTTCCTCTGGTGATCAACTGATTAATCATTGTCTCTAATCAGTAGAGGAAGTGAGCGATTGAAAAACGTAAAGGAGTGAGTTCTGCTTTTCCAGACATGTTTGGTCTCTGAGCAACATTCGGGCGAGGCAGCGTCAATCATTCCAATAAGATTTACAACCGTCAAAGGTCCTGTCCAGGGTGTACCCCGCCTCTCGCCCATAGACTGCTGGAGATAGGCACCAGCTTCCCCGCGACCCACTATGGAATAAGCGGTAGAAAATGACTGACTGACTGACCGTCAAAGGTTTCCTGAAAAATTGGAATCGCCTGCAGCAGTTAGCAATAAAATGTTCTAGGGTGGCCATAACAAACCCTTGATCCCAAGCGCATCGGAAATCGGAGCAGAGCAAAAAGGGTGTGTCAAAACAAGGCAGCCTTTAGACCTAACTCACCTCTAGCAGTTCTGTGAGGAGGAATGGGCCTAAATTAAGACAAATTATTGTGAAAAGTATGTGGGAGGATACAAAAGACGTTTGACCCAAGCTATACAGTGTGAAAGGTAAGTAATAAAAATTATTTTAAAATATCTCATTATCCTGACATTTACCAAATAGAAATAATTTCATAATCCTATCTGATCTTAAACAGGATAGTTTGATTTATTGACTTAGAGCAACATTATTTTTTTCTTTTTTACACTGTATATAAATATAAGGTTTCAACTGTACAAAAGGAAAAAGGCTAAGCAAGGGTAGAGGTAAGCAATAACCCGAATAAATACAAAATACATTTTATCAAATAAGCTATGCAAACCAACCTGGTCCTATATACAAAATATAATTGCCCCAGCCTTGTTAAATTACAGATTAACTGTTTAAACTCATTTTTTTCACTTTCACTTCCACACCCAGGTCTGATTACTGCCAGACCTGTAGAATCAAAGGATCATTTAAATAGAACCTGTCTGGCAACATGAAGTATGCTAAATGATCTCAAAAATCATACATCATGCCTCGATCTAAAGAAACTCAAGAACAGATGAGTAACAGTCATTGACATCTTTCATTCGGAAAAGGTTACAAAGTCATTGTAAGGCTTTGGGATTCCAGTGAACCACGATGAGTCATTGGCCTTTAGTAGTGAACCTTCACTAGTGGCTAATGACTAGTGGCCTACCAAAATTACCCGTGGAGCATATCAGTAATTAACCTGTTAAGCCCTAAAAGGTTTTAGAGGAATTTCCGCCTGAAATCATACCTGAAATAAATCAAGTAGAGCTTCACAGTTATAAGTGTAAAGGTATGACATAAGTGGAACCACTATTGTAACTGCTGCTGTCTGATTTATTTGTGATTAAACAAAAAAAAAGATTAAAAACAAAAAAAAGAGGTCAAAAAAGAACCCAGAACAACAGTGACAAAAGGACAGAATTAAGTTTGTTACGAGCCCTGTTGTGAGACCATGTTTTACTCTTGTTCATTTTTAATACAAACACACGTTTAACATTCAATTTTTGTAAACTTTTATCTGATATCTCTAGGCATTTGTTATAAGATTTCACCTAAAACTTTATTCACACTGATTCAAAGGAAAAGACAGCAACTTCAATAACAAGCCCATCCAAAATATTAATATGAGGTGCCCATCGTTATCAGTCCCTCTATTAGAAATCTCTAAACCCATATATTGTTTAGGAACAACCTTTAAAAATATTTTAAATCATTATAACATTTTAAGTGCATGGGTAGTTGCAATGCTTATCTCTTTACATTAATACAATGCAGCAGTATATATTTTAGCCAGACATTTATAAGACGGTCATCTCCACATGCTTCTAGGAGGCCTCCTGTCCACAGACTTAGTCCTGTAAATAAAAAAAAATGACCCAATGAAAACATGGTTGAATGAGGAAGTGATCTTAGGACATTTTGACTTTAGCCAGCATTTATGGCCTGTTTGTTGCTGCACGTTCCACAGATGCATCCGACGAGGCCATTGATAATCTGGCTGGCACAGAGCAGCCCCTGCAGAATGCTGGCCACCAGCAGGGTGATGAACAGACCCATGTTGAACTGGACCACGTTTTGTGGCTCTAGGCAGTGGGCCCACGTATCCGACTTTGTCACGTAGGTCAGGTTGCTGAGGGTAAAGGAAAATAGCTTGAAAATTACCAAATCTCAGTGAAATTAATTACAAAAACATTTCAAATTGTTACCTTTCTTTAAAAGGGGTTTCCCATTGCCCAGAATTGTATTTGCAGAGAGGCCCGTTGGAGAGGCCGAGCAGCGCCACGATGAAGCTGTAAATGGCACCTGCCACACCCACAGCGGCAAATACGATGGAAAAGAACATCTGTCAATAATAAATGAGACTTAGAGGTCAGAAATACTTAACTACAGTTTAAAACAAAGCATGTTTAAATAAGTTATTCATGAGTTTATCTCCTTTTTCATTTTCCATCCCTTAAACAGTACAAAACATGAACTGATTCCTTATCGTCATCACAGACAAAAAGCTTTGACATATGTTTTCATCAAATTTTACTGTACAGTAAATGCATGCACAAAATGAGACTATTGGCATATATTTGACTGCTCTTCTTTTAAACTAATGTTAATGGGCACAATGCATGAGCGCAACATCTACAAAAGTGAAGAAATGTCACATGGTTTGGTAAACTGCGGTTTTGTTATCTATATCAAAACGACCTACGTGTTGTGCAATGGTGATGCAGCACAACAAGGCATATTTCTTCAGCTCAGGAACAACTGAACTGAGTTTGCTTTGTTCCACATCATCCTTAACTTAGAAGCAAGATGTATTTGCTGCTCTGTTTCACCTGAAATGAAGTCTGAATGACTCACCCCAAAGCGATTTCCACAGCAGCCTTGTTCTCCAGTCAGGTGAATGTACAATGCTGGGATCAGGACCTGCGTTTGGACACATTGAGTGGTCAGTGGATTACATACAGTTTGCATGATTAGGGTTGTTCACAAGTCAGAGGTTTTCAACAACTAAAATTTTCTGCAGTCCCCGGGCAGGTTTTTAATACATTTGTTAATGACTGATGTGGGCTTGATGCCTACTAAAGGTTTTATCCATTTTTACTTTTTGTAAAGAAAATTATGGGAATCAGACCAAGCTACTCCATGACAAAAGTCTGCAAACTGTTTTTATTTATATAAAAAAGCTTTCTATTTAACACATTCAGTGAATCATATTTTAAAAAGTCTAGAACATCTTTCCATTTGGAGTCCCATTTAGGAACCGACTACTTACCAGGACACCCCCTCCGATGAATCCCCCCATGTACTTCACCTCCTCAGTGATTTGCCCTTCTTTGACATACTTGGTGGTCCATCCAGGGAAGAACAGCAAAATGTTGCAGATGATAGACAGAAGAACCAGGGGGTACAGTGTAATTGCAATGAAGAGGGAGCACTTCCCAGTGCACATGTTGTCAGCGTAAAAACTCACCAACTGCAGCAAAAACCTCCAGTCTTGTAAGTTTTAGCCCAGATAGTTCCTGTTTTCAGAAATGTCCCACTCTGAACATGACCAAAATGAGCGCGTCCTTCTTGCTGTCTGACTGTGAGGAAGAAGCGGAATAATTTACTAATTAATGACACTCATACACAATTGCATTACTTATGTAACTTGTTTGCCTATTCTGCAGTTGTTTTATGAGACATTTTGTAAATAAGTATTTGGGGCCTAGGATTGACCCTTGCGGTATATTACAAGTCATTAAGGTTCTTCAGAATTATGATAATGCTTTTTAGCAAGAATGTAAGCAGAAATGAAACAAAGAGATGAATTGGTAATTTCAACTCAATGAAGCAGGTCAATTATCTTTTCTACAGTCCCCAACTACAACTGAGGAATTGTCTCAGTCTCTGCTGTTTGCAATACTCCACTCTCAACCTACCAGGTGGAGGGGGGGCTTTCAGTAATATTTTCTATAGGTCAAAACATGTTTAAAAACTGTCTGGAAAGAATTGACTTATGCCTCAATGCTATCAAATGTTATCTTGGACTAAACTGACAAACTGAAATAAAATCAAGACAAATCAAAAGAAGAGGCAGCGTTTTTTGTTTTCCCCTTTGCATTAAAATACATTTTAAGAGCAATTTAACAATAGAGTTTAACAATCATAAGGAATTTTTTTTTAATTGTTAGGTTGTTAGATTTTTTTTTTACAGGATTAAGATTGCATGGTTTTGAGAAGTCAAATGGTCATACATGATAACCAACTCTTAATTGTTAATCATAACGTGGTATTTGTGTTAACCAGAAACTGTTGGAAAATCTTTCATTGATTTGATATTTCTGTTGTAAAATGTCTCATTTGTAAATTCTCTATAGTAAACGTTGTTTTGTTTCATGTGTGCTCATTTTGAAATTTGACAGCATGAAGTTTGGAAAGAGGTCCCTTTTTTTGAACGTCTCCATACTGACGGAAATCTTTTCATTTATTTTATACTTCAATTAAAAGTAAGGTCTCAATACAGATAAATCTAGTATCCAAACAGTGTAGAGCACTGTCAGTGAAGCAGGAAACAACATGATTCTGGTTCAGTGTATAAGGGATATCTGAAAACGTGCAGCGCAGCGGTAGAGGCCTTAGTCCTCAATGCAGCTGTCCCGGGTTCAAGTCCTGACCCTGGAGGCCGGTGCTGCATGTCTTCACCCTCTCTCCACCCCACTTCCTGCCTGCCTACTTTGAAAAAAATAACTGAAAAAATATCCACTGCTGCCACAAAAAAATCTTCAAAAAAGTGTTTCAGATATCTGCTGGCCAGTTAAAATGGTAGCTGAGCTTTAGATACTGATGAATCATTCGCAAATTAGTAAAGCAAAATAAATTTGCATGGGTCTAGTATAGTTTGAATACAAGTACAAGTACTGCAATTTCATAATGGACCAAGCAAAGAGTGGGTTGAAATAAACACCTGTAACCTGGTTAACTAAATAGTAATAATATTGAATAAAGTGAGGGGTCCATCCATTTTCTATATGGTCAATGTGCGAGAAGAAGGGTACACCCTGGACTGATATAACTAGTATTATAGTATTTAATCATACCATTTTACCATGTTTTATCATGTGGAAGGAAATCAAGTCTGCTGAGGCCATTATAAAGTTCAAAATGGCGGTTTGTGTTAACTGATGAGGCTCTTTCTAGTCTTTTCTCTGATCTCAAACTACTCACAGTCTGTCCCATAAACCAAGGGTTAGGGTCAAAGAAGTAACTGCAGTTTTTAGAGTATCCTGCCTCTAAAAATTCACAGGGAAGTTAAAAAAAAAACAGGAATAAAGAGGAGGAACTCTTTCTCCTGAATTAAACCTCAGAGCTCATTTACGGCGCCCCCTGTAAATATTTGGGAAGGTTTGGACCACTCCCCCCTTGTTACAGCGGATCATTCCCGTCCAGCTGATCCACCATGGACACGTCCACTTTGAAGGACCTTCTTGTAGGCCGTTTAATGCCAGAGAAGTGCTACGAGGAGCTTTTTGTCCGCTTTAATTTACACGGTGAGGGTCTGTTTGAGGTGAAATATCAAAGCAAAAAGGGGAAAAGTTTCCAGATGTGCGGAACAAGGCGGCGGGACGGGTGGACAATGTTTTGCTCTCTGTAATGCAAATCTATTGCAACTTTAATCAACCACAAATGGGGAAATAGCGTTCATACTCTGCCTTTTTTATTTGCAATGTTTTATAACTATTTTCCAGCTCCCTGCCTAAAGTTTGTGTTGAACAAAGTTGTCGGGATTTGGATCATACTGGATGCGTTTCTGGGTAAGACTGTTTTATAACAGAAAAACACAAACAAGCTAATTATGTTTTTAACATGTACAGTGGCTTGAACCCTTAATCTGTTTTACATTTGTCACATTACAAACACAATCCTCAATGCATATTTTTGGATTTAATGTAATAGACCAACATAAAGTAGTGCTTAATGCGGAAATGCAAAGAAAAAAAAAATATATATATCTGAAAGTGTAGCAATCATGTGTATTCTCCACCATTTACTCTCTGACATCCCTAAATAAATAGAATCTATCTACGTCCAGCGGTTCTGTGAAGACCTCAGAAGTTTGTAAGAGAAAATTAGTAAACAAACAGCATTATGAAGACCAAGGAACAAAGCAGATATGTCGGGGATAAAGTTGTGAAGAATGGTTTAAGCAGGTGTGGGTTTTAAACAACATCTCAAACAGTCCTGTTCAGTCCATGATCTAAAACGGAAAGAGTATGGCACAACTGCAAACCTACCCCGACGTGGGCATCCGTCCTAAGTATTAGGATCAGGAAAGGAAAGTATTTATCATAGTAGCAGCCAAGAGGCTGCTATTATCACTGGAGGAGCTGCAGAGACCCTCAGCTCTGGCGGTGGACATGTGTTAGACGGATGTCCAGAACTAAATCCAATTGAGAATTTGTGGCAAAACCTTTCATGATCTCCATCCAGTCCCACTGAACTTGATCTGATTTGTAAAGAACAATGGTTTTAGCTGTACTTGCACCCATGAATAAATAATTCATTGAAGTTTGTGTTTGTAAGTGACGAAATGGGAATAAGTTTGAGGGGAATGATTACTTTAGCAAGGCACTTTAGGCTGTCTGTGTTTCTAATGACCCTTTATCTAAATACTGACCAAAGCTTTCTGCTCTTTTACTCTTCGTTACATCACAATGGGGAGTAATGATTTAATTAGAATAAAAGCCTGCGGACTCAGATAAACAACAGTGACTGACTATGTTGCAATCTTGACACCAAAGTATCAGGCCTGGTGCTGAAGCAAAATCATTATCATGCTGTCTGAATGCAGAAGCTGGGCTTTATAGGAAGTTTCTATTTTATAATGCAATCATGCTCTCCAATTAATTCAGCAGGTCTTAAACAAGACAGCCATACATCAGTACTTCAACAGTTAAAGATAAGATTTTATCATGAATAACGCCTGATCCCATTCCCTTCAAAATTTCTCTTTCCACATCTATCATCTGCCATGAGCAGCACAGATCCCTCAGCTGCTGAAGATACTGTGGAGAGGAAGTGCAGAGGGCCTCAGTCTGACCTCCTTCCTGCTGCATCTCTATGCGTTATCATGTCCGGTTGTCTACGCTGCAGCCCACAACTTCCCATTTTTGTGAGTTATCAATAACTAATTTTATAAGCAAGTCAAAGATTAGTATTGAATTATTTTTTGTAACTCTATTTTCTATTTGTTGACACAAACATGCTGAGATGCTGTTGATCCCTTCAGTATATTTTCTTTCAGTCGTCAGTTCTATTTTGTCCATTTCTTCTGTTTGGCTTGTCTGGAGTCATGTGGTGTGTGACAGTTTCTCCATCTTAAAGATTCACTCAGCAATTTAGAATAACTTTGGACAGGATCTTAAGGAGTTGCTTTATGTGGATGTGGATTATGTGGATGTATTTCTATTGGCATCTTTAAGACATGAACTTCAGCCTTTAATGGTGGGGTTTGTAGCTAAGTGTGCTGGATTTAGTCAGCTACTCTTAACTGACGCCATGGTTCTCAGTCAGAAATATTAAGATTGTAACGTCCCTCTGTTGGAAAGAAAACGTTTACCAGTTAGCACCAATCGCACTTGACTGTATTTTATTATAAGTAGGACTAAGGTGGAATGTATGTAACTAAATTTGAATCAACACTGTTCAAAAAACTTAAGGAACACTTTTTAATCAGACAATAATATCAAATCAGTTGGACTTCTGGAATATTGATCAAGTCATTTGAGTAGTAGAGGGGGTTGTTAATCAGTGTCAGCTGTTTAGGTGTTAATGAAATTAAAAACACGTGCACTAAAGAGGCAACAATGAGACGGCCACAAACACAGGAATGGTTTTTCAAGTCAAGGCCACAGCATTTTTTTTTCGCTTCTCATTTGCTTTTCAGTAGTTTTGACAAGAGCCAGTGTCAGTCTCACTACTGGTAGCATGAGGCAATACCTGGACCCTACAGAGGATGCACAGGCAGCCCAGCTCCAACAGGAGGACACATCAATACGTGCCATTGCCCGAAGGTTTGCTGTCTCTGCAGTTACAGTGTCAAGAGCATTGGAGGAAATTCCAGGAGACAGGCAGTTACTCTAGGAGAGCTGGACAGGGCTGTTTGAGGTTCTTAACCCATCAGCAGGACTGGTATCTACTCCTTTGTGTAAGAAGGAACATAATGAGTACTGCCAGGGCCCTACAAAGTGACCTCCAGCGGGCCACTGGCATGAATGTCTGTGACCAAACCATTGGAAACAGACTTCATGAGGGTGGCCTGAGGGCCCGACGTCCTCAAGTGGGCCAGAGAACACCAGAATTGGCAGGTTCTGCACTGTTTCCCTGTTCTTTTCACAGATGAGAACAGGTTCACTCTGAGCTCATGTGACAGACGTGAAAGGGTCTGGAGAAGCTGTGGTGAACAATATGCTGCCTGCAACATTGTTCAACATGATCACACTTAAATGGACGTATTGAGAATTGGTTGTGAGTAAAAATGAAAAGGAAGAAAAGACAAGGATACGAGGGGCTGAAATGAGTGTCCTCTGTACGTCGCTGGGCTCCGCCTTAGAGGTATGGTGAGGAACCATCATCCTGGCTAACAGTGGAGAGCTCAGCATAGAGTTGCTTTTTCAAAAGGAGCCAATGTCATTCAGGCATCTGATCAGGATGCTTTCGGGCACCTACCTTTTGAAGGTTTTCTGGGAATTACACACATTATTTATCTGAAAAATTAGGTTTCATAACAGAAACACAACAGAAATGTCCCTAAGTCACTATATATGTCTTTTCAGAAGGGTTTTATCTTTAGGCGCTCCCAATTACATGACTATTGATAACATTCGAAGGGGTTGAGCTGAAACATTAACTTAATTTTGTGATATTTTAAATTAAACACATTTATATTTTCTTTTGAAATTCCCTCCACTCTATGGAGCTTGTTGTTGTTTCATCTGACTTCATCCAATCTCTCAATATTGCTTCCTAGTTTGGTTTACTCTCTGCTAGGACCATCTCTCCCTTTATTTTTGAATTACTATTCACTTCTGTTCAGTTGGAAACAGCTCTAAGAATACAATCCTCAGGGATGGAGAATTGTTTGCAAAGTTTCCAGGGTGGTCGTCCATTCACTGAATGTACAGCTTATCAAGTCCACACTCCCCGTCTTTCAGGTTCAAAGACTCTGGCTCCATTAATGTCCAAACACTGCTGAGTACGTAGCCTTTTCTGGTTTATGTCTGACAGAGTATGTTCACCAGTATATCTGTGTTTTCTGTTTGAACTTTCTCCAGTGCCTGGGCTGAGAGGCTCTTCACGTTGGCTCAGACAGCAACCATCGTCTTCCTCATCCTGCATTATCGTGGTGAAACACTCAAAGGTCTGATTCTAATTAGTATTCATCCTAAATCCAGAATTAAGGCAGATGGGAGGACATGCAGTATGTTGATCATAATTAAGTCAGCAATCCATAGCTTTTGAATTGCACACCTTACCATATCAGTATAACAGAGTTATTTAAGTGGCTAGGATAATTTATGTCTACATTAACCTAAAACAGCTTTACCTTTTTTTGACACACCTTTTTCAGTTCACCCTTTGACAAAATAGTGAAATAAATTCATACATCGCCATTGAAAACACAGCAGTATTTATTTAAGCTTTTTCATGAAGCCATCTTATTTCAGGCATCTCAAAACAATAGCTGGTATGACCAAATGTTTCTCAGGCAGTGGTGGTTTTTAAAATGGCCGATGTACCTTTGTGCCTGGTTGGGCGCCGCAAGGCAAGGGTTAAAAAAAGGCATCTGAAATTTTGCCCAACCTTGAGTTTTCTGTTGCTTCTTTGCGTGCCTGGTCAATGAACGTGGGCCCCCCCTGTTGTGCACTTTAGAAGGCAATACTGCTGCACATAGCAGATGGCTGATGAAACTGAAGTTGGTATGAGAACTTATGATTCAGCTGTAATATTGATGTTGGCAATATAGCTTGTAGCCAGGATACGACTGAGTCGGGGGTCGGCACAACTGCTCAAAAGCAGCCAGTGCAATGATGCACAAGGTGCTGTCTGATGTTAAATTCCACTTCTGCATTAAATTAAATGGCTAACTTACAGATTCTAATAACTCTGGGCAGCATTTAGTAATTATTTGAAAATCCAAAATACCCCCTTTCTACCCCTGGAAATAGTAATTATTTGACTTATAGTCAGGCTTCCCTGCAGCGCCACCTTGTGGTGTCTTTTCAGAATAATCTTCAGTGTAACAAATATATATTGTGTGTGTGACAGGAAGCCTGCTGCTCTTGGGTTTTGGTGGTGTAATGCTCCTCCTGGGTTCATATGCGACTGCAGCTCTCATCGAAGTGATGGACACTTCCACTGTAGCAGCTTTCATTTCAAGCAAGGTAAATAAAAAAAACTGCTTATTCTTTCTGTTGATTTCTAGACTTTTTCATGCTGACATATCTGTGTGCTTACTATCTTTTTCTAGGCTGTTCAAATTGTAACAAACCACCAAAATGGCCACACAGGTCAGCTGTCCACCCTGTCTTTGTTACTGTCATGTGCAGGCTCTCTTGGTGCTGCCATTGTGTCTGTACAGGTATTCAGTGAGAAACAAAACCCAAACAGATTCAGTATGTTTTACACTTTTCTGATATGTTTGGCCTTTTTGACTCCAGCTCTGTGAAACTTTCTCTTGCAGGAGAACGGAGGATCTTTCACTACTTTGTTTCACATGCTGTCTCCATGTCTCAGCTTTGTCCTATTGGTTCAAGTCCTCTGCTACACACGGACTGCTGGCTCTGTGGCAAAGAAGATGGATTAGCTCTGTAGGAAAGCAAGTGTTTTCTGTGCAGTGATTCTGACGCAGATGTTATGTGAACTACTCATGATTTTGAGTCATTATGCTCTACTGTGTGCAGGGGATTTCCTCTTTAATACATGTTGTGTTTCTTTGTAAATTAGAACTTTTATGTTGTTTTTAATACATTCAATCTTTGTTTAGTTCCAGCTGTTAACAGAATATAGTGTCCTGTGTCTCCCTCTAATGGTTTCAGTAAGAACAACATTATCTGAGATTTTAGTCCTCAGTTCTTTCTTTTTATTGAAAAACAAGAAATCCAACGCCAGCTATTCCTTAATGCCCCTAAGGCATCTTAGAATGCCCTCCATGTTTTAAGTGTTTATTTTTTTAAGAGGGGACATATACCTGCCAATCATCTGCATAAAAATGAAATGAGATACTAGATTATATTATCGGGCTAAGGGGAGTAAATAAAAAGTAAAATAAAGAGGTCTATGAATTGAGCCCTGTCGCTGTCAACAGTTGTCCCCATGATGGTGTAGGCCATATTTCTGTGTTTTTTTGTAATATTTGGGGTTTTTATTAGCTGTAAGTCTTTAAAAATTTAAATAAAAAATGAAATATATTACTGTGTAATGAACCTACATATACATTTCACTTTCTAAAATGAGTTATTGAAATAAATTAACATTTTGATTATATATAATTTATTGAGTTGCAGCATTAATGCAACATTTATGACATTCCCCTTAACCTCATATGTACTTTGCTTGAAGCCGTGAAGTTGGGACATTATCATTTGGAGAAGTTAAGCATAAATGTTGCTTTAATAAAGCTTATCAGAAATGGTTCTGGATTTATATCACTTGTTTTCTTTCTGTTTGTAAATCACTGATTACCTCAGTTCTGGTTCTGATCTGGTTTCATGCTTAAACAATGTGCAGACCAAAATAACGCAAGTGTGTCAAGTTACTGAACATCTATTTGGCCCTGTGTCGAGTCAAACTCTGGTAAACCTCAAATTATATAGAGTCTGAGTCAAAACTTTTAAAACATTTTGGTATTTCGAATAAAAGCTGATTGTTGATTATTTTTATTTTAGCAGAAAACAAAAAAACTTATAAACACAATAGAAATCAATCAAAAATAAATCCTTTATTTGCGCTTCAAGTCCATTGTCAAGAAAAAAAATCAGAAGGGCTTTTATATGATCTTTCAGTTGTAACATTCTGTGTGTAATTTTCATCAACACTGCTGAGCTGTGAATAGCTGAAAGGCCTCAGCCTTCTCAGGCATTTTTACATGAGACACATCTTTCAAGTAATGAAAAAGTTCCAGACTAAAAATTATTTTGTTTGAATGCAGTACAATCACTCCAGTGTTTCAAGATCCTAAAAATCCCTTAAAGGAGACATTTACCCCCTTTTTTTGACAACTTGGTATGATTTCCTGACGTATTGATAAATTGTTCAGAGCAGCAGCTTTTTAGTTTTTATGGAGGTGCATTTAGTCCCTCTTGATGGGGAAAAGAGTCCTCCCCTTTTACTTCTCTCCTCTGTGAGGATGTGCATTTTTAGAGTGTGATGATTGAAATCAAGCAGACATTCAAATAAGGATTAGGTGATTAGATGTTGGTAATCCAAATTGTATCTAAACATTAGAAATAAAACACCTTCATCTACGTGTCTACGTATAGCACCCTCCACATTTATTGGCACCCCAGATAAAGATGGGTAAAAAGCCTTAAAATCTCTACCTGAAAAATTACTCTCAGTTCTTGAGCAGTGAGATTTCTTTATTCCCTTTATCTCCCTGCTGACTCTGCATACCAGCAATATAAATTTAGGGTCTTCTTCCCACCTCATTTTTCACTGATCCAGCTGTTTCAAACCTTTTTAAGTTGCTCTGACTCTAGATATGGGTACACTCAGGTAAGCAGCTGTTTTTCTGTAGCCTTTTAATAATTTATGAAGATTCAGCACAAATCGGTCTTACTTTAATAATTATTCTTTTTCCATTTGCTGCCAGTAAAAACTTTCAGTGCTTTTTATACATCTTTACCTAGGGGGCTACAGCAGTCATGAAGAGGAGAAATTATTTTGGATGCTTTTCAAAGTTTAACGAAAGTGGTTTCCGCATTATGGCTTAAATAACACATGTTATGAATTGACTGCATACTCTAACAGCCCAGTGTAACTTTTAGTGGCACACATTATTTATTACAAATAAAGTCTTACATAGTGTTGTTTGGAACAACCACCTTAAAACTATTTTGGCGAACCATTTACAGTTTCAAACAAGCTCTGAGTAATAGAGCAAAGTTACTTTTTAAAAGTAGATAAAAGTAGATATGTGTAAGAACTTCAAACACAACTCATTACGTTTTTGACCTTTGCAGATGGAAGCTTCAAGTTATGAAGAAAGCACCAAATCTGTCTGACAGATGACCCATCAGCTTTGCACTTTCTGCTGAGGATAAAACAATTTTTCACATTGCTGATCACTGTCGTTTTGATGATGAAGAATGACTGAAGGTAGGAAAACATCCATCACACTGAAAAATCTAAATAACAAACCGACAGTGATGAAGAATAAAGCTCCTCTGATGACAGCTTAACTACATTATAGTTTTAAATGTTGCTGATGTTATAGTTGTATAATTAATTTGTAACAAAAAACAATGAAATGTCACTTAAGTAAAAAGTGTCACAATTTATATCCTGGATACATTTTTAAAGGCACACAATTATAGAAAATCCTTATTGGATCATATTAAATCTAGTTTTAGAGAGAAACAAAAATTAGTCTTCTGGCTTGTAAATGTTTATGCATTTCTGAGGTACTTTTATGAGAATATCGTAAGAAAAACGTTCTATCCAAAGGAAAAGAAGGGCATTGCACTAAAGTGCAAATCAAACTCCAGGTATGCAAAACAAAAACTGAATAATAAAAGCTAATTTCTCACCATATGCACATTGAGAACCCTAAACTAGAACTTAAGTGTTTTCCATATCGCTTTATGACTTCATGACTGAACTCTCCCAAAACAGTGCTCAGGACAATGGTTAACTAACATGTAACGTTTGTTGGAATGCAAGTTCAATAAAACACTTTAAACAATATAAACTGTTCTGGATACAAAAACAGTGACATCCTGCCCAGAATCTAGACAGCAGAATTCATTTTAATGCTGCAAAATGTCTCTGAATGCACAAACCTGCATGGCTAAGTGGCTGCAGCGTTTCAACACATCCAGCAACGGATGGATGCTTATACCTGCTCTATTTAAACATTATTACAGTAATCTTATCTGAGAAAAGTCATACTGCAGCATAAACCACATAAAACTGGAGACCATCCAGCTACAAAGAGAAAGAAATTCACCAATAGGTGGAATTTATCCTAAGATCAACTGTTGGTTTTTTGTTATCCCTAAACCATCAGTCAAAAATCTCATATTTTACAGAATTCTTGGATTATTCTTCATCTGGTAAACTCGACCGTGCCCATTACTGCCAAGAAACTCTTCTTGCCACGTTGCAAAAAGTGCAAAATCTTTTAATGAATTATCCCCATGGATTGAAGCCTGAATGGCCTAAAATGCACATATCTTTTCTAGAAATAAAGCCATATGACATAAAGGGCACGATTTGCTAAATTTTAAAAAGAGCAAGCTAGCTAATAAGTTACCTGAGCATATTTTAGACATAGTAACAGATAACCGGACTTGTAACGAAAAACTAAATCTGACCTTTGAGAAAGAAAAAAAAACTCAGCTATTTGTGTCACTGAGCTTAGAATTTCAGGATATATCTCTTCAATGAACCTAAACATCTGAAATATGTCAACTTATGGTCCTTGCTGCGACATCATGGCTGTTCACCTCACTAGAACGTCCCCTCAGCTTGAAATTGTGCACATCTCTTTATGGAGGTAAATTGAAGGCCATTTACGAAGATAACTGGAGATTAACCAACAGGGGGCGCTATAAACAAGAAGCCAATAGCATTCTAATGCAATGCAGAACTTGCTGTTAGCAAACTTCTAAACTTAAAATTAATTCCTACGAATCCGATTAGCAATCTAAACCTTTTCAGTAGCTGGTGTTTTTTATAAATGGAAAAAATGAAGAGTTTATGAGTTTTCTTTAGTTTCAGTTCCCGTTTTAGAAATTTTACTGGATCAGCACTGGTCAGTTTTACTTCTCCCACTGCGGACTCTTCAAATGACTATTTAGATTTTTTTTTTTCTGCTACCAATGTAGCAACCAGTGGAATTCAACCTCTTCAAAACTGTTTCTATGTTGAGTTTGTTTTTTATTTGACTACTTAAACTAACAATTCCATCATAAATTAACTTTATCCTGAATTTTGTTGGAAATTTTCATTTCTTCACCTTTTAAAAATTTAAATTAATTCTGGTTTAACAAGCGGGATTTGCATTGATGTAACAATCCGGTGAGTTGATGATCAGCCCCCCCATCAGTTTCAACATTACGCTATAAGTCAGCCAGAGCCAGACTCAGGGTGTGACTGGATCTCTGGTTCACTGACACACAAACAAGTCTGATTGGATTGTGTCAAAGTTATTTGGCTGCAGTAAGCAGCTCCTGTGGTGCTTTCTCCATAACGTATAAAGTGCACATTTTATATGCTTTGAAATTATGAAATTAGAGTCATAATGGTAAATGTATTTACACCACTTGACTGACAGTATGTTTTTTTTTTTATCTTTGTATATATCAGTGAGAGAAATCAAAACGGTTCCATAAATGCTTGAGCTTCTGAATGAAGTTTCAAAATCTCTGACTTCATTGCCAGCATAATTCAAGTTTAAAGGTCAGTGTAAAAAGTAACATTTGGTCTGTCCCTGTAAAAATACTAAAACAGGGCATCTCCTAGTATTTCTTCGAAATCTTAGAATGAGAACAATTTTAACCTCTGCACCCCGAACATTATGAGTCACCCATATTTTTTCTTAGTCCCTAATGTTATCTGAGCTTCTGGTGCAATTTGCGCAGTTCATCCCAGAAGAACAGAGAGAGAATGGTGTGCGGGCCGAGTCGGAAATAAGAGGCTCCCAAGCCTTTGTAGAGTCCTGTCAAACCCTCCTTTTTCAGAGTCTTGGAGAAGCAGTCAGTGAAGCCGTTATAAAGGAGCCCCTGTAAGAAAAGATAAGAGAATCACTTTTAATCAATAAAACAGCTCTCTCTCTTCCTTCCTTTTCATTCTGCTATCACATTACAACCACAAGAAGAGAATTAATCAACGAAGCAGCCAAGATGCACATTGTGGAGGAGCTGCAAAGACCTACAGCTCAGGTGGAGCAATTAGTCCAGCACTTCACAGTTTTGGTTTTATAGAACAGTGGCTTGTATATAGCCTCATGAAGTTCCATTTAAAGTCTGCCACAAGATTTGCAGAGGGAAAAGCAATTATGTGGAAGACGATGCTCTGGTCAGATTAGATCAAAAATTAGCTTTTTGGCCAACATTTGGACAACAAATGCTATGTGTGACAACAAATGAACACTGCTTATCATACTGAGCACAGCATGGTGGTGAAACATGGTGGAGGCAGCATCGTGCTGTGAGGAAGCTGGCCAGAGCAGATGAAAAGATGGACAGAGCACACATGGCAATCATGGCATTAAACCTTTTATAGCCAGCATGACTGGGGCAGAGACAAATCCCAGAAACTGTTGTTCACAGACTCTCAGCTTGAGCTCATGTCACAAAAATGTAAAATTTTGTCAACCCAATATATAAATATTTCTAAAACCATCATTTTTCATCCACTTCACTACTTTGTTCTGTTCTACCATATAAAATCCCTATAAAATCCCTTCAAGTTTGTGGTTGTAACTTGACAACATGTTAAAAAGCACATAAAGTATAAATGCTTTTCCAAGGCTCTGTGTGTCACAATTTACTATATGAAGCTCTTCATGAAGACTACAGAAAACAAACAATCAAAAAACATCCAACGGGATGCAACAGAAGCAGAGATAGTGTCCTTCAATCCCGGATTTGTCTCTGGTATCAGGTGTTCTTTTGTTTAGGTTTACACATTGCATGATTATATAATGGCAGTACTATCACCATTCTCAGAAATAGACCGCTTGACCGATCACACCTTGAAGAGCAAAGGAGGAATGAATACTATAAATGACCTTTACGTTTGATTTAGTGCTTCAGAGAGCCTTAACAATGAACCATTTTCTTCCCACAAGTGGAATGCAAGAGTTACTCACAAATCTTTCCATTTCCAGCAAATGACTTGGCACAGAGAGCAAACTAGGTGCCTTTGACCTTTGACAAATGGTTGAAGGCAAATCTAAGACCCTAACAGACAGAAAACTGTATCTCATAAAGACCTGTGACAGAGTTAAAACAGATCTTTAGCATTAACTAAAACAAAAAAAAGTATTCATAATAAGTATAAGAAAAGTATGTTTTAAGATCACAAGGATCACAGTAATAATAATGCTCAATTTAAAAGTAAAAATCCTTGTTTGATGGGCAGAACATTATTCAAATGATCAGTTTCATATTGTCATTCAGCAGATTCTTTAATCTCAAGCATTTTGCAGGTGAACACATACCAATAAGGACATATTTAAAGTATGTTCTCACCTAAAGGCACTTCAAAATGTAGCAGAACCGGAAAATCAAACTATTTCTTGATTGGAAATCATCCAAGCCACAGCCTCTCTTCAAGAAGGGAGTAATACTTTCACAAGGTTCCTTATCTCGCCATGTATGTTAGCATTTCTGAAAACAGCTGTCATGTTTATAAGGAATTTGGATTTCTTTTGATGAACCCTCATTTTCTACATTCAATGTGTGCTGGAAACCATACTCTTTCTGCTTTATTGCACATTTCTGTTGGACAATTGTTTCATTCAAAATGATTAATTATCTTGGTCTAGCTTACAGAGCTTGTTGCTCATCATGTCATGAAAGGCTATGTAGGGGTTTTAAATACCATTTGATAGTCTAGTTGTAAGTTTATTATATTCAAAAGGTTGAAAACGGAACTGACTGTCCAAATGGGCATTTTTTAAAATTGTTATTACTTACTTCAGATATATTGCATTTTTTATTCATTCTTTTTCTTTGTTTTATTAGTTAAATTGAATTAAAATCTTTAAGTTTTAGTATCTGCATTCAGCCTAAACACGGCTCATCTGTAGATCTGATGTATTGAGGCTAAGAGAAACAGGGGTGAAAACCTCCCCCCTAAATGGGCAATGTACCCTAACCCTTCCATTTTATTTTACTTACTTTTCCCAAATGATTGACAGGCTGATTGTAGAGCCGTGTGCTGACCACATCGAAAGGCGTCATAGCCAGCACCACTACCACGCTGCTCATCATGCCGGCACTTAGAGGCACCAACCAGCTGTCCTGTGGGAAAACCTTTGAAAAGACAGAAAATGTTGTAAGGCAGCATTCTCATGAGATCCGGGAGTGAGGGCTCAAAAGCAGAAGAGACATTCAGTTCTCAGCATAACAGAAGTGAGAGGTCTGACTGTGGAGTGACAGAAAGCAAGTCATTATTAGCTTACTCCTACATAGCAGCTATGTCTAATTTTAACAAAGTGAAACAGAAGAATGGTTCTAAAGTTAGCACCTGTAGTACATGCATACTACAGTAGCAAAGGTTTAACTGCTCTACAGCATTAACTACAGTGTCTTCCACAATTATAAGGCAACAGAATAAATAGGGAGAAAGCCATAAAATAAAATTTGCAGTATCATAAACTCACAACACACCCTGCTGTTGCTTTGCCCATCCCCCTTTAGCTAACAGAGAGGGATCAGTCCTCCTGGGTCCTCTCTTGTGATCTCTTCTCTTCAGCTCACAACACAGGTTTTCTATCAGATTTAGGACTAGGAATTGAGCCAAATGTTTTGGGTCATTATCCACCTAAAGTTGCAATTATTTAGATGTTCTTATTTTTTGTAAAGTCAAGCAGATTTTCATTTAAAATTCCCTTGTAGTTTAAGGGGCTGATAACAGCATGTAATCTAACAAGGTTCACAGGGCATTTGGAAAGGAAACAGATCCAAGTATCAGACATCCTTCACCGTACATAACAGTGGGCACGAGGTGTTTTTTCCACATATTAATCCTTAGTTTCATACCAAACTCACTTGGAGTGTTTTTTGGTGAAAGGCTCAATCTCAGTCTCATCTGAGCAGCAAACATGGTTCCAGTTAAAATCCCAGCAGGGCTAAGCAAAGTCTAGGTGTTTACGTTTGTAATGGTAGGACACAAACTTTTTTTTTTTTCCATCTGTGCCTCCCGAACAATCGATTGGTAAGTAGATGGTTGTTATGGACACTTGGTGACCCTGATATGCCCCTCTGTGCTATAACAGTGAGCTTTGTGGATTTTTGTGTGCGTCTCTGTGTCATGTCATATATTTAGTGTGTGTTCCTTGGTATTTGGAAGTCAGGCTTTCTGAGTCCCCATTTCAGAAAAATGAAAACAAGAACGCACCCTGAGGACAGAATCCAGACTGGAAAACTCGGAACTCTCCAAGATACACCGAGTTCAGTATCCAATAAAGCTGCACACATATAGAAGGCAGTGAACATTGCAAATATAAAATAGAAAATGAGAACTTTTGACAGTTTGTATCTTAATAAATTAGTGCCATGTGTAGCGCTATAAAATATCTTCTTGTGAACATTTTAGCTAGGGGCGGCTGTGGCTCAGGTGGTAGGGGTTCGTCCTGTAACCGGTGGATTGCCGGGTCGAACCCCCCACTCTGTCTGTCTCAGTCGTTGTGTCCTTGGGACATTTCACCCAACTTGCCTGCTGATGGTGGTCAAAGGGCTCGGTGGTGCCTGTGTATAGTAGCCTCACTTCTGTCAGTGTGCCCCGGGGTAACTTTGGCTACATTGTAGCTCACCACTGTCAGTGTGAGAATGTGTGCATGAATGGTTGAATGACTGATTGTAGTGTAAAGCGCTTTGGGGTCTCTGGGGACTTGATAAAGTGCTATACAAGTGCAGACCATTTACCATTTTCCTTTTGTATTTAAAAGATATAAAATAGAAAGAAACACGTTGTAATGGCTTATATTGTTAAAAATAGTAAGCAGCAAAAAAGGGATGCATGATTTCAGGGAAAGCATGACATTGTGATATTATTGCGATGATGATATTGGTTATAATTAGCCAAGATTTTGCTCACTACTCTTTCTTTTCCATGATCACTATGTCCGTACTAATCTGCTTCCAATCTTGATCAATAAGAGCAATGTCAGCTGTTCCCATCCAGTCAGCAAATTGATAATTGGAAGCAGAGTTCTAAGGCATGGCATCTGAGTTAATATTTCCTACCAAATGTTGCATTCAAGCAGTGCCTTGTGATCACACATATTGATACTGCCATGACAAATTGCGATTGTATATACTGAGTGCCTGTATACAAAAACAAAAAGTAAATCCCATCGTTTTCCAACTCGCAACCAGAAAGCTCTCAACTCTCGTATGACATAATTCCCAAATCCAAACTCCAAGTTCCAAGGTGACCTGAATGCATCATTACACTCCAGGGAATGTAATGATTTTTTTTTTGTTTTGTTTTCTTACTAAGTGTTTCTGAGTGAGATGCTTATGCTATTGCAAGAAATATAAATTTATTTTTGGGGTTATTACACACTTTATCAGAAGTACAAATAAATGTCCCCATATCCACTCTACTGTATGTATGTACCCACTTTCTAAAATACCATAAATAAGTAGGCAGCACAGCAGCAGCTAAAACCTTTCACCTCTTTGAATGTATCATAGTTGTAGACCAGTGAGTGGCATAGAGCTGACATACAGCTGTTTATGTAAAACACAACACTGTGCTGTTTGTAAGATGTATAGCAGCTTATAAATGAGCCAGGCTTAGCTGGGATGCTGGGAGGAGGGGGTCCATCCACAGACTTTTTGCAACAGAGCAAGTTACACAACTCTGCAAATGGTGAAAAACCCTAAATTCTTCCTGTCAAGTAAAGATAACACTCCTTATTTATCTGTATACTTCATGAGTATCAAGGCATCTCTTTAGCTAGAGTTTAGACAGCAAGGCCCATCAGTAAACCACTTATGTAAGCCGAACATTTTCAGAAAGAGGGGCCCAGCAAGAGGTGTATTCCAGGGGAGTGCATTACAGAGTTTTGTCGTTGCAACAATGACTGTTTGTGTAATCTGTGCACAGCTACCGACTACAAATGATGCCTTCTCTGGATCGAATGACTGCAATAGTAACGAATCTTTTTAACCCTAACAGTTAATACAGCTGGAACAATTTGTTCTGTCCAGCTAAGAATTGGGCCAGTAGGCATGATAACCTTAAGTGAAAAACGGTTTGCAGAACCTTTATAAAGAATAATATAGAACATGATCTAATTGCTTTTATTTAAAAACAACAATTATTGCTGCTAGAGTAATCCAGTATAATACAGTAGTTATGTTATATATCTCTGACATTTCTTTATTGTAAGGTTGATTGGGACATAAAGACTTTAGTAAAACTATATAATAAACATCTACTAAATATAGTATTAGTTTTTAAGAGCTTATAAGATTAGACTTTATAGTAATTTTGCTTTTTATAGAGCAAGTGTGGAAGTATAACAAGCAATAATAGATGGTTAGTCAGGCTGTTTGCTGTGGTAGAGTCTGCAGTAGGTCACGGAAATGTTGCTTGTAGCTTGCTTGTGGTAGTTTTAAAATAGCGTTAACTTAATAAGATTGATGGGTGGAGTTCCTTTAGTTTCAAATACATGGATGTCTGTGTTTTTCGCCACCACATATATTGACAAAGGGCCAAATTTATCTTTCTGCCAAGATTAAAAAGTTGAAAACCTTTTTTAGCGCCTGCTAAAAAGTTTAGAAAACAGATATCCTCATCTTGGCAAGCTGCTATCTTCATCATACCCCAAGAAGATATCATCTAACCTGAAGATCAATAATTAGCTCCTTGGAGGAGGAGAAGGTGGAAAGCTGGGTTGCAGACCCCACGCTGACCCTTGGTACAGCAGCACTGGAGCCCCTCCACAGTCCCAGAATGCCATGCTGCCTGTAGATGATTCTCAAAGCATGGATCATCCCCTGCCACAAGAAGGAGGAGGAGCACATGAGAAATCTGCAATCCCATTTTCACTATGACTGTGGGTTACTGTGTTACCTGATGTTTATACTGATGTCCCACTGCGATGGAAGAGGTAGATTGACTTTGCAGATGAGTCTTCACCTGTCAGTGTGCAGAGAGTATTATTATAATACAGAAGTGACACCTGTCAGACCTTTACAAACTGAAGTCAGCTACAAACCAGGTACACAGGGCTGCCCATGACGGCGCCCACCACCCCAGCAGCAGCTCCCGCAATAGTGCTTTTCACCGCGCTGACCCTTCCGTTAGTGTGGATGTAATCTGCAGACTCAATGATGGCGTAGGAGCCGAGCCGGACTCCATTCATGAAAAACTGATAAAACAGCCCGGGGACTAGCCCTTTCTGCAAGCCGGTCAGTCCGTCCACTTTACCGATAGTGTAGAAAGCGTGGAAAACGTTGCGATAGTAAACCTGGTAGGTGCCGCGGCTCTTCAGCTCACCTTGAAGTTGCATCCGCGTCTTGACGACCTCCAGCGGGTTGGTGAAGAGGCACGCTCCGCAGGCCGCCACGCCGCCCAAAACGAAGTCCATCCCGACAGATCGACACAACGACCTTCCGTCCGTCGGCAGAGAGCTGTTAGGCTTGATGACACTGGTTCCTGTCCTTCATGTTCGTGGGTTTCTGCTCAGCAACGATCTCTCCGCCCACTTTCGCTTACATTCCACTCGCATCACACGCCACAAGTAAGATACATGTAGGTGTGTCCCAATTCAGGGGCTGGATCCTTCGAAGGCCATATTTGTAGGCCGATTACGTCATAGCGCGGCGACGAAGGCTGTCCCAATTCATTAATCCTTCCGAGACTCCTTCACATGCGGCCGACAAATGTGTCCTTCTTGTGCCCGATTGAAAGGATGGTTCGTGGGTATCCTTCAAGGTCCATCATTTCCCATGATTCATTGCAGGTCGAAGCGGATTGGTCAAGCAGGGGCAGCCATGGCGGACCACAGCGGCAAAAGCTGTGATTAAATTGTGAAAAATTACACTTTCTGTGACAGAAATTAACTTCTACAATGTTTTTAGTGCGGGAATATAACTATGTAGACGAGAAATATCTGCTCGATTTATCAAGACATCGCCTAATTTCAAACGTGCTCATCGTGTTCGGAGTTTTCCGCTCCCGCCGTAGTAACTGCCGGCTTGCCCCGCCAGCCTTCCCGGCGGTGCGGCTAGACCGTCCCAATCCGAAGCTGCTCACTCCCGGCCTCCGTGGTTTTAGCTGGTGACGTCAAAATGAGGCTTTGTAGAATAATTTTGAACCATTGTGTCATAAAGTGGTTCACTACCCCAAGCTTCATTCAATTCCCTTGGGTGACATCTACTGGCAGTAGTGATTGTTGCACCAAATGAAGCCCTGCGAATGTGATGCACCTCTTGTGTAAATAATAGCACTTATGTATGTATATATGCGTGTTGTACAAATGTGTTTTTTGTAACCCATTAAAGATTCTGAGCAATTAACCCATAAAAAAATAATTTAAAAACAATGTGAACTGTAGGGGATTACAGATGAAAAATAGCCATTAGGCTAATTCTGGCTTCTTTAACTTGAATTGTCATATGTTTTATGAAACTCCACTGTCCCATTTTAAATAAATAACTAAAAAAATGAAGAAAATAATAAAGAAAAGTTACTTCAATTTAACTTTCAAACATTTAACTGTCATTCTTTCTAATTCTGCATGTATATCTATGTTATGCTGACCTTGATTGGTGGCACAAGGCTGAGTGTTCTCGTGTTTGGCTCTATAATGCTGCAGCATTGACGAGGTGTTATTATTATACGTCAGCAGCTGCGGGCAAAGCAAACACTGCACCTGTAAAACCAAGATAACAACCGTTCTGCACCTCTAGCATAACATGATACCATGACTATAACACTACTACATAGTATAGGCTTTCTAATAAACACTTTGAATGTACATTACCTTATTAGTTGGCACCAAATCGAAATATTCTCACACTTGGGAACGCTTCCTATATGGTTTCTCCATGACAGAATAATCCATCAAAACTCAGAATATCCAAAAACGAGCTGTTCGTAATGTATAATACGTGTAGAACGGGGATGTGAACCGGGAATTGAGCCATCTTAAATACACTGAATCACGCCAAATGTTTAAAACTCCGGCAGTCAACAACTGACTCGGTCTGAATGAAGCAGTGAAGTGGTTCACACGGCATCGGTGACGTCACATGAAGCAAGCTCCGGCCCACTGCTTCACCATAACTACCCTGTCGAGTTTGAAGCATGCTTTGAAGACTCGTTGTTATGGGTAACATTACTAGTTTTAGCAGTCGACGAAGGACCCAGCCCACATAGATCAGGTCCTTCGAAGGATCCAGCCCCTGAATTGGGACACACCCTGTTGTAAAATGGGAGTTTTTACTCTCTTTCCTCCAGTGCACCACCGGGTCCGTTTCTCTCCAGTTCCGAGACCCAACCAGTAAAACCAGCAAAGTATTTACCTCGTGAAATAATGAGCAATGGTTAAGTATAAAATCAAGATGTAATGCCAAAATGATCAGCGTACAGAGTATATAATTGAACAGATACAGAGTGACACTCACCTTCGGTACCGGGCCCCCCTCAGCCCATCTTAGGGATGAACCGAGAGGAGCAAAGAATGGAGCGTGAGTCCTGCTTTTATCGATGCCTGTTCTTAACCCTCTTAGAGGGTGTCATCTTCTTGTATCAGTTTATCTTTGACTATGTGTTGCGTCTTATGTGATATCAACAGTTATGTTGTGTAAGCTGTAGCAGTGAGCGGTGTGGCAGATGAGCAACAAGGGCAGATATATTTCATTAGGGCAGCAAAGAGATGATTAGAAAAGGCCACAGAATCATACATCCATAACAATCCCCCTGTTGAGGTGGGAAAAACCCACCTCATATCAATCAATGTGTCTAGTGTATATGGACCTGAGCTGAGAATATAGGAGGCAGTTCCTTCCGGCCGTCGCGTAACTCCGCCCCCCCAAAGGGAGTGCCATCTCTCTGGTAACTGCCTGCAGCCCTCAATGTGTGCACCCCCTATGTTTCCCATAGAACCTACAGGGGTTGGACAATGAAACTGAAACACCTGGTTTTAGACCACAATAATTTATCAGTATGGTGTAGGGCCTCCTTTTGCGGCCAATACAGCGTCAATTCGTCTTGGGAATGACATATACAAGTCCTGCACAGTGGTCAGAGAGATTTTAAGCCATTCTTCTTGCAGGATAGTGGCCAGGTCACTATGTGATCCTGGTGGAGGAAAACGTTTCCTGACTCGCTCCTTCAAAACACCCCAAAGTGGCTCAATAATATTTAGATCTGGTGACTGTGCAGGCCATGGGAGATGTTCAACTTCACTTTCATGGTCTTTAAACCAGTCTTTCACCAGTCTTGCAGTGTGTATTGGTGCATTGTCATCCTGATACACGGCACCGCCTTCAGGATACAATGTTTGAACCATTGGATGGACATGGTCCTCAAGAATGGTTCGGTAGTCCTTGCCAGTGACGCGCCCATCTAGCACAAGTATTGGGGCCATGGGAATGCCATGATATGGCAGCCCAAACCATCACTGATTCACCCCCATGCTTCACTCTGGGCATGCAACAGTCTGGGTGGTTCGCTTCTTTGGGGCTTCTCCACACCGTAACTCTCCCGGATGTGGGGAAAACAGTAAAGGTGGACTCATCAGAGAACAATACATGTTTCACATTGTCCACAGCCCAAGATTTGCGCTCTTTGCACCATTGAAACTGACGGTTGGCATTGGCACGAGTGACCAAAGGTTTGGCTATAGCAGCCCGGCCGTGTATATTGACCCTGTGGAGCTCCCGACGGACAGTTCTGGTGGAAACAGGAGAGTTGAGGTGCACATTTAATTCTGTGGTGATTTGGGCAGCCGTGGTTTTATGTTTTTTGGATACAATACGGGTTAGCACCCGAACATCCCTTTCAGACAGCTTCCTCTTGCGTCCGCAGTTAATCCTGTTGGATGTGGTTCGTCCTTCTTGGTGGTATGCTGATATTACCCTGGATACCGTGGCTCTTGATACATCTCAAAGGCTTGCTGTCTTGGTCACAGATGCGCCAGCAAGACGTGCACCAACAATTTGTCCTCTTTTGAACTCTGGTATGTCACCCATAATGTTGTGTGCATTTCAATATTTTGAGCAAAACTGTGCTCTTACCCTGCTAATTGAACCTTCACACTCTGCTCTTACTGGTGCAATGTGCAATCAATGAAGACTGGCTACCAGGCTGGTCCAATTTAGCCATGAAACCTCCCACACTAAAATGACGGGTGCTTCAGTTTCATTGTCCAACCCCTGTATGCTGATGTGTGTCTGAAATTTAAATGATAAAAAAAATCGCAAGGCCTGGTGTTGCATCCTCGGTTTATGGCTGTGATTTAATTTTGCTCCCATTTTCAGGCTGGCTCTGAACAATGGGTTTCATCCTCCTCCTCACAGCACAGTATCACAATTTCTCCAACACGGTTTGCTTCCATGGGATCCACATCATCACTTGTGCTCAAATATTCAGTGGAGAACATCAGTGTGCTTTGGCACCACATCCATTTGATATTCTGGTAATCTCAAACCTCTGGTATCAATAGAACCAATCGCACGATCAATGCACCTGAGAATGAAAGCTCGAATACACGTTGCACAACAGCATACACAACCTGTGATCACCACAACAACAGTCAATGCAGTGAATATACTCACCAGAAGGTCTCCCCATTTGCCAAACCACGTCTCAAACATGTTCGTGAATTGTTCATCAATTCCTGAGTGTGATTTTAATTCAATAGATAATGATTGCAATTTTTTTAGGGCCTTCGTCAGAGATCCATCAGGTGCTGTAATTGTTGGGAATAAAAGAACAACAAGCCTCTCCAAAACACCACACACCCCTTATTCTTTTGCTAAGATCAAATTCCAAAGCTATTCCAGTATGAGAAATAATTTTTAACATCCTGTTTACACAGCCTTCAGCTGTCTCTCCTGTTTTGCCGTGGTGTCATTTAAAAGTTTAGAATCAGTTCTAACAGGAAGCAGTTTGTATTCTAGCACACATATCAAATTCAAAAACACATTTTCTGAAAGGTTCCCCCCTGACGAAGTGGGCCAATCGGTGTCAGGGCTTCCTGGATGGAGAGGGAAACCAGGGCACAGCTTTCCTGTCCAGTCAATAGGTAGTCACCCCCAAAGCAATTATTCCCCATAAATCAGTTCTTTTCAGCAGCAAGTAAAAGTTCAAGGCAATCTTTGCTTTCAACTAAATATGTTGACTATTCTTAGTGGCTGAAGAAGGTTAATCACTACTAGGTTCACAAAGGTGAAAATACACATCATCAATGTATGAGGCTCAGATGTAACTTTATTGGTATTTTATTTACACCTTAAATAACCAACTGATTTATTTAAAAAATAGACCTATTAAATGTTGCTTACAACTCTCTATATAACTAATAACTGATTTAAAGCAAATAACCAAATATGCTCCAAAGTATTTTGGATAACAAATCAGTATTCTATCATCCTGCTTTTTTTTCAATGATTGTGATGCATTCTTGGATTTTAATGATGCATATTAGCTTGGGTGGGCATATCCAGTCCTTAAGGACTGATGCCTTGGAATCTTGTAGATGTGCCCCTGATTCATTTAAAATTGAAATAGGAAAACATCTGAGATATGTAGGACAATGGTCCTCAGGGACTGGAACTGCCAAATCCTGCTTCACATGAACGACATTAAAGAACAACATATTCTATCATAGATAGAGAGAGGGAGACAGAGAAACAACTTTTTAAAGATATTTTATCCTGTAAAGTTGGTTTATTTGTCAGGATTTCTGAGATACAGACTGAGGAGATCACAGATGCTCAGGATTAGTAATCATTCACCAATTGTAGGCCTAATGGAGCAGACACGCTGCTGCTGCTGCTGCTGGTGCAGCAGCTGCTGTGTGTATGTGGTAACTGTTACTCTTGCAGGGTTTTATTATAAAAGATCTGTGGATTACTATCAACTTATTCTGAGTTAAAGAGGTTTTATTTCAATTTCAGAGCTTAACCGCCAAGAAACTGTCAGAAATTATATTTGAATAGCAGATTGTACTCAGGAGCTTGGCTTTTTTCTTTTCTTTCTAAGTCAGGATTGGCACCGTTCATTTAAAATCCACCCTGCCTACACATTTCCACATAGTTTGGAGTGGAAGTCTGTAAACTTTAAACTATAGTTGCTACAAAACAACATGGCATGCAAAACAATTTTATTTGAAATCTGGACTCCACTGTTCTGGTGGGCAGAGATCTGTGTTTCCAGATCACAGCGGTACTCCTGTAAGGGGAGGACCTGCTCTGAGTCAGGGTGACTAAGCTACACAAATGGACTGGTTTTCAGACCCCACAAATGGAAGCACATGCAAAAAACAGCCTAGGTTAAGTTCTGAAGAAAGAACGTCTAGGAACCCACAGCAAACCTGTGTGAGGATCTGCCATTTTGGGTTTTGTGCTTGTTTACTTTCTCAGTTAGGTGTTTCTATTCCTTTGGGTTTAGTAGTTATGTTTGTTTATTCCTTCTGTCATCCTGATGTTAGTTTTGTTCTCTCTCCTGCCCCCTGGTTTTAGTAGTGCTTTCTTCCCTCGCCCATAGTTCCCTTGGTGGTAGCTTTCTCATTTATTTATTACTTAGAATGGTTTTCTCCTCTGGTTATTATTAGTACAGGTCTCCTTGCTTCTTTAGGTTTTCTAGTTTAGTTTCTCGCTTAGTGTTTCTGTGCTTGTGTACTGTTAGGTTATTTGTTCTTGCTGCATTCTTCTAGTTTATTAGTTCCTTTTCCCCTCTGGCCTTAGACCCCCTTTTGTTATTGTTACCCAGTTGTTTTTTTCCCTGAGTCTAGTTTTCCCCATGGCCTCTAGGTTTAGTTCTTCCATTGAGTTTGTTTCTATTTTAGGTTTGATTTATTGTCCTTCCTAGTTTCCTTGTTCCTAGATTTATTTCTTGCAGAACTGTTTCAGTTATAGGTCCGTGTCTAGTTTAGTTTTTCCCATGTCTGTGTTCCCAGCTTCCAGCCCCCGTCAGTATCCATAGCAACCTAATTTCCTCAGTTCCCTTCACCTGGCCTGCGCACCTGCAATTATTCACCCTGATAACCTGCCTCTCTCTTGCCCATTGTTTCATCATTCACTTCCCCTGTATTTATACTCACTTGTTCTCTTTGTTGCTTGTTGCCACGTCTGCTCTGTTCCCGATTCTCAGCCCATGTATCTCCTGCAATGTTCCAGATCCTCAGCCACTATATCTCCTGTTATGTTCTCCTGGGTTCCTATCTGGTAAGTCCTCACTATTTCCTCACTATGTCCTTCACTATTAAACAAAGATGAACTCTTCTACCATCTTCTCTTCTACCATCCGGGTCCGACCAAAATCAGCACACTGACAGCCTGTGCCTTAGTATGGACAGTGTATGGACACTAGAGGGTGACACGGGAGTGGATTTTCTCTCCTGTCCCATCCCGCTCCCACAGAAAAATGTCCTGTCCCATCCCAATCCCAGGCCAACATAAAAAGAAAAAAAATCCTGTCCCATTCCACTCCTGGTAAATTGACTCCCACTCCCATCCCACTCCCATTTAGAACGACTCCCACTCCTGTTCCACTCCCATTTTTGTTTTCTTCAGTTAGTCTTTTGGCAATTTCTTTGTTTGAAGGACCAGTCAGGTCCCTGTTTTTAGCTGTAGTAAAGGCCAGTTAAAGTATAAAGAATAATAATTAAGAAATAATAAAATATCAAACAAGGAAACAGACCATGCCTATCTTAGTTGAATAAACAAAATGTACATAGTTGTATTTTACTCATTTATTAAGTGATTGTTTCCTTTGAACAATGACATTACTTTTATGTTTCAAATTGCTGAAACGAAAGAAAAATGCACTTAGCAAGAGAACTGTACTTGGTGAACAAAAGGGCAAAAAGGCGTTACCTTCATAATTTAGAAACTGTACCTCAATGGTTCACAGCACTGGTCCTCAGGGACCCCTTCCCTGTAAGTTTTAGATGTGTGTCTGCTCCAACACCTGATTCAAATTCTGACATGACCTCCTATGCAGGCACCAAGAATGGAGGGTCAAACTGGACAAAATTAATACAATTAAATCATCATAAAATAAATAAATGTTGTGAATGTCCCATAAGTGAAGTAAATGTAACATGAAAGAAATGTAACATTAAATGTGGCATTAAATTAAAGGTACCATTTATTTATTTATTTAATACATCATTAGAAACAATAAATGTACCATTATATCATGAAATGGACTATTATGCAATTAAATGTGCCACTGACTAATTAAGTATAATTTTAAAGATGACATGATGTAATTAGTGGTACACTTAATATTTAATGATGTATTATAATAAATTGTACATTTAATGGTACGTTCAATTTTTTCTATTTAACAACGTATTTATTTAATATCTTCCCTTGATGAAGCTATTCTACGGAACCCACGAAGGGACATGGGGGAATTTTTTATCTTTTGCGTCCCCACGCAATACTTTTTGTGTTCTCACGCAATAGTGTTTGCGTTATCTCGCAATACTTTGTGGGATAATTTCCAAACCAGATAACTGCAAAAATGGATCAAACACTACACCCGTTTTTTGAGATTTATTGAGTTTTATTTTGAAATCTGATCTTCAATCAGACTTAAAGACAGTTATTATCCACAACATAAAAGTTTGTTCAAAAGATAAAAATTTGAACCTGAAAAATAAAAGTTTATTCAAAAGAAAAACATTTGAACCTGAAAAATTATTTTGAACCTGCTCCAAGAAAATGTGAAAACTGGAAAAAAAAAAGTTTTGCAACTGAAAAGAAACAGATGTGAAACTGGAAAAAAATATAGTTCAAAACTACTTTTTCGAACTTGCAGATTTTTTTTTCGGCTTCAAACTTTTGACACTGTTTTGGCGTGGGGGGCGGGGCTACAGAACACGGGGGTGCGGAATCATGACTGACAGCTCAACACAGCGGCTGAACAACATATTCCCAGCTGTTGCGTTCAGGGACCGTGGGAACTGGGATTATCTGTAATACATCATCGATATTCGATATTCTATATATATGTGATTGGTTTTGAACGATAACATGCTTCACCGATAGAGGCAGCTTACGTGAATACACGGCGCGCATCTCAGAGGAGAAAATATGATCTTGACAGATTTGCACAGTATTTTAAGTCCGTGTTGGAGATTTCCCATGCTCTCAACATAAAGCAAAAGAACCGCCAGACTAAGCGACGGTTTGAACCCAGATGCAAAACCGGTATTTTCCGAATATCCTTCCATAATTAAGCCTGAAGTTGTTTTCACATGGACTGGACCCGGGTTTCGGTTTCTGGTGCATTTTTGATCTGTTTGGTCTTCATTTAGTGTAGTGACTCACAGCCAGGGCCAAACTGGCATACAGGCAACCGGGGAAATCCCCGGTGGACCGCTGGCTTAGTGGGACCGTGGTTCACCTTAGCCATTGAAGTGAACCACCGTTTTATATACACTGCTCAAAAAATAAAGGGAACACTTAAACAACACAATATAACTCCAAGTAAATCAAACTTCTGTGAAATCAAACTGTCCACTTAGGAAGCAACACTGATTGACAATCAATTTCCCCCTGTTGTGCAAATGGAATAGACAACAGGGGGAAATCTTTGGCAATTAGCAAGACAAACTCAATAAAGGAGTGGTTCTGCTGGTGGGGACCACAGATCACTTCTCAGTACCTATGCTTTCTGGCTGATGTTTTGGTCACTTTTGAATGTTGGTGGTGCTTTCATACTCGTGGTAGCATGAGACGGACTCTACAACCCACACAAGTGGCTCAAGTAGTGCAGCTCATCCAGGATGGCACATCAATGCGAGCTGTGGCAAGAAGGTTTGCTGTGTTTGTCAGCGTAGTGTCCAGAGCCTGGAGGCGCTACCAGGAGACAGGAGACGTGGAGGAGGCCGTAGGAGGGCAACAGCCAAGCAGCAGGACCGCTACCTCCGCCCTTGTGCAAGGTGGAACAGGAGGAGCACTGCCAGAGCCCTGCAAATTGACCTCCAGCAGGCCACAAATGTGCATGTGTCTGCACAAACGGTTAGAGACCGACTCCATGAGGATGGTATGAGGGCCCGACGTCCACAAATGGGGGTTGTGCTCACAGCCCAACACCGTGCAGGATGCTTGGCATTTGCCAGAGAACACCAGGATTGGCAAATTCGCCACTGGCGCCCTGTGCTCTTCACAGATGAAAGCAGGTTCAAACTGAGCACATGTGACAAACGTGACAGAGTCTGGAGACACCGTGGAGAGCGATCTGCTGCCTGCAACATTCTTCAGCATGACCGGTTTGGCAGTGGGTCAGTAATGGTGTGGGGTGGCATTTCTTTGGACGGCCGCACGGCCCTCCATGTGCTCGCCAGAGGTAGCCTGACTGCCATTAGGTACCGAGATGAGATCCTCAGACCCCTTGTGAGACCATATGCTGGTGCGGTTGGCCCTGGGTTCCTCCTAATGCAGGACAATGCTAGACCTCATGTGGCTGGAGTGTGTCAGGAGTTCCTGCAAGATGAAGACATTGAAGCTATGGACTGGCCCGCCCGTTCCTCAGACCTGAATCCGATTGAGTACATCCGGGACATCATGTCTCGCTCCATCCACCAACGTCACGTTGCACCATAGACTGTCCAGGAGTTGGCGGATGCTTTAGTCCAGGTCTGGGAGGAGATCCCTCAGGAGACCATCCGCCGTCTCATCAGGAGCATGCCCAGGCATTGTAGGGAGGTCATACAGACACGTGGAGGCCACACACAATACTGAGCCTCATTTTGACTTGTTTTAAGGACATTACATCAAAGTTGGATCAGCCTTTAATTTTGTGTGTGACTCCAAATCCAGGCCTCCATTGGTTAATAAATCTGATTTCCATTGATGATTTTTTTGTGATTTTGTTGTCAGCACATTCAACTTTGTACAGAACAAAGTATTCAATGAGAATATTTCATTCATTCAGATCTAGGATGTGTTATTTGAGTGTTCCCTTTATTTTTTTGAGCAGTGTATATATATATAAATCTCCGTTTGTGTCTGGCATTAAGCAGAGAGGTGCGCGGTGCATCTCTGCATATATATATATATATATATATATATACCAGTGGCGATTGCTCTAAGACTGCAAGGGAAGCTCAGCTTACCCTAAAACGTCAAAAAATAAGTGATCAAATATATACTGTTGTGTGTACGTGTCATTGACTAAAAATGCGCGACAACGCGCTCAACTTTTGTTCAGAATCAAAAGGGATTCAGCCTCAGACAGATCATCCAATCATCATGCAGAAGCTGAGCGTCCGGGCCAGCCAAGGCCAGCCCACTGCCCCATAGACCCCCAGAGACGCTGAGCGTCCGATGGGCGGGACAAAGCCCAGCATTTTTGCTTCGCCATTGAATTCACTGTTTAAAGCACTGTGAAGCTGCGGGAATGAGTGAGAGGAAAGCCGCGTCGTTACCAGTGATAAGAAGCTGATTCTGAACAAAAGTTGAGCGCGTTGTAGCGCATATTTAGTAAATGACATGTACACTGTCGAGGTAGGAAAACTTTACTGCCCGTCCGTTAACTCCTACATTACTCCTCACCTCTCATCGACTCGTTTTATTTGTCACCCCAAAGGACAATCCTCAGTGAGAGACCAGTTGTAGTTCCCACAAATTTATTAAAACCAATCTGAGACGTCACACTTACACTGCTATACCTTGGAAACCCCTGTGTGTCGTCTCACTGGGGCTGCGTTTCATTAGATTTTATACCCCACGCTGCCATGCAGTACACATACACAATCATTCTGTCTGTGGATGTCTCCCCAGCAACAGTATCAAAGAAACAGAGATACATTTCATTATTTAATTAAAGAATTGTTTCCCATGCCGTCTTCAGGAATCTTCAGGGAGAGGGGGTACCCCATGCCTCCCTAATAAAAGGCCGACAATTTCCTCACGTTACAGACAGAAAACACCTGCAAGCTTTAACCTTGAATAATAAAACACTCATTGTGTAAAAAATGGACTCTATAAACACTAGAGGCTAACTGTTGGGGTTTTTTCTAAAACTATGGAAAAGCATAACTCAAACCCCTAATAAAAAAATTTCTGCAAAGTCCCAAATATATTTTAGTTTTAGCTACTAATAATAAGGGATTTTATATTTCCATACTACTAATAATAAGGGCCTTTATATTTCCACAATTCCCCCCTTTTGATCTCCCCCAGGAGATTCACTCCACATAGGGGGGCAGGCCCCTCCAGCCCCTGAAGTCCGTCCGTCAAAGCACACATCTGATAAGTAGGAAGGTTTAGATTCAGCACTTTTCCCCCTTCTCAATTGTGGCACGGTGATGGAAGCGAACCATCAGAGCCCGTTTCATGGTACTGTTATTATTCTGGCACGTCTGCCTCTACTCTGTTTTCTCTGGCTGCAATCAGGGGCAGTTGAGATGCACCTGGTGACTGCTGCAGTGCATTGCAATCTGTGGCATTCCAAGCACCTGTGTCTTCCTGATATATACTGACTCTGAAAAGCAGCCGGGGGCCGATTTTTAAAAGGGCCTCGTGTGAGTAGATTATCCAGCGTTCCTTCCTGACTGATTCGTTGTTTTTTGGCCCTTTAAACCTTGCCCTCTTGGATTTTTTGCCTCTGCCTGCCCCTTTGTCGGTCCCTGCTTGGGATTTTGGTTTTGACCCCTGTTTTCCTGCATCTGATTTATCCCTCTGCCTGCCCCTTGGGGCCTGACGTCTTTGTTCCGATCATTGACCCTGTTTTTTGCCCTGGGGGATTTATTGAATCAGCCTAGCCCCCTTTGGATTATTCAGCCAAAAGTCACCTTGTCTCTCTCACCTGCGCTGTGGAGATCCCGGGCCTTCTACCCCACTTGAGGTTTTTCCCCTCTGGGTTTAAAAATTTACCCCAAGACAAAACAGGTTTGTGACTTTTCTGATCCTTGCAAGATTTGAGAAATTACAAGTCACTAAATCCTTCTTCTCTGCGGGGGGGGGAATTTCCTGCAAGCTGTGTGGAGTTCAAACCTGAGTGAAAAGGTTTTCCTGTGGCCAATAAAAAACTTTTTAATCTTTCAGTTCTGTGTCTGGCTGAATCTTGGGGTTCCCCCTTTTTTCAAATTTCGTAATAGGTACCCAGCAACAACCACAGGTAACCTTTTATGGCAACAAAAATAGCGAAAAAAAAAAAAATCATTAAATTAAACCTGGACTAAACCTTTCCATTTTCCAAAACTTTCATGAACCATTGCTCCAATGCATTTCCAATCCCTGAATGCTCGTTCTTAGTTTTTACTCAAATTTCTCAATTCCTTTTAAAGGTTTGGGTTACAGATCCCTTAAAAGCCCAGTGTTATTGGGGCAAAAAGTACAACCCCATATCTCCAAAACATGGCACAGACACCCCCTTTTTTCGCTAGGAAAGCATTCCAAAAACCGGCATTCTTTTTGTAGGCCCCATGAGAGAGGGGGGTTGTTTTTGAGAGACCTTCAACAGCATCCCGGGCTAAGTTGGGCCAGTCTTTAGTACATTGTAATGAATATAATTTATGGGGCCCTACATTCTTGTTAGGGGTTATTGGAATAAACGCTGCCGTGATTCCTTTAGTATTGGGCATGAGGTCAATTTTGGGGCCCCAAAGGGGTCAGACGGGCTGGGGCAAAACTAATGAAGGGGGCTGTTTTAGTTTCGGGGGGCTCCCCCCGGGTGCCCTTTTAGTTTGGTTATTAGTGGGCGGCCGCTGTATACTGTAATTTAAGCATGGCCGGGGGGAAACCGACAATGCAACGGAACTTTTTGAAATTTAATCATCCTGTGAACTTTAATTAATACTTTCAGAGAGAAAAATAAAAATGAAATTTAAAGCAATATCAATATACACCTCTTACTCCAGAAGGGGGCAAAAAGGGGATTCTTTAAAAACATTAACTATGTTTTTAGGCCCTGCTACCTCTGCCTCACTATTGCCTGGGGACTAGTGCATTTCCTGGCTTCTGTAGTCTCAGGGTGCTTAAAAAACCTGATTCCTCAGCCAGGGATTTTTAAACTCCTTCTAAAGGGGGAAGATGGTCTTCTCAAGTCCTTTTAAAATTTAAAAAACTTGTGTTTTTTTTAAAAAAAAAAAAAAAGAAAAAAAAAAAAAAAAAAAAATGTCTGGGTTCAATCACTACAATCCTTATGGCCCTAGAACAGTAAACACAAAAAACTAGATGAATATAAAAAAATACTAAAAATCTAAAAAATATAAAATATAACTTTTGTTATTAAAAAACCAAAAATTTTTAAATGTTATTTTTTTTTAAAATTTTTTATTTCTTTTTCTCGTCCTTTTGTCCTCGGGGTAGTGAAGTCTTGCTGTTTCGATGGGTCCCTTTATACAGGGTTTAACATCTTGTGCTTTTTGGTTTTGGGCCTGTGGGGCCCTGTCCCAAATACTCGCCCTTCCACCCTTGTGTCCCTAAATTGCGCGTTCTTGGGGTTGATGGTTTGGAGTGGGGCGTGTTTGTCCCCAATTCTCCAGGGGGTCCTTAGCCACGCCCCCTTTTGGGTCCCCTCAATCCACACTTTGGCGAAGTCCGCTTTAATGCGGGCTTGCCCGAAGTATATTACCCCAATTCACTGCTGCGGAAATGATTTTCTGAGATAAAAACAATCACAACCATCAACGAATCAACCATCAAATCAGAATAATAAGAACTGCGTAAACTATTAGGCCGGGGCAAGCCGAAAAATATTTTTTTACTGGTTTTCCAGGCTCAACATTGTAAGGATACCACTGTTCAGAGTGAGTCTGGGCAGTCAGTAGGCCATAACACTGAAATTACCTTTCAAAAAACACTGGCGGGGCGAAAGTCCGGTGTATAAGCCTCCTTCGCTTCCTGCACTTTCCTTCTCCTCAAAACAATTGCTTTTTTTGCAGTTTTTTAATTTTAGTTTTTTTTTTTTGGGCAGCAAGACTGTGAAAACAGGCTGGTTTTCCCCCCCTTTTTTGATGTTGGAGTTACGGTGCAGAGGTGCAAGTCGATGACGTAACCCTTACTGTCCCAATTCTCCAATTTTGCACGCTTGTAACCTGTGCACTTCAACCCTTACATGGACTTGTAGAAAGTACACACTTAATAGAGGGGCGTAGGGTGTAGTGTGGGTATTGGGACAGGGCCTTGGTCTTCTTTCTTCAACTAAGGTAGACTGCCTAATTGTCTGACAGAGCTCAGGGGATTATTCTGCCCCTTGTGATGAAGCTGTGTTTCCTCCAATCTCCTCCAGGGGTCTCCCTGGTTCTGGTGCCTTGGCGCACTTTTGGCTCCCCAAAAACCACGTTTCTCCTTTGCCCTTAAACCTCACTGCATGGGATGTCCTCTCGGTCACCTGGTATGGTCCTGTGAACCTTGGCTCCGCCCACTTTCGCTTGACTCTCAACCCACCCCCCTCCACCCTTGGGGGGTTGTTTTTTGGCTCTCCTGTAGGTCTCTCAGATCCCAAACTTTTTTGTAGGTTTTTTTACCACCGTCCCCCGTAAAACTGGGAAAAAATAGTCTTTGTGTGACAGATTCTGTATATCACCTGTAGATGTCCAAAAAACCCTTGTTGGGCCCGCAAAACTTCTTCCCTTTCCCCAGCTCGTATGGAGTGTATCCCTGTGGTTTTTAGTTTTATGAACACCTGATTGACATCAAAGCAAGAGAAAATAATGGCATCAACCTCATGATAATTTTTTTTTGGTTCCTTGTGCACAGATTTTTTAGCCAATTTTGTTTTTTCAGGTTTTTTGATTCATTCTTTTTTTCAAAACTTTTTCCTTGGACTGAGGGGGGGTGATAACACCGTGCACCAAACCTGTGTTTTTTTCAGCCCCCAAAAACGGACTCCACCTGTTTTTTTTGCACCTCCTGGTTCTTAAAAAAAATGGGTTCCATTGTCAGTCCTTATCTTTTCAGGAAACCCGTGTCTTGGGGAAAATGTAATGGTTAATGAGACATTTTAACCCACAGTTTTTTTTTTTACTATCTTTTCCTTTTTTTCGCTGGCCCATGCATTCTGGCCCATCCTGTGAAAAGCAATCCCACCCACACAACAAGCAGATATCTGAAACCTCTTGTACTGACCTGCACCATGTCTGTGTAAGTCAAAAATTAATTTTTTCCTTTCCTGGCTTTGTGATTAAAGGAAAATTTTCCCTGCAACCGGTGTTCAAAGTTTCTTTTGGGGTAAAATTTGCCCCACACAACTGTACAGCAATTTCACAAAGTGGTTTTTTTCATCATGTCCCCCTGTCATAAAAAGGATGCCACCACTCCCCCCCTTCAGATTCTCCAGCATCTGTTTTTAATTCCAACAGTTCCTACCACCTTCTTGGCTTCCACTGGTTTATAGGTCTGCTACACTACAGCATAGTTCCCCCCCTTCTGTTGTCATGCCTGAAAAAAAAACAACAACCATCTGTTGGAAACAGCTGTCCCCCCCTCACCTGTGGTCCCTCCACAAAGGGGGCATGGCTTTTCCCCCTAAGTCTGTCCCTTACCTTTTCTGTCCCCTGTAAACAGCTCTTCACATTGGATGGTGGTTCCTCCTGTGTTATTTCCATCCGCCATGGTTTTTTTTGATTTCCCCTCGTGACTGTAGGTTTATATTGGGGGTGCCCTCCAAGGATTTTGCTGAGGCCAGTGTTGTCTCAGAGCTTTTGTCATGGTAACCTTGGGGTGAGAGTTCACATCAGAGGGTTCAGGGGTGTCCCAAATCACTAAGTCAGCTTTTTTTTTTTTAAATTAAATTTTGCCAACCCTGCTTGGGGGCATGTTGTGTGCATTGTGGGGGGGTGGCGTTTTTTTCCATGTTATCCATCATTACTGGAAAATGTGAACATCAGCCAAAAAAACTGTCCTCCTCTCCCCCCTTTTTTTTTTTTTTTTCTGAAACAAAAACTCCAATTACTGCCAGTTTTTTTGTTTTTTACAGAAAAATCCAAATGAAATTTTGGTGGTGGTGTAGTGCCCCCAGGGGAGCCGGGAGGGTCGTTGATCAACAGCTGAGTGCTGACTGTCTGAGGTCGGAGTGTCCACCCCGCGTTTTGGAGAGAACCCCCAAATAGGCACCAGGGAAGGGGGGGATGCAACCTGAAAAAGAGAACTGGGGCGCAGGGGGTTAATCCTACATCTGTGGGAGGGGGGGGGGGGGGGGGGCACCTTCAGCCCCATAAAAAACTGATAAGGTAGGCTCCTGCAAAGATCACTTGGCAGCCTTTTGGGATGATCTGTTTTTTTCTCTTCCCATGTGAGAAGAAAGTAGAGTAGGGCGCATTTCTTGTGTGGGGTGGCAATAAAAGGGTCACACGGGTTACGATGTTAGCTAATGCGGCTTCCCTTGAACACTCATGCGGGAAGTATCTGGTACAGTATTTTAACCAGTATGTGGTTTCTGTGCTGTTAATACCTTGCGGGTGATGTGGTGTGACGTGTTTAGGGAAGTCGCTCCCCTCCAGTACGCCCACAGACATGTTTACACTAACAGAAGACGCCTTTGCGCTTCGTTACCATTCGACCATTTTTCCACTTAGCCTATTGATCTCCAGGATGCAAAAAAAAAAAAACATAGGAACCAGCTTCATCTACCATTAAAATACCATTCTGCTTGGTCAGGTGTTTTGTTTTAAAATGTTCAACCTGGTTTCAGCCCAACCCCTCAAGCCAATAAATCATTTTTGATGAAATAAACCATGTCCTAACCTTCTACTGTTTTCTTAACAATCTTGGTACCATTTTCAGTGGGTGACAACATTCCCCCCCGTAGAACAGAGTGATATTGTTTGGATCAGGCGTGAATTTTTTTGACAAAATTGCATATCCCTTTTATCCCTTGTTTTTTCCCACAGCTTTATACACAGCATAATATTCTTGCTTTTTAATAAAATAAAGTTTTTCCCCTTTCATCAGTTCCCCATTTAATTTCCAGCATATTCCCTCTGCAAACTGGCTGTAAAAGATATTGTCCCATGCCCTGAAGCATTGGCCATGCCCAAAGAGGAACCATCTTGGAAAAGGTTACTGTTTAACCCCATCAGGACCCCACACAGCAACTGATTGGCCTCCCCAGCTTCACTAATAAGTCTTCTGGCCCAGGCAAATTAACTAGGTGTGCTGGGTGAAATTACACAAAAGGGGGTGAAAAAAAAAAAAGTTACTCTCTGAGTCCCCCAATTCTGAACAGGAAGTGGTTACAGTCAACAGGCAGAATTTGTGCAAGCCCTGAAGAAGCCCATCACAGAAACAGTGGAACCCTTGGGGGTAGAAAAGCAGTGGTTTGTTTTAGGAGGTTGCCTTTCTAAGTAAAGCTTCCAGTGTTCCACTAAAAAAATTTCAGACCAGGTTTAATCTTCCCCCTGTGTCAGGCCAACCATGGGGGTCTGCCGTGCCAAAAAAATGTTGCCAAAATTGGTCCCTCCTCAGGGGTGGTATCCAGTATGGGCCTTGGGTAAGACAAATATGCAAACCCCATCTGTGGATACTGGCCCTGGCTGGGGGTGGAGGAGGTTGGTCATAACCTGCAAACTTTTAAGGAGGTTAACCGTGTACTCCCTGCTTGTGACCCCCCGTGGGTTCCCCGAAAAAGTGCGTGGCCAATGTCCCAGACTGAACCGCAGTTTTGTTAGCAAAACATCTCCCAGTGGCCCTGCGGGCTCACCACCCCTTTCAAATTCTGGGGTGCTTCACACGCAATCCAACCAACGGACGCCACTAAACCAACATGCCATCCCGCCCCTCCTGACCGGGACCAACTGTAACCTGTAATTTATAAAATGGATGGGGTGGAGGAAAGGGGGGGCAAATCCTCAATTCCTGCCACTGAATCATGTTTTTAGAACATGGGAGTGGTTTGCTGCTGGAAGAATGCAGAACCAGGGAGGAACAGCTTTGAGCTGCAGCGAAACATTTACATTTTTTCAGTTTTAATCACTTTTTTTTTTTTCATTTGTTTTAATTTTGCTCCCTTTGGCCTCTTGCAAGGTTTTTTTTGCAATTTTAAGAAGCCCTGGTTTTTCTGGCCACTAGGTGCTTCCCTTCTAGTCTTTTTTTATTTTTTTTTTCTCATGCCTCAATGTGAAGGCTGTATGTTAAATGGTTGAAAAATTTTTAATTGTTTTTTCCCACTTTTTGTGAATTCCTGTACCCTTGGGCACAAAAATCAGGAATTATTTTTTTTTTTTTTTCCCATCTTTTGTGAACCACCTCCAACAGGAAACATACTTTTAATAGGGGGCTTTTTTTTCCATAAACAGCTCTGTCCCCCATTCCTATCCCGTCAACCCCTTAGGATTAACTCCTGTCCCCTCATCCCACGTGTCCACGGGTCAAGCACTTTTTTATGGGCTCCTTTCCGGATGTTGATTTTTTGGATCCCAAAAATCGAATTGAAGGGGACTGCCAACGGGGGGCCGGGTTGGCGCGGATACTGATTTTTCTTATGGCCCTGTCCCTAGGGCTGTCATTACATGGTGTCAGGGTGTGGGGGGTCCATCCAGGGCCAATTACTTGCAATCAGCATTATGTGTTTGTCCCACACTATCCCAACTAGCAACCGAGGGGACGCACAGATCGCCCCAAAAAAATTGGCTGTGAAGTCCCCCACCTAAAGGCCCAAGGTGGTCATGCACTTTTTTAGTCAATGTGTCCCCCCCCTAATTCCTGTAACCAGAACACGTCCCCCCCACATCCTGCAATAGGTGGGCAACCTATCCACTAATGCCCGTACCATCCTTCCCAAATGAAAAAGGGAACAATTATTTTGAAATTCCCCATCTGATGAGGGTCAATAAACGGACATTTGGAAATCTTGGATGGACCACTTTTTGGGCCACGAGGGTAAGGTCCCCCATGGTGGTGGGTGGTTTTTTTCTCCCCTTAGAACCTTTTAAACTGCTTTTCCTGTCATCATGTTGAGAAGCTTTTTTAATATATAATCTCCATGCACTTTTTGATTCCCCAATTTGTGTGAACCCCCTCTTTTAAAAGTCTAAGCGTTTCCCTGTCTTCGTTCTCCAGGCCCCTAAATTCAGCTCCTTTCACTCCAACCAATCACTGGCCCCAGAAGCCACACTACCTCTGCACATTCCAACACTTTTTCTTTCTCCCCTCTGAATACCTTTTTTCTGGCTCAAGGGATCCAATTGCCTTTCAGGGATATCTCCCACCTTTTACAGGAGTCCCCGCTGTCTGCCCCCAGTCACCAGAGGACCTGGGTGGGGCCCTTCGGCCCGGTTTTTTTTTTTTTTTTCTGTCTTAGGTTTTTGTGAGTCAGAGGCCGCACGCTCTGTCTTCACCGGACACTTTTTCACAACAACCTTTAATTTCTCCCCTTAAAAAAAATTCCCCCCCAGGGGGTCTGGCGTACTCCTGTATGCGGGGATTTTTCACGCATGGGTGGAGTGCTTGCAGGGGAGAGTGGGTTTGGGGTTGGGCCTAAAATTTTTGGTTTATCTCTCTCTATGCCGGTCCCCAGAAGAAAGGGCTCATAACAGGCAGGTCCTCCTACTTGGGGGTGGTGTAAACCCCTTTTGACGGTGTTTTTCAGGGACAACGGTTTTTGTTGTTGCGATGAGTGGTGGGCGCAAGGTATTTTTACTTTGGCAGAGAGATGAAAATAAAGTGGGGGGGGAGTCTGTGAGTTTTTCAAAAATTCAGCCTCTAATCAGGCATCATTTTTATTGAAGAACTTTACAAAGGTTTACATGTAAGCCCCTTCTACTTACAGCGCCATCCTCCTCAGCAAAAAAGTAAAACGTAAAAAAAATCATGAACATTAATGACGTTTGCACAATGCGCACACAGGAGTAAACATACATTAACAAACCAACAGGTGGCAGTATTGAAACATGTTGAGTAAGAGCGTTTACAATAGTAAAAGTTGTTTAAACACCCCCACTCGCTCGTAACTCACTGAGTTTTTTATCTTGGAAAAAAAAAAAAAAATATCACTGCAACATTGTATGTGCAAAATATTCTCCTGAGAAAACTTTTTTCAGTTTTTTTAATTTTAGTATCTGGTTTTGTCATGTTAAATCTGCAAGCATTTGGATCAGTAGGACAATATTGCAGCAAATCCTGTCCAGGTTGTGGGTTTACTACTTCCCTAAATAAAATGGTAGCTTAAAATCTAATATGTTTACATCTCTGTTTAGCCAGTGCAATAGTGCCCTGGTTGTCTTCACATACATTTTTGTGTTTGTGAATACTGGTAACTAATCTATGGTCCTTCAGAAGGTGGGGGGTTCAAAAAAACAGAAAAAGACATTCTTGTATTGCAATTGCTAATGATATTGTACAAATTCCCTGCCTCGCCAGGTAGACAGTGCCCAACCTGTGGTTTTTTGTTTTTTCTTCGTCTTCCAAAGATCAAAGAACATTATCATTTTACCCCTAGCACAATACCCAGTTTATGCTCCTCCTTATCAGTTTTTTGTATCTGAAGCCCCAAATCAGCATCACAGAAGATTTTTTTAGTCTGAGATTTTTGTGAGTTAATTGTTGGGGTAAAACTTTAAAAATCTTTGGGGGGGGGGGGAAGGTGTACCTTTTTTAGATATCAGGAGAACATGTTTCACTGTATTCCAGTGCTCTACTGTTTTTGGTTCAGTGAGGTGGGGGGCAACAGTTTTTACTGACGTACAAAAACCTTAATGTCTGGTCCGTGTACATGTGGGGACAAATAATATTAAACTCCCCGCTGCTTGCCTCTGTACTTTCTTTGGATCTTCCATTCTTGTCTTGCATTATCTGAATACTCTAGCTTTTGGTTTCCACACGGAGTTTTCCCTGGTTTTAGTCCTCCTTCCCAAATCTCGTTTAAATATTTTGTTTTTTTACAATTTTGGGGAGGGGGGGGCCTTTCTGTGACATTTTAACTTGTTCTTTCTGTTTGGATTTAAAATCTATTAATAGAAAATGTTTTCAGTCCTTCAAAACTAGGTCCTTTCCATTTTTGAACTTTTTGAAAACAATTTTAGTGTAAATCTTCTTAGCTTTTCCCTTGAAAAAACTTCCTTCACTGTGGCTGCAAATGATAAGGTTCATCCCACCCATACGAAACTAAGATGATCTTTTCACCATGTTTTTTCTCTCTACTATACAAACATTGGTCCTAGGGGTTTTGTTTGTTTTTTTTTGTAACCATATTCACTATAATATAACATAATACATATTCACAGTAAACCATGCAGTAAATCAATTTCCAATTTTTCTGGAAGTGGGATTGTTTTTGACCACAGAGAGACTTTTTTGAGCTTGTAAACAATTGTTTTTTTCCTCCTGGTTTTAAGACTTTTTTTTTTTCTCAAACCTTCTGGTTGGTCTATGTAAATTTTTCGTGGTAAGATAGGTGCATGCAATTGGCGGATTTAACATCCATCCTGATGTAATAATTTAGATGTTCTTGTGCTGCGTTTGCATAACCACTCTTACACTTTTGTTCATGTCAGCTTGTTGGTGGAAAAATGTTTTTTTTGCTTGTGAATAGTCCCCATAGCCTTGTTTTTTTTTGATTGTAACCTTTTCCCGCAACATACCTGCCCTTAAAATCTATCAGTTCCAAAAAAGCAACCTCAAATTTTTATTTTTTTTTAAGTGCAAAAACACATTTTTTCCCCCCACTGTCCCTTTTTGGCCGTGTGGGTAGCTGGGTGAGTATGAAAGTCTAATTTTAAAGGTTTTTCGAGAGACGTGTTGTTTTGTGCCTCTCCCTCCTAGCCTTCTGCCATTGCCTTGAATTTAGGCGTGCATACTTTTCACATATAGTTTTGAGGAATATTGCAAACTGCTTTTCTGTAAACACAAGAGTCTACCTCATTTTTGTTGGGTTTTTTATTCTTACTGCATCCTCACGAAAAATCAAAATTCCTTGGGTTGCTCAGTTTCTTTTCTGTTTCCTTTTGGGTGGGTTTCCCTTTGTAGTTACAGTCTGTTCTGGTGCACAACCTCAGAAATATCTCAAAAAACATTTATCAGGTTAATTTTCACACTTCCCATCAGTCTTTTTTTCCAAGAGTTTTTTTTTCTTTGGTACAGATCACTCTTGAAACATATCTTTATGGTAAGGCTCAGTGTTTGTGATATTTCTTTCTCGTGTTTTTTGGGTTGTGAATTTTACCCAGTCTATATCATCTGTATCTTTTTTCAGTGTAAGGATAACAAAACACTAAGATACGCCGGGGGCTGTTTTTTTTTTTTTGGGGTCATAAACCGATAAAAGATACCTGCTCACTTTCTTGAGTCAAACTTGCTCTTCTCCGGTGTGTTTGGTAAAGCATAACACTGTGACCCAAATTTCTGCAACTTGCACATTTTTGGTTTGGTTTTTTTTCCCTGAAGAACGTTTTCATAAGGTGTCTTAATTCTGTTCGTCTGGTTGTAAGCATCTGTTTCCCTCACAATATGCCTGCAGCTTTGCATAGCAACAGGTACAAAACTTATCTGGTTAACTTACTTTTCAAAAAAATGTAGTAACAGACATCTGGACATATCATTGAGGGTTTCTCCAAGCTCTCTCTGGATGTTTCAGTGTGCTGGTGTTGGTTTGAATAAGGTGGTCCCGAAGTTAGAATGCCCTGATCTTATTCTTGGTTAACATAGCTCCTGTACTCTTTGTTTGTAACTCGGTACCATTATCTGAGCAGGATTACATTTTCACCTCCCCATAAGGGGCCATGTCTGCCAAATATTTCTCAGTGGCTTTGGAAGAGTATCAGTCTTTGACTTCAAAAAATAGACCATGATAATGCCCCAGAATAATCGTCTGTAAATGATTGTGGCGCAATATCTGTAACCTTCTATGCTGGGTGTTTTGACATGGGGCCTGTTAGAATCAGTGTGAACTAGTTTTTTGTAAAGGTCTTTTTCAGCCCCTTTTTGTCTGGGGCTCTCTGTTGGGGTTCTAGTCCCCCTGGGGTGAATTTTCCCTTTTTTGTACACACCTCACATAACGCCCCTGGTTTTAGTTTTTTTTTGCTTCCTTTTTACCTCAAAAAAAAAATACCTTTAAACTACAGGGGTTTTGGACAATTTGAAACCTTGAAACACAAAAAAGAAAAGGTTCCCCCCATTTGAGTGTGGGAGGTTTCATGGCTAAATTTTGGACCAGCCCTTGATAGCCAGTCTTCATTGATTTTTGCACATTGCCAAAGTGTGAGTGTGGAAGGTTTCAATAGCCAGGTTAAGGAGCCACAGTTTTTGCGAAGACAAAATATTGAAAATTGCACACAACATTATGGGTGACATACCAGAGTTCAAGAGGGGACAAAATTGTTTGGGTGGGGAGTCCTTTGCTGGCGCATCTGTGACCAAGACACGCAAGTCCTTTTGCGAATGTATCAACAGCCACGGTATCCCAGGGTAATATCAGCATACGCACCAAGAAGGACGAACCCACATCCAACAGGAATTAACCTGTGGACGCAAGAGGAAAGCTGTCTTGAAAGGGATGTTCGGTGCTAACCCGGGATTGTAAAATCCAAAAAACATAAAACCACAGCTGCAAAAAAAAAAAAAAACAAATCCCAGCAAGAATTAAAATGTGGCACCTCCAACTCTCCTGTTTTCCACACCAGAACTGTGAGGTCGGGAGGCTCCACAGGGTCAATATAACACGGCCCGGGGCTGCTATAGCCAAACCTTATGGAGGGGTCGCTTCAATGCCAATTGCAAAACGTCGGTGTTTTTTCAATGGTGCAAAGGAGCGCAAAATCTGGGGGCCTGGGTGGACATTGTGAAACATGTAATTGTTCTGTGTTCTGAATGAGTCCACCTTTAAATTTTTTTTCCCCACATCCCGGGAAGAGTTTTTTACGGTGTGGAGAAGCCCCAAAGAAGCGTACACCCAGACTGTTTGCATGCCCAGAGTGAAGCATGGGGGGTGGGATCAGGGATGGTTTTTGGGCTGCATATCATGGCATTCCCCCTTGGGGGCCAATACTTGTGCTAGATGGGCGCGTCACTGCCAAGGACTACCGAACCATTCTTGAGGACCATGTGCATCAAAAAAAAAAAAAAAAAAAAAAAAACAATGGTTTCAAACATTGTATCCTGAAGGCAGGTTGGCCCGTGTATCAGGATGACAATTGACAATTACACACACAAGACTTGGTGGAAAGATTGGTTGTGATGAACATGAAAGTGAAGCCTGAACATCTTTTTCCATGGCCCCTGCACAGTGCCACCAGATCTAAATATTATTTGAGCCACTTTGGGTGTTTTGGAGGAGCGAGTCAGGAAACGTTTTTCTCCACCAGTATCAACGTAGTGACCTGGCCACTATCCTGCAAGAAAAATGGCTTAAAATCCCTCCTGACCACTGTGCAGGACTTGTATATGTCATTCCCAAGACGAATTGACGCTGTATGGCCGCAAAAGGAGGCCCTGCACCATACTAATAAATTATTGTGGTCTAAAACCAGGTGTTTCAGTTTCATTGTCCAACCCCTGTATCTTTTGAAGCTTTTCTACATCCTCATAATTGCAATGGCCCAAAATCTCATGCCAGGTCTGCAAATCATGGCATACTTTACATTCATCTGTCACAACCTCAATTGTGGGTAAATGGTACAGGTTACCACTTTCATATATGTTAAACCTGAGTCCATCTTTGTCCATCACATGACAGTTCCCCTGCTGGAAGGTGATAGTTGCTCCTCCATTTGCTGCCCTTGAAACTGAGAAAATTTCTTGTGGATACGATGGCATGTAGAGTTCTTCTCGCAGCTGTGCTCTCTGCTGTCGTCCCTCGTTGTCTAGAAGGTGGATCACCGCAGTCCCTCTTTGTTGTGCCATCCCGGTGCACCTGGTTCCATCTGCTAGCTCCACAGAGTGGCTCTCCGGGTGGAATGCGCTGTCAAACTTATAAACTTTGTGGTGTCGTTGATGATGTGAGATGTTGCTCCTGCATCTACCATAATGCCTTTCTTCTTTACATTCTCCGCTGGCCTCTGTTCTTTTGCGTGCTTGACCTTGAAGAGTCTGTCTTCTTCTTCCTCTTGTTGTTCAGAGACTTTTCTAGTGCTTTCCATTCCCACCTTTTTCTTGCACACAGATTCATGGTGTGTATTTCGTCTGCAGTAACTGCACCATACTTTCCTGGAACACATTCTTGCCTTGTGTCCTTTTAACCTACATTTGTAACACTTCAGGTTAGAATAATCATCTTTTCTGTTGGCAGTAATGATTTTGCTGATACTTTTGTTCAGCTTCACATCTGTCTTCATCACATTATCTTTACCATCTGTTTTCTTCATTTTTTCTGCTTCTTCATAAACTCTTAATCTTCTTTTAAAGTCTGTGAATGTAACTTCATCCTCATTTTGAGTCACATGTACAGCCAGAGGTTTGAATGACTCTGGCAGGCCATTTAGTATCAATGGCTATAATTAGTCCATCACTTAGGTTCTCTTCTGCATCTTTTAATGCTGTAAAAATGTAAAAATCATGACATAATGACGTTGCACATGCGCACTAGAGGGTGACACGGGAGTGGATTTTCTCTCCTGTCCCATCCCGCTCCCACAGAAAAATGTCCTGTCCCATCCCAATCCCAGGCCAGCAAAAAAAAAAAAATCCTGTCCCATCCCACTCCTGGTAAATTGACTCCCTCTTCCCATCCCGCTCCCATTTAGAAAGACTCCCACTCCTGTGCCACTCCCATTTTTTGGTTTTTTCAGTTATTTCTTTTGGAAATTTCCCCTTTTTGTTTGAAAGGCCCAAGTTAGGTCCCTTTTTTTTTTTAGCTGTAGTTTAAAGGCCAGTTTAAAAAGTAAAAAAAGGGAATAATAATGAAGAAATTTAAAAAAAATATCAAAAAAGGGGAAACAGACCATGCCTATCTTAGGGAATAAAAAAAATGTCCATAGTTTTTTGTATTTTACTTCTTTTATTAAAGTGATTGTTTTTTTTGAACAATTGAAAATTACTTTTTTTATGTTTTTCAAATTGCCTAAAACGAAAGAAAAAAATGCACTTAGGAAAGGAGAACTTTACTTGGTGAAAAAAAGGGCAAAAAGGCAAAACCTTCCAAATTTTTTAGAAACTGAAACCTCAGTGGTTTCACAGCCCGGGGTTCAGGGACCCCTTCCCCCTGCAATTTTTTTTTAATGTTTTTGGGTCGGGCTCCAAACACCTGATTCAAAATTCTGACACAACCCCTATACGGGCAACCAAGAATGGGGGTTTAAAAACGGGACAAAAAAAATTAATAAATTTAAAAATCATCATAAAAAAAATAAATGGTTGTGGAATGTTCCCATAAAGTGAAAGTAAATGTAACCATGAAAAAAATATAAAATTAAATTTTGGCATTAAATTAAAGGTATTTTTTATTTTATTTTTTTAATACATTATTAAAAAACCAATAAATGTAACCTTTTATATCCATAAAAGGAACCTATTATGCAATTTTAAATGGGCCACTGAAAATTTAAGTATAATTTTTAAAAGAGCCCCATGACGTAATTTTTAGGGGTAAAAAACACCAAATTTATTTAATGAAGGGTTTTTAAAATAAATTTTTTAATTTAAGGGTTACATTAAATTTTTTTTTCATTTAACACCCGAAAATTTAATTTAAATTTCTTCCCTTGAAAAACTTTTTCCCTGGGGCCCCCGCGAGGGGAAATGGGAAAAATTTTTTTTTTTTTGCGCCCCCAAACGCAATATTTTTTTCGTTCTCTTCGCAATACTTTTTTGCGTTTTCCCACGCAAATATTTTTGGGGCGTTATCTCGCAAAACCCTTTTGTGGGATATTTTTTTTTTTTTTTTTAAACCCAAATTTTAACTGCGGGAAAAAAGGGAAATCAAAACCACTACACCCTTTTTTTTTGAGATTTTATTTATTTTTTTAATTTTTAAAAATTCCCCCCTTAAAATAAAAGGATCTTCAATCAGGACTTTAAAGACAGTTTTATTATCCCAAAATGAACCTTGGACCATAATACGGCACGAAACCAAAATCTGTGACACCTTTTTTTTTTGCTTTTTTGCGGCTGCAATGATGGGTACTTTTTTTTGGGGCACCCCATTAAAAAAAGTGCTTTTTTTTTTTTACCCCGTTTTTTGAATGGTTCTTTTAAATCTTAACCCTTTTTAATGGCGTTTTTAAAAATGCATTAACCTGCATATGGACAAATAAACCATATCAGGGGCTGTTTTTTTTTGGGGTTTAAGAAAGTTTTGCATCTTGGGGTTTCTGTTCAAAAAAATGCACAGCTTTTTTTAAAGGGCGATTAACCACCCTTTTGCGGGGGAAAAATACAAAAGTATTGCGTGGGGACGCAAAAAAAAAAAAATTTTCCCCCCATGTTCCCCCCCCCGCGGCCCCCCAAATACTTTTTCCCCCCTTACAGTGGCAAAAGGCTCCTTAAAAACCCTTTAGTGCACATGCCGAGCATTTTTTTGTTGGTCAGATGAGACTTTGACGCGTTAATGGGTTACTTTTTTCGTTTTTGACAAATGAATAGATGCAGGACTGATTAAAAATCCAGGAATTTGCCTAAAAAGTTTGCCTTAATCACTGGTTGTACTTTTTTACGACTAAACCCCATTTTTTAAAATTTTCAGCATAACTGCAGTTTAACAAAGGGCTGCATTAAAATCTTTGAAATTTTCGGTAAATTTTTTTCGATTTTTTCCTGTCAGGGGCCCCCTATCTTTTTTAATAAATAAGTTCTTTATTTTTTGACTTTTACGTTGCAAATCCAATTTTTACCACGTCCCTTTTTTCTCCACCTGCGTTGGGGGGGCCTCCGTCCCCTCTGAACGCAGGGGGAAAAAACATCGATCAAAAAGCACTTTGGGGTTTGGGGGGTCGTGTAGTTTTCGTTTGGGGACTCGCATTATAGTATATGCTTCTTGGAAAAAAAAAAAAACCCTACAAAATTTGGCGGCGTCCCGAGCCAAGATTTTTTTTTTTTTTCTTAAAATTTATAACAAAGTCTCAGTTTTACATTTCCAAAGACAACTGATCCTAGTTTATTTTCCCTCCTATTGGTTAGCTCCCGCTCCTGTCTGCTCCCGTTGATTTTTTTATCCTGTACCGTCCCAATCACGTGATCTTTACTAATGCTGTCTCCCGTCCCGTTCCGTGACCCGTGGGATTCCCGAAAAAATGTCAGCCTCTAATGCGCACACCAGGAGTAACATACATAATGTAATGATGCCGACACGGTGTTCTGTTGAACTGGGTTTTTTATTCAACCACAACAATAATAACTGCCAGTCTCTAGGCTGCCACTCGCCCTTCCTTTTTTGACCCCACCCAACCCTCTCTTTCCGCCTTGGCGGTTTTCCCCGCCCCATGACCAGCACCACCAACGCAGCGTACGTCAGCAGAGCAGTGTTGCCAGGTGTACGATAATTATCGTATTTGTATGATAATTTTGCTGTCTGTACGATGTGCGATCAATATTCCTCAAAAAGGCCAAATGTACGATAATTTGACCATTCCGTGAATGTGTGGTTGTAATCAGTTGTCATCAGCCTATTGCCAAAGTCTGTCGGAGTTTTTTTGTGAACCCTGAAGGCATCTGTGTCCGGATTCGGAAACAGATGCTAGAAATTCCATCCAATCGTGCTTTTCTAAATGTGACCTACGAGTGACGTGTATGTGTTGGCCTCAGAACAACGGCCATGATTGGCTGAATAGTCCACTGCGCCCGCCCATGATTGAGGAAAAGAAAAACAGAAAAGAAGAAGAAGCAGAGCCCGGCACTGTGGGGCTGCAGCTGTTGATAAATCCATTCCGTACTGACGCCACAAAGCTGCGAGTGCCTGTTAGACGCTATTCAACACATCAACAGGCTTGTTATTTTGGTTATGACGAGTGTACTATAATTTCCCTCAAAATACGATAATTTTACGTCTCTAGTACGATAATCCTACATTTCTCACCTGGCAACACTGCAGCAGAGGCATACACAAACAATATGGCAACCATGAGAACATTACACATAACAACATGAACCCCAAAAACAGAACCTTAAACACAGAGTCGTTACAATAACAACAACAGGTGACAGTATTTAAACATGTTGATTAAGAGCGTTTACAATAATAAAGTTTAACAGTTGTAATGTGCACGTAACTGGCCTGATTCTGTGTCTCCTCTAATATGTATTTCTCCATTTTGCACATCTTTCACTGGATATATACCTTGTGTGGAACTATACGGGGGAGGTACTGCTGTTTTTTTCTGTCTGCACCTTCTTTTGTGTTCTGTCCTTGCTGCAGTGAATCAATCCCTGCCACCAAACGACCCCATTCTGTCTGTTTCTTCCCTGCGTCTTTTGCTTCAACTTTACACTTTATTCCACCAAGTCGTCCTTTCTCATCAGCTTTAGTCAACCAACTGTCTTTTTCCTTAATTTTTTCCTTTTTCCTTAATTAATGTCTTGCCTCCTATATTCTTGGTTCAACCATCTACCTAACGGTTCCCTGTCATCCATTCCTGCTCCGCTTTCAACAATCACCTCCTTGATCTTTTCTATAGTTTTCTTAACTTCCTTCTTTGACTTTTTCTCATGTTTTTCCATAGATTCTTCCAGCACAGTTGCCTGATCTGACAACGGCAGCCAGGGACCTGTTCCCCATCCATGATCACTCTTATCACCATCAATTTCTCCTTCCATGTTGCTCAACTGTTGTCTTATTACACCATGTTACGCTTGTTTCCCTTTTTTTTAATCATGCTACGGCAATACAGTTTATAATAAAATCTCAGCTACTACAATCACTTCACCTGTTATGCCTTAAGCTGTGGCAGTCCAATTTATAATATAATCACTGCTTCTACAATGACTTCACCTCTTATGCATTATGCTATGGCAGTAAAGTTTGTAATATAATCACCGCTTCTACAGTCACACTCAAGTCAGCCATTCACAGCCATTCACAGCCACTCACTTTTAGTCTCTTCTCACTCATATGCACAGTAAATCCTGTTAGACAAATGCAAAAACAACAAATACAAATACAACAGGATATATAGCTTCCGCGCTCAGAGGGCCTCAAACCCGTCCACTCAGCGGGACTTTTTTCAATCTCTCCTGGTCCAACCTCTGTAATGCCAAACCCGGTTTGACACCTAGGAATCAACCCCCCGTTGACTCCCTGGAATTCCTTTTACTTAATCTTATTATTACAGTTTCACCATTTAAGTATCTCAACTGCCTTCCCTCACCTGCCAATTCAGGGTCTCGGGGTCCTATCCCTGGCCACTTTGAGGCGTCCTCAGTCCCTCGGGGAGGCTCTTACTAACCCCAGCCTAAATACCCCAGTCCTCTTCAGGACTGAGTTTGGATTGCCAAATCCGCAACTTATTTACTTCAACACCGTCACCATTTAAGTATCTTCGGTGAAAAGTATGTTACAACAAATATTTTACTCAATACATCATTTCTTTACCTCAAAACATTATTTCAACAAACAAATATTTCACCCAAAACTGATCAAGACTGTAAATTTAAGAGAAAACAGATATCTATTCCACAACACCACCTACACTATTAGCAGGCAAAAGGAGAATAAATATAGATCTCCTTACCTTTTGTTTTGGGTCGACCCTGTGGTGTTGCAGAACGACGTCCGCCTCGTAGTCAATTAATTATCCTTTAGTTAGTGCCAAATCCGGGTCACTGCACCAAACTGTTGAGGTAGGTAAACTTTACTGGCTGTCTGTTAACTCTTACATTACTCCTCACCTCTCATCGACTCGTTTTATTTGGCACCCCAAAGGACAATCCTCAGTTGGAGATCAGTTGTAGTTTCCACAAGTTTATTAAAACCAATCTGAATTCAGAGAGGGAGACGTCACACTTACACTGCTATACCTTGGAAACCCCTGTGTGTCGTCTGACTGGGGCTGTGTTTCATTACATTTTATACCCCACACAGCCATGCAGTACACATACACAATCATTCTGTCTGTGGATGTCTCCCCAGCAACAGTATCAAAGAAACAGAGATACATTTCATTATTTAATTAAAGAATTGTTTCCCATGCGTCTTCAGGAATCTTCAGGGAGAGGAGTACCATGCCTCCCTAATACACTGCCGGCTTTTCACGATACAGACAGAAAACACCTGCAAGCTTTAACCTTGAATAATAAACACTCATTGTGTAAAAACTGGACTCTATGTTGAGAGCATGGGAAATCTCCAACACGGACTTAAAATGCTGTGCAAATCTGTCAAGATCATATTTTCTCCTCTGAGATGCGCGCCGTGTATTCACGTAAGCTGCCTCTATCGGTGAAGCATGTTATCTTTCAAAACCAATCACATATATATAGAATATCGATGATGTATTACAGATAATCCCAGTTCCCACAGTCCCTGAACGCAACAGCTGGGAATATGTTGTTCAACCGCTGTGTTGAGCTGTCAGTCATGATTCCGTACCCCCGTGATCTGAGGCCCTGCCCCCCACGCCAAAACAGGACCAAACATTTGAAGCCGAAAAAAAAATCTGCAACTTCGAAAAAAAAACTTGAATCTGAAAAGTAGTTTTGAATTATATTTTTTTCCAGTTTCACATTTGTTTCTTTTCCATTGCAAATATTTTTTTCCAGTTTTCACATTTTCTTGGGGCAGGTTCAAAATAATTTTTCAGGTTCAAATGTTTTTCCTTTGAACAAACTTTTATTTTTCAGGTTCAATTTTTTTTCGTTTGAACAAACTTTTATTTTTCAGGTTCAAATTTTTTCGTTTGAACAAACTTTTATTTTTCAGGTTCAAATTTTTTTCGTTTGAACAAACTTTATGGCCCCAATTTAGCTCCATACTTACATTCCAAATAATCCTAACTATCAAACAGTGCAGTCAGATTCAGTTTACTATTCAAATTGGTTAAATGTTTTTCTAAGGAAACCCAGCAGGAAAACCCCTTTAAGATAAGATATCCACAAGTCATAAAAACAGTGTTGCTGTTGCAAAAATGGAAATGCTGCACTTCCAGATGTTACAATGAGCATTTTTGGAACCATAATCTGGAAGTAGAGAGAACATCTTTCCATCATAAGTCCCGGCCAGGTGTCCATTGTCATAAGAGTAGTCAAAAGAGTTATCCTAGAGTCAATGAGCACTCGCAGAGCTTTGGAAAGACCTGGAATTAGTAGGTACAGTTTTTCCCATGAAAATAATTAGTATAATAATCAACCGTAATTGTCTCTATCTATATTCATTGCGCAACATGCTGAAGACAAAGCATGTTGAACCTTGTTCAATCTGGACAAATCACTGAAATACTGGGGGAATTTATACTGGTCAGATGAGGCTAAAGCTGTTAATATTATTATTATTTTATTATTATTATTATTATTATTATTATACATCATGTTTTGAGGAAGAATGGGTCTGTAAATCACTCTGGAATCACCATGCCAAAACTGACACTGGCAGGTGTGAACATAAAGGTGTGGGCTTACAGCATGTGGTACTGGCAGGCTTCATAGAACTGAAGGAAGGATAATTGGAGAAATGTACCAGGACAGTCTTGATAAAAATCTTAAGATGAAACAAGGGTGAATTTCCAAGCAACACATCGTCAAGAAAACTATTAATTGGTTTTAGAGAAAGGAAGACTGGTAGAATTGTCCAGTGAATTGCCAGACTTGTATCCATTTGAAAACCTATGGAAAGAACTGAAGATTATGGTGTATAGAAAGGACCCCCACAAACTGCAAGATTTGAAAATATTTTGTGTGGAAGAATGGGTCAAAATCACACCTGAAAAATACATATGACTATATGACACAAAAATGACACATGGGCTGCCTGACAGATTTTTTTCTGTTTTAGTTTTTTTTGTTTTGGATCATCAACAAATTCGAAAATCAGACAAACATAAACTGAGTAGATACAAAAGACAATTTTAAAAAGAATATTAAATTTACTTAAAAAAACAACATCTAAAACAACCTGGCCCTATATATGTGGAAAAGTATTTACCCCCAAATATAACTGGTTGTGCTACACTTGGCAACTATTGCCACCAAGCTTTTTGTGTCCAAAACTGTTATTTTGTCTTTTTATTTATTTATTTTTCCCATTTTTAGCTAATTATTCTGGCTTTGCTTTGAAGTTTATAGCTATTTGTTATCTCCTGTGGTTTATTATTTTATCTCAATTTCAGTTATTACCAATTTTAGCAACTTTTATTTTATGTTTATCTTATGTTGCTACTTAAGTTATTAATAATTGTGCAAGTACTGTCATATGTTTTTATATTATTTATTAGGGGGAGAAAAGTTGTTTGTTCATACAGGTAAGATCTTAAAGTTCTCATTAGCAAAAAGGGCTTTACAAGTATTTAAAACATTTCTATAAGTGTGTTCAACACTTATTCCCTGTGCCATTCCTGAATTTTACCCATAACTTCATTTGTGGACTAATTCGCTTTGATTTCTTTGGATTTTGGGATTACTCAAGATGTTCCTGCCATCTGGTATGAATTTTATGTCAATGGCCCCATTAGAATTAATTAAACTAAGAAAAACAGTGATGTGTTTAATACTTATTTTACCTGCTATATAAAGCGTTTTAGGTGCACATCCTTTCTTCAGACTAACAGTGTGTGTATACAAAGAGTTGGCATCTTTAAATACCAATAGTACACATAACTTATCAAAACTTATAGACATAAACATGCAAAATCTACAAAAGTGAAATAACTATACACATACATGTAGTATAAAAATAACTTCACACATTATGTCAAAACCAGGATTTTTATCCACCTCAACACAGGTAAAATATACAAATTTACAAAAACAGTTACAAAAATAAATTTACCTCTAATATTAAGCCCCAGTGTCAAACACTGTGATACAAAACACAATAAATAAGAAAAAATATAAAAGATGCAGTTTGCCTATCACACAAAACACTACAATTGAAAAATAAGCACAAAGTAATCCTCCTGCCAAGCGTCGCCGAGGTTGTTCTATTTTGTATACGCTGCGCCCTTTAAGGCTATCGCTAGTGGGTTTATCCCTTCGCACGCAGCGCAGCACTGAAAACTTTAGTCCACGCCCACCTGCTGTGTGGGCCCCACGCCGGTCCGTATAAATTACGGTGAGACCGGACAAACGGCTCCCATTTTTTCTTCAGCGACAGCTTCAGAGCACTGATTCTAGAAGATTTATGGCTAGCGTCGGCACTATCCGCTTTGCCCGGCTTGTAATACCGGCAACATCATGAGCTATGACCTGCATGTCATCTGCGAGGGCTGCCTCGGTCCTGATCATGCTAACCTGGCCTTGGCCCCACAGTCCACCTGCCCTTCCTGCAGGCGTCTTCCTCTAGAGGAGAAGCAACGGCAGCTAGCCATTTTCTCCCCGCTAGAAAGGGAATTCCCCGTAGCGGACCAATGCTCCCTCGATGAGGCATTGGGCATCTTCGGTGCTGGGCGGGAATCGGACGATTCCGCCCCGGAGACAGCAACTGATATCTCCACTCCCTTCCTCTGGACGGAGGACACGGAGGCAGATGCCAAATCAGTCCAGGCTCAGGGCCTCCCGATGTCGGCGACCACCCCATTTCCGGCGATGGGCGCACTTGTTAGCGCGCTGCCGGATATCATCGATAAAGTAGCTGAGGCTAAAGGTGTCCCTGTTCCCGCGCCTTTAGCCCAGCTCCCGACTGATGACCTGGCGGGAAAATTCGCCCCAGCTCATCTAACTCGCCGAGATCCGGTTTGGCCCCGTTTTCCGGCGGTAACTGCTTACCTGTCGGGAGCGGCGGACGAGCCGCTTCAGCTGAAGGCACCAGTCTCCACCTTCACACCCTGACGGAGTCCCTGACGGATCAGGGGTTTCCCCCAGTTCCTGCTCTGGAGCCCAGTCTGTCGGCAGTTTTCGGGGTTAGGTCGGCCTGGCGCGTCGGACGACGGCCTGTGCACCCCCTCCGCCAGCGATCAGATCACGGCCAAGCTGACAGATCGCTCCCACCAGTGAACCGCTCAGATCGCTGCGGCGACGAACAACACCGCCTTCCTGGCCTACGCCATCTCCAAGAAGGCTCGGGAGATGGAGCTGCCACCGGAAGATATGGAGGAAATCTGCAATTTCGCAGACACCATCCTTAACCTCTGTGTGGCATCAGCTGTGTGCTCCTCCCGCATCGCTGCCTGGCAGACCCTGCTACAGCGACAGATGTGGCTTCGGCTCTCCTCCTCCATTCCCTAGGACTTTAAGAGGGAGTTACTGGAGGGACTGATCAGTCCAGATCGGCTGTTCAGTCCTCATTTCCAGTCTGTGCTGAGGCAGATGCAGACCTCTCAAGAGGACGGGTCAGGAGACATGGGTCTCTTAGTCGCTTTAGCTTCCGTTCTGTTCCACTGGCCGCTGGCGGGATCGCCGTGATCAGCGGCATCAGCAGAGACGCTCCACGGCCGCTGCCGCAGCTCCCCGAGTTCCTCCGCCCAATGCTTCTCTACTACTCAGCCGCAGCAGCAGCGCAGAGGTCGGCAGTTGACGTGCGCCTGGTCCAACCCTCTGCAGGAGCCACGGCGGAGATTTAAGAAATGACTGGTGGGGGGGTATGTGTGTAAAACTGCTGAATGTTTTGAAATAAAACACGTAATTTTCTCTAAGAGCAAGTTTCCGGTTTATTCCGGCTCAGCCAGATCGTACGATCCCGCTGTGCTTTCCTCACACACATCCTCCACTCCAAATGAGACGGCCCCTTTTAAACGGCTGTTTAAGAGGCCCCGCGATCTCACAGTTTCAAAGCATGACTCCACAAGAGCATCCTATGCTGCTCCGGTAGAGCTGCGCTTGTTGCCTTCTCCCTCCTGTCCTGCCCAGCTGTCAGCGGGTGAGATCACAGAGGATGCACAACAGCAGCTCCCTACGAAGCGGCGCACCAGTGACGCCCCCGCTCAACACCAAGCTGCGAGCCTGGGTGAATATTCTCCTGGTAAAGGCTGGTTTACAGCCCTTTCGATCTGAGTCCCCCATGGGTTACCTCCGATCAGAATCCGAGTCGGGTAACGACGGTAGGGACTCTACCCTGGCTCGTATCCATGAGCACCATGGCACCACAGATAAATGCACGCCCGCTTTCAGAGCACTACTCAGAGTGGTGCCACATATGTTCCCTGGACAGGTAGATGGACAGACTGATCAGCAGAGGTTACACGCTGCAGTTCCGTGGTTGTTCCGCTGGGTCTGCTTCATATGAGACGTCTTCAGAGATGGTTCATCCACCTGCGCATAGATCCTGTGCGTCAGAAGAGGCGGATGATCTCAGTCCCTCCTTCAGTGGGACCCGACCTGGCCCACTGGGGAAATCTTTGCTCCTCTGCTCCTCTGCTGCGGGATCAGCATTTTCTGATCCACACAGACAACAGAGTGGCAGCAGCCTACATAAATCGCCAGGGAGGTGTGCGCTCGGCTCAGCTGCTAAACATTTCCAGACGGCTGCTGTGCTGGGCGTGCACGAACCTGCTCTCCATCAGAGCAGTGTACAGCTGATTGTTCAGATCTGGAGCAGATTTGGGTCTCCCGCACAATGTGGTGCGCACGATTCAGGGTGCACGAGCCCCCTCTACCACAGCGTCATACGCATCAAACTGGGCAGCTTTTCAGCGCTGGTGCGCGGAGAAAGGCGTGGAGCCCTTTTCATGTCCATTAGGCTGCGTGCTGTCATTCCTCCAGCAGCTGATGAACGGGAATTTAGTTTTCAGCACCATTAAACTTATGCTGCAGCTATTTCTTCCTGTCATGAGGGTTTTGGTGACAGAACGGTTTTTAACCACCCGCTGATGAAGCGTTTTCTGCGGGTTGTACGTAGACACATTTAGCGCTGGTCCTACGCGCACTGGTTAAAGCCCCATTTGAGCCCTTAGATCAGGCTCCACTTAAAATTCTGTCTTTTAAAACAGCCCTGCTGTTAGCTCTGACATCTGCAAAGAGAGTGAGCGATTTATCTGCGCTCTGGATGGCTTTTATCCTCCTCCTCATAACTCTGAAGAGGAGGCCACCTCTCATCTCCTCTGTCCGGTACACGCGCTTTCGTGTTATGTAGTGCGCAGGGCTGCACTGCGCCGCTCCCAACTCCACAGGATGTCCTCTATCTGTCCAGCGCCTCTCACACTGGCTGCGTGAGGCTATTTCACAGGCTAATATTTCCTCTGGATTGGATCCTCCAGAGTATCTCAGAGCTCATTCAATCAGGGGGATTACATCCTCCACTGCTCTGCATATAAGAATGACAGTGGAAGATATTTGCACAGCAGCCTCATGGTCATCTCCATGCTCATTTATTCGTTTCTACCTGCGAGATGTGTCAGGTTTCTTCATGACTCATTCTGTTCTCAGGGTTTTGACAGAATGATCATTATTTTGTTGCGTTTATTATTGAGTCACCCTTCTTGCATGCAGACGCAGGGTGCCATAATATTTATTATCAGCCACGGTTCATGACTTCTGCTGTTTTGTCACTGCGGCTGTACTTATTAAGCCTCCGTGTGAACAGAGGTTATTCTCCTCTGTTGTGTTTTCTGGCACACGAAGTTGTTATGCTGCATCATTACGCATGATCCAGTTGCTGATCTGTCTCCAAGTTCCCTCCTGGAGATTTTTTGACCTGCTCTGCTCATCGTTACACTGTTACAGTTCGTAACCTTCGTTTTCCTATTTACAGCAGCAGGTCTGTTATCTCAGCCTTTCCCTGACCAGAGATATTCTTCTCTGTTCATTGTGATGCGCAGGACGCTTGGAGTGCATCATGACGCATTCAGAAGGCTGAGTTTGGTTTCTTTGTGCGAGCAGATGCTTCAGTTGTGGTCTGGATGGACCCAGTGAGGCATAGACTACATCCTGCTCCATGCGGCTCTGCTCCACCAATCAGAGTCAAGTCTGCATTTCTCCCTGGCCAATCATCCTTCAAGGCTCCGCTTTGAAAGATCTTCATCCATGGAACCCTCCGTTCTGCAGCTGAACTTTGACCCTCCTCCACCCCATCTCCACCATTTGGCTTCCAAACGCTTTCCAAATCTCCTCAGGCCTCCACTCCACCACCAGGATCGGATCCCAGGGGGGAAGACCTCTTTAAATCTAACCCTAAGATGTTCATTCAAGAGCATGTCATTCTCAGCATTCACGTCTTCAACTGGGGTCTGAGCGCCAAAGATATAAACATTCACTAATAAACTTTTCTAATTGCATCCCTGTCTTCATTTTGTGAGTCTTTCCAGATTGAATATATATTTCAACCTGGAAAGACTCACATAATGGAGAAACAACAAGAAGACGGTTAAAGAGTTTATTAATGAAAGATTATTTCTTTGGCGCTTGGACCCCTGAGGAAGACGTGAACGCTGAGGATGAAATGAGTTAAATAAACATCTTACGATTATAATTAGGTACGTCTTCCCCCCTGGGATCCGATCCTGGTGGAGGCGTAGGCCTTGGTATGGAAGGAGTTGGGAGCCTATGATGGAGAAGGGGTGGAGGAGGGTCGAAGCTCAGCAGAAGAGTGGTGTCTTCCATGCAAAAGGTCTTTAAAAGTGATGCCCTGGGAGATGATTGGCCGAGGAGGAGTGTGGACCTGCCGTTGATTGGAGCAGCCAGTGAGGAGTGATTGGACAAGAGGGGGTGGTGAGTCTTCCATGTTGAATTTTTGTTTAAACTCCATATATAAGGAATCTAAACACAAGGTGTTCCTTATTTAAACCTCTTACGAGACGGAACTTAGAAATATAAATCCAGAAAATTCTCATTTTAGTATTAAGGTATCTAAATCACAGTCTCTGAGGATGCTTCAAAGACTCGATTCCAATGTACCTAGTAAAAGGAATGAATGAAAGAACGAAAGTAATTTATTCATAAAGCTGTTTTCACAGACAAAGCCCTGTAGAAGATATACAATTCACAAAGCTTAGAACATAAAAACAGAGATGTAAAAGCTAAACAGACTCCTCTGGACGCAATGCCACACAATTATGTATAACCTTGAGATGAAGAACAATATGAGTCTAGAGAGGTGAAGTAGTTTTATCAAAATATATCAGATAACGGGCATGTCCACATAGGATGTAGAACATAAAATAAAATAAAACACCTATCTTATGTTTTTCCCTGTATTGAGGTGGTTACGTCTGTAGGTTTTATAAGTAAAATAAAACTTTTGGCAACAACTTCATGGAAAATTCACTAACTGAACAGAATTGAAGAAATGTGATTGCAACACAGGAGAAAGATCTGATTTCACCAATAATGTATATTTCACACACTTTGTTCATAGTGTTACTTCATTGAGTGGTGCGATAGACAATGCAGCCCCCTTGAAAAAGAAGGTAATTATTCATAGGAGGCAGGCTCCTTTGTTTAATTCAGAGCTGCATACTTTAAAGCACAATGTTAGAAAATTGGAGAGAAAATGCGCTCTACACACCTAGAAGATTCCTACTTAATCTGGAAAAATAGCCTACTGTTGTATAAAAAGACACTTCACCAAGCTAGAACAGCTTATTTCTCATCATTAATAGAAGAGAACAAGAATAATCCTTGGTTTCTCTTTAGTACAGTTGCTAAACTTACACAGAGTCATAGCTCTGTTTAGCCATCCATTCCCTTAGCTCTCAGCAGTCATGACTTTATGGGATTCTTCTTAAACAAAATTGATTCTATTAAAAATAAAATCTTTGACATACTCCCGAAGATGATTACTTCATCCTCAGCAAGTGAGACAACACTGGAAATAACTGTAGAACCTGTGTGTTTGGACTGTTTTGATCCTATGGAGCTTCCTGAGTTATCAGAAATATTAGCTTCATCTAAACCTTCAACTTGTATGTTAGACCCAATCCCAACCAAATTATTTAAGGAAGTGTTTCCTCTGATTAACAGCCCCATTTTAGATATGATTAATTTATCTTTAGTAAATGGATATGTACCACAGGCTTTTAAGGTAGCTGTAATTAAACCTTTGCTTAAGAAACCTTCGCTTGATCGAGATGACTTAATAAATTACAGACCGATATCCAATCTTCCGTTCTTATCTAAAATTCTTGAGAAAATAGTTGCTAATCAAATGTGTGAGCATTTACACAGCAATGACCTGTTTGAAGAGTTTCAGTCAGGCTTCAGAGCTCATCATAGCACTGAAACAGCTCTGCTGAAAGTCACTAATGATATTCTTATTGCCTCAGATAATGGACTTGTGTCTGTACTTGTCCTGTTAGATCTCAGTGCTGCATTTGATACAGTCGATCACAATATTCTCTTAGAAAGGCTGGAATATGCTGTAGGGATCAGAGGAACAGCGCTAGGCTGGTTTAAATCTTATTTGACTGACAGATTCCAGTTTGTTCATGTAAATGATAAATCATCTTTAAACTCCAGGGTTAATTGTGGAGTACCACAGGGTTCAGTACTTGGGCCAATTCTCTTTACTATATATATGCTTCCAATAGGTCAAATTATCAGGCAGCATAGGATAAATTTTCTTTTTTTTACGCTGATGATACTCAGCTTTACTTATCCATAAATCCTGATGAACCCAACGAGTTAGATAGACTACAAGCATGTCTTGAAGATTTAAAAACTTAGATGACTTTAAATTTTTTGCTTCTAAATTCAGACAAGACAGAAGTTGTCATCTTTGGACCAGAGTCTTCAAAAAAGAAACTGCTTAGTCAATCACTTAACCTGGATGGCATTAAATTGACCTCCGGTAATAAAGTAAAAAACCTTGGTGCTACTTTTGACCAGGACATGTCGTTTAAATCCCATATTAAACAGGTTTCTAGGATTTCCTTCTTTCATCTCCGGAACAAAATTATAAATATCCTGTCCAGGAGTGACGCTGAAAACTAGTCCATGCATTTGTTACTTCAAGGCTGGACTATTGCAATTCTTTACTATCAGGATGTCCACAAAATGCAGTTAAAAGCCTTCAGCTGATTCAAAATGCTGCAGCAAGAGTTCTGATGTAAATTAAAAAGAGAGATCACATTTCTCCTACTTTAGCTTCCCTTCATTGGCTCCCTGTTAAATCCAGAATAGAATTTAAAATTCTCCTCCTCACATATAAAGCCCTTAATGATTTAGCTCCATCATACATCAGAGATCTGATTGTTCCATATGTTCCTAGCAGAGCACTTTGTTCTCAGACTGCAGGTTTACTGGTGGTTCCTAGAGTCTCTAGAAGTAGAATGGGAGGCAGATCCTTTAGTTATCAGGCTTCTCTCCTGTGGAACCAGCTCCCAGTTTTGGTCCGTGAGGCGGACACCCTGTCTACTATTAAGGCTAGGCTTAAAACTTTCCTTTTTGATAAAGCTTATAGTTAGAGTGGCTAAGGTTATCCTGAGCTATCTCTGTAGTTATGCTGCTACAGGCTTAGGCTGCTGGAGGACATAATGACCACTTTCACCCTCTTTGCTACATTCTCACACTACTCTGCAATTTTGCATTATTTCCTGTTATTTCAGTTTTTCAGCTTTGTTCTCTTTTCTCTTCCTAGAAGCTACACCTGGCCTGACTCTGTGTCTACCTGTGACACCTTTCTGGAGAGGGGCTAACTCTATGTGCTCTCTTTCAGACTCTAACCTTCAAAACTGGCTCAGTTTATCTGTTCTTTCTTTCTAGGTTAAACGACTAAAGGAGCTACATCCATTAACATTTACTTTTCCTTCCCATAAAAAGTACTCCTGGAATCAGTGCTTCTTTGTTCTCTTTGTGTCTCTGCTCTGTTCTCTCTAACCCCCAGTCGGTCGTGGCAGATGGCTGCTCACACTGAGCCTGGTTCTGCTGGAGGTTTCTTCCTGTTAAAAGGGAGTTTTTCCTCTCCACTGTCGCTTCATGCATGCTCAGTATGAGGGATTGCTGCAAAGTCAACGCCAGTGACTGTCCACTGTCTCTACATGTTCATCCGGGAGGAGTGAATGCTGCAAGTCAATGACTCGATGCAATCTGCTGGGTTTCCTTAGATAGAAAAACGTTTTATCCAATTTGAATAAATAACTGAATCTGACTGCACTTTTCATAGGTAGGATTAATTGAAATGTATGTACCTGACTGTTGTGAAGTGCCTTGAGACGACATGTGTTGTGAATTGGCGCTATATAAATAAACTGAAACCGAAACTGAACTGAAATACCACTTTTTTGAAACTTTCAAAACCATCAAATTGACGGCCCTGGGACTTCTAGTGTTAAGTCTATGGTGGAAAGCTGAAGATGAGGAGGGATTTTATTTTTCACCATCGTAGTGAGTCCAAGCAGATATCTAGATCAATTAAGCAAGAACATTTAGGTTTCAGAAGAGCCCGAGTCTGAGTCCAGAACTATATTTGACAGGAAATCCGAAGAGGAAAGCGGACTGGAGATGTCCTCACAAACTGATTAAGTTGGTGAAGTTTTGTAGGCCACAGTGGGCAAATATTACAAAGTCAAAATGTGGGACGTGGTAATAAATGCCAAGTGAAGAATAAATACTGAAATTAAATCAAAATGTGCTTCATCAAAGTAATAGTTGTGTGCACACTCATGCAACAACATTCTTTTTATGTTCCACATTTTTCCACTGGATTTGCTTGCTTTTTTAAGTTGAAATGCAAAGGATATATGCCACACTGAAATTATTGATTGTTTCCCAATGAATGTTGGATAAATATCATTTTGCCTCATTCTTTAATTGTACCATGAGTAGGGAGTATTCTAACTCTATTTTCAACGACCATAATAAGAAAACGCTACTTCAGCATAAAAGAACTGATAAATCACACTGAAAATGCTGGTTTCAGCAGGAGGCTCGTTTCACTCTGCCTTTGTTTAATTAGGTAATGTTTCCTGTCAAAGACAGATGGTTTGTTTAAAAGGGAGACACTTTTAAACATATCACTGTGATGTTTCATACGAGTCTATAACAAAACCACCTGGAAATCAGTTGATTGCCTTTATCAGATTAGATTGTCAGAGACTGAATCATCATGTTACTGATATGTCAATTGCAAATCAAGGTGGTGTCACATACAGGAAATGGATTACACTCATTAGCCATCTGTAATTACAGCTGAACTAGTGCAGCTAGAAGCAGCTGTTGACACACCCCATGTTTTCTTCAGCAAATACCACTCATGACTGTTTTATATATCATAGAAACCTAACAGCTCACATATAGACACATCTTTATCTGATACATTTGAACTAAAGCTGTGCAATAACTGATCTTACTGACACAGTAGGAAGAAAGTTATCAGGAATAAAAACTAGGAGGAAATCAAGGACTTCCACTTAAGTTAAATGCTGTCCATGCACGGAGGTTGGAGCAAAGCCAGAAGGCTTTAAAAGTGAGGCTTTTAAAGCCAGGCTTTAAACGTGAGGAGGTCAACGCAGATATGAGTGCATAAATAATTCTGATGACAAAGGGGAACTATAAAATAATAAAACATTAAAGATTAGGAGCTAAACTGAATACCTGTTTAATGCTGGAAGTACTGTACAAGATAGACCTTTGAACCGCCCTTTAAAAGGAGAGAATTCACATCCAAAAAGATGCAGACTGTAAACAAAGAGTTTAATGTTTATCCAAAACTAAAATTTGTCTAAGCTGATCCAACAGGTAAAGATCTGAATTTTGATTGCTGCATTTGCCCATTTGTTTATTATCCATGAAAGATTAATAATGAGAGGGCTTCAGAACAGCCGGGTCCCGTTCATGTTTTAACTGAAAAGACACATGTTGCACCAAAGTAAAAAAAACCAAAAGGATTTAGAAAAGACTTAAATGCATCTATTGTCTTGCAGCAGAACTTGTTAATGCTTAACCAGTGTTGACTAAAAAGTCTCTTTCTGCCTCCAACAAACCACTTCATCTCTCACTGTTTGCTCACTCCTGAATTTGGTATTTCCACATTTGTATTTACTTTTGGATCTTGAAAAAACCTCCTTTAAAACTTAAGCTACCTAATAATTCCTCAAAAGGGGAAAGGGCAGAAGGAGAGGATAATTTGATCAAACAAAACGGGAATCCTTAGAGAAACTTTCATTACAATATGAGGCTGTCCCCTACATGCAATATTTCCAAGTCAATGACTGACAAGTCAAAGTCTATAGACCTAGCTTTAATCTATCTGTAGTAGAGGCTGACATATTTTCGGGAATCCCACGGGTCACGGGATTCCCATGGGAATCCCGCGGGACGGGAGACAGCATTAGTAAAGATCACGTGATTGGGACGGTACAGGATAAAACATGAACGGGAGCGGGAGCTAACCAATAGGAGGGAAAATAAACTAGGATCAATTGTCTTTGGAAATGTAAAACTGAGACTTTGTTATAAATTTTAAGAAAAAAAACCTTGGCTCGACGCTGCCATTGTGTAGTTTTTTTTTCCAAGAAGCATATACTATAATGCGAGTCAAACGAACTACACGACCCACAAGCCAACAGTGCTTCTGATCGATGTTTTCCACCTGCGTTCAGAATGGAGGGAGCAAACGTAGGTGGAGAACTGGACGTGGTAAAATTGGATTTGCAACGTAAAGTCAGAAGAAAGGACTTGTCTATTAAACTCATAGAGCTGACAGGAAAGTCGCAAATATTACCGAACTTCAGGAGAGTTGAATGCAGCGTTGTTATCATGCAGTATGCTGATTTTAAAACATGTTTAGTCGTAATCAAGTACACCAGTGATTAAAGCAAACTTTTTAGGCAAATTCTGGATTGAATCAGTCCTGCATCTCTTCATTCGTCAAACCAAAAGTACCATCATCAAGTCTCATCTGACCAACAAAATTGCTCGCATGTGCACTAAAGATTTAAGAGCCTTGGCCACAGTAGAGGGGAAAGGTACGGAGGCCACGAGGGGATATGGGGGAATTTTTTTTTTTGCGTCCCCACGCAATACTTTTGCGTTTGCTCGCAAAAGTTGTTAATCGCCTTGAGAAAGCTGTACATTTTGGAACAGCAGCACAGGTGACAAACTGCTTACAAAACAAAGAGCACTGATATGGTTTATTTGTCATATGCAGGTTAACATGCAGTTAACAACGCATTAAAGGCTTAAGATAAGAAGAACCATTCAAATCACTATAAAAACAAAAGCACTAATGGCGTGCAAAAAAAAGTACACATCATGCAGCAGCAATAAGCAAAGTGTCACAGTTGTGGTTTCGTGCAGTATTATTGTCCAGAGTACAGTAGTTTGACAGCTTGTGGATAATAACTGTCTTTAAGTCTGATTGAAGATCATTTTATTTAAGGCCGATTTCAAAATAAAACTCAATAAATCTCAAAAACAGGTGTAGTGTTTGATCCATTTTTGCACCAATCTGGTTTGGAAACTATCCCACAAAGTATTGCGAGATAACGCAAAAAGTATTGCGTGAGAATGCAAAAAGTATTGCGGGGGAACGCAAAAAGTATTGCGAGCGAACGCAAAAGTATTGCGTGGGGACGCAAAAGAAATAAAATTCCCCCATGTCGCCTCGCGGGTTCCGTAGAAAGTCTTCATCAAGGGAAGATATTAAATAAATACGTTGTTAAATAGAAAAAAATTTAATGTACCATTAAATGTACAATTTATTTTAATACATCATTAAATATTAGGTGTACCACTAATTACGTCATGTCGTCTTTAAAATTATACTTAATTATTCAGTGGCACATTTAATTGCATAATAGTCCATTTCATGATATAATGGTACATTTATTGTTTCTAATGATGTATTAAATAAATAAATAAATGGTACCTTTAATTTAATGCCACATTTAATGTTATATTTCTTTCATGTGACATTTACTTCACTTATGGGACATTCACAACATTTATTTATTTTATGATGATTTTATTGTATTAATTTTGTCCAGTTTGACCCTCCATTCTTGGTGCCTGTATAGGAGGTCGAGAGACGCGAGGCCATCCCCTAGTGGGCCCACGCCTGCAGGGGGAACCGTGAGGGACCAGTGCAAAGAGGATTGGGTGGCGGACGAAGGCGGAGACCTCGGCGGCCCGATCCCCGTATGCTTAGGCTGGCTCTAGGGACGTGGAATGTCACCTCGCTGGGGGGGAAGGAGCCTGAGCTTGTGCGTGAGGTCGAGAGATATCGACTAGAAATAGTCGGGCTCACCTCCACGCACAGTGTAGGCTCTGGAACCCATCTCCTTGAGAGGGGCTGGACTCTCTTCTACTCTAGAGTGGCCCACAGGGAGAGGCGGCCGACTGGTGTGGGTTTGCTTGTTGCCCCCCAGCTCAGCCGTCTCGTGTTGGGGTTTACCCCAGTGGATGAGAGGGTCACATCCCTGCACCTTCGTGTTGGGGATAGGCCTCTGACTGTCGTTTCGGCCTACAGGCCGAGCGGTAGTGCGAAGTACCCGGCCTTCTTGGTGTCCCTGTCGGGGGTGCTGGATAGTGCCCCTCCAGGGGACTCCATTATTCTGCTGGGGGACTTCAACGCCCATGTGGGAAACGACAGTGACACCTGGAGAGGCGTGATCGGGAGGAATGGGCTCCCCGATCTGAATTCGAGTGGTGCTTTGTTATTGGACTTCTGTGCTAGTCAATGGATTGCCCATAATGAACACCATGTTCAAACATAAGGGTGTCCACCAGTGCACTTGGCACCAGGACACCCTAGCCAGGAGGTCAATGATCGACTTTGTTGTCGTATCATCAGACCTTCGGCCGCATGTTTTGGACACTCGGGTGAAGAGAGGGGCTGAGCTGTCCACTGATCACCACCTGGTGGTGAGTTGGATCCGCTGGAGGAGGAGAAAGCCGGACAGACTTGGCAGGCCCAAGCGCATAGTGAGGGTCTGCTGGGAACGTTTGGCGGAGGCCTCGGCCAGGGATGTATTCAACTCCCACCTCCAGGAGAGCTTTGACCAGATTCCGGGGGATGTTGGAGACATAGAGTCCGAGTGGACCATGTTCTCCACATCTATTGTCGATGCTGCTGCCCGTAGCTGCGGCCGTAAGGTCTGCGGTGCCTGTCGTGGCGGCAATCCCAGAACCCAGTGGTGGACACCGGCAGTAAGGGATGCTGTCAAGCTGAAGAAGGAGTCCTATCGGCTGTGGTTGGCTTGTGGGACTCCTGAGGTGGATGACGGGTACTGTGAGGCCAAGCGTGCTGCAGCCCGGGCTGTGGCAGAGGCAAAAACTCGGGCCTGGGAGGAGTTCGGTGAGGCCATGGAGAAGGACTACCGGTTGGCCTCGAAGCGATTCTGGCAAACCGTCCAGCGCCTCAGGAGGGGGAAGCAGTGCTTCGCCAACACTGTTTATAGTGGGGGTGGGAGGCTGCTGACCTCGACTGAGGACATTATCGGGCGGTGGAAGGAGAACTTCGAGGATCTCCTCAATCCTGCCATCACGCATTCCCTGGTGGAAACAGAGGCTGGGGACGCGGGGTTGGACTCTTTCATCACCCAGGCTGAAGTCACCGAGGTAGTTAAAAAGCTCAGCGGTGGCAAGGCTTCGGGGGTGGATGAGATCCGCCCTGAGTACCTCAAATCTCTGGATGTTGTAGGGCTGTCATGGTTGACACGCCTCTTCAACATTGCATGGCAGTCGGGGACAGTGCCTCTGGACTGGCAGACTGGGGTGGTGGTCCCCCTTCATAAGAAGGGTGACCGGAGGGTGTGTTCCAACTACAGGGGGATCACACTCCTCAGCCTCCCTGGTAAGGCCTACGCCAGGGTATTGGAGAGGAGAGTCCGGCCGATAGTCGAACCTCAGCTTCAGGAGGAGCAGTGTGGTTTTCGTCCCGGCCGTGGAACACTGGACCAGCTCTATACCCTCTACAGGGTACTCGAGGGTTCATGGGAGTTTGCCCAACCGGTCCACATGTGTTTTGTGGACCTGGAGAAAGCATTCGACTGTGTCCCTCGTGATGCCCTGTGGGGGGTGCTCCAGGAGTATGGAATCGGGGGCCCTTTATTAGGGGCCATCCGGTCCCTGTACGAGCGGTGCAGGATTTTGGTCCGCATTGCCGGCACTAAGTCGGACCTGTTCCCGGTGCATGTTGGACTCCAGCAGGGCTGCCCTTTGTCACCGGTCCTGTTCATAACTTTTATGGACAGGATTTCTAGACGCAGCCAAGGGCCGGAGGGGTCTGGTTCGGGGACCAGTGGATTTCGTCTCTTCTTTTTGCAGATGACGTGGTCCTGCTGGCCCCCTCTAGCCAAGACCTACAGCATGCGCTGGGGCGGTTCGCAGCCGAGTGTCAAGCGGCTGGGATGAAGATCAGCTCCTCCAAGTCAGAGGCCATGGTACTCAACCGGAAAAGGGTGGCTTGTCCTCTTCAGGTTGGAGGGGAGTTCTTGCCTCAAGTGGAGGAGTTCAAGTATCTCGGGGTCTTGTTCACGAGTGAGGGAAGAATGGAGCGGGAGATCAACAGACGGATCGATGCGGCTGCCGCAGTAATGGGGGCGCTGTGCCGGTCCGTTGTGGTGAAGAGAGAGCTGAGCCGAAAAGCGAAGCTCTCGATTTACCGGTCGGTCTACGTTCCTGCCCTCACCTATGGCCATGAACTTTGGGTCATGACCGAAAGAACGAGATCCCGGATACAAGCGGCTGAAATGAGCTTCCTCTGTAGGGTGGCCGGGCACTCCCTTAGAGATAGGGTGAGGAGCTCGGCCATCCGGGAGGGGCTCGGAGTAGAGCCGCTGCTCCTCAACATCGAGAGGAGCCAGTTGAGGTGGCTCGGGCATCTATATCGGATGTCTCCTGGACGCCTTCCTCGGGAGGTGTTCCAGGCACGTCCCACCGGGAGGAGGCCCAGGGGACGGCCGAGGACATGCTGGAGGGACTGTTTCTCTCGGCTGGCTTCAGAACTCCTTGGGCTCCCCCCAGAGGAGCTGGAGGAGGTGTCTGGGGAGAGGGACGTCTTGGTGTCTCTGCTTAGTCTGCTGCCCCCGCGACCCGGTCCCGGATAAGCGGAAGACGACGAGTACGAGTACGAGTAAAATACAACTATGTACATTTTGTTTATTCCTCTAAGATAGGCATGGTCTGTTTCCTTGTTTGATATTTTATTATTTCTTCATTATTATTCCTTATACTTTAACTGGCCTTTACTAAGCTAAAAACAGGGACCTAACTGGTCCTTCAAACAAAGAAATTGCCAAAAGACTAACTGAAGAAAACAAAAATGGGAGTGGAACAGGAGTGGGAGTCGTTCTAAATGGGAGTGGGAGTCAATTTACCCGGAGAAGGATGGGACAGGATTTTTGTAATGCTGGCCTGGAATTGGGATGGGACAGGACATTTTTCTGTGGGAGTGGGATGGGACAGGAGAGAAAATCCACTCCTGTGTCACCCTCTTAATCAGTAGCTCATTTTCAATAATAAACTCAGAGTTCCTTCTAAAAAATAGAGTTAAAAAAGGTAATGTAAGAAAGATATATTGTAAAAAAAAATGCACCAACACTTCAAAACTTAGGTGCTTTAATTTAAAGGTGGTAAATATTAAGCTCTTAGGTAGGTGCCTTTGTGTAAAAAGCAATCAATTTTGGGCAGGAATAGCATACTTAAAATGTAACCACAGCAACAAATCAATGTTAAAATATCCAGGTTTGGCTACACGTGGAAGAAAAAAAAATTCCTGAGTCAGTCCCCACACTCCCAAAATGTATATCAGGCACAGATGTAGCGAATAGAGCTCTTGGCAGAGGCAGGTTCTATTTCTTAAAAAAAATCTTAGAAGATTACTTCCAAAATGCAGCAGTTTAAAGAGGTTTTAGCACTTTTCCTAGGTTTTGGGGGCTGGATACTGGCTTATGTTTCACTAGAGAATCATTATTGGAAAGAATCGACTCAAGATGGGAGCGTAATTCTAACCTCTGATATCTATGAGAACCTATGGATGTCTTGTGCAACCGATTCTACGGGGGTCTACGACTGTCGGGATTTTCCATCCCTCCTTGCTCTCCCAGGTAAGTAAAAAAAGACATTGACTAAATGGTTAATCTTTTAACTAAATTTACACAGCAAAAAACAAGAAAAGGCACAGGTGTGTAAGAATTTGCAAACTTAAAATTGTGGCGTGTATACTGGTAAATAATTTGTTAAATAAGAAACAAAGTCTTAGTTTTCATCAGTAATTTTTATTAAACTATGATATTTGCTACCTTTTATTCTGATGATTCTCCACAATAAAATAGCTGACTGTCTTTTTTCCAGCCTACTTCTGATATTGAGAAAAGGCAGGTTTCTTTTCTAATTTTTATACCTCATAGAGACATTGACTTATTTTTTAAACCCAAACTGGTGTATGTATGTTGTCATATTTTTTTTTACTAAAACTGAGCATTCATATTGTATGCACTGTATGCATGTGCAGCATTATAATGTAGTGACCAATTCAACCAATTACCTCCATAAACTTTGTGTGGCTTATTATTTTAATACAAAGCTCAGATCAATTAGAAGATTTTAGGAAGCACTGACTAGTATGAGGTTAAATGAACTTCTTAGGTGTTGACAGCATTTAAAGTGCCTCTTTCAAACTAGTCCCTCTTGTTAAAAAGCCCCATTTTTTGGTGCAACAATTGCTACTGTATCATCATACAAAGAATTGTCATGAATGTAATGCAATATTTGTTACTGATGCACAATGTAGCTGCAACAACACTTTTAAAATCAGCTTAAAGCTGTCCGTGGATATTGTTCTTGGATTTACTGAAATCCAGAAATTTAAGTAAATCAGTGTGGAGGATTTCCTTTTAGAGTCAGTTGTTTCTGCTGTAGTGGCTGTAGTATGTTTTAAACACATGTAGGTTATTGATGCACAATGTAGCTCTACAACACTTTTAACATCAGGTTAAAGCTGTCCATGGATATTGTTTTTGGACTTACTGAAATCTGGATAATTTTAGTATTAATTAAGTATTAATATATGGTGAACTATGCCTTGCATCTGTAGAATTAGGTATCTATAGAAATAAAGCACTGAAGTCAAACAATTTATAATCCTTTTGTTTAAGTCAAAGTCATTTGGAACAGAGTGAAATGTTCAATATAAAATGGATATTGGCAGGTTGTCTGATCTGGATTACAGGATTAGTCTCTTTAATAAACCTGGCATTTGTAAGAAAAAATAAATAAAAAGTGAACCTGTTTTTTAAGCTGTGATGATGGTTTTTGGATGTTTTACAAGCAAACGTCCTGATGTGTTAGACCCCAAACTTCGAAATCTCCCTGCCAACCCCCACCTGCCAACCCCCACGTTTTCCCATCATTCTATTCCGCACAGGGAGTATTAAGGAGGAAGAGCTTGACTTGAATACCATTAAGAATTTACTTTATATTGCAATAGTGTCATAGTGTTTAAAAGCAAATGACCATTGGTGATACATGGCATTAGGTCTACAGACAGTGGTGAGGAGGTTTGAAAGGCTCTGGCTTTTTTAAATCCTGTAAGTTAGGTAAACATTTGGCCTTTCAAAAGTTTTAATAGAAAACTATAGTAGGGAAAATCACAAGTGGGGTATTTGGAATTCATCCATGATTTGTAGGGTTTTGTGGCCTGTGGCCAACAGATCTTTTGGCAACAAGATAGCTTTGACAGTTCATTAGCCATTCGTCTTCCTCTGACCAGATCATTTTAGACAACCTGGAAAAAAGAAAGAGGACAAAATGAATCTAATCGTGGAAGCTTTTGCTTGCTTTTTGGGGTTTTTGGGCTGGATTATGGTTGGTGTAGCCCTTAAGAACCGATACTGGAGGGAGTCTACAGTGGATGGTAACGTTATTACCACCTTGACCATCTACGAAAATCTGTGGATGTCCTGTGCAACGGACTCTATGGGGGTGCACAACTGTCGCGATTTTCCATCCTTGCTCGAACTTAATGGTATGTGGTCTGCACAAAACTGTATTCCTTTTTTAACTGCTAACCTGACCAAGAAATCAAGAGCTTGAAGATGGTAATAAGGCAATGGTGAGACATTAATCCAACCACCATGTAAGGAAACACATTTGAAAATAATAGAGGACTAAGGAGGAAATAGCCATCATTTTCAGAATGTACATATCCATGTAAACGACTGTGGTCTATTTTGACTTGACGTAGGTGGGAGTGTGGAGGATTTCATTTTAGAGTCAGAAGCTTTCTACAGTAGTGGCTACAGTATGTTGTAAACATAAGGAGTATAAGATATGATAAGGTCAAAGAACTCAGTAAAGAGTGCCGCAATAATAATAAAAAAAAAATCAACAGTCATTAAATATTACAATGCTTTTGAAGACATCCATTTAGTCACAACTGGCTTTACATCTTCCAATATAGCTTCATAAACTGTACATTAAGACTGACTTCCAGGAATTACAAAATGTAAATGACATTGTTTACTGTACTGTCTGTTCACTTGATTCTACATGGTAATAAGCTATGAGATGTATGAGTTGAAAAAAAAGATTTTACAGTGTCAGCATTCACTCTGATAACATGTGGAAGCTAAGCATTTGTGGGGATTACTCAGTCTTCTCTTTGGCTGTATGGAAAAATGTGCATATCACACACTACAGTGTTTTAACAGTGAGGTGAAAACATATTCAGTTTCCTTTAAATTCCATTAAAAGCAGTTATGCTGTTACACAGCTCTGCTCAAGAAACAAAGGCACTGGACACAATAACATTGACAGAGCTTGTGCAGCAGTGAATGATGTGGCTAAAACCACAACTATGTTAATTAGCATTACTGTTACTAATGGAAACTAACTTCTAAAAACGAACGAGTTCTGGTGGTGTCTAAATCAGAATATGCAAGAAAAAAAACTGGCACAGTTTCATAGCAAAACAAGTCAAATCTTTGAACACACCTATTAGTTCCAGTTTATTGTTTAGGTGTGTCTGAACACTTTTGAGACTTGTATCATTTTACATACAGAAAGCAGTTTTCTAAGCATATCAGTAATGACTTAATGTTTTCACAAAGGGTACATCCAGGCCTCCCGAGCACTGATGATTGCCTCCATTGTGTTTGGGACGTTTGGCCTTGTGGCGACTCCTGTGGGGATGCAGTGCAGCAAAGTGTTGGGAGAAAACTACGTTCTGAAAGGCAGGATCGCAGCGATCGGAGGGGTGTTCTTTTTACTTCAAGGTAAAAGCCTGGGACACAAGTCACAAAAATAAAAAAAACACCTTCCTGAATCGAGATATTGCACTCAAATTACTCAGACGTCATAAAAAAAATAAAAGGTTCGGCCCCCCAGAGCGGAATAACCAAAGAACTGTGTTAAGAGAACTTACCCTAACCTCTTTATCACATTGAACACCTTGTTAAGTAAACATGTCAGGTGTCACAACTTTGCACTCCAACCTTTGTACAGAAGACAAGCTATCAGTAAATGGCTGATCTGTTAAAAAGGTAATCCAGTACCTGAGAAAATGGGACCCTATATTAACAAAGGTCTGTGAGCTGTGGAAAGAAAGGCTACATCGTGTACAATTCAAGGTCAGAGTGCAGTGTTAATAAAAAGTCCAAAACAGGCTTTAGGCAAACCTCATCATTGTTGGAGAACAATCACTTCACATGTTGGTAATTTCATCCCTTCGACGTTTTGTTCTCTTTCAGTTTTGGCCATTTAATGCCTGACTTTTACAAGCAGGATTGTGATATGGATCTCTGCCTAGGTTAACAGAGCCCAGAATTACTGCTGTACACAATAGAGGTCTGATTACTTAAGTTGGCATCTGATTCACAGCTTATGATTATATCCTTTAGTGATTTTTGATATGGACAATGTAGCTCATACCCCAGGCTACCACTGTGTAAGAGGGACAGCACAAGTGCTTGACAATGGAAAAAAAAGTCTATTGTTAATTTGTGTATTCAGTCCATGGGAGTGGTTGCCGCCCTGTGCTGCGCACAGTGTCAGCACTGTCAGCAGTAACCATAGACTGCGGCTCGCTAAAGTCGATGAAGTTGTTATCTGGCCCTGTCTTTTAGTGTTTAACCCTTTCTCTCTCCTAGACATGGCGATTGACTGAGCTTTTACTGTAACTAATTATATGTGCCCTCTTTCAGACTCTAACCTTGGAAACTGGCTCAGAGTTTATCTTTTCCTTCTTTCTAGGTGAAACGACTAAAGGAGCTACATCCATTAACATTTACTTTTCCTTCCCATAAAAAGTACTCCTGGAATCAGTGCTTCTTTGTTCTCTTTGTGTCTCTGCTCTGTTCTCTCTAACCCCCAGTCGGTCGTGGCAGATGGCTGCTCACACTGAGCCTGGTTCTGCTGGAGGTTTCTTCCTGTTAAAAGGGAGTTTTTCCTCTCCACTGTCGCTTCATGCATGCTCAGTATGAGGGATTGCTGCAAAGTCAACGCCAGTGACTGTCCACTGTCTCTACATGTTCATCCGGGAGGAGTGAATGCTGCAAGTCAATGACTCGATGCAATCTGCTGGGTTTCCTTAGATAGAAAAACGTTTTATCCAATTTGAATAAATAACTGAATCTGACTGCACTTTTCATAGGTAGGATTAATTGAAATGTATGTACCTGACTGTTGTGAAGTGCCTTGAGACGACATGTGTTGTGAATTGGCGCTATATAAATAAACTGAAACCGAAACTGAACTGAAATACCACTTTTTTGAAACTTTCAAAACCATCAAATTGACGGCCCTGGGACTTCTAGTGTTAAGTCTATGGTGGAAAGCTGAAGATGAGGAGGGATTTTATTTTTCACCATCGTAGTGAGTCCAAGCAGATATCTAGATCAATTAAGCAAGAACATTTAGGTTTCAGAAGAGCCCGAGTCTGAGTCCAGAACTATATTTGACAGGAAATCCGAAGAGGAAAGCGGACTGGAGATGTCCTCACAAACTGATTAAGTTGGTGAAGTTTTGTAGGCCACAGTGGGCAAATATTACAAAGTCAAAATGTGGGACGTGGTAATAAATGCCAAGTGAAGAATAAATACTGAAATTAAATCAAAATGTGCTTCATCAAAGTAATAGTTGTGTGCACACTCATGCAACAACATTCTTTTTATGTTCCACATTTTTCCACTGGATTTGCTTGCTTTTTTAAGTTGAAATGCAAAGGATATATGCCACACTGAAATTATTGATTGTTTCCCAATGAATGTTGGATAAATATCATTTTGCCTCATTCTTTAATTGTACCATGAGTAGGGAGTATTCTAACTCTATTTTCAACGACCATAATAAGAAAACGCTACTTCAGCATAAAAGAACTGATAAATCACACTGAAAATGCTGGTTTCAGCAGGAGGCTCGTTTCACTCTGCCTTTGTTTAATTAGGTAATGTTTCCTGTCAAAGACAGATGGTTTGTTTAAAAGGGAGACACTTTTAAACATATCACTGTGATGTTTCATACGAGTCTATAACAAAACCACCTGGAAATCAGTTGATTGCCTTTATCAGATTAGATTGTCAGAGACTGAATCATCATGTTACTGATATGTCAATTGCAAATCAAGGTGGTGTCACATACAGGAAATGGATTACACTCATTAGCCATCTGTAATTACAGCTGAACTAGTGCAGCTAGAAGCAGCTGTTGACACACCCCATGTTTTCTTCAGCAAATACCACTCATGACTGTTTTATATATCATAGAAACCTAACAGCTCACATATAGACACATCTTTATCTGATACATTTGAACTAAAGCTGTGCAATAACTGATCTTACTGACACAGTAGGAAGAAAGTTATCAGGAATAAAAACTAGGAGGAAATCAAGGACTTCCACTTAAGTTAAATGCTGTCCATGCACGGAGGTTGGAGCAAAGCCAGAAGGCTTTAAAAGTGAGGCTTTTAAAGCCAGGCTTTAAACGTGAGGAGGTCAACGCAGATATGAGTGCATAAATAATTCTGATGACAAAGGGGAACTATAAAATAATAAAACATTAAAGATTAGGAGCTAAACTGAATACCTGTTTAATGCTGGAAGTACTGTACAAGATAGACCTTTGAACCGCCCTTTAAAAGGAGAGAATTCACATCCAAAAAGATGCAGACTGTAAACAAAGAGTTTAATGTTTATCCAAAACTAAAATTTGTCTAAGCTGATCCAACAGGTAAAGATCTGAATTTTGATTGCTGCATTTGCCCATTTGTTTATTATCCATGAAAGATTAATAATGAGAGGGCTTCAGAACAGCCGGGTCCCGTTCATGTTTTAACTGAAAAGACACATGTTGCACCAAAGTAAAAAAAACCAAAAGGATTTAGAAAAGACTTAAATGCATCTATTGTCTTGCAGCAGAACTTGTTAATGCTTAACCAGTGTTGACTAAAAAGTCTCTTTCTGCCTCCAACAAACCACTTCATCTCTCACTGTTTGCTCACTCCTGAATTTGGTATTTCCACATTTGTATTTACTTTTGGATCTTGAAAAAACCTCCTTTAAAACTTAAGCTACCTAATAATTCCTCAAAAGGGGAAAGGGCAGAAGGAGAGGATAATTTGATCAAACAAAACGGGAATCCTTAGAGAAACTTTCATTACAATATGAGGCTGTCCCCTACATGCAATATTTCCAAGTCAATGACTGACAAGTCAAAGTCTATAGACCTAGCTTTAATCTATCTGTAGTAGAGGCTGACATATTTTCGGGAATCCCACGGGTCACGGGATTCCCATGGGAATCCCGCGGGACGGGAGACAGCATTAGTAAAGATCACGTGATTGGGACGGTACAGGATAAAACATGAACGGGAGCGGGAGCTAACCAATAGGAGGGAAAATAAACTAGGATCAATTGTCTTTGGAAATGTAAAACTGAGACTTTGTTATAAATTTTAAGAAAAAAAAACTTGGCTCGACGCTGCCATTGTGTAGTTTTTTTTTCCAAGAAGCATATACTATAATGCGAGTCAAACGAACTACACGACCCACAAGCCAACAGTGCTTCTGATCGATGTTTTCCACCTGCGTTCAGAATGGAGGGAGCAAACGTAGGTGGAGAACTGGACGTGGTAAAATTGGATTTGCAACGTAAAGTCAGAAGAAAGGACTTGTCTATTAAACTCATAGAGCTGACAGGAAAGTCGCAAATATTACCGAACTTCAGGAGAGTTGAATGCAGCGTTGTTATCATGCAGTATGCTGATTTTAAAACATGTTTAGTCGTAATCAAGTACACCAGTGATTAAAGCAAACTTTTTAGGCAAATTCTGGATTGAATCAGTCCTGCATCTCTTCATTCGTCAAACCAAAAGTACCATCATCAAGTCTCATCTGACCAACAAAATTGCTCGCATGTGCACTAAAGATTTAAGAGCCTTGGCCACAGTAGAGGGGAAAGGTACGGAGGCCACGAGGGGATATGGGGGAATTTTTTTTTTTGCGTCCCCACGCAATACTTTTGCGTTTGCTCGCAAAAGTTGTTAATCGCCTTGAGAAAGCTGTACATTTTGGAACAGCAGCACAGGTGACAAACTGCTTACAAAACAAAGAGCACTGATATGGTTTATTTGTCATATGCAGGTTAACATGCAGTTAACAACGCATTAAAGGCTTAAGATAAGAAGAACCATTCAAATCACTATAAAAACAAAAGCACTAATGGCGTGCAAAAAAAAGTACACATCATGCAGCAGCAATAAGCAAAGTGTCACAGTTGTGGTTTCGTGCAGTATTATTGTCCAGAGTACAGTAGTTTGACAGCTTGTGGATAATAACTGTCTTTAAGTCTGATTGAAGATCATTTTATTTAAGGCCGATTTCAAAATAAAACTCAATAAATCTCAAAAACAGGTGTAGTGTTTGATCCATTTTTGCACCAATCTGGTTTGGAAACTATCCCACAAAGTATTGCGAGATAACGCAAAAAGTATTGCGTGAGAATGCAAAAAGTATTGCGGGGGAACGCAAAAAGTATTGCGAGCGAACGCAAAAGTATTGCGTGGGGACGCAAAAGAAATAAAATTCCCCCATGTCGCCTCGCGGGTTCCGTAGAAAGTCTTCATCAAGGGAAGATATTAAATAAATACGTTGTTAAATAGAAAAAAATTTAATGTACCATTAAATGTACAATTTATTTTAATACATCATTAAATATTAGGTGTACCACTAATTACGTCATGTCGTCTTTAAAATTATACTTAATTATTCAGTGGCACATTTAATTGCATAATAGTCCATTTCATGATATAATGGTACATTTATTGTTTCTAATGATGTATTAAATAAATAAATAAATGGTACCTTTAATTTAATGCCACATTTAATGTTATATTTCTTTCATGTGACATTTACTTCACTTATGGGACATTCACAACATTTATTTATTTTATGATGATTTTATTGTATTAATTTTGTCCAGTTTGACCCTCCATTCTTGGTGCCTGTATAGGAGGTCGAGAGACGCGAGGCCATCCCCTAGTGGGCCCACGCCTGCAGGGGGAACCGTGAGGGACCAGTGCAAAGAGGATTGGGTGGCGGACGAAGGCGGAGACCTCGGCGGCCCGATCCCCGTATGCTTAGGCTGGCTCTAGGGACGTGGAATGTCACCTCGCTGGGGGGGAAGGAGCCTGAGCTTGTGCGTGAGGTCGAGAGATATCGACTAGAAATAGTCGGGCTCACCTCCACGCACAGTGTAGGCTCTGGAACCCATCTCCTTGAGAGGGGCTGGACTCTCTTCTACTCTAGAGTGGCCCACAGGGAGAGGCGGCCGACTGGTGTGGGTTTGCTTGTTGCCCCCCAGCTCAGCCGTCTCGTGTTGGGGTTTACCCCAGTGGATGAGAGGGTCACATCCCTGCACCTTCGTGTTGGGGATAGGCCTCTGACTGTCGTTTCGGCCTACAGGCCGAGCGGTAGTGCGAAGTACCCGGCCTTCTTGGTGTCCCTGTCGGGGGTGCTGGATAGTGCCCCTCCAGGGGACTCCATTATTCTGCTGGGGGACTTCAACGCCCATGTGGGAAACGACAGTGACACCTGGAGAGGCGTGATCGGGAGGAATGGGCTCCCCGATCTGAATTCGAGTGGTGCTTTGTTATTGGACTTCTGTGCTAGTCATGGATTGCCCATAATGAACACCATGTTCAAACATAAGGGTGTCCACCAGTGCACTTGGCACCAGGACACCCTAGCCAGGAGGTCAATGATCGACTTTGTTGTCGTATCATCAGACCTTCGGCCGCATGTTTTGGACACTCGGGTGAAGAGAGGGGCTGAGCTGTCCACTGATCACCACCTGGTGGTGAGTTGGATCCGCTGGAGGAGGAGAAAGCCGGACAGACTTGGCAGGCCCAAGCGCATAGTGAGGGTCTGCTGGGAACGTTTGGCGGAGGCCTCGGCCAGGGATGTATTCAACTCCCACCTCCAGGAGAGCTTTGACCAGATTCCGGGGGATGTTGGAGACATAGAGTCCGAGTGGACCATGTTCTCCACATCTATTGTCGATGCTGCTGCCCGTAGCTGCGGCCGTAAGGTCTGCGGTGCCTGTCGTGGCGGCAATCCCAGAACCCAGTGGTGGACACCGGCAGTAAGGGATGCTGTCAAGCTGAAGAAGGAGTCCTATCGGCTGTGGTTGGCTTGTGGGACTCCTGAGGTGGATGACGGGTACTGTGAGGCCAAGCGTGCTGCAGCCCGGGCTGTGGCAGAGGCAAAAACTCGGGCCTGGGAGGAGTTCGGTGAGGCCATGGAGAAGGACTACCGGTTGGCCTCGAAGCGATTCTGGCAAACCGTCCAGCGCCTCAGGAGGGGGAAGCAGTGCTTCGCCAACACTGTTTATAGTGGGGGTGGGAGGCTGCTGACCTCGACTGAGGACATTATCGGGCGGTGGAAGGAGAACTTCGAGGATCTCCTCAATCCTGCCATCACGCATTCCCTGGTGGAAACAGAGGCTGGGGACGCGGGGTTGGACTCTTTCATCACCCAGGCTGAAGTCACCGAGGTAGTTAAAAAGCTCAGCGGTGGCAAGGCTTCGGGGGTGGATGAGATCCGCCCTGAGTACCTCAAATCTCTGGATGTTGTAGGGCTGTCATGGTTGACACGCCTCTTCAACATTGCATGGCAGTCGGGGACAGTGCCTCTGGACTGGCAGACTGGGGTGGTGGTCCCCCTTCATAAGAAGGGTGACCGGAGGGTGTGTTCCAACTACAGGGGGATCACACTCCTCAGCCTCCCTGGTAAGGCCTACGCCAGGGTATTGGAGAGGAGAGTCCGGCCGATAGTCGAACCTCAGCTTCAGGAGGAGCAGTGTGGTTTTCGTCCCGGCCGTGGAACACTGGACCAGCTCTATACCCTCTACAGGGTACTCGAGGGTTCATGGGAGTTTGCCCAACCGGTCCACATGTGTTTTGTGGACCTGGAGAAAGCATTCGACTGTGTCCCTCGTGATGCCCTGTGGGGGGTGCTCCAGGAGTATGGAATCGGGGGCCCTTTATTAGGGGCCATCCGGTCCCTGTACGAGCGGTGCAGGATTTTGGTCCGCATTGCCGGCACTAAGTCGGACCTGTTCCCGGTGCATGTTGGACTCCAGCAGGGCTGCCCTTTGTCACCGGTCCTGTTCATAACTTTTATGGACAGGATTTCTAGACGCAGCCAAGGGCCGGAGGGGTCTGGTTCGGGGACCAGTGGATTTCGTCTCTTCTTTTTGCAGATGACGTGGTCCTGCTGGCCCCCTCTAGCCAAGACCTACAGCATGCGCTGGGGCGGTTCGCAGCCGAGTGTCAAGCGGCTGGGATGAAGATCAGCTCCTCCAAGTCAGAGGCCATGGTACTCAACCGGAAAAGGGTGGCTTGTCCTCTTCAGGTTGGAGGGGAGTTCTTGCCTCAAGTGGAGGAGTTCAAGTATCTCGGGGTCTTGTTCACGAGTGAGGGAAGAATGGAGCGGGAGATCAACAGACGGATCGATGCGGCTGCCGCAGTAATGGGGGCGCTGTGCCGGTCCGTTGTGGTGAAGAGAGAGCTGAGCCGAAAAGCGAAGCTCTCGATTTACCGGTCGGTCTACGTTCCTGCCCTCACCTATGGCCATGAACTTTGGGTCATGACCGAAAGAACGAGATCCCGGATACAAGCGGCTGAAATGAGCTTCCTCTGTAGGGTGGCCGGGCACTCCCTTAGAGATAGGGTGAGGAGCTCGGCCATCCGGGAGGGGCTCGGAGTAGAGCCGCTGCTCCTCAACATCGAGAGGAGCCAGTTGAGGTGGCTCGGGCATCTATATCGGATGTCTCCTGGACGCCTTCCTCGGGAGGTGTTCCAGGCACGTCCCACCGGGAGGAGGCCCAGGGGACGGCCGAGGACATGCTGGAGGGACTGTTTCTCTCGGCTGGCTTCAGAACTCCTTGGGCTCCCCCCAGAGGAGCTGGAGGAGGTGTCTGGGGAGAGGGACGTCTTGGTGTCTCTGCTTAGTCTGCTGCCCCCGCGACCCGGTCCCGGATAAGCGGAAGACGACGAGTACGAGTACGAGTAAAATACAACTATGTACATTTTGTTTATTCCTCTAAGATAGGCATGGTCTGTTTCCTTGTTTGATATTTTATTATTTCTTCATTATTATTCCTTATACTTTAACTGGCCTTTACTAAGCTAAAAACAGGGACCTAACTGGTCCTTCAAACAAAGAAATTGCCAAAAGACTAACTGAAGAAAACAAAAATGGGAGTGGAACAGGAGTGGGAGTCGTTCTAAATGGGAGTGGGAGTCAATTTACCCGGAGAAGGATGGGACAGGATTTTTGTAATGCTGGCCTGGAATTGGGATGGGACAGGACATTTTTCTGTGGGAGTGGGATGGGACAGGAGAGAAAATCCACTCCTGTGTCACCCTCTTAATCAGTAGCTCATTTTCAATAATAAACTCAGAGTTCCTTCTAAAAAATAGAGTTAAAAAAGGTAATGTAAGAAAGATATATTGTAAAAAAAAATGCACCAACACTTCAAAACTTAGGTGCTTTAATTTAAAGGTGGTAAATATTAAGCTCTTAGGTAGGTGCCTTTGTGTAAAAAGCAATCAATTTTGGGCAGGAATAGCATACTTAAAATGTAACCACAGCAACAAATCAATGTTAAAATATCCAGGTTTGGCTACACGTGGAAGAAAAAAAAATTCCTGAGTCAGTCCCCACACTCCCAAAATGTATATCAGGCACAGATGTAGCGAATAGAGCTCTTGGCAGAGGCAGGTTCTATTTCTTAAAAAAAATCTTAGAAGATTACTTCCAAAATGCAGCAGTTTAAAGAGGTTTTAGCACTTTTCCTAGGTTTTGGGGGCTGGATACTGGCTTATGTTTCACTAGAGAATCATTATTGGAAAGAATCGACTCAAGATGGGAGCGTAATTCTAACCTCTGATATCTATGAGAACCTATGGATGTCTTGTGCAACCGATTCTACGGGGGTCTACGACTGTCGGGATTTTCCATCCCTCCTTGCTCTCCCAGGTAAGTAAAAAAAGACATTGACTAAATGGTTAATCTTTTAACTAAATTTACACAGCAAAAAACAAGAAAAGGCACAGGTGTGTAAGAATTTGCAAACTTAAAATTGTGGCGTGTATACTGGTAAATAATTTGTTAAATAAGAAACAAAGTCTTAGTTTTCATCAGTAATTTTTATTAAACTATGATATTTGCTACCTTTTATTCTGATGATTCTCCACAATAAAATAGCTGACTGTCTTTTTTCCAGCCTACTTCTGATATTGAGAAAAGGCAGGTTTCTTTTCTAATTTTTATACCTCATAGAGACATTGACTTATTTTTTAAACCCAAACTGGTGTATGTATGTTGTCATATTTTTTTTTACTAAAACTGAGCATTCATATTGTATGCACTGTATGCATGTGCAGCATTATAATGTAGTGACCAATTCAACCAATTACCTCCATAAACTTTGTGTGGCTTATTATTTTAATACAAAGCTCAGATCAATTAGAAGATTTTAGGAAGCACTGACTAGTATGAGGTTAAATGAACTTCTTAGGTGTTGACAGCATTTAAAGTGCCTCTTTCAAACTAGTCCCTCTTGTTAAAAAGCCCCATTTTTTGGTGCAACAATTGCTACTGTATCATCATACAAAGAATTGTCATGAATGTAATGCAATATTTGTTACTGATGCACAATGTAGCTGCAACAACACTTTTAAAATCAGCTTAAAGCTGTCCGTGGATATTGTTCTTGGATTTACTGAAATCCAGAAATTTAAGTAAATCAGTGTGGAGGATTTCCTTTTAGAGTCAGTTGTTTCTGCTGTAGTGGCTGTAGTATGTTTTAAACACATGTAGGTTATTGATGCACAATGTAGCTCTACAACACTTTTAACATCAGGTTAAAGCTGTCCATGGATATTGTTTTTGGACTTACTGAAATCTGGATAATTTTAGTATTAATTAAGTATTAATATATGGTGAACTATGCCTTGCATCTGTAGAATTAGGTATCTATAGAAATAAAGCACTGAAGTCAAACAATTTATAATCCTTTTGTTTAAGTCAAAGTCATTTGGAACAGAGTGAAATGTTCAATATAAAATGGATATTGGCAGGTTGTCTGATCTGGATTACAGGATTAGTCTCTTTAATAAACCTGGCATTTGTAAGAAAAAATAAATAAAAAGTGAACCTGTTTTTTAAGCTGTGATGATGGTTTTTGGATGTTTTACAAGCAAACGTCCTGATGTGTTAGACCCCAAACTTCGAAATCTCCCTGCCAACCCCCACCTGCCAACCCCCACGTTTTCCCATCATTCTATTCCGCACAGGGAGTATTAAGGAGGAAGAGCTTGACTTGAATACCATTAAGAATTTACTTTATATTGCAATAGTGTCATAGTGTTTAAAAGCAAATGACCATTGGTGATACATGGCATTAGGTCTACAGACAGTGGTGAGGAGGTTTGAAAGGCTCTGGCTTTTTTAAATCCTGTAAGTTAGGTAAACATTTGGCCTTTCAAAAGTTTTAATAGAAAACTATAGTAGGGAAAATCACAAGTGGGGTATTTGGAATTCATCCATGATTTGTAGGGTTTTGTGGCCTGTGGCCAACAGATCTTTTGGCAACAAGATAGCTTTGACAGTTCATTAGCCATTCGTCTTCCTCTGACCAGATCATTTTAGACAACCTGGAAAAAAGAAAGAGGACAAAATGAATCTAATCGTGGAAGCTTTTGCTTGCTTTTTGGGGTTTTTGGGCTGGATTATGGTTGGTGTAGCCCTTAAGAACCGATACTGGAGGGAGTCTACAGTGGATGGTAACGTTATTACCACCTTGACCATCTACGAAAATCTGTGGATGTCCTGTGCAACGGACTCTATGGGGGTGCACAACTGTCGCGATTTTCCATCCTTGCTCGAACTTAATGGTATGTGGTCTGCACAAAACTGTATTCCTTTTTTAACTGCTAACCTGACCAAGAAATCAAGAGCTTGAAGATGGTAATAAGGCAATGGTGAGACATTAATCCAACCACCATGTAAGGAAACACATTTGAAAATAATAGAGGACTAAGGAGGAAATAGCCATCATTTTCAGAATGTACATATCCATGTAAACGACTGTGGTCTATTTTGACTTGACGTAGGTGGGAGTGTGGAGGATTTCATTTTAGAGTCAGAAGCTTTCTACAGTAGTGGCTACAGTATGTTGTAAACATAAGGAGTATAAGATATGATAAGGTCAAAGAACTCAGTAAAGAGTGCCGCAATAATAATAAAAAAAAAATCAACAGTCATTAAATATTACAATGCTTTTGAAGACATCCATTTAGTCACAACTGGCTTTACATCTTCCAATATAGCTTCATAAACTGTACATTAAGACTGACTTCCAGGAATTACAAAATGTAAATGACATTGTTTACTGTACTGTCTGTTCACTTGATTCTACATGGTAATAAGCTATGAGATGTATGAGTTGAAAAAAAAGATTTTACAGTGTCAGCATTCACTCTGATAACATGTGGAAGCTAAGCATTTGTGGGGATTACTCAGTCTTCTCTTTGGCTGTATGGAAAAATGTGCATATCACACACTACAGTGTTTTAACAGTGAGGTGAAAACATATTCAGTTTCCTTTAAATTCCATTAAAAGCAGTTATGCTGTTACACAGCTCTGCTCAAGAAACAAAGGCACTGGACACAATAACATTGACAGAGCTTGTGCAGCAGTGAATGATGTGGCTAAAACCACAACTATGTTAATTAGCATTACTGTTACTAATGGAAACTAACTTCTAAAAACGAACGAGTTCTGGTGGTGTCTAAATCAGAATATGCAAGAAAAAAAACTGGCACAGTTTCATAGCAAAACAAGTCAAATCTTTGAACACACCTATTAGTTCCAGTTTATTGTTTAGGTGTGTCTGAACACTTTTGAGACTTGTATCATTTTACATACAGAAAGCAGTTTTCTAAGCATATCAGTAATGACTTAATGTTTTCACAAAGGGTACATCCAGGCCTCCCGAGCACTGATGATTGCCTCCATTGTGTTTGGGACGTTTGGCCTTGTGGCGACTCCTGTGGGGATGCAGTGCAGCAAAGTGTTGGGAGAAAACTACGTTCTGAAAGGCAGGATCGCAGCGATCGGAGGGGTGTTCTTTTTACTTCAAGGTAAAAGCCTGGGACACAAGTCACAAAAATAAAAAAAACACCTTCCTGAATCGAGATATTGCACTCAAATTACTCAGACGTCATAAAAAAAATAAAAGGTTCGGCCCCCCAGAGCGGAATAACCAAAGAACTGTGTTAAGAGAACTTACCCTAACCTCTTTATCACATTGAACACCTTGTTAAGTAAACATGTCAGGTGTCACAACTTTGCACTCCAACCTTTGTACAGAAGACAAGCTATCAGTAAATGGCTGATCTGTTAAAAAGGTAATCCAGTACCTGAGAAAATGGGACCCTATATTAACAAAGGTCTGTGAGCTGTGGAAAGAAAGGCTACATCGTGTACAATTCAAGGTCAGAGTGCAGTGTTAATAAAAAGTCCAAAACAGGCTTTAGGCAAACCTCATCATTGTTGGAGAACAATCACTTCACATGTTGGTAATTTCATCCCTTCGACGTTTTGTTCTCTTTCAGTTTTGGCCATTTAATGCCTGACTTTTACAAGCAGGATTGTGATATGGATCTCTGCCTAGGTTAACAGAGCCCAGAATTACTGCTGTACACAATAGAGGTCTGATTACTTAAGTTGGCATCTGATTCACAGCTTATGATTATATCCTTTAGTGATTTTTGATATGGACAATGTAGCTCATAACCCAGGCTACCACTGTGTAAGAGGGACAGCACAAGTGCTTGACAATGGAAAAAAAAGTCTATTGTTAATTTGTGTATTCAGTCCATGGGAGTGGTTGCCGCCCTGTGCTGCGCACAGTGTCAGCACTGTCAGCAGTAACCATAGACTGCGGCTCGCTAAAGTCGATGAAGTTGTTATCTGGCCCTGTCTTTTAGTGTTTAACCCTTTCTCTCTCCTAGACATGGCGATTGACTGAGCTTTTACTGTAACTAATTATATGTGCCCTCTTTCAGACTCTAACCTTGGAAAATGGCTCAGAGTTTATCTTTTCCTTCTTTCTAGGTGAAACGACTAAAGGAGCTACATCCATTAACATTTACTTTTCCTTCCCATAGAAAGTACTCCTGGATCAGTGCTTCTTTGTTCTTTTTGTGTCTCTGCTCTGTTCTTTCTAACCCCCAGTCGGTCGTGGCAGATGGCCGCTCACACTGAGCCTGGTTCTGCTGGAGGTTTCTTCTTGTTAAAAGGGAGTTTTTCCTCTCCACTGTTGCTACATGCATGCTCAGTATGAGGGATTGCTGCAAAGTCAACGCCAGTGACTGTCCACTGTCTCTACATGTTCATCCTGGAGGAGTGAATGCTGCAAGTCACTGACTGGATGCAATCTGCCTGGTTTCCTTAGACAGAAAAACTTTTTATCCAATTTGAATAAATAACTAACTCTGACTGCACTGTTCATAGGTAGGATTAATTGGAATGTATGTACAGGGGTTGGACAATGAAACTGAAACACCCGTCATTTTAGTGTGGGAGGTTTCATGGCTAAATTGGACCAGCCTGGTAGCCAGTCTTCATTGATTGCACATTGCACCAGTAAGAGCAGAGTGTGAAGGTTCAATTAGCAGGGTAAAAGCACAGTTTTGCTCAAAATATTGAAATGCACACAAAATTATGGGTGACATACCAGAGTTCAAAAGAGGACAAATTGTTGGTGCACGTCTTGCTGGCGCATCTGTGACCAAGACAGCAAGCCTTTGAGATGTATCAAGAGCCACGGTATCCAGGGTAATGTCAGCATACCACCAAGAAAGAGGATCCACATCCAACAGGATTAACTGTGGACGCAAGAGGAAGCTGTCTGAAAGGGATGTTCGGGTGCTAACCCGGATTGTATCCAAAAAACATAAAACCACGGCTGCCCATATCATGGCAGAATTAAATGTGCACCTCAACTCTCCTGTTTCCACCAGAACTGTCCGTCGGGAGCTCCACATGGTCAATATACACGGCCTGGCTGCTATAGCCAAACCTTTGGTCACTCATGCCATTGCCAACCGTCGGTTTCAATGGTGCAAGGAGCACAAATCTTGGGCTGTGGACAATGTGAAACATGTATTGTTCTCTGATGAGTCCACCTTTACTGTTTTCCCCACATCCGGGAGAGTTACGGTGTGGAGAAGCCCCAAAGAAGCGTACCACCCAGACTGTTGCATGCCCAGAGTGAAGCATGGGGGTGGATCAGTGATGGTTTGGGCTGCCATATCATGGCATTCCCTTGGCCCAATAACTTTGCTAGATGGGCGCGTCACTGCCAAGGACTACCGAACCATTCTTGAGGACCATGTGCATCCAATGGTTCAAACATTGTATCCTGAAGGCGGTGCTGTGTATCAGGATGACAATGCACTAATACACACAGCAAGACTGGTGAAAGATTGGTTTGATGAACATGAAAGTGAAGTTGAACATCTTCCATGGCCTGCACAGTCACCAGATCTAAATATTATTGAGCCACTTTGGGGTGTTTTGGAGGAGCGAGTCAGGAAACGTTTTCCTCCACCAGTATCACGTAGTGACCTGGCCACTATCCTGCAAGAAGAATGGCTTAAAATCCCTCTGACCCCTGTCCAGGACTTGTATATGTCATTCCCAAGACGAATTGAGGCTGTATTGGCCGCAAAAAGAGGCCCTACACCATACTAATAAATTATTGTGGTCTAAAACCAGGTGTTCCAGTTTCATTGTCCAACCCCTGTCCCTGACTGTTGTGAAGTGCCTTAAGACAACATGTGCTGTGAATTTGCGCTATATAAATATAACTGAATTGAATTGAATCTGATCTCCAATTCCTATTTGATGACAAATTAAAAGGTTGGTCAAACTTGAACTCGATTATTTTACACTGAAAAAAGATTATTTAAAACATAGTTTGGGGTCTTCATTTTTTATGGAAACACACAGAGTGGAGCATTTCAGGTGCAATAAAAAAACCACAGTTCATAGAACGGTGAAACCTAAATTGACATTAAGGTTCATTACGTTTTTTTAAAGCAAGGTTTGGAATTTCTGAAACAAAAATATTGTGGGCTCACCAAGGAGACCATTCATGCATAAACTGCCTCTGGTACCAACCATGCATCAGTTTGTACCTGCACTGAAGATGTTTTTATAATGGCTTTGGCAGAACAAGTTTTCTATAATCTACTCAACTTTTGCCACCGTAGAAGAGCCCCAATGTAGTCTTGAAATGTGGTTATGTAACTCCAGTAAATAATGTCTTCAAGCAGAAGGTCACCCAGGTATTTGATTTGATCAGGGGTCATAATCCCCCATTAGAGCCAACTGGTCCAAACGGGGATCAGAACAACAGTCACTGGAAAAAGGTGTAATATAAAAATCTTACTTACATATGAATAATAATAAATTACACACACGCAAAGGCTACCAAAGGAATGCAATATTTAAATAAATTTCAACAAAATGGTTTGTTTATGAGTGCGAATTGGAAGGATGGTGGGTATAAATTGGCAGAGGTGCAGTTTGATCTGGAGTTAACTGTACATACACAAGAAAACATTTATTTAGCATAAGTGAGGTGTTTGTTTATTTAATGATGTTTAACATGCTTGAGGTATTGTGTTCTTCAAGGGCTTTGCACCATGATTGCTGTGTCTTGGTATGCAGCCAACATCACTCGGCAGTTCTTTGACCAGCTTTATGCAGGAACAAAGTAAGTTAATATGAACATTACACAACAGAACAATAGTTTTGTAGACCTTGGAATAAGCTATAGATAAGAAAATATGAGATAAATTTTGTCATGTTACAGGTATGAGATTGGACAGGGCCTCTACATCGGCTGGTCGTCGGCTTTACTCGCCCTCTGTGCAGGCTCCTGCCTGTTGTGTGCTTGCAAGCAAAACTCTTCTGATAAAAATAGGTGAGTATCTTTTGTTACATCGTTCAGCTCATCGAAAAACCCAGTGTCTATTATTTTTCCTCAAATGTGTTTTTCTCTGTTAGCGCCTACCCATACCAGACAGCCTCCAGAGGACATGTGCTGTCAACTGTGGCGACGTCTCAGTCTGCACCAGGCAACTATGGCAGGAACGCTTATGTCTAAGAGGCCTCCAACGAAAAGTGACTTGAGCAGATCCTTTCTGTTCCTTAACTAATAACGAATGTTTAAATGATGACCATGTTTGCTAAGAAATGACATGCGAATAATTAATGGAATTTTATTTTCTGAATTTGCTGTCAACGTTATTAGATATTTTAACTAAACCAATGCAATGTAAGACTTGTAATGCTTAAACTGCTACAGCCAGGTTCCTTTCTTTCTGTGTGTTTAAATGATTTGCAATGAATCACAATCAAACTGCTTAAAGTTTCAGAATCCCATATTTTTTGTACGACTACAGGAGCTAAGACTGTTTGAACTAACAATATGTGATCATTTTAATTGGAACTGTAACGTACCAATTGCACCAAGCTTTAATGTCCTTTTTAGTATAAAACACATTTGTCATACCTGTTTTCTCAAACCTGTCTCATTTTTAATGGTACAAAACAAAAAAAGGATTATTCAATAACTCAGTATGGTGGCTATGATTTTCATCATATTCTTTTAAGTAACAGAGTCCAGCTGATAACTAAAGCTGTAAGCTAATAACAATAAATATCCAGGGCCCATATTAACAAAAAATCCTAAGACTAAAAGTAGCTCTTAGTGGTGTCATTTTAAGAAAATCGTAGAATTTCTCAAATTCCATGATTTTTCTTAGAATTTCCCATTAATAAGATAAAAGTTATTCAAAAAGTATCTTTAGCCTTAAGGGAGCACCTAAAGTGAGGAGGACTTTTAGTGAGCCCAAGAGTGTCCTAACCAGACAAGATGGCAGAAAGAAAGAAAGGATTTTCTCTGTACAATGAACAAATGAACAACAGTATGTATGTGTATATATATATATATATATATATAAATATATACCCACACAATACCGGTCAAATGTTTTAGAGCGCCTTTCCTATTTAATGGTTTTCTTTATGTTTATGACTATTTGTGTTGTATGTAAATGCTCAATAAAGCCATCAAAACAGTGAATGAACACATATGCAATTATGTAGCACACCAGAAATTGTAAAATATCTTTAGATATGGTATATTTTAGCATCCTTAAAGTAGCCGCCATTTGCTGTAATGATTGAAATATTAACCTGTGGCTGTCTCTCAATGAACCTCTGGTAAGTTCTTTTAAGACTCTTTGGAAAACCATTTCAGGTGACCACCTCGTGGAGCTCAAGAGAGAGAACGCCAAGAGAGCAAAGCAGTAATCAAAGCAAAGGGTGGCTATTTTGTAATAATCTGAAATACAAAAATGGTTAGTTATTTCACACTTTTTGTTTCCTATGGCCATGAATTTTTGGGTCATGACCGAAAGAACGAGATCCCGGATACAAGCGGCTGAAATGAGCTTCCTCCGTACGGTGGCCGGGTACTCCCTTAGAGATAGGGTGAGGAGCTCGTCCATCCCCCCTCCCAGAGTAGAGCTGGAGGAGGTGTCTGGGGAGAGGGACGTCTGGGTGCCTCTGCTGAGTCTGCTGCCCCCGTGACCCTGTCCTGGATGAAGCGGAAGACGAGAAGTACGAGTATATATCTATATGTGTGTGTGTATGAAGTAGTAAAATGACATGCATGGCGAATAAATAATATAATATTAATAAACAATAAGCAAATCAAAAATAATGACGAGCATGTAAAATAAGCTACCTTCAAACATTTTGACGCTGTGTGACAATTAATTTAATTTTGCTAAGGTTCATCATCGTGATTCACACATTTCTTAATCAAGTCTAAATTTTATGATCGGCTAATTTTTCTCCACTGATTACTAGAAGAGCACGTGTCTTTTTTTTTTGTTTTTTGCAACAATCAATCACAGCTGTTAGAAGACAGCGCCACACCTAGCAACGAGGTCAACCACACCTCCTCACTAATACAGGAATTTCCGTCGTCTCCTCACTCAGAGTTGCTCTCAGCAGCTAGCTGAATAAATCTTAAGGAGTCCCTGGCAGGAATTTTTAGGCTAAGTTATGAGCTCTCTGAGAGGACTCTTAAACTCATTGAGAATACGGACCCAGAGTTACGGTGCCTTACTAAATAATTAAAACCCTTTAAACCTTTTCACATTTTGTCAGGTCACAACAAGATCATGATTTGCTCCATCACAAAGTAGCAGAAAATTGTCAAGTGGAAGGAAAACTATACATGGCTTTCAAAATTTTACTAATAAAAACCTGAAGAGTGTGAAATCTCATTGTATTTAGCCCAACCCATTACTCCAGGACCATTCAAGAAAATCTAGTGCAAGCAACTGACTTAAGAAAAAACTAAATAGTAAATAACGTCCACCTGGATGAAATACCTGGAGGTCGGGCATGGAGACCATTATTCAGAGAAGCATCCTAGAAGCCCATGGAAGCTCTTGAGGAGCTGCAGAGATCTACAGCTCAGGTGGGAGAATCTGCAACATGACAACATACAGGGGTTAGACAATGAAACTGAAACACCCGTCATTTTAGTGTGGGAGGTTTCATGGCTAAATTGGACCAGCCTGGTAGCCAGTCTTCATTGATTGCACATTGCACCAGTAAGAGCAGAGTGTGAAGGTTCAATTAGCAGGGTAAGAGTACAGTTTGGCTCAAAATATTGAAATGCACACAACATTATGGGTGACATGCCAGAGTTCAAAAGAGGACAAATTGTTGGTGCACGTCTTGCTGGCGCATCTGTGACCAAGACAGCAAGTCTTTGTGATGTATCAAGAGCCACGGTATCCAGGGTAATGTCAGCATACCTCCAAGAAGGACGAACCACATCCAACAGGATTAACTGTGGACGCAAGAGGAAGCTGTCTGAAAGGGATGTTCGGGTGCTAACCCGGATTGTATCCAAAAAACATAAAACCACGGCTGCCCAAATCACGGCAGAATTAAATGTGCACCTCAGCTCTCCTGTTTCCACCAGAACTGTCCGTCGGGAGCTCCACAGGGTCAATATACACGGCCTGGCTGCTATAGACAAACCTTTGGTCACTCATGCCAATGCCAAACGTCGGTTTCAATGGTGCAAGGAGCGCAAATCTTGGGCCGTGGACAATGTGAAACATGTATTGTTCTCTGATGAGTCCACCTTTACTGTTTTCCCCACATCCGGGAGAGTTACGGTGTGGAGAAGCCCCAAAGAAGCGTACCACCCAGACTGTTGCATGCCCAGAGTGAAGCATGGGGGTGGATCAGTGATGGTTTGGGCTGCCATATCATGGCATTCCCTTGGCCCAATAACTTTGCTAGATGGGCGCGTCACTGCCAAGGACTACCGAACCATTCTTGAGGACCATGTGCATCCAATGGTTCAAACATTGTATCCTGAAGGCGGTGCCGTGTATGAGGATGACAATGCACCAATACACACAGCAAGACTGGTGAAAGATTGGTTTGATGAACATGAAAGTGAAGTTGAACATCTTCCATGGCCTGCACAGTCACCAGATCTAAATATTATTGAGCCACTTTGGGGTGTTTTGGAGGAGCGAGTCAGGAAACGTTTTCCTCCACCAGTATCACGTAGTGACCTGGCCACTATCCTGCAAGAAGAATGGCTTAAAATCCCTCTGACCACTGTGCAGGACTTGTATATGTCATTCCCAAGACGAATTGACGCTGTATTGGCCACAAAAGGAGGCCCTACACCATACTAATAAATTATTGTGGTCTAAAACCAGGTGTTTCAGTTTCATTGTCCAACCCTTGTATTAGCCATAAGAAGTTCCGAAAGAGCGTTGGTCAGAAGAGACCAAAACTGAACCTTCTTTAATTTTTTTAATTGGTATGTGTGACAGATAACAATATTTGATGTTTCTAGAAACTCTAGAACTACTTAACATTTGAAACAAGAGAAAATTAGTTTAGTGTTCCAGGAAACATAAAAAAACTTCCTGTAGTTGTCTTTATTTCCAGAAAACACTGATGGCACAACATTCCTAGGAACAAATGGACAACTGCATTTCCTTGTGCTCATAATTTCACTGGGTACTTTAGGTGTCTGCTATGTTTTTTCAACACAAATCTTTGAATGCTGTGTCAGACCCCACAATATGAAAATGATTAGCAGTCTCAAAAGTCAAGCCAATCGATCTTCTAGAAAAATTGCTTAAACCTTTGAATGTTTGTCTTGATTTTTGTTGCCGTTTATGCTTTATTTCTACTGAGAACAGTCTTAGTTGTGCAAAGGTTTCCATGCATACATTTACACACATCACTTGGAGACACATTTAATCCTACAGTTTTGTGCAGCCACATTAAAAAGGTAAAGAAAAAAAGGTATTTTCTCTATGAGATAAGACATTAAAATTCCCATTGTCTCTGCAGTCTGCATAATAAATAATCTGACTGGGTTCACTGAACGTAAAGCTCTAACCAAACATTTTTGTTTTTGCATGGTTTTAAGGAATAAGTGTAATTCTATGCCATCTTTAGGAGAAAAACCCATGACAGAAATATCACTTGCAATTGCAACCAGTAACAAAGAGTATACTGTGCATATTAATTTTTTGGATGTATTAGATTTTTTTCCTTAAGCACCACACTTTTCACACACAGATACAGACTGCCTTGCATAGACCGATAACACCAACCTGTGCATAAGTGAATTCATGAATTAAACATCTGATATATGTATACCCTTAAACAATGTACTGTTAACAAAAGAAAATAACCATTTCATTTACAGAAAAGCGAATTAAACTGGTTTTTGCAGTTTTGAGAGTGGTCTGACTATCAGCTTGCCAGCCCAAGTGCTCCCTAAACTCGTTCAGAAGATTAACTACTGACTTTGTTCATGCTCCTTTTCAAAGAAACAGAGCTCAAGATTTTTGGTTGCTGCTTGACTTCCTCTACTGGACACAAATGGTGTAACATTTTGCGGGGTTGGATGTGACAAATAAAACTAATTAAATAAATAGTGGTGGCTTTTGGAAGCATTTGAAGCTTGTATCGAAAGAAACAATTATTGGGAAGCTTTTCAAAAATCATCTTTGGTCATATCTAGCAGCCAAAAGAGCAAATTGAATCTAAAAGTTCAAATGAGCTCTACTGAGATGAATTTCTCCCTTTCTACATGTATTTGGGTAAAAAAAAAATTGTTTATTCAGTTCAATTTAAATTCAAAAATACTTTATTTATCCCAAACAAAAATTGACTAATCAGTAAGTCTCATCCTATAACATCTTTAAACACAGTGCTTCTAAAGAAATAGTTTTTTTTTTTAACACATGCGCTGGAGCCTAAGTTTCTAATGGACTATCAATAAAAATCAGTGCTGCTTGTTGGTGTCTGATTCTCCTCGACTGTATACACATATATACTATAAGGAAATCAAGTCAACACATTTAAATCCAAGACAGCAAAATAACAGTACAAGATTTTTTAATAATGTTATATTAATAATTACTGTCCTCATTAAATCAGCTATTTAATGTAGTAAGTTTTATATTACAACAATCTGTTGTTGAAGACATGGATAAATTAAATGTGGATTACATGAACTTATTCATAGTTAAAAAAATATAGTAGGAAATAGTTTAGTGTTTCTTTTTATACATTTAATCTTTAGGAGCCTCATTTGCTAAATTGTCCAGGTTTTGTCCATCAAAGCGTATAAAGTGCCAGCCTTCGCTGACAGTGAGATCCTGAGCTCCTTTAGCAGCGTAGAAGTCTCGAGAAGGAGTGTTCCAGTCGAGCACCGACAGCTGCAGCCGCACGCACTCCTCCTTTTTCCCCACCTGATCAAAACACAACACTCCTCTGATTAATCATGCAATAGATCACATTACAACAGCTGGCTCTGCACTCCTGCAACAGCATGACCACAGTGTCATGTATGAATCAGATGTGAGGTTAAGTGGTGAAGTAAAACATACCTCGGCAACTTTGCACAATAAACCCTTGCCCATGCCATTTCCTATTACCAAAAGAAAATCAAAAACATGAAAGGCATTTTATAAAAAAGACAACTAAAAATAATATTTAGGACATAATATGAAAATAACCTTTTAAGGCTTCAGTAAGCTCACTAACACATTTTATACCTCTGAATTCTGGCATCACATACAGGTCTTCCAGATATACTGATCGCCCTCTCCACGTACTGTAGGTGTAAAAGTACAGCGCGTATCCCACGACTGTAAATCCTAACAAGAGAACGCAAAACAAACATTAAAATTACCAACTGTTACAAAAAACAATATCAACAAAAAATCCCCATGACCATTTAAATATGACCAAAAGAGGAAATAGCAGGCAGTACGCTCTGCATGCATTGTATTTATTACTAAGGTAGGAAAACAACTGCTAGGACCTAGCAGATTTACCTTCTTTAGATTTTTGCTCCTCAGGAACTTCTGCGACTAGGCATTGAAAAAAGGGATTCTGGCAGAAACCGTCACGCTCCAGTTCTAAACTCAAACAAGGACAAATTAGCAAATGCACGCTTTTTATTCCCCATGCTAATATTGTCACAGTCTGTACCCACTACACAGTGTATATAAGGTGTGAGGTTGCAAAGCATGACTAGCAATGGGATTGTGCCTGAAGGAAGTGTCTGTCTCCACTGAATGTGGCCAAACTACACATTGGGAAAACTGGAGTTTCCTGAGAATTAAGCTGGGGCTCTTTTCTTTTATTGTAGTATAAAACCATGTGAGCCCTTAGGCTGGCTACTTTGTTTGAAAAAAGACATTATTTGCTTAGCAGCTTTAAGTAGGAGAACTGATCCCATTTGAGACATATAAGCAACAGAGAGGGGTGGATGGCAATAAATACATTATATCATTTCCTAAAACTACCACCATACTGATGCATGGTTTAAAAAAACTGACTTATTTTACACTTTATTTTAATTATATTGGCTGACCGTGTCATAGTTAATTAGGATGTTTAAAAAATTGGTCAACTGTAAATAAAGGACAAATAATCTCTTGCTTCAACAGAATGGATTCACCTCGTAATCTGTGAGGTTTGCCACCTGATGTATGCATTTTTCTCATAATTTGAGTTTGTATTCATCCCAACCTTTGAAGCAGAAGGGGTGCATACACATTGATATTTAATCAGTTTAATTACTTTACCCAAACCAGCTAAACAATCACCAACACTGCACTGCTGCTGTACCAACCTCTGTATAATTACCAATGTATGGTTACACTTTCTATAATGTCTAACCTCACAGGGTGCATATTTATTTTCCACCCATGCTGCTGCAAAAATTGTGACACCTCATAACACTCTACAAAACTTTTGCCTTGCAGATATTGAACCACATTTACATATATTATTTCATATATATACATATTTCAACATGAAGAATGATAGGAGGTTGAAGAGATGACCACAATGCTCAAATGGAAAATATAACCTTGTTTTCCTTAAAAATAATGCCATTAAAACACTATTGTAAGTTCTTTGTCTCGATATATTTGATTTCATAACCGAATTTCCTCTACCGAGGCACAATAAAGGTGATTTATTTTCTATTTTCTGACTCTATTAAACCGAAGCACAATGGCGATGGTGACACCTACTGGCGGATGTATGCAACAGCAGCTTCTTTTAGGTTTGGTAAGTAAATCTGAACTTTAACTCTTTGATCGGGTCAAAACAAATGAACTTGTCTGTGAAACTCGCAAATACACGAGTCATATAATTTATTTTACACCATACTTCCCAGTGTCAGTAGGTTACAGTTAATCACCTTTATGAGAGATCTCCACTTGGTCAGGCATGTTTTCATAAACCGCCAGCTCCTGGGAATTTCAGAAATATAATCGTAAAACATATACCAACTACAACAAATTAACGAACACAGAACAACCACCCCCAACGTTCTGCTACACTAAATATATTGACATAACGTTTAGCCTTGCAAGCGTTTCAAACGTTTTAGAGCAAGTTGTAACAGCGACTCACCGTTATCATCCTCGATATGTCTTTGCAGTCTTCTTTTGTTGCAGCTCTTACTCTAAAATTCATGACTACACAGCAGATACAATCTCTTCTTTGACTAAATCAGAAAAGCTACCTCACATTCTCGAAAAGGAAACAGGAAATAGATACGATCCGTAAGACTGTCTCTTCAAAATAAAATATCTGTTAAACCTGTAGTTGAATCCAGATATTCGCCTGTGAAAAGACATAACATTTATTTTATATCTCTAACATAAAACCAGACTAAAAGCTTCCTGTATCGGTCAGGATTAAAATTATTTCAATTTACTAATTGCCAAAAAAATAGAAGACATTTTTTGAAACAAATTCAGAAATTTGGATAAATTTCCTTAAAACTTAGTCGGTCATAATACCACCTATTATAAAAACCAGTCCCTCCTGCAGCAAAACGGCTACAAGACAGGAAGTTGCCACCTCCACACTTCACAGCTGGGATGGTGCTCTCAAGCTTGTAAGCTTTCCCTATTATTCCTCCAAATGTAACGCAGTGAAAATGGTCAAACTGTTTAATTCTAGTTTCATCAGATGAGAGCATGTCTCCAAAAAATATGTTTTTTGACCCTGAATGCATTTGCAAACAGTACTCAGCCAAGGAGTCATTTCTCTGTCGATGCAACTCACTATACAACCTCTTTCAACATCTTCACAAGGTCTTTTTCTTTTGTTCTGGGGATGATTCATATATTTTAAACCTACATTCATTCATCTCTCCTAGTTTGTTTAAAAGCATAGTAATCGTAGTGTATGTAAACATGTGGGTTTAAAAAAATAATGAAAAAAAAACACATTAAATTGGCATTTAGGAAACCATTTTGCTAACCCTTAGCAACCTAAAACCAAAAACATTTAGTCTCATTTAAGTTTCAACAAAAATCTCGATTTTTTTACCCCTGATAATGCTTTCTAAATGCTTTGAATACGTCAGATTTAGGCATAGTGGTATTCCTTCGTATAAAAAGTCTCTTCGGCTGCTCAACAATGTAGTCTATATAAATTTTTTTTTCTTTCGGCACTTTATTATTGTTTTGACGATTTATTTTAGCTTCCACAATACCAATTTCTCTGTTGGATAGCCACTAAAATCTTCTGTTCTATGATGAATACTACAATTTAATATCTAACAGGAATTTCACAAACACAACAACAGTCTGGATTTTATACAAAATCAGATTTATTTTAGGGTAAAAAAAAAAAGATGAAATCAGTTAGAATATAAGCTGAAACGCTGATGATTTCACACTGATCAGCTTTCACTGAGCATTAAGATATTTACAAAGTCTGGCCAAGTTTGCTCTAATCAGTCAAGAGTTCACATGATTCTATTCACACCGCTCCAAAGTCAACCCATTTCGGTTCAGTAAAGAAAAACCCAAACATTTGAAATATCTTCTTTACTAACACCTATCAGTGTGGGGACTGTGTGCTTGCTGCAGGGGAATCAGAGCGCTCCAGCTTTATCCCTCCGTCGACTGTGGCTGAGGAAATTGAGGTCGGTAGCACAGAGCTCTTGCCCTCTAAAGAGGAGGCAGACGAGGGAAGAGATACAACTATATACTTCTGCAATGGCCGTGAAGCCGTGAGTCCGGGACCGCTGCCAGGCTCCAGTTTTACCAAGGACTGCAGTGTCGAAGTCGCACTGGGAACGGTGTTGGTTACTGGTGAGGCTGAGTGGGAAGAGCTAAGGGTGATGACCTAAAGGAAAGACGGTAAGAAAAGTAAGTTCATGGCAGTACAGTGGATTTTAATACAGAGGTGTGCAAAAATTCAATATAAAGAACCCCTGAAATGAAGTTAATTTCTGTCAATATTTGGTCCACTTTTAGAACACAAAAATAGATTTGTAGCAGGTATTTCTCAGTGGTCAGGCTTTAAATATGGAACCTGAAAAACCACAAACTGTATGAAAGAGGAATGGATAGACAGAGGCTTAGATGAATGGACAGATAAACAGATGCCTGAAAGGATCAGTGGCCAGACGGAGGGATGGACTGAAAGCAAGATAAATGGATGTAGATGAATGGATGGGTGGAAGAATTCATGAATGAACAAATGTATTGATGGACAGATGGATAGACAAATGCACAAATTGATGGACGGATGATTAGAGAAATCTTATTTACCATTTACACGAGACCAGAAAAAAGGAAAGTTTCTACACTTTTTTACACGGTGTAGGAATCCTGCTATTTAGACTCATTACATTTTAATCACTGAATGTTAGCAGATATTTTGAGCTCCTTAACAAGATAAAGTGTATAAAGCAAAACATTCCCTTGGACAGAATTCCCAATTATTGGTAATATCCCAAAACTATAAGCTGAGAAAATGGTTACCTGCTGGGTTGAGGCAGCTCCTGCACTGGTTCCCATTACAATGTATTTTGTCGCCGGTGGCGATGGTTGTGACGGAGTACCGGGTCTCGGGGACATGAGGGTGAGGGAGCTTGGGACCTTAATGATGCTGGGAGTGCGAGGCCCTCCTGATCCACTTAACCCACTTTGTGAGACGGAAAGGGTGGAACGAGGCTGCAAGAACATGTCATTACATATTAATAAACAGCCTGCAGATATCTCTCATTAATAGATTTTGAGAGTAAACCTAAATTGGATCATTGCTATCAGCTTTATTTACTAATGTGCAATGACTACAGAAATTCATTTACCTTTTTTTGGAGTTGTTCTTACCTGTGTGATTGTTAAGGTAGTCCGGTTGACTTGCTGAGCTTGCAGTGCTGCTTGAGTTCTGGCCTTCATTACATGGGAACACAGCATGGGCCCGAGGTAGCCATAGTCCGTCCGATATTGCTCCACGTTGTCCGGCTGAGGCCGTATCTTAGCAATAACACTAGCACAATGTTTCTTTGAAAATAGAAGAAATTGATGAGCACAACCTTAGTGCATATAAGTACTTTAAGAAACATAAACGGAAAAGGAAAACATTCATTACCAGCAGGAGGCTTTGAACATGTTCAGCTCCTATCTTATCGATATTGGAGACTACAGGCCCTTCCATCACTGCTTTGATGCGAGCACCCTCTACAGCAAGCCGAGGAAGGATCAGCGTCTTTATCACCTATGACAAACAATAGAAGTTAGTGTCGTGACAGAAGCCAGAAAAAAACAGCTCAAGCTTTATTTAGACAGACAAAAAGTCAACCCCAAGCAGGCACATATCTTTTTATGGTTATTTATGACATGGATAATCTTTATATTCTCAAAAACAAGAATACAAAATTTGTATAAGACAAAAATAAGAGCAGGAGAAAAGACAGTAAAGTAAACAAAATTAATTTCCTGCAAAACGATTTAAAATTGATTATAAAATAAATATTTTTCATCAATATTTCAACTGAAGTTTTTTTTGGGGAAATTGCTATGAAATGCAATTGACTGACCAGCAAAAATAAAACTGAGGCAATAAGATCTCACGTACGTCAGGTCCCAGTTCAGCGAGCCCTGCGATGGAGCCGTATCGGGTCGTCCACTGGGTTTTGTCATCCAACAAACTCTGGGGGAAGTAAAATCATCACAGTTTGGTTTAATATGAGAAACGTTTAGAATGTATATAAAGATATCAGTCATAATACACCAAAACACTCCGATATAGGAGCGTTTGAATGTCAATTCTACTCTTCATAAAAGAATTCCAAAAATAACTTCAGCCAAAGTAAAAAGAAATGGAGTTGAACCGAAAGCCCACCTTGGTGAGAGTTTTGGTAATACGGGACTGGATGTTATTGGTGGTCGTGCTGAATGTTTTACAACTTTGGGCCATCAGGCGAGCTGCAAAGTCCCGTAAAGCCCAGTGGTTGTCGACATCTGGCCGTAAACAGAGCTGCTTACTCACAATGCAGGTGACCACCGCTGGGATCAGCTCATGCAACTAAAAATAACACACAAAGCATCGCTCTGTATGAAGACTAACCATTTCTCTTACAGCTGGTATATGTCATTTGTTTTCTATACTCACGTATTTTTCCAAATACAGAGTGGGGTTGTCCATTAGAGCTTTGACCATCCGCATGAGATAAATCAGTAGAGCCAAGTTGTTTTGCACCACATTTACACGAACCTTGGGAGAGAGCATAAAGCCAGCACCATTAAGGTAGGTGTAGGTGTTGCATCTGATGTGAAATATGTTATGGAACTGGAGGTGTACCAATCAAACTGGCAAAATAATAAACAAAAACATATTCTGTCAATTTTCCAGCACTGATCAGTGATCAGCCGGTCAAATTCGGAAAAGTTAAATTTCCCCCCCTTTTCATTAAAGACATCAAAGCAAAGAAATCCACTGATATTTGTTCCACAAACGCATCAACCATCATGCACTTTGATGTACTTTTTAAAAGGTAAATAGAATAATCAGAGACATTTGCTTTGATGCACACGGGTTAGACGGGGAGAATCTTGTAATTCCTTTATTTCTGTGCGATTTAAGACTCCCGCCTCTGTCAAAAAAAAACCTTTCCGCTACTGTGTGTTAAAAAATTAAAACAGACTTGGTCAAACTCAGAATCAGCAAATCAGACATCAAAGCAAAACGGAAACTGGTATCCGCCAGGAAAAGCCTTACTGGTGCATCTCTATTCAGAACATTAGAAATAGTTGAGAGTCATGCTTACTCCTTCAGAAATGAAGGTGCTGAATCTTGGAAGCATCTGATACAGCCCGGGATCTGTAGCAATACTCTGTAACGCTTCCTGTGTGAAGGGGGAAAAAAAAAGTTTAGCCACAACAAAACGTTTTTATAGTGTGAAAGATTTGTGTTGACATTAAATATCAAAAGAATTATTTAGAATTTATGGTCCATTCATATAGAAAAACCAGCTAAACTTACAGCTCGTTTAGCTTCACAGGAGCCAACGCATGCTTCCGTGATTTCCTTATAGTAAAGTTGCTGTTCTACAGAAAGCTCATGGGTGCTGCGTGGTTTCAACCTGATTAGACCCTTCTCCTTTCCTGTATAAAAGGACACAAACATCAGGTTTAAGTCCAACTTTAAAGTCCAACTGATGAAGTAAAGTTCGTATAAAAAAAACAATGGAGAAAACTGTTGTTTTTGCTCAGTGCTGTTGGTAAAAATCACAGACAGAAGAGTGTAGGAATGGTACTTAAACAAGTGTGTGTTGTGTGTGAAATAATAATATAAAACGATCAAGCATTCAAAAATATTACCCAAGTACTGACCTTTGTTATCAGGAGCCGGTGTGCTTTGACCTTTCCCTTGAATAGCACCTTTCTCCTCCTGACCAGGCTTGACCACTTTGAGGGGTTCAGTCGATTCAGCCTTCTGTTGCTCTTTAGATGCTAAAACGAAGGGAACAAAAGTTACACCGAATTCTCTTTTAAGACAAAAATCACCATTTCCAGTTTTAAGATAATGAAAAGAAATGTTAGACCAAGCTAACCTGGTGGTGGGTTTTCTGGAATTGACGGCTCAACTCCTTCAATGCTTAACCAGTGTGCTGTGTGTCAAGAAACCAAGATCAATCATAAACTCATTCATAGGCCATTTCAAACACCTGACAATATAGCAGAACGAAGCAGCACGTGATCTTGATAATTTGAGCACCTTTGAGAGAAACATCTAAAGGAACCCTTGGAAGAGGTGTGTTTATAATGTCGCTGAGGTCGACCTCCTTTTCCTCGTAGAAATGAAGCTCTCTTCCCCCACCACTTGCAAAGCGGAAAGGGATAAACTCCTGCGACTGAAACCCATACAAGGGCTAACAAAACAGAGTGACATAAAAAACATCAGTGAAATCCATGAGAACGCAACAACAAAACGGTCCTGTTTCACTCCTAAAATATCCCTTACCTCTACATTTTTAAGTTTCAGAGCATTGTCTATGTCACTGGTGGTTAGTTTACGTCTCTTCCCGTGATGCATGAATTTAAGAGCATCCTATGGAGAAGAACCCAAAGCAGAAAAAGAAAACGGCTTGATGATAAATGAACGTATTTTACATATATGAGCAAGATATTTATGATTTTTGTTTTTTAGAATAAATTAGGAAACAGATATAGCTTTAATAATTTACCTGTGCAATTTCTTTGATTCTGTAGCTGACCTCTTCACTAAGGGCCACACAGCTTTCCTCTTGTAACTGCCCCACTCCTACCGACTCTGCCATAGCCTTCATGGACTCTGTGGGCAGGCTGACCGAACATTGCTTCTGCCGACGTTCCTCCGCCATGACTGGGAAACAAAGCAGGACTTCAGCGCATTATTTATTAATAATAGGGTTTTCTTGGTATAACATCATGAATGTTTTCGAAGAAATGAAAATAATCACTGTATAATGTGAAAAACAAATCTAATATATGATTTTAATGTATTTTTCTGTTTAGACTTTGTGAAAACAGCCTATTTTAATTTATTGTGGTTCTGATCCCTGTGAGGGCCAACTGACACTAATGCAATTTGACAGATTTTGACCCCTAATCAACCCAAAATGACTCATCGATCTCTTGCTAGTAGATACACAGTAGTAATATTTGCTAACAGTGCACTGAGTAGAGGACAGAAAAATTACTGTCAATCATCAAAGCAGGTACAAAATGTCCCACAGCACTCACTGTTAGTCAAAAAATGCTAAAGCCATACAATGAGCCCTAAGGCCTCTTTGTATGGGTGTATGAAATGCAATACAATGACAAATAATATGAATGTCCATCCACTCAAGAACAGGTACATCCACTGTATTTCTGTTGAGAAATACAGTGGATGTACCTGATCTCAGTTTGTCTTGAAAAAGACAAACCAAAAGACAAGCTGAAACAACACTGACAGCTCGTCTCGTGCTAGCAGAGGTAAGAAACGACTAAATACAACCATGAAGTTTGGAAAGGTGCAGAATTACCCTTTAAAAGACATTAATAGAACTTGTTCAATACCACACCATAGAAAAGCACAACAATTCGACACTGAAACTTTTAAAAACAACAACACAGTGTTGTAAAGCGGTCTTAACGGATGCAGGTAATTCCGTCCCTTCATCATTTTGTAACCAACTCTGGGACGAAATGGAGTCATCAGCATTACAGCCACCCGCTTTGACAATTTCATTTTCTTTATTCTACTCCTTGAATATTGTGAGGAACTGTTGCTGTGCAACTCAACTAATATCTACCAGCAGGAGGCATTCATAGCTATAATGGTTTGAACAGGCGTCCTAATCATATTCTGTAATTTAACCTGCCCAAATCAGAATAAAAACCAAAAAAAAACAGAAAATATACAGTTTAATTTAATTATATGTACGATTTGAGCATTATCCATAATTCATTAACATACTTAACTACAAAGACAACTGAAATGCAAAGGTTTAGATACATTTTTTTTACAATTATGAAACAGAAGTAGGGAAACACAAAATGGGAAAGAGGCCAACTGATGTAGGACCAATTTTAACAACAATCTGGTCTGTATATAAGATACAGCTCAACGATTCAGAATATCCTTTATGTCAATAATTCAACTCATAATGTTTGTTATACCCACAGCAAATTATTTAATTTATCTGTTTCTGTCGATTTAGGACTTCTATGTAAGAAAAAGCCTAAATTACAATGTAACATTTTTATATTGTTTTTTTCTTCTAATTTTCTGATGAAACTGGATTTTGAGTTTTATCACATTGTGTAATAAATCTATAGTTTTCACTTTTTTAACGGAAAGAAACTTTTTGATGATAATCTAATTTATAGAATCCGCCTGTTGATGGTAACATGAATTCCACAAGAAAACCAATAAATAAATATTTAATAAAATTTATATTTTTAAATTGTGTTTTTTATTAATTAGTGTCTCTTGAGATGTTTTTACAATGCGGCTATACAAGAAGAGTGCAACACCTGCAACCTTGCACGGTGCCCAAATAATAAAAACTTAAGGGACCTTATTCACAGAACCAGAAAACAGAAATTTCCATAAGATATCCGCGCTATTACAAAGCTGGATGACACTTTCAACTCTGCAGGATCACAAATTTAAAGCAATTTCCAAGTCTTTTTATATTCAAAGCCACCCACACCTTTTAACACATTTGAAGGCCTTTTAACAGCAGACAAAATGAGAAAAAAACAAAAGACTAATTTGCTTTTGATGGTTAAGTAAAAATTATTCGAATATGTAAACACTGGTGTGCTTCATAGTGAGCGGGTTAGGCACTCTGATCGAACAAGTAGTAACACACAAGTTCCGCCAAATATAAGCGTGAAGTAAAACCCTTTAAGTTTATTATAAGAAAACGAATTGTCCAATCTTTAAAGCTCCAGCCTATTTTATAATTAACTAATACTTGCGCTAAAAATATGCCAGTTAGCTTCCATGCTAATAGCGTAGCTCCCGTTGACATTTTTACCTGTGAAGTTTTGCTCTCCTTTTGAGTTTGCCCGGAATTTTAAACAAACAAATGATATCAAAATTTATAAAAATCACGATGGCGCGAAGCTATCTCCTCTTGTCTAATATCCATGTCTGATTGTTAACAGCTAACTTGACCACAGACTGTAAGCTGGGACATCCGCTCATGAATTAGCGCTATGTTCTATCGCCATTTTAAGTCACGTTCCAGTCGTGGGATCGCGAGATTACAACTGACAGCTGCAGCAACTGGCTGATACCGTTTAGAAGTAAATACGGAAACAAACATGGATGAATTTAAAATTTGAATAGGAAATTCAAGAAGAATATAAAAAATTAATTATTTAATGAGTTTTATATCGTTGATAATACGTTTTACAGTGGAAATCCTCGCTAAACCTTTAGATAACAACCCGTTCTCCAAACGGAACCTTTGGTATTACTAAGTTTATTGGGGAGCGTTATTGTGTAGCCACGGAGGAGAACGTAAGGAGCGTGGAAGGACATTGCAAGAAACAAACATGCACAGACTCTTATCCCGGACTGTCAGTGCGGCACGAACCCGCTCGCTTTGTGTCTACGAGTGCTGTGTGCTTCCAGCTAAAATCGACAACGTCTCTAGGTGAGTTTACTCTGTGACTGTGCACTAACGCCTAAGAGGACATATGAGAACAACGTATGCCCGTAAAAAAAGACTACAAGTCTTCGCTGTAATGTGCTGTTGTCCCCGAACAACCTGAAGTGTTACATTCGCAACATTCTCGCAACACACTCAGTTTCCATCTCTTTTGAAAAAAGTGGAGAGCGGAGGCTGTTAGCATGGTTAACCTGCGCGGATGGGGCGGGACATTTTGAGTGACATTTCGACCAGGCTTAGGTTTCCATGGCAACTTGCATTTAAAGAAGCGAATGGCATCAAGATCATGCATGTAGGGTGGAAATTAAGAGTTACAGATTTTTATAAGCCCACTTACTGGTGCAATTGATGTTCCTCCGTTTAAATTGAAAATTATAAAAGGGTGTGGTCCAAAATCACATAAATTGCATTATTTACAAAATTCTTTAAATATTACCATCAAATATTCAACAAAATTGTTTTTATGAATGTTCTACCTTTTCCAGTGGTCAGAATATACAGTTTAAACCAAATATCCACATGCACTGTATAACAATACACATAACCTCTCTTTCCCACTGTCTGACAGATATTAAATTAGACTAAACTTAAATAGTTTCTGGGCAGCTGGGAATATCAACATATTTTATATTTCTTAAATACCAGAAGGAAAGTGAGACTTTTTAGAAATTTTATTTTAGTATAAATCTCAAATTCAGACACTTACATGCAGTATCATTACTGTGGCTTGAAACATTTAGAAAACTACTATGCATTACCCGTAATTTTGTTTTCCATCTCACACAGGCCATTCACTGGAGTTGGAGCAAACACTATTTGCACATGTACAGTCAGACGCTGTGAAAAGAAAGACGATGCAATCCCCTCCAATCAAGGTGAGGCAACAAATTTAGATACTGAAACAAAGACTACCCAACTACAGGAGGAGTCGCTGGAGGCAAATGATGGTGGTAGCACACAACAGCAGAGAAATGTTAAAGCTGAACAGGTTTTGTCAAAGCCATCTCAAGTCAAGACTGATGGAGCTAAAAGTGGGAAGAAGAGTCTTTTGGACCTCCTTGGAGCCATGAAGGTTGAAGTTACCAGCAAAAGAAAGCTCAAAAACCTGAAGATGAAGCAAAGTTTTGAATCTGCTGTACAATATAAATCCAAGTCAGCAGCTATGGAGAGCACAATCAGTATGTTTCAAAAGGCAAACGTCCAGGCTTCAGCACAGAGGTAGGAAACCTACGAGTTATTTTTTAGTGTCTTGTATTCATGTTCTGTGAACTTTTTTTAAGTTTTTGTCACATTACAACTACAAATTCTTGTGTATTGTGTTGGGTTTTATGTGAGAGGTCAACATCAGTGCTGTTTATTTGTGAGGTGGAAGAAAAATATGTGGTTTTCTAAAAATTTTACACATAAAAATCACAGATGTAGCATTTAACTGTATTCAGCACCCTCCTGAGTGGATACTATGTAGAACCACCCTTTGCTGCCCTTACAGGCGCAAGACATGTCTATACTAGCATTGAAAAATGCAGGAAATTTTTTTTAGCTCCATTCATCTTCTCATGAGCTCTAACCAGCTTCCCCAGACATGCATGATGCTGCCACCTACATGTTTCACTGTGCGGATAGTGTTTTCAAAGTAAACAGAAATGTTAGCTTCTGCTAGACATGGCTTTTTGGGTGTAGATAATTGGCGAACATTTTGGGGAAAACCTGGTCTGATCCGGAGAGACGGCATCAATCCCACTTTGGATGGAACAGCTGTTCTTTCTAGGAATCTGGCCGAATTTATTAGTTCTCCAAAACTCTGACAACCCAGGGTTGTACCACAAGCTTTTAAGGTAGCTGTAATTAAACCTTTGCTTAAGAAACCTTCGTTTGATCGAGATGACTTAATAAATCACAGACCGATATCCAATCATCCATTCTTATCTAAAATCCTTGAGAAAATAGTTGCTAATCAAATGTGTGAGCATTTACACAGCAATGACCTGTTTGAAGAGTTTCATTCAGGTTTCAGAGCTCATCATAGCACTGAAACAGCTCTGCTGAAAGTCACTAATGATATTCTTATGGCCTCAGATAATGGACTTGTGTCTGTACTTGTCCTGTTAGATCTCAGTGCTGCATTTGATACAGTCGATCATAATATTCTCTTAGAAAGGCTGGAATATGCTGTAGGGATCAGGGGAACAGCGCTAGGCTGGTTTAAATCTTATTTGTCTGACAGATTCCAGTTTGTTCATGTAAATGATAAATCATCTTTAAACTCCAGGGTTAATTGTGGAGTACCACAGGGTTCAGTACTTGGGCCAATTCTCTTTACTATATATATGCTTCCAATAGGTAAAATTATCAGGCAGCATAGAATAAATTTTCACTGTTACGCTGATGAAACTCAGATTTACTTAACCATAAATCCTGATGAGCCCAACCAGTTAGATAGACTACAAGCATGTCTTGAAGACATAAAAACTTGGATGACTTTAAATTTTCTGCTTCTAAATTCAGACAAGACAGAAGTTGTCGTCTTTGGACCAGAGTCTTTAAAAAAGAAACTGCTTAGTCAATCACTTAACCTGGATGGCATTAAATTGACCTCCGATAATAAAGTAAAAAACCTTGGTGTTATTTTTGACCAGGACATGTCATTTAAATCCCATATTAAACAGGTTTCTAGAATTTCCTTCTTTCACCTCCGGAACATTGCCAAAATTAGAAATATCCTGTCCAGGAGTGACGCTGAAAACTAGTCCATGCATTTGTTACTTCAAGGCTGGACTATTGTAATTCTTTACTATCAGGATGTCCACAAAATGCAGTTAAAAGCCTTCAGCTGATTCAAAATGCTGCAGCAATAGTTCTAATGAAAATTAAAAAGAGAGATCATATTTCCCCTACTTTAGCTTCCCTTCATTGGCTCCCTGTTAAATCCAGAATAGAATTTAAAAATTCTCCTCCTCACATATAAAGCCCTTAATGATTTAGCTCCATCATACATCAGAGATCTGATTGTTCCATACGTTCCTAACAGAGCACTTCGTTCTCAGACTGCAGGTTTACTGGTGGTTCCTAGAGTCTCTAGAAGTAGAATGGGAGGCAGATCCTTTAGTTATCAGGCTCCTCTCCTGTGGAACCAGCTCCCAGTTTTGGTCCGTGAGGCAGACACCCTGTCTACTTTTAAGGCTAGGTTAAAAATGTTCCTTTTTGATAAAGCTTATAGTTAGAGTGGCTTAGGTTATCCTGAGCTATCTTCCTTATTTTAGCTCCGTCTTCTTCTCCCCTTGTTGGATGGAGTAAGGGGGAGTCAGGTTAGCCTAAACCGGCTCAGTTACGGTTGAGGTGCAAACACACCCTCCATTTCTGCTACCTGTATGACCCCCTCTCTTTTCCAATAGTTATAATCAATCTGAAAGAGAGAGGTATCCCAATCGTTGTGGTTTTTAGTATAACAATGGCCATCAGTGGGCTCTGGATGGACAAACTGTCTACTTTTAAGGCTAGGTTTAAAACTTTCCTTTTTGATAAAGCTTATAGTTAGAGTGGCTTAAGTTATCCTGAGCTATCTCTGTAGTTATGCTGCTATAGGCTTCGGCTGCTGGAAGACATAATGACCACTTTCACCCTCTTCGCTACTTTCTCACACTATTCTTCAATTTTGTATTATTTGCTGTTATTTCAGCTTTTAACTTTGTTCTCTCTCTTTTCTCTTCCTACAAGCTACACCTGGCCTGACTCTGTGTCTACCTGTAACACCTTTCTGGAGAGGGGCATCGTTCAAGCTTCTGCTGGCAACAACTTAATGCTCACCCTCTACCGATGATCCACATGGCCCCGTTTTTCAGTGTTTAACCCTTTCTCTCTCCTAGACATGGCGATTGACTGAGCTTTTACTGTAAATAATTACATATGCTCTCTTTCAGATTCTAAACCTTGAAAACTGGCTCAGAGTTTATCTGTTCTTTCTTTCTAGGTGAAACGACTAAAGGAGCTACATCCATTAACATTTACCTTTTCCTTCCCATAGAAAGTACTCCTGGATCGGTGCTTCTTTGTTCTCTTTGTGTCTCTGCTCTGTTCTCTCTAACCCCCAGTCGGTCGTGGCAGATGGCCGCTCACACTGAGCCTGGTTCTGCTGGAGGTTTCTTCCTGTTAAAAGGGAGTTTTTCCTCTCCACTGTCGCTACATGCATGCTCAGTATGAGGGATTGCTGTAAAGTCAACGCCAGTGACTGTCCACTGTCTCTACATGCTCATCCAGGAGGAGTGAATGCTGCAAGTCACTGACTGGATGCAATCTGCTGGGTTTCCTTGGATAGAAAAACTTTTATCCAATTGGAATAAATAACAGAATCTGGCTGCACTGTTCAATGATTCGGATTAATTGTAATGTATGTACCTGACTTTTGTGAAGTGCCTTGAGACGACATGTGTTGTGAATTGGCGCTATATAAATAAACTGAAACCGAAACTGAACTGAAACTATAGGTCCGAAAGGTCAAGTGTGGTCTCTGACCACCCTTTTCCACATGTTTACTGTTTTCACTACATGATTTATGGACTTCACAATTACACACTACTTTTTGTTGGTCTATCACATACAATTCAAGTAAAATAGTTTGAAGTGTGAGGTTGTAAAGTGCAAAAATGTGGAAAGGTCCTAGTATTAATAGATTTTATCACATCGCTAAGGTTTATTTTACTTCAATGTTGGGTAATTTTCATTCCCAGTTGCCCTCACAGGGTGATGTAAATACACAGTGACTTCAGTTAATTTATGGTAACTTACCTGCGGTGTTTGGAAATTATCTGAGTTCTTTGTTTCCATTTTATATTTTTAGTGAAGTATTGGATCCTGATCTGGTTGCAGCCGCATCTGCTGCTGCCTCCACCCTTCTTAATCGCAGCCGGGCAGAGTCGGAGCTCCTAAAGCAGCTGAGGCAACGCAAAGCTCTCACTGAAGCTCAGAAAAAAGGCGACATAAACAATCTTGGGTATGCATCCTACATATAGGATATACACATAGTAATGATGTACGCTTTAAACAGTATTGTCTGTTCACCCTTAACAAGAACTAGTTCTAAATTCACTTCAATGATCTTAAAATTAATTAATTTTGATCGTACTTCAAATTCTGATTAACTGATTATATCATCACACAGTACTTGCTGTCTGGTAAAATTCTTTGTTTTCATTGGTCACATTAACTGTATTTTATTATGACCAAATCTCCAAAACTGCTGCTCTTCACAGATTTTTATGTTATATGTTTAACTTTAACATTTTGGCTAAAGGAGGATCCATTAAGACTGTGACCGTAATTGTGGCCACTCCTTAGTAAAACTTATTTTTATTATTATTGTATAAGGTGGCTAAATGATCACTCATGTAAATTAACAGCTGGATTTCGACTGTATTTGGATAAATGGTCGCCTGACGAACCTGAAAAAACAAACCCTTCAACAACAATAACATTTCAGATGGCATCAGAATACCTCAAGCTGACTGCTTCTTATCTTCCCCTAAGTTTGATTTAAAATTCGTAATCACATCCTTTAAGTAGGTCAGAATGTTGCACATAGCAACACTGACCTCTCAACAAGGGAGTGCGACTCATGTATGCATTCATGCACAACAATAGCTTCTATTAATAAGAATTTCTTTGCTTTTGCATTTTAAAGGATAGAAGCAGACAATTTATTCCTATTTATTAAGCGTTATATTCTTATATTACCTCAGAGTTCTTATAGCTGACATGAAAGTAGGAAAAACTCCTGGTCGCCAAAATGCTTGGCCTGCTGATCAGATCCGGTTTGACGATGACGGACAAGGATACACACGCGATAGAGGAATTACCAGTGAGCTTGCCAATGTCCGGAAAAGGTGAGTACATTTATGATGTCGTCAGTGATAAAATAATTGGAACAAAAGAAGTATGTGTTTTAATCTTTTTTTATTATTATTCCTAGGAGGAATATTTTCCCTACAAAAAGACTTAACATCTTTTCCCCTACTACTGATGAACAGAGAGGTGACTCAGCACTTGGTAATAAGAACTTTCCTTATACATTTGAACAAATGTTTCTCTTACATTAATCATGCATCTAGTATAGAAGTGATGTGAGAGAGTTTAGCTGGACAGGTCTATTGCATGTCCTGTTGCAACTGAATGTGTAACAGTGAGAGCCGTGCTGTGGTAATACATTTGTTTTTTAATGAAATCAATAGTTTCTGATTTTATGGGATACTGCTCATATTACTGGTGAAATATCTTCAGCTAAGCCAACCCTGTGGGACTTGGATTTTGCCAATGAGTTATCACTGACAACCAACCAAATGCCACGCAATGGGTTTGAGGAAATGATCCAGTGGACCAAAGAGGGAAAACTGTGGCATTATCCGATTAACAATGAAATTGGTGAGTGATAGATTTTGTTTTAAACATTTCCTTACAAGCAGGTCCTTGAAAAATAATTTATACCTCTTGAACTTGTTTTGTCACATTACAAATGCAGATTTTATATGAAACGTATGTGACAGACTAACACAAAGAAGGGCACAACTTTGAGTTGGAAGGAAATGTAAATCTTGTTGTCAAAATGTATTTCTAATAGAAATCTAAAAAAATTTTTTTGTGCATTTGTTTTCAAATCCCTTTACTGTGATACCCCTAAAAGAATCGAATCCAAGTTTAAAGCAGGGTTAGTAAATGAACCAATATACAGAGTAATGAACATTTCACAGATTGCTGTCTAATCCATCTTTTGAAAATCGATTGTCAGATGAGGTCAAAACATAATTTTTTGGCCTACATGCAAAATGCTAATCGCCCTGACGGCACCATGCCCACAGTGACTCATGGTGGTGCTAGCATCATGCTGGTAAAATTTGATGGGAAAATAAATGGAGCAAATTCAGGGACAGTCCTATTTTGCAAATAATGGGTTGGTGGAGAGATTCAGCAGCCTCTTATTTGGGACTTCATCTACCTGTACAGCCCTGTTTGGTTAACATGTTAAATTGCAGTTTGTGGTTGTTAAGTGGCAAAATCATAAAGACAAACTTCTAGAGGTATGAGAACTTTTACAAAACCTAATGGATACGAATTTGTCTCATTAATACTATGATGTTGTGTTGTCTTGTCTATCTGTGTTAGGCCTTGAAGATGAAGCCAGTGTCCCATTCAATGAGCACATCTTCTTAGAGAAACACTTAGAGGAGGGCTTCCCCCGTCAGGGACCAGTGCGTCACTTCATGGAGCTGGTGGTGGCTGGTCTGTCCAGAAACCCCTACTTGACCGTTCAGCAGAAGAAGGAGCACATTTCCTGGTTTAGGGACTACTTTCATCAAAGGGAAGCAGTTCTCAATGAAGCTGATGTGTACCTAAACTAAACCTAATAGGGTTTAAAGTGTTTCCTATATTTTCTGGATGTAAACAAACGGAAACGGGACATATTTTGATCAGCAGGGTTTTACTGTCCTGTTCATCCTTGCACATGTATACATTCACAGGTTCTAAACAAAAAACAGTTTTAGTTGTTCCTCTGGAGAGCAGTTAGAAGGGACTGGTACAACTTCTTTTGAAATATATTTGTACACCTCTTTGTTTTTTTTTTATTTGTTATTTCATATCTATTAAAATATATAATGAAACCACTGTGTTTTCTTTGTTGTAGTCCTTTAGATGTAGGAGGTTAGACAGAATTTGGGAAGCTAGCAGTCAGTAATGTGTCTCTACCAGCGTTTTTTCAGTTTCCATGGTAACTAGCTTTTATACTGGCTGATTGTTGGTGGTGGGCTCCACAACGACTTCAGATTTTAACTCTGATCTGCACCACAGCATCAGGATGTAATATGAAAAAATTTGGACATGCCCAAAAAATTTCACATATTGATCTAAAATGGCGATGGAAAATAATATGATTCTTAAAGTTCTTTTACACATTAAACAAAGAATAAGAAGAATTTGTATTCTGACTGAGGAAACTCTTTAAACGGTTTGGCTGAAATGACCTAGATGGTTGTAACCATCTACCAGGCTCTGATGTTAGTCTGAAGAACATTGTTTCCCACATTCAGCCCTGAGATGTTTGTGGGGCTGCTTGCAAATCATCCCTGAGCATCTCAAGATAAGGAGCCGGAGTTTGACTCCACCCAGCACTCTTCAGTTAGTTTTTTTCAGCCAGTCCTTGGTGGATTCACTGGTATATTTTGGGTCATTGCCATGTTGCAGGATGCAGTTCCTAAGACATTCTGACCTAGGCATGTTGACAATTGTTTTGGATGTTCTCCCCCTCATAAAACTATCATCTGTACAATGGAATAGATGATTTAAAGTTCTTTTGAGACCTCTGTGAACCCCCAGACTCCTATAATGTTCCAACATACTTTCTAAAGGCCTCATTTCAAAAACAAGGAATACACAAGACTAAATGTTCTAATTGACGTGCATCTTTAGCTGTTTTAAGATTTTCTAAATCACAGCAGTCTTAGTTGTTTATGTTGTCAGCTCTGGGCCTGTGCGCAGCTCACAGCTCTGCGGCCCAGCTGGCGACTTAAAGCACACCACGTTCCTTGTGTCCTCGCTCAGTCGACTTGTTTCTCAGGCTGTCTCCTTGACTTCCTCTCCACAATAAGTTGTTCTTTATCATCAGTACCTCACTGAAAATTATCCTAATCTTCGTCAAAAAAACAGAACACCATCCCTGAATTTTAGCACATGGAGGAGTGAAATGAACTTGTGTGGAGCTATTTACCAATCATTTGAGTTTAATCCTACTTAAGTTTACCTCAAATGTTGAAGTAATGTACTGACACAATTGGGAGAAAACTGATTTTGAGAAATTTGTTTTGAACTTAGTATTCAGCAATGCCTAATATGTATCAGCAATATGACTGATACTTTTAATGGATAGTCAGAGATCTTTAAAGGAAATAATAGGCTGAGGAAAATATTTTTGTATTTTGTAAGTGCCTGTGTTCTCACAAACACCTACCAGCGTTATTAATAATGTTTTCCTAGACGCACGATCCAGAACCTGAAACCTGTGTGCCATACCCCAGGCCTCAGTTTACAGTAAGAACATTGTTAGACCTTGAACCTTGTATTCTTTGCACGGGAAGTGCTTTTAGAGTTAAACAAGCTCTTAACAATGTGGCACACAGATTCCTTCTGCTCTAAAAACACTTTACTCAATCTATTGTCTGAAAAAGTGGTGCATGACAGGTTGATGTTTAAAAGTACCCCGTTTCCACTTTTTGTTCACGTTTCCTCAAACAGCTTGATAAGCATGATACGATGTTGGCACCACTGACTTTTTTCTATTTGTGTGGGCTTTATAATGCAAGGGAAGTTTGATTAAAAGATCCTAGAGGTTGGCCCCTAGATGGCGCTACTGACACAAACTCTTACAAACGAGGCTCTGTAAATACACTGCTCAAAAAAATAAAGGGAACACTTAAACAACACAATATAACTCCAAGTAAATCAAACTTCTGTGAAATCAAACTGTCCACTTAGGAAGCAACACTGATTGACAATCAATTTCACATGCTGTTGTTCAAATGGAATAGACAACAGGGGGAAATCTTTGACGATTAGCAAGACACACTCAATAAAGGAGTGGTTCTGCAGGTGGGGACCACAGACCACTTCTCAATACCTATGCTTTCTGGCCGATGTTTTGGTCACTTTTGAATGCTGGTGGTGCTTTCATACTCGTGGTAGCATGAGACGGACTCTACAACCCACACAAGTGGCTCAGGTAGTGCAGCTCTTCCAGGATGGCATATCAATGCGAGCTGTGGCAAGAAGGTTTGCTGTGTCTGTCAGCGTAGTGTCCAGAGCCTGGAGGCGCTACCAGAAGACAGGCCAGTACACCAGGAGACGTGGAGGAGGCCGTAGGAGAGCAACAACCCAGCAGCAGCACCGCTACCTCAGCCTTTGTGCAAGGAGGAACAGGAGGAGCGCTGCCAGAGCCCTGCAAAATGACCTCCAGCAGGCCACAAATCTGCATGTGTCTGCACAAACGGTTAGAAACCGTCTCCATGAGGATGGTATGAGGGCCCAACGTCCACAAATGGGGGTTGTGCTCACAGCCCAACACCGTGCAGGATGCTTGGCATTTGCCAGAGAACACCAGGATTGGCAAATTCGCCACTGGCGCCCTGTGCTCTTCTCAGATGAAAGCAGGTTCACACTGAGCACATGTGACAGACGTGACAGAGTCTGGAGACACCGTGGAGAGCGATCTGCTGCCTGCAACATCCTTCAGCATGACCGGTTTGGCAGTGGGTCAGTAATGGTGTGGACCCTTGTGAGACCATATGCTGGTGCGGTTGGCCCTGGGTTCCTCCTAATGCAGGACAATGCTAGACCTCATGTGGCTGGAGTGTGTCAGCAGTTCCTGCAAGATGAAGACATTGAAGCTATGGACTGGTCCGCCTGTTCCCCAGACCTGAATCCGATTGAGCACATCTGGGACATCATGTCTCGCTCCATCCACCAACGTCACGTTGCACCACAGACTGTCCAGGAGTTGGTGGATGCTTTAGTCCAGGTCTGGGAGGAGATCCCTCAGGAGACCATCCGCCGTCTCATCAGGAGCATGCCCAGGCATTGTAGGGGGGTCATACAGACACGTGGAGGCCCACACACAATACTGAGCCTCTTTTTGACTTGTTTTAAGGACATTACATCAAAGTTGGATCAGCCGTATGTGTGTTTTTCCACTTTAATTTTGTGTGTGACTCCAAATCCAGGCCTCCATTGGTTAATAAATCTGATTTCCATTGATGATTTTTGTGTGATTTTGTTGTCAGCACATTCAACTTTGTACAGAACAAAGTATTCAATGAGAATATTTCATTCATTCAGATCTAGGATGTGTTATTTGAGTGTTCCCTTTATTTTTTTGAGCAGTGTATATTATATTTTAAAATAAGAGCTGTAGTCTAGATGAGAAATTACATCCAACAAAGATTGTTTGAGGTTAGTGTTTTTTTTTTCTAATTAGATTTTGATATTGATATTAGCAGAAAACCAAAACCACATCTGTTACTTTGTACTTCTTTGTACTCTTTAAAAAAGATATTTGTGAAGAATACTCGGCTACCTCTTCAAAAAGTAACACAACTGTTAAGAGTTTTTCCACAATCAACTGAAATGGATAGAAAATCTTGTGGGTTTAGATTGGTCCTGTTGGAAGGTAAACTTTCAAACAGTCTCAGTTTTTTGCAGGCTCTTATGGGTTTTCTTCTAGCATTGCCCTGGCCTGCATTTAGCTCTTGACACTTCCCATCAATTTTGACCAACGTCACTGTCTTTGGAAAAGAAAAGTATCCCCCACAGCATGATCCTGTCACCACCATGTTTCACAGTGTGGATGGTGGGTTCAGGGTGATGATGTTAGTTTTTTGTTACACATAGAATTTTGTATTTTGATCAAAACCTCCATTTTGGTCTTATCTGACTAAAAGAAAGGTGGACTGCCCCCTCTGGGTTGAGGGGTCAGTCTCTGCCTCATAAGGACAGGTTTAAATATCTTGGTGTCTTGTTTAGGAGTGATGGTAGGATGGAGTGGGAGATGGACAGACAGATTGGGGGTTCATCTGTAGTAATATGGGCATTGCTCCGGTAGGTTGTGGTGAAAAATCTTTGTTAAGTGGAAGACAATGGATGGATGAATGACCAGAGGACCTTCTTCCACCTGTTTCCTGTGTCCCCTACAAGATTAGCTCAAAACAAGACTTCTTCGTGACTTTATTTAAAAAGCAGCTTTCCTTTTATGGCTATAAAGAAAAATTTGTGGCATATGACAAATATTTATGAAGATGTCCCACTGGTGGGGAAAAACCCACAGCTCCTACATTTATGAGGGGGCCTCTAGTTACTTTATGTTAATGATCTCCTGCCCAGACGTAATTTAAAGGGGCGCATGCTGGAGGTTTGAAGGGTGCATACTTTTTTGTTTTCAATGGGGATTAAACGGGGGCCAGAGAGGGTTTCTTTTTTTAACCAACTTTGTTTTAAGCCACCCAAAAACTTTATCCCTGTTGTTGCTTTTTTCCTTTGGGTTTCATAAGCTTTGTTCACTAATGTTCTCTAGCAAACCTTTGCAGCCTTTATAAACCAGCTGCATTTGTACTAAGATTCAATTACTATTTTTTATTGGATGAATTCCACTTCTGCATGCTGCTTTTTTCACATTTTCATTTGTTAAAATAAGTTGAAAACCATTTTCCTTCCACTTCACAATTATGTGCTACTTTTGTGTAAGTTTGTCACATGCATTAATGTTTGTGGCTGTAATGTGACAAAATGGGAAAAACCCGATGAAAAAAGGAAACCTTTTTCAAAGTAAGCAGCGTACAACGGGTACGTGCGTACTTTTCCCAAAGCAGCGTACAAGGGTAGTAGCCATAACCTTTCCCAAAGATTTTTACTGCCAAAATATATAAATTAGTTTTAATCATAACCATGTTTTTTTTCTGCTAAGTGTAATAATAACGATTAGGCACCTCTAAAGCTTCTGAAAACTTTCAAATTCCACAAGTTTTAAACAGTAGTCGATCTGTAAATGTGTACCAGCTTAAAATTATTCAAATTAATTAACTAAACTCTACTATAATACATGGTTCAAATAATGTTTTAATGTAACCTATAGGTATAAGTCTGAAAGAAAGGGTTGACAGAGACAAGATTCAACAACAACAAGCTATTAAACGCATCTCAAGTTGCGGAGCTCTGAAGATCAAGCCTGCGAACGGACCGTGAAGGCAGCACCAAACTCTTCTGCAGGGCTACTTGTTAATCGTGACAGAGCGGCAGAGTTCAGTTACGGATGCAGGAAGGTGTGATCTTCAATCAAAACCCTGAGCAAAACGATTACATAAACGGGAAACTTCTGCGATTCCATCTGTGGATGCAGCATCCTTTTTACATCTGTAAGACTTTACTTTTTGCTGTTTCAATAATTATTTGTATGCGAGCGTTGATGTAAAGGGCAGCGCCGGTGTGACCCAGACATGGCTGAGGCACCCCCACCCCAGGTACAGCCTGTCGATATTGACCCGGACTTTGAGCCCCTCTCCCGCCCGCGGTCCTGCACCTGGCCGCTACCCAGGCCGGATCTCGTCGACCCCGCCGGGTCCAACACATCCTCCCCGGCGCCTTCAGTGCAGCAGGAGTCGGGAGGAAACGCAGAGTTCGTCAGCAACCTCGGCTTGTTGGAAGAGAACTTTAAAGAATACGGCAAGGAGAAACCCCATTGCAATGTTTTTCATCATCACCACCACCATCATCATCATCATCAACTCCAGCAGCAGCAGCAGCAGCAGCAACTGCCAGGTCCGCAGATGCCGCCTCAACAACAGGTGTCTCCTTCAGGGGTCCCATCCTTGGGCTCTTCCGGCCAGAGGAAGATCAGCTCGTCCCGTCGCAACGCCTGGGGCAACATGTCCTACGCCGACCTCATCACCAAAGCGATTGACAGCTCACCTGAGAAGAGGCTGACCCTGTCCCAGATTTACGACTGGATGGTCAAAAGTGTGCCCTACTTCAAGGATAAGGGAGACAGCAACAGTTCTGCGGGCTGGAAGGTGAGATTATCACTGTGTGCACGAAATCTTGTGAAAAGTGAGATTTATTAATCACAATAACAAGCTTTAATGATTCTGATGCAAACTACAGAGGTTTTAACAGTGTCTGGTGTTTCCAGAAAGGTTGTACAGAGGTGGCCAGACGGGGCTCCTGATAATCCCCAACCAAACGCCAGAACAAAATTCAAGTAGTGTTTTTATCCTCCTGTTATATATGGTGCCTTGCAAAAATATTCACACACCATTCACTTTTTCACTTCTACTCTTTGTCATTGCTTTACCACTACAAACTTTAAAGTATTTATTTATACATTTGGCATTTTATGTGGTTAGAACTCAAAGTAGGGCATAAATGTATGGTGAAAAAAAGTTATAAAACTTTTAATAAATAAAAATCAGAAATGCATTTGCATTCACCCCCTTTATTCTGGGACCTCTAAAACCGGCACCCAAAAGGGGTTTTAGAGTCACCAAAAATTTGCAATAATTATCTGATTGTTTAAATTTTTTATCTGTTTTTATAGGCTTGGGTTTTTCAGAGGTTTTTTTTAGAAAATAATTTTTAAAAACGTATAAAAACGCAGTCAAAAAGGCCCTGCAAATTTTGGAGAAGCTGCCCCGAGGGCCCTAGCTCAGGTAGGAGGCCCACACAAACTAATGTTATGGTTTTTCCCCTAAAACTAGCCTTTATGGATATGTGGAAGAATTGTTTAAATTGTTTAAAGAAAAACTAAAAGGGCGTTTCCCGCGGGGGGTTGGCCTCTAGCCAGCATGGGGCACAGGGAAAAATCTGGAATTTAAAGGGGCTTCTTTTTCAGATTTTGCAGGGCAAATTTTTCTTTTGGCCACTTTGTAAAACAATGTGGCAAAAAACATAACTGCAAAACCTGACAGAGGTTCACCTTCCAGGAGGTCAAAAAAAGCTCTAAACAACAGGGGTACAAGGAAAAGGGTTTGATAAAAAAAATTCCAGTGTAAAAAAATTGCCCCGTCCCAAAATTTCCCTTTAAATTTTTTTTGCAGGTAATCCCCCCCAGGTTTGATTTCGCCCTTTAGGTCTAAACAAAAAAATTCCAGAAAATACTTTAGAGTTTTAAAAGCACTGTAACTACTTTCCTGCAGCTTTAAAGGTAAACCAGCTTTTTGATGTGTCTGTTAACTGAATGTAAGAGAGGGGAGGACTTGATGAAATTGGCTTTTCCCCTTGTTTTGTCAAACCCGCTGTCCCCAAAACCAGAAGGCAGAGAATTTTTCATGGCTTTCACCCCCAAAAATCCATTGTTTTTTTGTCCCAACCCCCGGCGGGAAATTACTTTAAACAAGGAAAAGAAATTAAAACCCCAGAAAAAAGTCAAAGGTGGCCAAAAAGATTTAGGCAAGTTTTAAAACTTGCGGGAAAAAAAGCCCTGAGCAAAATTTTCTTTTTGGGCCCCACTGGGGTTCTGCAACCGTCTTGCATTCTCGTGAGATGTAATTTCAAAGCTGCCAGGAAATGCCTTTGGGAAACCTCAAGCAAATATAGTCCCCATTGTTTAACACCCTCATGTGAAAAGCTTGATCGCATCTCATGCTATGACTTATGGCTCTCTTATACCTCCTTTCCCCGCGTTTTCTTAATCCGCACCTTTGTACATGTAAAGGTGCACTCGCTGATGGGAATGTCGTTTTTTTCTTTTGTTGTTTTGTAGAAGCTCCCTCAGCAATAACAGGAGGCGATGCAAACAGCTCAATCAGAGTTGTGGAGTGTGTCGGAGGGGAAGGGGCAGGGAAAAGGGGGGGATGCTGGAACGACGTCAAACATCCTCCATTCCTGAGTTGTGTGCTCATATCTCTGTGTCCGTGTCTTCTAGAGTTTCCTCAGCGGATGCTAAAGCTTGGAAAAAGGAATCCCCGCTCTTAATCCCATCACTTCCTTTTGTTTCCTTTCTCTGGCCTTTTGGAGGTGTTGTTGACTCTTTATAGTAAGGACAAAGTTAGGGCTTTTTAATAAATCTTTAACACCCAATGCATGTTTTTATTTTTTTTAACTTTTGTCTAACAATTTACTATTTTCGTCAGAGAATCAGAAAATGTACTCTTCTAAAATTAAATTAGTTCTTCCATGGAGAACCAATTAAAAAAGAAATCTAAAAAAAATATATTTGTCAAGAACAAAAACTCCTGCCTGTCTGTTTTATATAACATCAACACATCTTTCTTGCGGTCTCTGCATTCCTGACTCTTGGTACTCCTGCCAGGCTTAGGAACCACAGGCTGATAGTTATTTTTGCACTTCCCTGTTAAAAAAACACTAAAGTCCCCCCACAATGAACTATGATGCATTTCCTGGCGAGTGGATGGAAAACAGGGCCATGTGTTAACATCTCCAAGCCGGCAAAACATGAGGGGTGGTGCTGGAAAAATCTGGAGGGATCAGAGGGAGTGTATAGTGCCCTATACGCTTTAAAGTTTTTCACACATTGCCACAATACATCCATAAGCTTCCATGTATTTTATTGGGATTTTATGTTTATTGCTGCAACACAGCATTTTGCATGTTGGCCAGAAATGTCATTTTTGATGTCATCTGACCATAGTATCTTCTTCTAAATGTTTGCTATGCCCTCTGTATGACTTGTTGCAAACAGAAAATAGGACATCTTATGGGTTTTCTTCTAATAATGGCTTTCTTCTTCCTGTTCTTTCCCTGGTTAGTAGTTGTCCAGTTGATGGATTCTCCCACCTGAGCTGTGGATCAGGTAGGAGAATCTTTAAAAGAGCTCTGCAGCTCTATCAAAGTTAATATGGGTCCCTCTGTTTGCTTCTCTGATTAATGCTCTTGGTCTCCCTTTTAGTTTAGGTGGACGTCCATATTGTTTTACATTCGAATTCTGCTTTAAACTTCTCCACAACTTTATCCCTGATCTGTCTGCTGTGTTCCTTGGTCTTCATCTAGAGATTATATTACACACAGCTGAAATCCTTTTGATATTTTATATAAATTGGACTTGAAGGGGTGTGAATACTTTTGTACATGTATTTATACAACATATGTGTTTGCTATTATTTAACCTGTCTCATTCCCTGTCCCATTTCTTTACACATACTGAAAGAAATGCCTGGACTGCTAAGTCTCCTCATGAATCCCTGTGGTGGCATATGAAGAAAAGCCATTGACCTCAGGGTGGGTGGAGGGCGTCAACTTTTAGCCTCTGTGATTAACCCACTCCAAACTGGTGATGGGTGGAGCACAGGACGAGGGCGATGCCGGTGCCTTTACAGCTTCCTGCCCACCCCCCATATCATGGAGATTTCTTTGTTTTCCTTCTAAAAATTGTCGCAGCAGCTCACAGATCGTGATACCTTTGCCACAAGAGACGGCCCCAGGGAGCTGGGGGCGGGGGGTTGCTTCCCCTGGGATATCGGTGGCTTTGTAAAGCGCCTGGGTTCAGCATGCATCAGACGTTGAGTGTTTTACTGCTACTGTTTTTCTCAACGAACTGTGACGTTGATGGAAAGGGAAGTGGAACCCTTGAGCTCAACTTGCAGGGTTTTGTTTTTTGTTTTTTTTTAAGCATATTTTTCTACTTTTGTATGCCATCTTGGATCAGTAGCAGTGCTATGAGGATGCATCACTCTTGGATCTGGTGGCAGTTTGCAGAATTTGCTGTGAAATGGTTTATCTATCATCTAGCATGGGCGTCAAGAGGGCCCCTGTCGTACACTTCTGCACTGTCTGGTGCCAAATATTTGCGTACACTCGCTGTGGAAACTAATGGCAGATAAGGCTGAAAGTATTTATTCAGGCTGAGGTGGGTTGCCCATTGGAAAAGCTCCTCTTTTTAACAACACCCCTCAGATAAACAAGCAGCAGCTGATGAAAGCAGCCATTACTGGCTCTGCGAAGTTACCAAAACCCAAACTGCACTTTCAGTTTCAGGAAAAGCCAGAGGAGGGCTTGAATGGTAAATATTTGTATATTTAATTTCCCCTTCATATCAAGTATACTCTATGAATATAAAATACATTTAAATAATATTTCTCTACCTTCAACGTTTCTGCATTTTATCCCGTTACAACCACAGGCTTCATTTTGTTTTATTGGGATTTTATGTGATAGACATGAAGTGGAAGGACAATGATACAGGCTGACAAATTTTTTACAAATAAAAACCTGACAATTGTGTATGTTTGGATTCAGGACCTTTTTGTCTGATATCTAGAAATATTAAGCAGTCAGCTAGTAAGTAAAGCTAGTAAACAGGGTCCACCTGTGTGTGATTTAATCTCCAGCAGTTACTTCAAGAACTTTGAGGTTTGTTAGAGAACATTGGTTAACTAACCAAGGAACACAACAGAAAAGTCAGGAAGGTTTTGGGAGGTTTAAAGTAGGGTTAGGTTATAAAATAATATCCTAAACTTTCATGGAGCACTGTTCAATCCATTAAATTAAAATGGAAAGAGTATGGCTAGCCTACCAAAACATGGCTGTCCAACTAAACTGCCAAAGAGAGCACTAATCAGGGCAGCAGCCAAAAGACCATTGTTTGTCCTGGAGGAGCAGAAGAGATCCACCACTCAGGTGGGAGAATCTGTTGACTGGACAGCTATTTGTCATGCAGGGGCAAGAAGCAGGCCATTGTTGAAAGAAAACTATAAGTTTTTCCAGTTTTTCTTGAGCCATGTAGGGGAAAGAGCAGCCATGTGGACAAAGGTGCTCTGGTCAGATGAGACCAAAAACAATATGTGTAGCAACAAACCAGCACTGCACATCACCCAACTACACCATGACTTCTCATAGTTGCCGCATCATGCAGTGGGGATGCATTTTTCAACAGGGACGGGGAAGCTGGTCAGAGTTAATGGAAAGCCGGAAGGGCAATTCTAAAACAAAATCTGTTAAACACAAGTATTACTGTTTCTGTTTTTTTAATGGTGAGGAACAAATCAACTAAGTATGATTAAAGAAAGGAAGAGCTGCAAGCTGGTATCCTATCTAAACCTTTCCTAGTGCCTAGTCTGATTTTAAGAGGGGCACTAGTACTCATCCAGAGAATTGGGGGTTTGGGGCAGGGACTTTAGGAAGTGTGAATTTGAGATGAAGAAAAGAGCAGTCAGCTGACTGGTTGGTTAGGGGGCAGCAGTCTGTGTACAGTCTGCTGTCTACACATGCGAGTCAGAGGAATCTGTGGTATGTGGATCTCTGCATTGTCCTCCAGCTTGCACAGGATAATAATCCCCTACTGTATTTTTTTTCTTCATCCAAACAAAGTTGACCCTAAATATACTGTGCAGAAAAAAACAGGGTTCAACAGAAGGCCTGGAAATCAAGTTTAGAAATGAAAATATAACTAACTAAGCTGTTGTTGTTTTTTCTCTACTGTTGCTAAGCTTGTGGTTGTCTTAAGTCAGAATATCTCCTATGTGTGACTCCTCTTTGTTTATCCGAAGTTGAACCCATAACACAATCTACCCGTTCCTTTATACCACTCGACTTTGGAAGTAGGTCACTCCTTTAATGCTCGGTGTTAATAAAGCAGCCTGCCTTTGTCTGTGGAGTCGTCAGAAGGCAACAGGCTCTCCACACCACGCTGCAGTGCTCTCTTGCTTCAGCCTGCCTTTTCTATTTTACTGCCCTGCAAAACGCAGCTCACATCCCACGCTTCCACATCCGGGGTCAGAGAAAGGGGGGGGGGGGTGCCACAGGAAGGCACTGTCAGGAAGTGGCTTGTCCTTTCACTGTAATCTCAGCAAGTGTTTTGTACTTTTCTATTCCTTTTATTTACATTAGATTTCTGACAGCCTTGTAGTGGCAGGTACTGTACATGATACAAGAAGGTTCTGACTCAGCATCATTTGCTCCAAACTTCAACTCTTTGCAAATTTGATTTTCTTTTGTTTATACAACAAACTAGTTTGCTTATACAACAACTAAAAAAAAGTATTGAATATTCAGATAAACAAATTTTAATATCAAAGATAACCTGAGTAAATACAAAATGCAGTGAGGAGGGCTCATGCCACAGCATCTCATTCTAATTTAAGTTGGGACTTTGACTAGGCCACTCCCAAAGCTTTATTTTGTATTATTTTAGCCATTCAGAGGTGGACTTCATGGTGTTCTTTGAACCAGTGTCCTGCTGCATAACCCAAGTGCACAGGCCAGCAACTGATGGCTCACTTGGGTTGTGATGGTTGAGAGCAGAATTCATGGTTCCATGAGTTACAGCAAATTGTCCAGGTACTGAACCCTACAAAGCAGCCCCAGACCATCACACTACTATCACCATTTTTGAGTGTCGCAAAAGTGTAAGTATAAGCATTCTGTGTTGCTTTTTGAGATCTTTTGGCCTGCTTCATGTTGTCAGACAGGTCCTGTTTAGGTGATTTCTTGATTCCTTCAGCAAAAATACAGATTCTGACACAACCAAGCTTCCCTGGTTCTATGGGTAATTAATACAGTATCAATAACATCTTAATACCAATTTTTGCTACCCCCTCATAATTCTGAAAACAGTCATAGATGGTATTTTCTTCTCATCTGTGCAAACAGATAGTAAATACAATGTCAGGACGCAGGCTTCTCTACTTCATTATTTGAGCAGTAATGTTTATTTGAAACATGCATAATTAGTCAGTATTTCCTCATTTTCTACAATTGATAAGTGAAAGCCTTTTGGACAAAAGCAGCAAAGCACATAAGGCATGCATCATTGATATAAAACAATGAAGTTATAAAGAGAAGGCTTGACAGTCAATTAGCTGCAAGAACGTTAAATAAAAAGGAAGTGATATCTATCTATCTATCTATCTATCTATCTATCTATCTATCTATCTATCTATCTATCTATCTATCTATCTATCTATCTATCTATCTATCTATCTATCTATCTATCTATCTATCTATCTATCTATCTATCTATCTATCTATCTATCTATCTATCTATCTATCTATCTATCTATCTATCTATCTATCTATCCATCTTTTATCCTGTTGGTATGATTAATTAAATAAAAGCCCCAATCATAAACAGAAAGCCAACTTCTTAATTTAAGAGGCTGCAGCCCTCAGCAGTCTGTCTCCTGGGAGTTCCGCTGTCCTGTCTGTGGTTTGGGTCTTGTGCTTAGTTTAGCATGTTTGGATTAATTGCAAGTAAGGCCACTTGCACTGTGGTTGCACCTGTTGCTGCAACTGGGCCCTGTTTGTGTATTTATCCTGCGACCGTTACTGCAAGCCTCATGCTTCGCTACACAAGAAACAGCAGCTGTGTCACTTCGATTGTTTTGAAGTCCAGCGTGAGGATTCCTTTAATACAGCAGCAGCCGCAGCTCCTCATGCTGAGATCTGGACACAGATGATGCAGAGGTCACTGGGTCACTTTGAGGCCAAGAAGCTCTGGTTCTACTAAGAATCTGAGCTAAGTAGCTGCAAGTAGTTACATAGTTTTCATTTCGCTGCCATTTTGCATCAGATGCAGCACTTCAAAATATTTAGTTTACTAGCCAATGAACCCCCCCCCCACAAAAAAAAAAACTAGATCTATTCTCCAACATTTTATCAGTTTTTCTCTATTCAACATATATAATAAAAGTCTAAAAGTACCCCTTCAACTTCTATTACATAACAACCACAAAATTTAATATGTGATAGACCAACACAAGGTAGTGCATAATTTGAAATTGAAAGAAAGATAATAAATGATTCAAAAAATTTTTATACAAATAAAAATATGAAAATGTGGAATCAATTAGTATTTCTTTCCTCTAAGTGAAAATTTTCTACCCATCTTTTGCTGCAGCTACAACTGCAACTCTTTTGAGGTATGCACAAGCTGTGCACAACCAGAAATTTACATTTTTGCCCTTCCTTCTTAGCTATAATAGCTCAGCTTCTGCCGGTTTTTAAAGGGAGCATCTGATAACATACATTTTTAATCCTTGGGACAGATACTCAGTTGGAATTAGATCTGGACTTTGACTGGTCCGTTCTAACACATGAAAATGCTGTGATCCAAACCATTTCATTGTAGCTCTGGCAGTATGTTTAGGATTGTTGTCAACCAGGACTCCATCCATCTTCATAACAACTCCGACCATCTCCCTTGTCCCTTCCAAATGAAAGCATCCCCACAGCATGATGCTGCCACCACCATGTTTCATTGTTGGACTGGGGTTTTCAGGCTGATGTGTGGTTCAATTTTTTCGGCACACATAGCATTTTGCTGGCCAAAAACTTTTATTTTGGTTTCACCTGACCATGGCCACTTCTTCCTTCCAGCTGTGTCTCTGTCATGGTTTAAAACAAACTGAAAACGGGATGTGTTGTGGTTGGGAAGTGCACCTGAGCAGTGGATCTATGCAGCTCCTCCAGAGTTCTCACGCATTTTATCTGCTTATTTGATTAATGCTCTCCTTACCTGCAGTCTATTTTCTACTTGACTTGTGAAGGGAATTGGTTGCACTGGGTTTTATTTAAGGGTAAACAGAATAAAGGAGGTTAAAATACAAATGACGGCCACACTTTTCAGATTTGTATTTCAGATAGTCTTTTAGCCTTCACTTCCTGTTGGTTTATCACATAAAATCTCAACAAATCGGGTTGGAATGTAAGGTAATTTTGTGACAAATTGTGCGGGAATCTTGGCTTACAGTCAGAAAAATTAAATATCCTGAGAGCACATATTTCAAAGTACATTAAAAATGAGGGCCACAGGATTAGAAAGATATGTAGCAACAATAAAACATGCCACCTTGGGTCAGGCTGTAATAATGTGTGTAAAGCTCCTAAATTCGTGGAGCAGTGAGGATGTCTTTTGTTCTCAAAGGGCTGAGGTTAGATCTGTCAAGGACAAGGATTATCTCAGGCCAAGGGGAGAAAGCCCCTCTATTGTAGATGCACATCTCCGCCCAAGACATGTCTCTTGGTTGATGGTATAAAAATCGGTGTACATATTGAGTCTGTGCTGCAAACTGCTGACACCTCAGGTCCTCCAATAATGACTCATTTCCTGTCTTCAGTTACAGATTGAGATCATCTGAAAACGGAGAAAAATGGAGAAAAGGTCACGGATAGAATGAATAAATGTCAGAATGAACGCTGCACTTTGTGGCCGTGCAGAAAGCAATAACTCCACCTTTAGTATGTTCAGCCTCCATGTGCAGGATGTCCTCTGACACAGGAAGCCTTATTTTTAAAAAAAGGAGTCCGTGGAAGAGAAGGGGCGGGGTCGTCGGGGCCGTCATGGTGAGTCACCAAACAGGTCAAACCCTTAACGTGCCACATCGGACTATTCTCCTCCTTTCTGCGCCTTTTCCATGCAACCTGTTTGCATGTCTCAGTCAGCGTGCGGCTGAGCAGCTCAAGTTTAGCACACAGCGAACTCAGTGACCCCACCTCTGCAGGCTGAAAACATACTCTGTGTTTCTCACCCTCCCCATCTTCGCTGTGAACCCGGTAACCTCTGCTTGCTCTGTAAAAATTCTCATTGGCCCTAATCCTCTTTTCATGTATATGTAGGTTGAGGCTGAACACCTTCCTGTAGGAGTGGACATAGTCTGGATCTAGCAATTTTTAAAGAAAGCTTCACTATTTTCTAAATGCATAATTCAATTTGTTTAAACTAAATTAGCGGACGTGGGTCATTAAGCTGACTAAAACATTATGTAGGACCAAGATTCAGATAATCCACCTATACGTTTAACTATGAATGCCTTTATCTCGATTCTTTGTGCATCCCTGTTGAATCCTGTGGTTCAGGACATCTGGCTTTAGTAAAAGCTCAAATAGTTATTTAGGGGAAATTCCCTGTTGGTGCATGTTGTGTTGCATGTTAGTCTTTCATTACACCCACCGTCCAGAGCGTCATATCGGGACCAGATTTTGTCTAGAGAGAGCTGTGCTGCATGGCTTTCACTCATTCAACTCGTGCTGTTTGTCTTCCTGACAGAGTTTTGCCATAGGAGAATCATCTGGGTCATTTTTAGGGCTCACAACATAACATTAAAGGAAAGGATTTGAATGTAGGCTTTTGTGGTGCACATGCTTTGACAAGAACAAATGTGGCCACATACAAAGAAACTGACTAAGCTGGTCCAGACTAGTCTGAATTAGTGCTTAACCTGTCAAAGTTTGACACATATAACGTATGATCTTTATGAGTTTATCCAGCAGTTGTCATGAAAATGATCCATTGTCTTCTGTGTTTTAAACCTAAAACTTGCAGTTTATAGCAGAAGATAGAAGTGAGGGTTGTGATATGTCTGTGCAAATAAAACAAATGATTAAAGCATCCAAAGTAGCTTATAATTGTGAAGTGGAAGAAAAAAGAACTATAGTTTTGTGATCAAAAATCGGAAGTGTGTGGTGTGCATTTGTATTAAACTGATTTACTACCAAATAAAAATCCAGTTCAACCAATTGCCTTCAGAATTCATAAAAATTAATTAAAGTCATAGTCATATGGGAAGAAAGCTATTGTCGAATGCAAGTCTTAACACGTGTCATTTGCAATTTGCTACAAGCTAGGAGGCTAGGACTAGGAGGCACAGCAAGTGCCTTGGTCAAATAATACTGAAGTTAGATAATAATAAAAACCCACAAGCAGAACAGTATGAACACACCATTCCCATGATAAAACATGGAAGTGGTGGCATCATGCAGAGGGGAGAGTTTTCTTTAGCAGGAACAAGGAAGCTGGTCAGAGGTGATGGGAAGATGGATGGAGCTAAATACTGGGTGATTCTGATAGACAACCTGCAATGCCGTGTTCACGCTGTGCTACTATCAGCCCTCTTAGACTAAAACCTTTGTTGTGATAGGTAACCTTTGGTTGTGGGCTTGAATTAGGGGTCTGTGGTCGTTCAGTGTCACAGACACCCAATCCTTCAGTTCTCTGACAACCAAAGACAAATATCAACCAATGTTTAATATTTCTGGGGGAAAGTCATGCAGTGTGACATTGATTTTGGTCTTCTTTTCCCCAGCCAGCTTCTACCTACAGTATGTCTCCTTTCCCTCAGCCTCCACTCCTTCTCATCAGTGTCTGACCTTTCTGATGCGATTCTGCCGCAGCCACAAGTTGTGCAGTCTGGCATCTTCCTTCGAGACAGTAGTTACTATCAAATCGAGCTTGCGTAGTATGGCGTCTTTTAAGTCCTGCACAATTTGTATTTGCACAATGTGGGCTGGACATTAGAGACTAGGATCAGGGTTCAGTGAGCTTAAATGTGCATCCAGAACGACAACAAAGTGATTTAGATCAAAGCATATTCACAGGTTAAAGTTAGAATGGCTCAGTCAAAGTCCAGACCTAAACCTAAATGCGAACCTGTGGCAAGGCAATAGAATTGCAATAAAATATATTGAAGTTTGCAGTTGTAGTGTGACAAAATGTGAAAAGGTGTGTGTGAATATTTTGTACGGTTCTATATATCTGACTGGACCAAACAAGTATTATAAAATCACATGCAATAAGTACTTTACATACAACAAACTAGGTTTATTAAAAAAAACAAAGGTAAGTTAAAAGAAGAAAATGAAGGAAGAAAAAATATTCAATAAACACATAAATAATGAAGCCCTTTTACTGAAGGTCAAAGTTTTTAAGTCTACAGCACCAGTGCCAAGCAATATGTTGTTTTACAGTAGATGTAATCATGCATTTCATAAGTATCTACGAAGCCTATGAGGTTTTCTGGCACTTCTACTTTGGTCGAACCAGTCATAATGTTCACCAACGGCCTTATCACATAAAGTTCAGCACAGGGTCAGAACAAGTGCAAAATCCCCAAGAGCTACATCAGAGACTTTTCATTTAACATGTAAAATGTTAAAGTTCATGGCGCTACAGTGAAAAAGATTTAACAAGCATGGCCTGTTTGGAATGATTACCCCAAGGTACTTTCCTTCAAAAAGAGCATGGTGGCATGAAGTAGTACTAATGCTGAATATATGCAGTTGTACAACATTTTTTGAAGGACCATTTTACTACATCTAGAGAACTTTGAATTCTTTTTGAAATGATCTGTGGTTCTTAAACTGGTTCTAAAATGCCAAATCAAAGCACTAAAACGGATTTATAATATTTACTGATTTAATGATTTATAAGAATTTAGTGAAGGTAGCAAAGGTAAATATGGATTTGTTAGCACAAGATAAAGAATGTCATGTTTTCCATGCATTTAAGAAACTTTTGACCAAAGGTTAAATACCAAACTCTGCCAAGCTTACTTTAACATGTATTTTTCTCTAAAAAACTATACACTTTGTTTTCTTTTCTATTCAGAACTCCATCAGACACAACCTGTCCCTGCACAGCCGCTTCGTACGCTTACAGAATGAGGGGACAGGAAAAAGCTCCTGGTGGATGCTTAATCCCGAAGGAGGAAAGAATGGGAAGTCACCTCGACGCAGAGCTGTCTCCATGGACAACAACAACAAGTTTGTCAAGAGCAGAGGAAGAGCCACAAAGAAAAAGGTAGAAGGTCTTTGAAGAACAATATAACTCCATGTGCCATGTCAGCTTGTATCCCTGTTTACAACACCTTGGTAGTAATAACAGCCTGTGGGAGCTTCATTCCTTTTTCTGTCCTTAGATGTCTTTACAGGAAGCCGTCGAGGGGGAAGGAAGCAGCCCTGGCTCCCAGTACTCTAGCTGGCTGGGAAGCCCAAACTCCCACAACAACGAGGACTTTGAAGCCTGGAGCTCCTTCAGAACACGTACCAGCTCAGACGCCAGCACTCTAAGTGGACGGCGTTCACCATTCCCTTCGGAGCAGGAGGATCTTGTGGAGGCTGACGGACACATGTTGTTTCCCGCAGCATCCGGGACCAAGATAACCTCCGCCCTTCCTAGCCTTTCAGAGGTGTCCGGATCCATGTGCCAGCATGGCTCAGAACGGGTCATGGAGAGTTTGCTGGATAACCTCCACCTGCTGTCTCCCAAAGCCCCCCAGCTAGGCTCGGACTCTCCACATTCCTCAAACACTGCCAGGCTTCAGTGCAGCTCATATAGCTCTTCTGGCTTGAGCCAGGACTACAGTAAGTCAATGTACAGCCAGGTTAGGCTGAACTCCCTGTCCCCTGTTCCCATGCAAATACTTCCAGAGAACAAGCCTGGCTTTGGAGTTTATGAGAATCAGTATATCTGTCCAGCAGGGCTCCTCAAAGAGCTACTGACCGCTGATGCAAGCACCAGTAGGGACATAGTGCCTTCCAGTGACAGAAGAATGTCTGAAACTGGAAGGGTAAGTGGTCTCATGTCCGCTTACAGTAGTCACAACCACATAGGGGGTCATACTAGTATTAAAATGATAACCCCCCCTCAGAGTCACACAGGTCTACATGTAAACCCACAAACTATACAAAGCCATGGTCCTGCTCCCTCAAGAGACTTGAATACTTGTAACATGATACCTCTGACTAGTCTGACTAGTCTCTCAGGGGCCCCTCAACGACTGAACAGGCTGAGGACATGTATGCAGCCTCCTCAAGGACATCCAGCACACACTAATGACTTTTCAGCAAGCTACACCAACAGCTACATGGAACTAAACTCAGTTCAACCTCACAGCCATCATCAGGAACGGTTGCCAAGTGACCTGGACAACATGTCCATCGAGAAGTTGGAATGTGACTTGGAGACGGTCCTCCATGACACCCTGATGGACGGTGGGGCTCTAGACTTCAATTTTGACCCCGCAGCTGGACCTCATGGGTTTCCCCAGAGGGTAAAGAACACCACGCACAGCTGGGTGTCAGGTTAGGATGCTTAAGAGGAAGAGAAGGAGGTGGAATTAGCTCCATCTTGGTTGGCAGCACGCAAGAGAAATGTATAAATAAAAAAATCATCCTTTTCTACACAAAATTACTATGAAAAGCATGTCTCTATTGTAGATGTAGCTTACCACTGTCAGTGTGTGAATGTGTGTATGAATGGGTGAAAGACTGATTGTAGTATAAAGCGCTTTGGGGTCTCGGGGGAATTGATAAAGCGCTATACAGGTTCAGGCCATTTACCATTTACCATAGATCATTGCAGAACTGTTTGGAAGACATCCCTGCATAAGCCAAGAAATAAGTCTTATGTACAAATATTACTTAAAAATGAAATCAGATATAGTTTATTTTTTCCCTGTTACATACAAAAAGTCTGAAGAAAACACCTGTTCATATAAGTCATCTTCATAAAATTAATGATTTGTTTTCAATCTGAGCAACACTGATTTAGAGTGATCTGTTCAGCAGTTGTTTGTCCAGTAATAAGAACTTGAGGGACTTTGAAGCAAATACAGGAAACAAAAGTGCAGACATTAAGGCTTCATCAAAAGGACTTGAAAATGTTATTCTAAATAAAATCTTTTCTGGATATGACTGACCGATAGATGATGGTGGAATTTAGCTGTATATCCAAAAAGGTTAAGTATCCAGATGTGCAGAGAGGTAAAGTTATTATTGGGTAATTCCTGCAACATATGTGGCATCTCAAAGCATCTCAAAGCTGTGGCACTCATGCCACACACTTTTTGACATAGCTGGAAATCAAATTACATATTTTACACTAACAGTAGCAGAGAAGGACAAAGCTTGAGTGTTCTTCAATTAAAGATATGTGTCTTTGTGAGCCATTTAAAAGCAAGGCAGGTATGGGGGTAAGTGGGGTTTAACAGATGAGGTGGAGGTTTACTCTAATCAGAGCCTGCAGGAAGTTGACGACCGGCTCAATGATTTTTTTTTGCCATGACCCAAGTGTAAAGTGGGGACATGGACTACCCATACTATTGAAGCACATGCACTGGATAGGGGAATATAGTTCATATTATTTAGAACCCCCTGTTGCAGATACTTTACAACCTTCATGGAGGGAAACAACAAATTCGCGAGTCTTTGGAAAGCCAGTTACCAGCAGCAGAACCTTTTTTTTGAAACAGCCAAGCAGGAGCAAAATATCTGAAATTACCTCAGCATTTACATTCTGTATGAAGGTATTTCTATAATCATTTTCTTGGATTATAGCTGGTAGATTCCTCCTTGTACTGAGCTGCTGTGTAAATGTATGTGAATATGCTGTGTACAAAAGGATGAGTTGTATTAGAGTTGCTGTTTTTTCATATATATCAAATTTCTTACAACAAAGGATATCACAGAAACAGAAGAAATACCACCCTGTATGTTTTATATATTTTTTTAAAGTTACATATCTTTCAACCAATTGTGACTGTTTTTCTTATATGTTTATTAATGTTTTTATGTAGTAAATAATACATGTTGTTTTTTCTCAATAATGGTTATCTTGTTAATAGGCCTTCTTAGACAAACTGTGGATTTAAATTTAATTCCAACATTGTAATGTCTTTCTAAAGAAATGAAGGTTTTTAAAAGGCTAAAGATGGAATGCCTGTTTCATATAGTGAGAAAACAGATGTTTTTGATGGGATGTTCATATTCATAAAACTAGATAAGGCTCAGCATTGTTCAATCATCAAATAAAGGATGCAGTGCTGATTAAATGTTGCACCAAATACTTGCTCAAGTAAACCTGAAGTTGAATGCCTCTCCTCTGTGCCTTCACTGTCTTACAGACGTTTAAATCTTGTAAAGGCTGTAATTTCATTGGTGTTTGTGTTTTGTATATGAGTTTGAGCAACAGTACTTCTCACTTAACTGGAAAATAGTTAAATATGTATCAGACCTGGTTGTTTGAATATTTCAGTTTAAACTATAGAAATGCATATATGACCATCATACCTCGAAATGTTTTACCTCTGAAGTATTGAAGAGATTTTACAGCTGTATCCTCAATAAGTCAGGTTCTGACTTTGCACTCATTTTTCACTTATTGTATTGAAAAATTGCATGGTTTTCTTACTTATTTTTTGATTAAGAGATTTAAGTTACATTTGTGCTAGAGTGAGGCATCATGGTATTTATTCCGCTTATAGGATTATAGCCATCAACATTTAATAAATACTTTGTGGTGTAATAACTTAACGTCAATTGCCATTTGGTGTGAAATCATACAATTCTATTGATCTTCAACCTGTTGAAAGGTGTTATGTTAAATTTGGAACTATTTAACAAAACTTCACTCAAGATTTGTTGAAACCTTCAACATTCATCAAGGTAAAGAAAGATTTTAAGATGTAATCTTTAACAATATTTTATTTGGAGGCAATTAATGTAAACATTTTAAAGCATCTACATTCATTTATCTTTGAAAGATTGATGTTTTTGTTTATATCATTCTATATTTAAACCCCTCTTGCTAATAAATGAAAAAAATAAATCTATCTGTGTCTGTCTTTATTATACAACACTAACACTTTTGATGCTGTGTAAGTATGGTCTCTTTGCACCACTGTATCCATAGAGTATGGAAAATGATTTGCATTTCCAGACTTCATTCCCTATCATGACAGAATTTATATCCATCTGTCCATGTGTTTGCCCATCATCCATCCATCCATCCATCCATCCATCCATCCATCCATGCATCCATCCATCCATCCATCCATCCATCCACCCACCCTCTTTATAGTTTCGTTTCTGCAGTTTCTAAAGTTAAATCCTGACCACTGGGGAAATCGCTTTTAAGTGGTCTAAAAGGAACTGAAAACTAGAAGTCTGAAATATTGATATGAAATATGTGTAGAAATTTTTAATATGCAACGTTTATCCTATGCAGACTGTTGCAAAAAGGCACAAGAAGTGATATTTGCATACGCACATCCTCTCTGCATGACTCCTTTCACAAACCACTGTGCAGTGCGTAGGTTGTAGGTTAAAAAGCCATGGATTCTATGGCTAATCTGGTGTACCATCAAATCAGTCTCCAAAATGTAAAAAAAAGGCAAAAAGTGAATTCTGAGTGTTAAAGCCAGTTTTTTTCCAGGTCTTGTTTTAAATAATATTGTTTGCTTACCAACCTTAAGATATTTGCAGTGAATGTCTAAAAGTGTTAATTAATATATGGCACCGAGGGAAAATGACAAGAAAATACATGGTGACAGAGGGGTAAAAGACTAATGATGCATGGAACTATAAACACAACAAAGTACTAAATAAGTAAAGTAAAAGTAAAAATAAGATAATGACAAAACAGAGAAAGGATGTGTTTAGTGTTTGAAAGTCTTTTGAAAACTATGGAAAGTTTGTCTCAGGTGTCTGATACCCTGAGACAATTATGTATCACTCTTACTCAGTACATGATTTAGTAATTAGCTGAATAAATTTAAACTAGAAAATGCCAGTTTTCTACTTCAGTTCAGCTCTGTCAAAGATAAGATCAGGCTGGTGAGGTGGCAATGATTTTTTTTTTATCTTGAAACACATCATTCACTTTCACAACACATGTGGGTGTCTTTCTCCAGTAACAGCAAATAATTAAGCCATGACTAACCTCTCATTAGGTTAAGTAATAAGATATTATTGATTCAAATTCATTAGCTAGTAAAAACTAATTATGCTTCATCTAAGCTGCTTACAAATAGTTATCAACCCACATGAGGTAGCAGGTAAAAAGGTTTTGGCCCCTCCATGAATTTTGATCACTATAAGGGAACATTTTCATCCCTTCCTACTGTGACTCACTTCGGGCTTTTGAGAATGCTGGCTGTGTAGGAGGTGAGATCTTTACTCTGGGATCTTTTTCAAAAGTTAGTTATCTCATGGGAAAACAACACATATTCTCACATGTGCAAAACCACATGTGAGAATATGCGATCAGAGGCGTAAATGATAAACCATATGTGCTTGTATATACGAAAGAGAAAACACGGGGGCATTTATTGCACCTTTTTCCGCACGTGTTCCACTTAAGCAAATCATATTGTGCCTTCAGGTTGCATACATGTGTAAAAAACGTGTATAACAAAAAACATGTATAAACAAACGTGTTTGACATTTCAGTTCAATTCAGTTTTATTTATATAGTGCCAATTCACAACACAAGGCATCTCACATGTGAAGTTTATATTGTGTTGTAACATGCAAACACATGTGTTTGACATCTGGATGATTTAATATGCTGTAACATGTGAAACAATGTCTTGAACCCTTTCACATGTAAAGCTTTTCTCCATGTGTTTCATATGTGCAAATTACATTGTGTAATAACATTTGAACACATGTGGGAAAACCTTCAACATGTGAAACAAACATGGCAAACCCTTCCACATTTGAAATGTTAGCCCAAACATTTCAAATGTGGAAATAGTAATGTGTCGCAACATGTGAAATACATGTGAGAAAGCCTTTTACATGTGAAAAAGTTCCCACATTAAAAAAGATGCTTTTAGGATAAACATGCCAAGCTCTTTTGTTTTTTTTTCTGAGAAGTTTGTCAGTAAGGCAGTAAATGTGTGACATTTCCCCACTACTGCAGTCTGGCAACTGTTGCTTTATAGGATTGTGGTTGTAGATGTGGTCTAGCTGTGTATTACCACAGAAGTGCAATTATCAGTTCCAAAGACGCCCACAAACAAGCCAAGCGTCTACTACGATTGACTGATTCATTTCACTGTCCATTGTTGATTCATAGTGTTATACGAAATTGAATACATAAGAGGTGAGTGAAGTAGTTGCAGGAAGGCTGGAAATAATAAAATCCTGTTGTTTTAATCTTGCTTGTGCACACCTGGTTGTATGACTGTGTTGGCTAAAGCCTCTATATTGTACTGCTGCAAAGTGTCATTCTGACCAGGCAAGCACTTCCTTTGACTCATACTGAGGCCTTCACAGCTTCTGACTCCTCTGTGGACACTAAGGTTTGTCGGCTTCTTAATCATACAGTGATAAATGTTAAATATTGGTGACAAGACTGACAAGAAATCTGACTTTTTTGGCCAGCTCAGGGGAACAGAAGAAAAGGAATACGTGATTTAAGCACTTGTAGCTGGTAAGTCAGGAGGTTTCATTACATATAACATGTAATGAAACACCTTATTAATAGTAAATAGCATCAAACCTAAAAGGGCAAGAGTTTGAGCATCATAGATTTAGCCCTGAGCTCCTTCTTTACCTTCGGTTTTAACCAGAATAGGTTTTGGGATTTCCCCTAAAGCAATGTAGACAAGGACTTCCTAGCCTACAGAATGCATACAACAGCCCACTTGCCCACGTCCTTGTCTACTTATTTTCCCTACATCTAGAGGAATGAAAAAGCATCTCAAGTCTATGTCATGTAGCAGCTTAAGTGTAGTCGGAAAGAATTTTTTCATTCAAAAATGTGTTGATACAGAGCTAACGAAGGCATGAAGAGTTGTGATTTGTTGCTTTGTTCATGTGAAAAGAGCAAATTGTCAAAGTACTCTTATAGTTACCTAAAAAGAGCTGGTATGAGATTCTTATGATTCGTATGATAGCATTGAGTAAAATACTGTGGTTCTCACGACACCCAAAACATGTTTGGTATATTGGTTTAGTTTATCATGCCAACGTTATCTGGTCAGTAATCTGAAAGTAATTCTGTAGAAAACTCAGTAACCATTAATTTTACCTGAGGAGCTGCAAATGCTTGTTCTTTTACACGGGTTTGTCCTGATCCCAGGACTTTGAGTTTGTGTTATTCTGAATTATTCATGCTTAGTTTTTTCCCCCTTATCAGTTACTTTCCTGTTTCTGCTTTTATTGTTCATTTTACTCACACAGAAGCCGATTATTATTTAAGGGAAATTTAAGGGAAATGGAAGGAAGAGGCAGTCACAACCAATGATTGGTAAACATCAACAAAGAAAGCTTTCATTAACTCCTTACTACCTTGATTTATTTACAGTAGTATACAACAAATAATTCGTTATGTTTTAGCGGTCAAGCAGATGCGAAATTCAGAAGAAATTGTTTAAATGTAGACCACATCATATATATTTACATTTAGGTATGGTGCAAGTCAATGAAATTAGGCACAAATGGGCATAATGGTAACTATTCAAATTTTCCAGTTTTAAGTATGTGGATTATTTTATATAAGCTGCTGTTGCTGGAGCAGGACTAAACTGAACTACAGCATGGTTCTGTACCATCATTGTTGTTCCGTCATATTATTTTTAATTAATTTTAATGATGCAAATTCGCAACCAGATGTTGTTTGTTAACCGACTGCTAGATGGCAGCAAAGTACGCCATTGTGTGTGTGGAATAACCAATCGACAGGCACCTCAGCTGCCTTAGATTTGACGCCATTTAAGGAAAATTCTTTGGAGAATTAAAGGAATTAAAGCATTGCAACATTTTACTCTGCTTTACTTTTCTATCAGAGGTATTCTGACCTGAAATCTTAGTGCATGCTTCACACAGGAGGATCATTGATGGTGCACCACCTCATGGCTTCATTACTAGTACAAATAATTGCCCAATGTAAAAAGAATGGTTTAAAGCTTTGTAAAATACTGTTGGCAAAAAGCACTATGATGTTTTTCAGTTGTTTTAAGACAGTAAATGTATACAATCCCCTCTTGGACTTCACAGTAACTTCAGTTCCTAGAACCAACTAATCTGGATTTATACTAAAGACGACACCAAGAGTGCAGTATGATAGGACCTGCTTATAGGCTATTTACAAAGCCCTAATTCAGAAATCCTGAAGTATCCCTTTAACAACTGGTTTCACATGCAGGATAAACTGGTACATGCAGACTTTTGTGTAATCAACCAAGCTTTGCAATTATGACATTAGTTTTAAGAATCTATAAACCAGCATTCACATAAACAGTTATTTTATAAGGATTGGAGAAGTACTGGTTAAGTAAGATATTTACTTATCAAAAGATCTTTGGTTCCCAAAAAAGGGAGGAATAAAACTGAACTTTAAGCAAGTTTTGTTGATTTTGTGTAATGAACTGAATGGGGGAACATGACTGTCTGGGCAACATTTTCAAATTGAGTGAATAATTTCCTGTCGTACAAAAAGAGCTCCTCTGTTCTCATTTTGGTTGTGTAATTCTGAGTTGAGCTGATTGCGTATTGTTACATTATATTTCACTTTTACATTTTATTAAGAATTACTGTATTCCCTCCTTAATTTACTTTTAAAGATCTCAAAGATGATATCAGTTGTAGGAAATATGGTAAGTATATTAGTCATGTTGTAAAGACTGCTATGTACTTTACCATTGGAGTTAGAGAATTATTTAGATTTTGAGAAGTATTCAGGTCTAATTTTTTTCTAAAATCAAATGGAAAAATTGGAGGAAATCAGGTCACACATCGATTCTTACTTGTCTTTTGTAAGACGTGGGAAACTTCATGGTTTCTGTGATAGAAGGTTCATTTCCTGTTTGAAATGACGCCACACTGCAGCTTCTGTTGGCAGGGGCTGTAGGTGTGTGCCTAGGTAGAGTGCCTCCAATACTCAGTATTACAGGGCATGTAATAATAAACAACTGATCTTTGATAGGCCATCTATTTGCAAACAGCAGCAGCACAATTGAAATAGAATGACGTTATTAAAACTGTACCACAAATGAGTAACTGTGAGATCTAACAGCTGTGGAGGGATTGCTGCATTGAAGTTCTAGATGAACAGCCAGGATTAACACAAAGCAAAAGTATTCACATCCTTTCGACTTTTTGTCAAATTACAACCACAAACTTTATTGTGTTTCATTGGGATTTTATGTGCTAGACAACACACAGTAGTGCATAATTGTGAAGTGGAAGGAAACAGATACAAGGTTTTCAAACTGTTTATATATTTAAATCTTAAATGTGCGGTGTGCATTTGTGTCCAGCCCCCCTGAGTCAGAACTCTATAGAAGTACAGTTCACTGCAGCTACAAGCCTTTTAGCGGTATGTCTCCAGGCACTTTGCACATATAGAAACTGACATTTTTTCTCGTTCTTCTTTGCAGAACACCTGAAGCTCAGGCAGATAGAGCTTCAATTATGTTAATTTCATGTCCTGCTACAGGCTGAATTTGGTCTGGACTTTAACGGGGCCATTTTAATACATAAATACACTATAATCTTAACTACTCCAGTGTAGCTCTGGTTGTATGTTTAGGGTTGTTTCCGGCTAGAAAGTGAACCACCACCCCAATCTCTAGTATTTTGTAGTCTCTAACAGGTTTTCTTTCAGGATTGCCCCGTATTTAGCTACACACATTTTCCCATCAACTCTTAATAGCTTCCCTATCACTGTTGAAAAAAAAAATCCCCTCAGGATGCTGCTTCCACCACCACGTTTCACGGTAAAGATGGTGTGTTGAGGGTACTTTCAATATTTCTGCCACGCACATGTAGGCAAAAAGTTCAATTTTTGGTAAAACTTTGGTCACCTTCTTCCAGTTTGCTGTCCTCCCCATGGCTTGTGTCAACCGATAAATGGCTTTGTTGCAACAATGGCTTTCTTCTTGTTACTCTTTCATCAAAGCTAGATTTATGGTTTTGCATGATTAATTGGTGTCGTCTGAACAGATTCTCCGACCTGAGCAGTAGATCTCTGCAGCTTAGGTAACATCCTAAGGCAATAGAATTTTACTTACTTTCAGATTTTTAATGGAAAAACTCTTTATCCTTTTTCCTCAACTTTACAAACATATACTATTTCAAGTTGTTCTATCACTTAAAAGCCCAAAATAATACAGGGTTAAAGTTCTAGACTCTTACTTTTGACTCCAATAGTAAACATGTTACTCTGTAAAACAACATATCATTTAACAGATTTGTTTCACATAACTGATCTCATAACAGACATGATTCCTTCTGTGCTTCCACCCTGTTTGTTCTCCTAATTACCTCATGCAAAAGTTACAAGGGATTCTATCAATATCAACATGGAGTGGAAGATGACTGATCATAATGTATATGATAGCTGATAGAGAATATCCTTGCTATTCATGTGTAAATGAAATAACCCTTTTTAGTGATAGTTTCTCTCTTAAATAGAAACTACCTGGAAGAAACAGCAAGCTGAGTTTGGGCTAATTTATCTGTGTGGTCCAAGCACAGAGTCTGGAAATTAGGAGCTTTGGACAATTGGACCTTCACTAATATAAAACACCAGATGCAGTGGCACACCTGGCATCAGAGATGCGGTTGCATGTCGCCACCTCTCCAGAGGAGTCTAAGGTAAATATTCATTTGTGACGAGATGAGCGTGGCAGCAGCCTGCTGATCCGTCAGTTCACATAATCCTTACACAAGAAGCAGCGAAAATCAGGTTGTGGCTGCAAACAGTTCTGGTACCTCTGGTAATAACTCAAGGCTGGATCTCCACTCAAGATGACAGCATCGTGGGTGGCTGCAAGTTGAAAAAAAAACACATAGGTAATATGCTCTTATTCAAGGAAGTAGTGGTACTCTTTAACCATAAAGCTGAAAGAGTGTGCATGAGATGAAGCATATAACATTATTTTTACCATAAAGAAGCAATAAACTACAGAAAAGAGTTGGTCCAGTGAGAGCATTGACATTATAAATCTGGTGAATTTATGAAGACTGATGAAAGTTACAGATATTGTTCAGCAGATTGTGTCTTACTGAGATAAAGGAACCTGTTGCAGGCAGCAATGGATGAGACTGAGTTTCTCTTTAGAGTTTTCTGCTCAGAGCTTGTGGCAGAAAATATTTCCACAGCTTCTTTTTTCTGCAGCATACTCATTATGACAGGAAGTGATGCACTTCTCTTCATCTCTGCCTTTGGTGGCTCTGTTAATGTACCATAAATTTAGTTCACCTGCGTCAGTGCCACATGCCCACATGCCGTGTTTTGACAGCACTGCACGTTGTTCTAACCTTTACTTTTCATGCGTGCTAAGTCTTGTATGTTCTTCAGCCATTTTTACGAGAAAAAATAATAAAAATCATGTTTTGTTGAAATGTTAAATCAAATTCTACCCCCTTTTGCATATGCTGTTAAAATAAAGGAGATAGCAAGGATTATTGTTCAGTTTTTAACTAATGCTCAGTATCCTGATGACAATGAATTATATTAATACAATTTATCTGCACTTTAAGTAAAGATGTGTATTGAAAAAGATAAAGCCTTCCATCTTAAATGTAATGGGGGCATTAAATAGTAAAAGCAGGTGTAATATAAGTAAATGTGAATACTCAAATTATACACTAGTTTATGTTGACTTTTAAAACACGGACCCAGTGCCCAGTGCCAGGGGTTTACGCTACCATTCTGTAACTCAGGAGCTCCCTCTGTAGGACAAAGACAGGAAACACCACCTTAAATTAAAGCATGACTTTTTTGGCATTTGGGTTTAAATAAATAAATAAAAGCTAGGCAGGAAAAGGCAGCCCCCCTTAAAAATCATTTGAAGTTCTCCCCTGGTAAAGAATCAAGCTCCTTGATATAAAATTGATCTTTTATTGAGGTAGCATTACTTCAGAGCAAATTTTTTAGAAAAACACAATCTTTAATGTGAGTACTTTTTTTCAGATTCAAAATTATTTTAACAAAACCACCAAAGATGCAAAGAATGAACAAAAGAGAAAGCTAAATCAAATCAATATTTGGGCGTGACCACCCTTTGCCTTCAAAACAGCATCAATTCTTCTAGCTACACTTGCACACAGTTTTTGAAGGAACTTGGCTGGTAGGTTGTTTCAAACATCTTGAAGAACTAACCAAAGATCTTCTGTGGATGGAGGCTTTCTCACACCTTCCTGTCTCTTCATGTAATCCCAGACACACTCCATGATGTTGAGATCAAGGCTCTGTGGGGGCCATACCATCACTCCCAGTAAGTCTTGTTCTTCTTTACGCTGAAGATAGTTCTTAATGACTTTGGCTGTATGTTTGGGTGCGCTCACTTAGCATTTTGTAAATTGATAAAAATAAACAATCATCATTTATATTTCTGAAAGCATTCTTTGTTTACAGCATTTTTTCACACCTGCATAAAACGTTTGCACAGTATTGTATAAAATTTTTATGAAAATATTGATAAAATATTTATAATCTAAGGATTTCATCCCAATACCTTATGGTCCACAGACCAACACTGACTCAGCACCAAACCGCAGCAAAAACCAAAAGCAGTAAAAAAAAAAAAAAACGAGGAGGGAAAAAATGTCTGTGGCATTCACTTGCAAAACCATTTCTGTTTTTTGGGGATCTACACAAGAAAGAAAAATAGAAGACAAGATAGAAAATGAAGTCTGGAAATACTGATATTTTTCCTGGAAAATACTGAAATCATATTCCAGACTTTTCTAGATTGCATAGAAAACCTGTTTTATGTTTGCAAGCTGAAATGAGATGTTGATTTAGTTATCATGTCTCATGTTTTTTACTGTCTATTATAAATAAAGAGAATGACTCCATAAGTTCTTATTTCTGTCTGCACATTTTATTTCTTGTTTGAGACTTATTGTCTTATTCTTATCTTGAGGTAAACAAATGTGTAGAGTGATTGTCTTGTACAAAACCAGTGAGCAACGCAAGAGTCCAGTAGAAATACTAGTTTATTTCTGAGAACACAAAGACTGTTGCAGTGGATAACCTTTATTGGTAACAGTTTGGTTACACAACATATTGCACCTGTAGTGGTTGAATAAATAGTCATAATTGACTTATCTAAAAACATATAAGGACAATGTATAATTTAGGTAACAAAACTAAGCAGGCAGCAAAAGAAGGTATAACAAAATGAAAGAAACCTACAGGTTTAGTCCTTAGTTAAAAAGGCAACAAGTGAGAAAAGTACTTATTGAGCAAAAAAAAAAAAAAAACAGACGCAGAAAAACAAGGAAAATGAAAATTACTACACACATTGTGCATATTAACACATGTACTTGTAAATACTGTAAAACAGGTTTCATTAAAAAGTAGCAGAATCATTAGAGTGAGCTATTGCTATGCAAAATATGACACTTTGGTCAGGGTTTGTTTTCACCACAGCTTGTCTGATCCGCTGATGGACAGCTGCTCTCTTATTAAATCAGATATGATGTTATCATTATAGCACTTCTAAATTTTTCTGACTTTAGATCACATGAACAAAAGACATTAAAACAAACACTGAAGGAGTCTTTGTGTTCCAATTACTGTAGAAGGGGAATAACAATCAACACTTACAGTGCCCTGCAAAAATATTCACCTCCCCTGAACTTTTCTACATTTTGTTATGTTACAACCACAACCTTGAATATATTTTCTAAGGATATTTCTGTCATAGACCAACACAAAAAATTGCATAATTGTGGAAGGAAAATGATCTGAAAACGTCCAGCCTCATTTCCTGTGCTACTCCCTAAAAATTCCAGTGCAACTAGTTGTCTTCAGAAGTCAATTTATTTGTAAACAAACAGAGTCTAGCAGTGTTCTAATTTATTCTCAGTATAAACCCAGTTGTTCTGTGTAGACCTCAGAGGTTTGTTGGAAAAGACAAACTGCATCATGACCAAAGAACACAGCAGACAGGTCAGAGATAAAGTTGTGCGCAGGGTTAGGTTTGTAAAAACAATAAGCCAAGCTTTACACTTCTCACAGAGCTATGTCCATCATTTAAAAATGAAAACGGTATGGCACAACTTTAAAACTACCAAGACAGCTCTTCCACATAAATTGACAGCCCAGACCAGGAGACTGTTAATCAGAGAAACAGCAAAGAGACCAGTGGGAACTCTGGAAGAGCTGCAAACATTCACAGCTCACGTGGGAGAATCCGTCGACTATTAGCTATGCACTTTACAAAACCAGCCTTTATAGAAGAGTGGAAAGAATAAAGCCAATGTTGGAAGAAAATCATATGAAGTCCTGTCTGTATATTGCCACAAGCCATGTCATATGTAAGACAGTGCTCTGTCTACCTGAGACTAAAACTGAACAGTTTTTGGCTTCCATGGAAAACTCTCTGTGTGGCAAAAAACCAACACTGAATATCACCTTGATATCATCATCCCCTCAGTGAAACATGGTGGTGGCAGAGCCATGCTGTGGTGATGCTTTAGGTCAGCAGGAGAAAAGACTTGAGACAGGGATACAGGTTCAACTTCCAGCAGGACAATGAAATCCAAGCCTGCTCATGTGTTGGTACAGACCAGCCAAAGAATCCATGGCAAGACATGAAGATTGCTCTTACGAGATGCTCTCCATCCTTTCCAACTGAACCTGAGCTACTTTAAAAATAATAACATTTGTAGATGTCTTAAACTGGTGGAAACCTACCCCGAAAGATTGCAGCCGTGATTGCAGCAAGAAGTGGTTCTACAAAGTGCTGACCCAGAGGAGCTGAATATGAATGCACGACTTTGTGCTGTTCTGTCACATAAAACACCTGCTAAATACATTTAAGCTTGTGGGTTGCAACATGATCATACTTCTGCAAGGCACTGTATGTGGACTGATTTAGTGGAAGTCGAAAAATCTCATGTCAGGGTCCAGAGTGCAGTAGCTACTGAAGGTATTAGAGTGCCAGCAAAAAAGGCAGTGTTTGAGCAGGTGTTTAAAAGCCAGAACATCCAGTTGAACAGACAGGTTTGGGTATTGAATTCACTGTTAAGCAACATAAAAAATATTAGTCGCTTTCACTTTATAATGACTTCATATCTCAAACAGTCCAACGTAAGATCTAGTCCCTTATACAGATTTGGAAACAGAAAGAATATAAGCAACGACATTTTATTTAGACATTTATGGTAAGTACACTGTGTTTTTTCTTTAAATTAAAAATTACAAAACCCACTAAATTATCGTTTATTTTCTTAGTAAAATATTTGTATTTAGATAGCACTTACTGACATAAGAAGTCAAAACTGATTGATATTTATTTTTCATTTATCAACTTGGGAGAAAATGATCCGTTTCTTTATATTGTCATTCAATCTTCTCTTGTCTTCTCTACCTGAATTATCTCTGTGTAACACTGGTGTTTAAGGTAGAGTGGTGACAGAGAAGGTTTTTTTCTTTTAGTTTTCGTGAATTACACAAGCTCTGCTCTGTCTGAAATAACATATAAAAATAAATTAAAACCTCCCACACTGAAGCATCCTTCAACCAGCAAATATCCTGAAATGTCCATTGAGTTGATATCATGTGAAACTGCAGGTTCATGGATTTAGAAGACCCAAAGCTACAGGAAGTGACATCAACAGTGACAAAACCCAAGGTGCTGGTTTAAACAGGACACTGATTGCAGAACAGATAAGAAGATGCCCTGTAATAGAGGGAAAGTGTGAGTTCAAATATTTCGGATGTGTAGGAGAAGAAAAAGGGGTGAAGAAAGAACTCACTGTGATGAACAGCCATGCTGTTCTCCTTCCAGCTGTTGCCCTGGTAAACCCTGCAGGTATAGGTGTAGGGCTTCTCGTCAGCCATCGGGGCCCAGGTCAGACGGCACAGATTGGGCGCCACCAGGCTGACGTTGCTCCTCCTGCGGTCCTCTGTGGACACATAGATGACGGCGTTGGGGTAGGTGGAGCCCACCAGCCGGCTGTCTTGGCGATACTCACAGTAAGGGCCGGGAACCATGTCGGTGGCCAGGAACTCGCAGTCTACCCTGACGTTTCTCTCCAGGTATGTCAAACATGTAAACATCTGAGGCCCACGTGGCGTGAACAGATATGTGTACAGTGAGCTCACTGAAAGAAAGGCAAACCAGATTATTTATTTAAATCCAAGCAGTGAGATTTTCTAGTCAAATCTCCAAACAGAACATATTTTTCTGCGACATTTTTAAGGTTTCATCAGCAATTTCTTTGTTTTTACTTTCTATAATTTATGCAGCACCAATTTAATTTCTTTTGGTGGACTGAAAAATATATGTTCAGTTCAGCTTCAAGTTATTCAAAAGGCCACTCAAGTTTGGTGTAGGTAGAATAAATCCAGCATGTATAAAAACAGGCAACTAGGGTAAAGAGGTATATTGTACAGAAGACCGTTGTGCACCAAGTCTATAATTTTAAGCACTTCCAATTTCTTCCTTTGATTAAAATTGATTAAAATACCAAACCTAGACAGCTTGTTTTGGCACCTTCTTTTAATCCTTCATCGTTAGGATACTTCCTCTTCAGGATAAAACGGAGCTGCCAGGTAGATGATTACTCACTTTTTTCTACTCTGTAAGAAATTCTGGGTCCATCTAAAGTGACATTGAAATTACTAAATTTACAGTTTCTTGCGAAATTATTTCTACCTCTCTCTTCTCTATCTCTGCTGAAGAAAACCATCCCCACACCATGATGCTGCCACCACCATGTGTCATTGTGGTTATGATGTGTTTCCTGGTCTTCATTATGCTGTTTGTTCATTATTGTTCTCGAACAAACATCTGAGGCCTTCACAGAACATATGTATTTATACTGAGATTAAATTACACACAGATTTTATCTTAATTTGATTTTATACTAATAAGTTAACGTTTGATGCCTGTAATGGGTTTTCTTCCAGGATTGCCCTGTATTCAGCTCCATCCATCTTCCCTTTCACTCTGATTAGCTCATCTGTGCCCGCTGAAGCAAGGCATTCAACAGCCGACAGCATGATGCTGCCACCGCCAGGTCTTATTGTGGGGATAGGTATGTTCAGGATGATGGGCAGTGTTAGTTTCTTACCACACACATAGTTTTGTATTTAGGACAGAGAGTTTAATTTTGGTCTTATCTAACCAGAGTCCCCAACCCTGCTTGTGACCACCTTTAAACATTACTTCTTATGGCTTTCTTTTGCTACTTTTACATAAAGGCAGACATTGAAGAGTGTGTGAATTTTAGCTGTACAGTAGATATAAAATTACACACATGTGGACTATATTTATTTACTAGGAGACTTCAGGTGAAATAACTGTCCATGGTATAATATAATACAATAACAATAATAATAACAGTAATACATAAGATTATTATTCTAATGTTCTCATATGGCAGCATAACTTGAAGCTGTACTTCAATGTTTCACTGAGTAAGCACTGTCTCTGCTTAATTATGCGGATTACATAACCTTTTAGGGAAGTTGCTGGAATGAAAGGTTTTCTGCTTTCACCTGAATTTAGATTCCAGATTATTTACACAGATAGATCGTATCTGTTCAAAATGATGATAAACATTTTTTACTTTTTACAGATTTTGCTTGAATGGATGAGGTGACTACAGCGGCCTGCAATCGACACCCTTTTGCAAATCTACAAACCTTATGTCAGAAATAACATACTGTGAGTTTGATGAGTATTCATTATTCTGCCAAAGAGGAGGCAAACCGCGACCAGCAGATGCAGCTCCATGGCGATGGATTTCTGTCCGATCAGACCTTCACACCACAATCCTGCCGGGCAAAGTTTAACATGGGACATAGCGTGAGAAAGTTACCATGCATGCAATGCAATACTTGGTTATTAAAAATAATGGAATAGCGACAATGAAAGGCTAGTAGAAACATATAGACCTACATATTAACACACTGTAAACCCTAAATGTTGGCCTGACAGCACTGCTCTACCTGAAGCCTAAATGCAGACAGGACTACGCCTATGCGGTCTCATTGCACTGCAGCAAAATGCACAGCTCCCCCTCCATGCGCAGTTTGTCCTCTGCAGGTGAAACAAGCCGGCAGCCATGCAACCATGCCATGCCTTTATCGCATGCAAAACCGCTATAAGATGTCACATTTTCCTAAAGTCTGATTTATTTAGTCCAGAACAGGAGCGCGGCTCTCACCTGATGTGTGGTCCCCGAATAGCCTGCGAGTTTTGCTGCTGATGCGCCGCTGTGCGCTGCAGCATCAGCAGGACTCAATGACTAAGTGACTGAGGATGTGGCCCTGAGCAGCGCGCCTTCACTTAAACACACAGGCACGCTAATACTAGGTTTCAAATTATTAAAAATCATACATGTGGTTATGATTGTTTTCCATATCATACGGTTGTTGCTGCGGGTTTATTTGATTGGTGTGAATCGAGACACTGCATGTAACGTGACGTTCTTAAACATTTAGGTAGTTAAAGCCGGATAGTTTAGTAACAGTGCTGCTTAATGTCACTTTCACATGTTTAGGCAGAGGCCCGTTAATTAATTAGAGAGGGTGGGGACGCTCAAATTATATTAGTGTCGAGAACAACAGCTCCCCCTGCAGGACAAAAACATGAAGAACCGCCACTAAAACAAAAGTGTCAAACCTTGGTGACATAGTGTGTGTTCTTTATAATCTCCGATGACTAAATCAAAAACTTCATCTAGGATCGAAGATGAACTTTTTATTCTAAATGCATTAAATGCTTTTAATGGACCATGAATACAATTATATCAATGTTAAAAAATAAAATTACTTGTTGCTGATGTGTTACAGTGAGTATACAGTACATCCTCTTAATACATTTTAGACTAATTTTTAAAGAAATTGTTTTTGGATCAATATCTGATAAAGTTCCCATTACTCATTACATCCGAGAATGAATAAATCAATAAATCAGGTACTTTTCTATAAAAACTTGATTGATTGATAAAGTGTTGATTGACCATCTTAGAAAAACCACATTGAGCTGGTCTGTAAAATGGCATAACAAAGGGTATATTTTCTTTGACACTTCAGGTCCTTTGGGGCAAGTAAAGAAATTTATATGTCAGTAATAATACGTGTTTTGCAGTACTGTAATATCACATGGTATTAAAGTCTGTCAATTGCTAACAAAATCTAAACTGCTTGATCAAATATACATTTAGGCCACCCAGTTGTAGAAATTTTTGAATCTTCATACAATATTAATATGGTGAGATTAGCTGCTAACTTAACCCTGGCCATGCTCTGAATCATGAATATAGTGTTTGTCACAATCCTGGGGTGTTTGGGGTTTTATTGTTTGTTGTGTGTGCATTTTGACCATTTCTTTGCTGTTTATTATGTTCTTTAGGTCTTGCTTTCTTCAGTTCATCCCCTATGCTTTCATTGGCGTTCTCCTTGTTTACTGCCATTGTTTCTGTATATTTTGAGTTTTTCCTCTGTTAGATTTTCCTCCTGGGTTTCTTGTATCTCTGATCAGCTCCATCTGTCTCAATTAGTCTTCGTCCTTCAGCTGCTCTGCCTTCACACTGCCACAGCTGCTCCACATGTCTGATTGCTCGTCTGGTTTGCTTGCCATTTCTCAATCCCTGCCTCAGTATCTCTGCTCCTGTTTTTTCTTTTTTCCTTGCTGGATTCTTCTGTTGCCTCTGTTCTCTGCCATAATCCTTGTCTTTCTGTTTTACAACCACTCCTTGCCCTGTCCTGTTCTTCCTGTCTCATCTCCGTGTGCAAGACCATTTTTGTAAGTTTTCTTAGTTTTTCCATTAAAGTACTTAACTTAACTTGGCTTCAATTCTGCACTTGGGTCCTTTATGCAGAAATGTGACACAGTTACCATCAGGGCGAATATACAGAATTCTCCGGTTTAAAAAGGTAAAATAGAGAAATGCTTCTGGACATCAGTGAATCCTGAAACTAAACATGCAACATTAACTAGTTTTGAATGCCATCATCTGCACATCTGTAAACAATAATGCTGTGATGCAAGACTAAATTCAGAATTGTTCTCACAATAAAGGAAAATCGTATTGGATTATACTAATTTTTTAGCAAAATATGGCTACAGATATATAATTCCAATAATATGTGGGCTAGTTCATGAGTATAACAATATACACACACATGCAGAGTGATACATGACACCTATATAATAGTGAAAAGTTAGTCTAACACCTATTACGAGGACATATAGTCACATTTATACACCAGTAATAAGTACTTTTTATTCCTTGTTAAAATATCACCACTGATGTTTTAAATGCAGCAAGTGCTTCTTCTGTTATCATTAATTATATTATGTATTTTCCTATTTAAAAACAACCAAATTTACTATAAAAAATTACAAAGTTCAAGTCCCATGCTCTTATTGGTGAAAAGTTTAAATTTAACACTGCTGCTTTATAAGATTCTACCATTTCACATGTTCACTTTGTGTGTATGTATTCTTTGCATAGGTTGTCAATTATTGAGCTATTGGACAACACCAGATACAGCCTTATAAAAAATATTCACATCCCTTTAAATAGTTTTTTTTATCATTTTATTACCTTATAGCCACAAACTTCCATGTATTGTCTTGGGATTTAATGTGATAGCCCAACAAAAAAGTCTAGAAAAAAAGGAATACATGGTTTTCAAAATGTCTTATAACTATTAATCCATTTATATTAAGCCTTCTTAATTATCGCACAATCCATCATCTAAAAATTGAAAGAGCATAACTTACCTGCAAACCTAACAAGACATGACCTAAATTAAGAAAACCTAGAGGTCAGGTAGGGAGAGCAATAGTCAGAGAAGCATCCATGAAGCCAATGATAATTCTGGAGGAGCTACAGAGATCCACAGCTCAGGTGGGAGAATCTGTTGACATGATTATCATTTGACACTGGTTGTGCCTTTCACAAATCTGGACTTTATAAACAAAAGAGTAGAAAGAGTAAAGCGTAGAGACATACCCCAAGAGATTGTAACTGCAATTGCACTGAAAGGTGGTTCTACAAGGTATTGGCTCAAGATGGCATATAAAAAGCATACCAGATGTTTTAGTTTTGTTTTTGTGAAAAAAAAAAAAAAAAGGAAAAGCTATGTATCTTTTTGCTTCCACTTCACAAAATGTGCTACTTTGTGTTGGTCGATCATCTAAAATCTCAATTACACACACAGGTTTGTGGTCAGAAGGTGAAAAAATATGAAAGAGCTTCAGGGCCACTGCATTTTTTTTCCCCAAAACTGTACACTATTTCAGTCAGCCTTTCTAGTATCTGCAAGGTAGTTGCATAAGATCTGGAAATTCCTGCTTCAGGAAGTTTCACTGCCTGACCTGTGTACATGGTGACAGTGTGTGGCACAACAGATAGAAACTTGTTGTGAACTGTTTTGTGATTATGAATCAGAAAATATTATTTAATATTAATAATTTAATATTTTATCAAATAATATTTTGGTCTGTTAAGGGTTGTCCTGTGAATACCAGCCCAGTAAGGTGGTGGTAATAGGACAAAATCAAAAGGGTGAGCCAAGCTCTGACATTATTGAACAGCAAAACTCTGCACACAATTTCTTAAAATACAAGAATTTATTAACAAAAATAAGTCAACTGTAGTCAAACATTTTAATCAACAAACTCTTTACAATGCTAAAACAATCCAACTAAACTACCAAGCAGAATTAAAGAATAACGAAGACTAATGGCTATGTACAATATAAACAAGTTGATCAAAGATGGTTGAAACCATGATTGAAGGAATGATGCAACATTACCATGTAATGTTTATGTTTGAGAACCAAGGATTATCTTGAAGAATCTGGAAGTGAAGTTAAGTTAGTCTTGCAACCAACTTAGGCAATAATCAGCATACCTTTAGACAACCATTCACAATGCAAGATCAGATAAAATATTTTAATAAAATAATGTTTTAAAGAATTATCTGCTGAATAAAACCAACCTTCTGGATGACTAATTCTCAACAGTGTCTCATTAGCTGCCTTTACTTATTAAAATAATATTTAAAGAAATATTATTAAGGAAATGGTAAAATATTTAAGGAAATATTTTGGAAAAGAGCCAAATCTTTCTGGAGAAATTGGGCTTAATGGTGTTTACTTAGTTATCAAGTTTAGTAAAATAATGTTGGGAAAATATTATTTACTGGATTGAAAACTAACAACCTTTCTGGGTAAATATTCTTTAGCAGCAAGCACGTGTCCTAAGCTGTTAGCAGTTAAAGCTAACAAAGAAGGTGATAGCTTATCAGAATTTAACACACACCTTTAAAATACTGACACTAAAAGGGTTAAAATGCTAGGCGCGGACGGGGCGTTATGATCAATCTTCTGTGTTTAAAATCACCCTTAAAATAAAGTTTGTCTTAACTTTAAAAACACACACACAAACACAACACAAAACTGAGCACATGTGCTGCAGATAGCCTGCTAGCACCAAGATAGCTGAGTTCAACACAATCAAGACCAAACTTCATAAAATGAAAACGTTCAGATCATTTCATCCTAAATCTCTCTGCCCAAATCCTAACCTTGTTTAAAACGTGTTGAGGAGGAGTTGACGATTACGACGTTTGAAGAAAGCTCTGTGAACAAAGGGTTGGCTTCCAGCTCACTTCCGGAGCAGTGACTGGGGGGCCGCTCTGTCGGGCCGACCAAACTGCACCTTACCACGGTGATGCGGCTACCATTGTCTTTCTTTCAGACTGGGAAAACCGCTCCACTTGGCTTCGTAGAGACAGCGTCTCTGCAGGGAATTCTCTGGAACACAGTTTGCTTCTGCAGGCCTCAGAGAGAAAGTCAAGCAATGCTAATACCTTAACTTCCCCTTTTTATGAATGAATACCGGGTACACAAACAGTGAGTCACTCGTACTTAACTTTTGCATATGATCGCGTGATCTTATGACACCCTTGGATCCAGTTTAAAGAGTTTATGTCTGTTTGCCAGCAAAGAGACATTAACGTGCTGTCTCTCCGGCCAGCCTCGCACGGAGTCCGGGTAGAAGACATCGGATCATTGGAAAGGGTGCTTTATACAGCCAGTGGCATCATGGGAAGTCCGCTTGCTACCCCCCCCCCCCCCCCCCCCCCCCCCCCCCATTTTTTAAAATGCAATTTATTTAGAAAGTTCCAGAAAAGTTTGTACAGCATCTTTCATGTTGTTTCCAGGCCTGTGGGTCCCAACAACTGTAGTGAGATTCAAAACACAACATGAAAAAAGTCAGGTTGATGTACAGTTAAACAGATGGATCCATGATAAAGGCACCATTTAATTTGTTTTAACTGTGCACTGTTTGTCTGCAGATTGGTGGAGTACAAACCCCTAAGTGTTGGTTTTGCCTCCTTTTTCTGTCCAATCAGCCTGTGGGGTTCTTTGTCTCACTTACTCTGTAATCTCTTTTGTTCAATTAATTCAACAAATTTAATGTGAATAGCAGATTTTGATAGTGCTCTATGTTTGAAAAAATCGTGATTCATTTCCATTAAGAAAACAACCAAGTATGTTGCTTCGTTTGCTTTATTTTTTTCACTTTTGAAGTTTTAAAAGTTCTCATTAATCTAATTAGGTTTGAAATCTCGTTAAGATCTAATTAATTTAGAGATCTAGAAATGTAGAAAACATTTTTAGAGTTTGAGGCCCTCTGTATTAGGTATGTAAATCATTATAAGCTTAAACAACAGCTGCAAAAACATCATAAGCTGCAAAAAACAAAAAACCTCACAGTGAGTTATTACTTTCAGAGTAAAAGCATGTTAATATCTTTTTTCCTTCACGTTTAATGATGGAAAATTCAGGATGTAGGCATTGCAGTGTTTAATATAACTCATTCAGATGCATTACAGATTTGTGGCCAGTGTTGGCCTGGAAGAGTAAAATCTAATTAACATCTACCAAGGTAGTAAGCAGCAAATCACTTGGTTGTATAGTTTAATTAAGTGAAGAAGATTGGCGATGGCTCTTCTTTCATCTGCAGTGTATCAGCAGCAGCAGCATCCAGCAGAGCAGCCCAGATCACAGCCACAGAATCCCAGTTGAATACTCTTGGCAGGAATCCCCACAACCTGCTTTCTCAGCTATTTATATTCAGACCACATAAGACAAGTGAACAAAAAAAAACTGTTAATGCATAAAATAATAAGACAGCATGGAGGAGGTAGCGTGTGTCACATGAGTCGTGGTTTGTGCTGTTCTCAGACCTCTGCAGGACTTCTGTCTGTGTCCCAGGAGACTACCTCAGCGTAGCAGTTGTTCACTGGCTGTCCAGGAAGGACCTTGACAAAATGGATGAGCTTTGTGAAGGAGATACAGAGGATACTGTAGATTTAACTCAGTGAATTACACAGTATGGACTGTAGTGAAGGGGCAGTTAATCTTGTTTATACACTAAGTAGGAGCAATAAATACACTGCTCAAAAAATAAAGGGAACACTCAAATAACACACCCTAGATCTGAATGAATGAAATATTCTCATTGAAGATGTTGTTCTGTACAAAGTTGAATGTGCTAACAACAAAATCACACAAAAATCATCAATGGAAATCAAATTTATTAACCAATGGAGGCCTGGATTTGGAGTCACACACAAAATTAAAGTGGAAAACCACACTACAGGCTGATCCAACTTTGATGTAATGTCCTTAAAACAAGTCAAAATGAGGCTCAGTATTGTGTGTGGCCTCCACGTGTCCTGGTTTTGACCTCCCTAAAACGCCTGGGCATGCTCCTGATGAGACGGCGGATGGTCTCCTGAGGGATCTCCTCCCAACTGGACAAGGCATCCCCCAAAATCCTGGACAGTCTGTGGTGCAACGTGACGTTGGTGGAGGAGCGAGACATGATGTCCCAGATGTTCATCGGATTCAGGTCTGGGGAACGGGGGCCAGTCCTAGCTTAAATGTCTTCATCTTGCGGGAACTGTGACAAACCCACCCAACTGGGGTCTAGCATTGTCCCTGCATTAGGAGAAACCCAGGGCCAACCGCACCACAATGGTCTCACAAGGGGTCTGAGGTCTCATCTCGGACCTAAGGCAGTCAGGGCTACCTCTTGGGAGCACATGGAGGGTCATGCGGTCCCCCCAAAGAAATGCCACCCCACACCATTACTGACCCACTGAAAAACGGTCATGCTGAAGGATGTTGCAGGCAGCAGATCGCTCTCCACGGGTGTCTCCAGACTCTGTCACGTCTGTCACATGTGCTCAGTGTAAAACCTGCTTTAATCTGTGAAGAGCACAGGGCCCAGTGGTGAATTTGCCAATCCTGGTGTTCTCTGGCAAATGCCAAACATCCTGCATGGGTTTTTGGGCTGTGAGCACAACCACCATTTGTGGACGTGGGGCCCTCATACCATCCTCACGGAGTCGGTCTCTAACCCGGGTTTGTGCAGACCCATGCACATTTGTGGCCTGCTGGGGGGTCATTTTGCAGGGCTCTGGCAGTGCTCCTCCTGTTCCCTCCTTGCACAAAGGCGGAGGTAGCGGTCCCGCTGCTGGGTTGTTGCCCTCCTACGGCCTCCTCCACGTCTCCTGGTGTACTGGCCTGTCTTCTGGTAGCGCCTCCAGGCTCTGGACACTACGCTGACAGACACAGCAAACCCTTTTTGCCACAGGGGTCGCATTGATATGCCATCCTGGAAGAGCTGCACTACCTGAGCCCCTTGTGTGGTTTTTTTGGTCCGTCTCATGCTACCAGAGTGTGAAAGCACCGCCAACATTCAAAAGTGACCAAAAAAAAAAAAAATCAGCCAGAAAGCTAAATACTGAGAAGTGATCTGTGTTTCCCCCCCGCAGAACCACTCCTTTATTGAGTGTGTCTTGCTAATCGCCAAAGATTTCCCCCTGTTGTCTATTCCATTTGCACAACAGCATGTGAAATTGATTGTCAATCAGTGTTGCTTCCTAAGTGGACAGTTTGATTTCACAGAAGTTTGATTTACTTGGAGTTATATTGTGTTTTTAACTGTTCCCTTTATTTTTTTGAGCAGTGTATATAAAGCCCCAGTAAATGTTTAGAAGAGCATATTGTCACATGACAGATGTCACATTGATCAAAACTAAACTCACCTTGCAGGAGAATGCTATAGTATATAAGTATATATAAAATCCTTTTAATTTATATAAAAGAATGTTGATGAGTAGTGTCACTTTTGTTGTGCACATTCTGCTCCAAATTCAGCTGGATTCTTTTGGATTTTAATTACAAACAGTTAATGGATCAACTGCCCATTACTGGATGGTGCTCTCGTGTTTTCATTTACCGGTTTCCAAACTGCTTCAGTATTAACATTAAAATAATAACATCAGATCTACTATTACTGTGTGAACCTTTGCTTTACTTACTTCTCATTGAAATTACAGAATTACACACATGTCATGTGAAGGGTCCCAAAACTCAAACTGTGAGATCAACAAACTATGAGGAAAGTAACAGAATATAACCACAAACAAATATTTTGATTAAATTACCAACATTATCTTACCAAGATAGCTTTGTGTTATATCTTATGTCCCATTTGTACCTTTATGAGACATTGTATGATTCTGATAAAGGGACATGCTGCAGGTTTTGTTTTTTGCATCATTTTGGCCATTGTTTTCTATTTGACGAACCATTCAAATATCTGTGTTTAGTTTAGAGTCTTGGAAAGTCTTGGAGAGTGAAATACAAAAACTTGTTGCTAGGGAGGGCGGATGGTTAGCGTCACTAAATATGGCAGCGTACACCCTGGACAGGCTGCTGTTCCATCACAGACAACACGAAGACATGAAATTAACCAAACATGAAGATTTCTTGAACTGTTGGAGGAAGCTGGAATACTCAGAGAGAACCTACACACACACAAGGGGGACATGCAAACTCCATGCAAAAATGCCCTCGGATAGGATTGAACTCAGCATCTTTTTACTACAAGGCAACAGTCCTAACAACTTGCAGCCACATGTAACCCCTGCCTATTTACATATATATATATCTATGTATATATAGATATTTATATAGATATAGTTTTATAGTAATAGTTTTAGTTTTTACCCCTTACATATTTATTTTATTTCTATGTTTTCATCACACTTAAATGTTTTAGATCATTAAACTAATTTTAAAATTAGACAAAGGTGACCTGAAACAAAATGAAAAGCAGTTTTCAAATCATGTTTTTATGTATTAAAGGAAAAGGGGCTTTCCAAAACAATTTCGTCCTCTATATATGTGAAAAAGTAATGGGACACTAAATCCACATATTGAAAGGGTTTTGAGCATGGATGGCCTGTTTAAGGCCATGCCACAGCATCTCAAACAGGGCATTGACTAGCCCACTCCAAAACCATTATTTTTTTGAGCTAGTCAGAGGTGCACCTGTTGGTGTGCTTCAGATCATTGTCCTGGCCGGACTTTCTCCTTCAGAATGTTCTGGAGTTCATGGACGCATCAATTAAAACACGTTTCCAGGTCGTAAGATGCAAAGGAACGCCAGATCATCACACTACCACCACTTTACTATTAAGGATGTTTTTGTTTTCCTGATATGCTGTAGTAGTTTTACACCAGATGTACCTTGACACACAATATCCAAAAACTTATCCTTTTGTCTTATCAGTCCACTGAATATTTTCTGTCTTGCAGGTTATCTGAACATTTTTTTGGCAAATGTTAATCTGGGCTTTGTGTTTTGTCTGTCGCTAGTGGTTTATCCCTTGAAATGCTTCCTCGGATGCCAATTTTTACAGTCTTTTTCTTATTGTTGAATAATGATCGGCGACCATAACTGAAGTATGTGATGCCTGTAGTGCTTTTGATAATCTTTGTTCTTTTGTGGCCTCCTGGGTGAGTTGTTATGCTGTTGGAGTAATTATGGTAGGCCATCTATAGCACCGTTGTCCTGCTAGAATGTAAACCTTTGTCCCAGATCTGATAAACTTCCCTGTACCTGCTGAAGAATATCATCCCCACAGCATTATGCCTCCACCACCATTTTTCACCCTGAGGACAGTGCAGCTTGTATACAGATTTTTTCACGTTTTGTCATGTTACAAACCTAAACCTCTATAATTGAGAACTCATGTGATAGACCAATCGAAAGTGGTGCATAATATTGAATTGTTTTTACAAATACAAATATTATTGCTGCTTTTTGCATTTGTATTTAGTCCCCTTTACTCGTATACCCCTAAATAAAGTACAGTGCAACCAGCTGCCTGCAGAAGTCATGTAATAAGTAAATGGATTCCTGAGCATAATTTAAACCAAGCATACTTTTTCAAGGCACTGTAAATGCTTGCAGAACATCCCAAATGTCTCTTGGATTCAGCAGCCTAAATCTGTGAATATGGACAAGAGGTTTGTGTATTGACATGTGATCCTTTGTACCTTTAGAAAACAGAGGCGAAAAAAATCAATATCAAACCTCATGCAGCTCTGAAATGTCCCCAAAGTCCACTGGAGCAGCATTCTCTCCCCCTCCCCTCCCTCTCGTTCTCCCTTTCTGTCCCTCTCCCTCTCTGTTTCTTCTATAAGCCGACCTCTACTGTATCTACCCCCGGCATCGCACTGCAGAGCACTGAGGAGGACTCAAAATGCATCAGAGAAGGTGAGCATGATTCATACCCAATCATGCCAGTCATATAGACTGAAGTGCTCTATTAAGATTGCTCGTGTTTTATTCTGCTCATCGGAATGAGAGTGTTTGGCTCCAAATTGCAATGAAGCGTTTTTTAATGAGAAGGTTTGTGAGTCAAACTAAATGTTGCTGGACTGCCTTGTGTGTATTCTTAATATATTCAGTGCGAACACGTGAATATTCATCCTGCTGTCTACAGAGGTTAGACAAAGAAATGCTTCAATCTTGGCAACTCACCAATGAAGTTTGCAGCTCATGTCTTTGCAGCGTAAACAATGAGGCTGTTTTATGATCAGATGTGGGGTGTTACTGTACTTTTTCTGCAGAGCTCCAGAAATGTGATATTCATGCCTGCTATATCTGATCCTGATCTTTACAGCACAGTCAGCGTTATTTGGAACCTCAATAATCCAGAGACTCTAGGGCAAAAAAAAAGCATGATGCTGGTTTACGCTGTTTTTAAGTGGATGATTTATTTGTTTTATTTCTCCAGGAATCTTGGGAGAATGTTCCTACTGATTACAGTGTTACTCTTTGGTAAGATGATCTACAGATTTTAATTTTTCTAATTTACGTGGTTTCAAATACGTTTTCCAACACCAAATACCCTCAAAGTGTGTCTTTAATAATCCGTTGGTGCCAGGCTTTGCATCAGCTCAGAAGGTGGTTCAGTTGTCCTACTGCTCTGTGGCCGAGAACAACCTCAGGATGGACTGCAAGTACGCACTTCCAGCTGAGTCACCAGAGCCCTTCTGCAAGTACACGCAGGGCGAGAGGATCCTTGACACCACCGACCCAGACGAGGAGCAGCAACCTTCCTACAAGAGCCGCGCCAAAACCCGCATCTTTCCGGGCAACATCTGTCGCCTGCTGTTCAAGAACCTGTCCAAAGGCAAGTCCAACTTCACCTGCAACATCAGGCAGGGCGACTCAGCCACAGCCACCAAAACCTCAATGGTCGAGAAAAGTAAGCCACTTGCCCTAATGGTCATTGTTCTCTGCAGCTGTGTGCTTCCTCTTATTTTACATGCAAAAAGGAACACATCATTCTCACATTGTAATGTTTTCATTTTTTTGTAAACTTTGCAGAGCTCCTGCTTCCCTGCTCAGCATGGAGTGTCCTGTTACAAAGCTGCAGTAGCCTGCTGCTGACCTTGATGACTCTTTCTACGCTGCTGTGAAGCAGGCGCCATACAGCTGCATATGTTAACACTTGCTTCCACAATCACTCGGTGGCTGATACTGGACTCTCTTCAAGTTGTGTGTATGCACAAAGTGCAATAAGTCAAACTGAATGTATGTATAATGAATGTTTGGTATGTCATAGGGCTGTATTCTCTGCATTATATACACTTGATACTAAGCACAGAAACTATCGCATACTCTTTGTACTCTAAAATACTTTCAAATGTAGGAGTGTGATGGGACTTACTAGGTCCTGAGAGACTTTACTGAGCAAATTGCATGAACACGACCCAGTTTTAAAGCCTATTTAATATCTAAAATCAGTTTTAGCTGCAGTTAATACAGGGAAGATATAAAGCTTTAGCATCTAGTCTTGTTAACAAGATAATATTTATCTATATCTTTGATGCGGTTATAAGGGGTTTTAAAGGAAGCGTGACAACTTCTTTAGCTATGCCATATCTCAGCTAAAAATCTATCCAGCTCCAAAGTTATGCAACTGGCGCTCTGCAATACTGAGTTATTGCTGAGTTTCACCTCTTTTAAAGGTAGGCAATCTATTTTTCTTCGCTGACTGAAATCTGTCCCATGTGTCTTTTCTTGGCTGCCTGTCGAACAGCAAGGGCAGACTGTTGTGGCCTCAGGCCATGAAGGTCCAGCAGTGAGGTGAGTGGCATCGTTTGTCGATAAGGATCGAAATAGGGCTACGAAGAACACCGATGGAGATCAAATCTGAACTTCAGAGGCTTTTTTTTTTTGACGGAGCACAAAAATGCATGCATGAGCAATAATTTCTCTCTGGTGTTCTGTTCACTTCTAATGGGATTACAAAGAAAAGCCAAAAGTAGGTTGTTATTTTGCTTCACATTTGTGCCTGAGACAACCATGTTCGGCCAAGGCTTGTTGAATGCAACTTTGATGCTATGAGTCTAATTAGCAGTTACTTCACTTAATACGAACTAATTATGTAAAATGTTTTTACTCATGTATATAGTTAAATAGGTGGTGTGTAACAAAAGCACAATCATATAAATGCACTGAAAAGCACTATTGTACTATGAACACTATACTGACAATAAACTGATGTGAAAAAGAGAAATGGGAGGCTCTGCTTGGCACAATCACATTTAAATCTGTTAATGATTAGTTTACAACCCTGCAAAAAAAATTGGGACATTGTTTTCTGTATCTTTTCCTCTGGTTCCTATACTGGCAACATTTATTAGAACCCCTGGTAAATATGTGTAGAAAGCCTGAAAATAAATTGATCTTTTGTTACACTAGAATAATCATACACTGAAAAGTTAGCAAAAAATCCAACCTTTAATTGGGGCCTGCCATAGCAATGCAAGGAGAGCAGAAAATGGCCTGGTGAAGGCCATTCTCTGCTCTCCTTGCATTGCTATGGAGGAACCTATTACTATCCACCTCTGAACTGGACAAGTTCTTCTGTCTGAATTAATGAGACCTGAGCCGAAGCGCATATATATATATATTTATATATTGATTTACCGTGGCGACAGAATTGAAACCATGCCCCAAAAACCCCATGCAAATGAATGGTGTCATCATCAAAATTCACAGTTTTGAGGCTCTGCTATGTGGCCATACTATCCCCTAGTAACACAGTTTAACTTTCAGTTTGTTGAGAAACACGCCATCTTTTCAGAAGTGAAAAGGAAATTCAAATGCCTGCTATGGTTTCTCAAAATTTAGAAGTGCAACAAAGTTTGCCATAAAATCCAACGGGCACAGTGGAGATGTCGGTTAACTAGAGTGGCAGAAGCTGCTTTTTTTTTCAGGAAAAATTATTTTTAACTCGCCCTCACGGCCACAAATTTTGCTCTACAGTCACCATTTTCGGTCAGGTTGTAGGGCCGGGCCTCTGCTTTCATTCAGTCTCGTTGTAATTGCAATAGGTCTTAAGGTTTTCCGTCAAACCCCTCCTGAATGCTATGAGTCAAATATTTCCGAAGCCCTTTTTGTTATGTATTTTCAGTGACAGCCTAAGCAGGAATCCAGTGACAACATTTATTTCCATCGTCCTATCTTATACTGTGAGTGAAGTAGAGCTATGAAAATCTCCACGATCGGGGACAAGGGATGGCTGTCACCCACGGTTTGAACATTTTTCAAATACCATGTATGGTTTTCGCACAGCACTGATTTGTTCGGACCCCTTGTTGAGACTAAGATATGCAGACTCAGGTAGAGACAATCAAGTGCTGACAGAGGAGAAGGCCTCAGTTTGTCTCTTCAAGGTCAGACTGACAGATACTCTACAGATTAACACACTCCTACAGTTTTAGGCCTCATTACAGCAAAAGGAGGATTCATAATGATCCTAAATACCTAAGGAGCTCAAACTAGCATTGGAAAACAGGATTTATGAGTCATGCTTTCAATCTAAGTGTACCAGCTGCTGTTAAAAATCAGAGCCATCGTTATATACTTTTCAGATAATAAATATATAAGCTCTTCCAAGTGGGTCTACAGCAGAGCTCCACAGTGTTAGTCATTAGGACTTTCAAAATAAAAGCTTACATTTTCTATACTTGCCATCCATATTTAAAGCTCATAAAATAGTACACTGGGTATTTAGCATAGGACACAGGTTCTATATAACTAATTGAAATAACCCAGACCTGAATGGACAACCATGCTGGATTTTCAAAATAAGACAAAACAGAAAATAATGCCTTAGAAAATAAAAGCCTTTACATTTTAAACTATAGATCATTGCAGGATTAGGCTTTACACAACTGTTGGAGCTTACCCAGTGTTGGAAATGGGACTATGTTGGCCCTTTAAAAAAGGCTTAGTGAAACGTTCAAAATAAAAGCCTCAAGCTTCCGTAGTTACAATTGATTTTTTAAGCTGATAATAGCATACATAATGATTTTAGAATAGCAGGCAGGTTCTATATAACCAATGGAACTAACCCAGACCTGAAAGGACAACTATGCTGGACTTTTAAAATAAGACCTAGACATACTCTACAAAATAAAAGCCTTCATATTTCACACCGCAATAATTGCAGCATTGGTCCGAACACTACTGCTGGAACTCAGTGATGGAAATGAATCTACTGTATCCTTTCAAAATAAAATCTAGTGATATTTACAAAATAAAAGTCTCAACATTCCTTAGTTGGGACCTGCCATAGAAATGGAGAGAGAGCCCTTCAATGCCATTGCATGGAGGCACCTATTACTATCCATCTCTAAACTGGACTCTTTATTTATTGGGGACTGCCATGGCAATCCAAGGCATGGAATGCCATTGCAAAGCACAATTTTAACTCCTATAAAAATTAATGTAACTGAAACATATTTTAAATGTATGCTTTACTTTTTTTGTTAGGAAGTCCTAACTGCATTCCATGGCTGCAACAAAAGGTGGTGTCTTGGAGTTACCAAGTCTCCTTGATAGCCATTTGATGCTATCCACATGCCAACTGTTTTTTTGAGAGCGATGCCAACATAAACCCCTTTCTGTCTCACCATCTCAAACATAAACGTGGAGTTTCCTAAAATGACTTTACTGGAACCGTGTGGTTTGGCCGGATGAAACAAAAATTAAGCTTTTGTCAACAAATATTACTAAAAGGATGAATATGTGGAAAACACAGCTTTCCCACTGTATGGTGGTGATGATGTGGGATTGTTGTTGTTTTTTCCAAAGGCCCTGTGAACCTTGTTACAATGCATGGCATCATGAACTCTTTAAAATACCTCGGGATTTTAAAGGAAAATAAGCTTCTACAATTAAAATGAAAGTATACCATCTTTGGAGATCTTTCAGCAGGAAAATTAAAACATATGGCAAATTTAACACAGAAATGGATCAACAGACACAAAATCAACTTTCCTCTATGGCCATCTTTGCCCCCAGACCTAATTCTTGTAGAAAACCTGTGAAGCAAGCTGAAGAGAAGAGAGCACAAGAGAGAACCCAGGACTCTGGATGATTTCGATTTCAGCACTGTAATACAGTAATATAATCCACAGGTAAAGACATTGTTTTGAAAAAGAAGAGAGAGCAGAACAGCTTAAATATGCACCACAGGTGAAGGTAAACATTTAATGAGCCTCTGCATTGAACAAACAAATGGAGTAACCTGAGTCAGAAGAGTGCTGCCTAATCATGCTTGTTTTTGAGAGCATGTAACAAATAGGCAGTTGTTCAGGTTTGTGGAGTTTGGTCTCTTGTGTTTCCCTTTTTCCTTTGCATCACACCTCAGACTTCTAACGCTGGATTCCATGATGTGCTTATTGGAATACACAACTGGTTCCCCTCCCCATAAACTAGAGGAGCTAGGAAAAGTATTCACACTCCTTGAGCTTTTTCACATTTGTCATGTTACAACCACAAACTTCGGTGTATTTTATTGAGATTCCATGTGGTGAACTACTCTATAATTGTGAAGGGCAAGAAAAAAAAAATCAATTATCTTTCACAAATGCAAATTAGTGTGGTGAAAATATTCAGCCCCTCTGAGCCAATACTTTGTAAAGCCACTTTATTGCTGTATTTACAACCGCTAATCATTTGGGACATGTCTCTACCAGCTACCAGTGTGTCCTTTAGTCTGCACAATGCTGTTTGTTCACTAATGGTTTCTAACAATGGATTGTAGGAGCTTGACAGATCAGCTGTATTTAAAGAACAAGTGGACTTTATTCACTCATTAGGTGACCCCTGAAGATAACTAGGGGTTCTGGAATTATTCAGGGGTATGGTATATTGGGGAGTGAATACATATACACATTACACTTTTTATATGTTTTTTGTAAACTGTTTTTAAAAACACCATTAATTTTCCTACTACCTCCAAACCCCAATAAAGTACACTAAAGTCAATTTATATATAAAGGGTAGCGTGATAAAATGTAAAAATGCTAAAGTGGCATTTATGCAAACAGACTGCACCATTCCTCACAGTGAAGCATGGTGGTAGCAGCATCGTGCTGTGGGGATGCTTCTCTTCAGCAGTGACAGATAAGCTGATGGGAAGATGAATCGAGTTAAATATAAGGCAATCCTAGAGGAAAATCTATTAATTGTGTGCAGATATGTTTAGCCCCTTTCAACCAGGTACCCATAAAAAAACACTGCAGCCAGTTGCCTTAAGAAGTCAACTAATTAGTAAAATTAGATTGAAAAAAACTCAGGAGGTGGACAGGGCTAAATACAGGACAAGCAGAAAACCCATTAAAGGCTTCAAAGACAAGGAGGTTCACCTTCCAGCAGGAAAAAAAGCTAAACATACAGCCAGAGCTACCACTGAATGTTTAGATACTCCTGTTAAAATTGAAGTTTGTGATTGGAAACGTTTAAAGGGGGATGAATTTTGCAAGTCATATATATATATATATATATATAATATATATATATATATATATATATATATATATATATATATATATATTGAATGCACATAGTTTTCATGTGTAAATGATTTAGATTAGAGGTATTGTTTTAGCTGAATAAATGCTTGAAAATATGGGAAGAAATTTCTGACTTGACAGCTGCCCAGCAGAGTTTCACAAGCAGGTTGCCCCACACAAGGTCACTGCTAAAGAAGCTGGCTGCTTACAGGGTGCTTTAATAAGTATAATTAAACAAATTAGTGAAATACAAAAAAATGTGCCAGAAAAAGGGAGAAAACATGAGTATAATAAATGATTGACAAAAATATGATTTACAAAAATCTTTTTTTGAGACTCTCAAAGAGACAGTGGTTAAAAGTCAATGTGATCTTTAATTCTAACAGTATTTGTCAGTTTTGAGAAAAAGGATGTTAAAAATATCACAGCTCACTTTAGGACAAAATTCTAAATATTCAAGCAAATATTCAGCAAACACTGCCTGGCGATTTAATGTCAAAATAATCAACTCCCAACAGAGATCCTCCACTTACAAATCCTATAGTGGACACAAGCAGTATGTGTGGTCTAACATCATTTTGGCCGAGAGGAAACCCGCTTAAGAATAATAACCTTTGTGGACTCAGGAATGAGGAAAGAAGCTACACGCCTTCCACACAAACTCCCCACGCCACGCAGATGAGGGACAATTCAAATAGATAGTCCACTCCAGCCCAGCTGCCTCTTCCCTTCTCTGTGTGTGTAAATGTTTTGGTTTTGTTTCAGCCCGACCTGTTTTTCCACTCTGTCGTCACGGTTTCACCTGTGGAGATCTGATTACCGGAAGTGATCGCTCCTGTTGTAACTGTGTCGAGCTCTACAGGTGAGGGCACAGCGGGCTGAACTGTTGGATTTCTAAGAGAATAAACAACAAAAGGGCGAATCTCAGTTATTTATTCGACGTGAAGATTATTTTTTGGAACTTTTTCTTCCTGTTTTTGAGCAAAAATACCGGAGAGGATCGAGTGTGTGTAAGAAAACAGCGAAGAAACATGGGTCGCTTGGTTTGGCTGCTTTTGTTCCTATGCACCGCGACAGGTGAGCTGCTTTAACCTGTTAATCGTGTTTAAAGTTATTCGAGGGTTCAGAAGTTTTAATCTTCCCAAGCGATAGTTCTAGGTTATATCTGTAGAACTAAGTAAAATACATGAAATGTCGCAAAACCGCAATGAAAATCACAAGGTTTGGCCTGTTGAGCTTTTTTCCCTATTTTGAGTGTAGCTATATTCAATGAGTGTTACTTTTTTATTTCGTAGATGGTAAGTTTAGACACGTCTTCCAAAACCTGTTTCCCCTCAATATAATACCGAGTAGTCTATATCAATAATATTTTCGGGAAAGTGTACAACCAACGCCCTGCAAACACCAAACACAGCGCTAGTTAGTTATCATGAGATCGTTTCTTTGCTCTGAATTCAAGAAGTGGAAGTTATCTCGCATTTCTTTCTCACGCTATAGCAGATTATATGTTAAATGCTACCGAGTTTTTAATTTTTGGCTAATAGTTAAAATAAAGTTGATCACACAAATAAAAAAGGATATTCTGATCATGATAAATATGTGAACGACGATAAAATAGTCATAATAAATGCAAATTGGAGGTATGATTAGAAATATAAGTGAAATAGTAATGATGATGATAAAAAAATGAGGAATGATAACAAATTAAATCAATAAAATAAATGCAAAACAAGAGCACTTAATTAAAATAAACGTTAAATAAAATTTTAATAAAACCAGTTCATTTTAGTTTTATTTTGTTTATAAGGAGATGTTGGCTATCAAACATTACATTTTTAGCCCAATTCAATAACAAAAATAATGAGAAAAATGCTTATAATAATCAACCATAGTATAAATGACAATTATAATGAAAATAATAAAAAGGATTTAAATTAAAGTGATAAAATAAGTCTATTAAAATAGTGATGATGATAAAAATGAAGATAACATAACAATGAAATAATATATAACATTTAGAATGATGAAGAGAACTAATAAAGATATTAAAAATAAATGTAAAAAATAACGGTGAAAATTTTGATAAATTACTTAATTAGTTCATTATACAGGTATGTGTGTTTGGTGTCATGAATATCAAACACTACATTTATAGCCTGATAACACTATACTTTTTCAATCAAAAATGATGATAATAAAAATAGGGATACAAATTAGTCATAAAAATGATAAGTCAATGTTGCGTGCATCTCAAATTTCAAAGGTGAACCTTGGTTTTAATGCAAGATGCTATTCTTTAGTCTTTTACTCTTTAATTCTTAACACCTGGGGTTGGGACCCCACCTTGGATCACAAACGAACATATATGCAGTCTGGAAGGATTAAAAGCCTCTCATTAAATCTGTTTCATCATGTCTCCACTCTGCATGTCTTCCATGTGCTTTATTTTGAAAGACATATAGTCTCCAACACTGAAACTGACAGGTTATGTAAACCAGGAAGCTAGGAAAGCTGCGGCTATCTATTTGGAGACTCAAACAAAAACTGCCTGTGCTGTTATCTCGGTGGAGCCTTCCTGTGAGGACCGTCTGCAGGCTTCAAAGATGTCTGCCATGGGAGTGCCAGCAATAACAAATCCATGATGTAACTTTTGAAGTGCTACACTGGGAATGTGGATTATTTGGGATTATTTGTGTGTTCTTTTGAAAAGAACAGAATGATTTTGCACCTGGTTAATAATTAAATGATTCCTGCTGTAGGACTTTTCTGCAGCCGGGGTCTCATGTTTGCAGTAAAGTGTAATGGTACTCGCTCAACATCTGTGAAGTAACAGTGTTTCTGTAATGTAAAGTGCTGTAATTTATGGACAGATTCAGATGGACGCGCCATATTAATAATTTGGGTGTCTTAGACGCAGCGCAGGGCCTGAACCGAGCCGGTTTCATCGGGCATTTGACGGTTTCACCGAAAGCTTCTTGCTCAGCACAAAGGAATGAGTCACGTTTTCCTCCTCTTCCTGTGGACTCTGACAACCACAGAGCATGCTCCGAACATTTGATTATGGGTGTGCCCCTTGATCCTCACGGCACTGTTTTCTTAACCAACATGTAGGGTTGTACTGGGAACTGGAGAGTGGGTTTGATGGGTCACAATGGAGTAGAGATGTTTTTAACATTACAAGGGCTGTCCCTGAGAACCCCTCTTGCTCACAGGTTTTAATATTAGTTGGAGGAAACTATGGGAAACATTAATGATTGGTTCTGTTAATTTCAGTGACTATTGAATAACTTAAACTGTTTTCATGGGTGCAATTTTTGCTCTTTGAATCATAGCTGTGGCTTATATTAATTTTTCGTATTTCATGAGTGGCAGCCCAGCCAATATGTGTATGTTTTTATTTAAACAAAGTAACATTTATTATAATTTCTATTCATTTTCTGCTGTAGTTCTCTCCTCTTTCTTCCATAAATGATGTTTTTACCTAAACCTTTGCTACACTGTGTGGAGTGTCTATAAAAATCTGTTAGGCATCGCTCTGATCTCAGGTGATGGGAATCCAGGATTTCCTGATCATAACTCCAGTTTGCCCCATTCACCCTTCACCTGGTGGTGATTAGTGTTGTCTCACTGTTGCTTTATGTTTTTTAGCTCTGTTCGGATGCTACTGTACTCAACGTAAATCCTTATAGGTAGCCAAATATGCTCACATATCTGTGTTTTGTTGCATGTGACATAAAATATATTTTTAGTAATATTTCACCTTTTTCTGTCTAGGTGTAAGCAGTTTTTCTGCCACAACTGCATCTTCAAATGTCAAAGTGAAAGAAAATGAAGGTGAGTCCTACAGACTCTGATGATATGAAAACATGCATAATGTTTCTGCCGTTTAAGAGGTTTAAGAAATTCTTTTAATTGCCTATTATGACTAGAATAAAAAGTTTGGTTTCACTTGATACTAACCTTGTGTTATAATTACATAATGTTTGACATCTTTGCTTGCTTTATCACAGAAAAATGGCTTAATTTTCACAAGTAACAATATAGAATACAGTGGGAAGCCATGCTAGTGATAGTTGGACCGTCTCTATACAACCAATACCTACCAACCACAGAGATATACAAAACAGTTAGCAACTTGTAACTGCAGACTTTAGGCTCTGGTTAAAGCATCAGTCTGAACTTTCTGTGTTGACTGCCTAGTTTTTCAGATTTGTGGTGAACTGTCAGCACAACCACACAGCCAGCGCTCAGTTGAAACTGAATCCACTTTGCCCATTTGGATGAATCTGTCTATAATTCATCCATACGGTCCTAAAAGTGACATTGTGATCGTTGTCTTAACACAACCTCCTGAGATTTTGCATTTGGAGCGGCTTTGCTTAGACACTTAAGTGCCTCAAAGCATTCTTATTGTATTTTGGTTGTTTTTGGTTGAATGAAAGTAATTTACATATAGATCTATCATTTGCATGAATACAGAATTGTTCTGTGGTCCATAATCATGACTTTAATGTGCTGGAAAGCTGAACATGTTCAGCATATGCGGGCACATTAACCATTGAAAAATAAGCGCAGCATGAAACCATTAAATGCATTTTTATGAACTACTGGATTTATACTGAGAAACATTAAACAAGTTTTTCCTTGCTGAATGAGATTCATGTGGGAAGCTCAGTGTTATGGACTGCAGCCTAACACAGTACTTGCTGTATAGAAATTTGGGAATACATGTCAATAACTGTTGTGTAAACCTCTGAAAAGTTTATAAAATGGCTTTTACAGGATTGGAATTGTTTTTCATGGACACAGCCACTGCTTGAATATTCTTAGTTAAATTAAATTAAATTCTGCTTTACAAACATTATTTGTTTCACAGTTTTAGTGGTGTGAATCTTTTTTTTTCCAGGTGTGGACCTGACCTGTTCCTATTCAGCAGACTTTGGTTCCAGTCCCAGAGTAGAGTGGAAATTTAAGGACAAAAAAGGCTCACAGACATATGTGGTTTTTGACGGAAAACCAACGTGTAAGTGGACTAACTTCAGTCAGTGAGATTTAAAAGAAAACTTTACAATGCCTTTATATTACCAACAAAAAGTTGGATATCTGGTTTTCAGGTGAAACGTATGGAAAACATAAAGATCACGCTACCGTGATATTATATCATGAAAGTAGGATATTTAAGTAGAATAATCCAATGGTGATGTCCTCATCTCAAACATATTAATGAAACAAGCCAACCACAGTGGTGGGTGTTCACAAGTTGAGGCACGGCATCCCACTGTTCTTGAAGGGCAGTGTTCAGGTCATTGAGGTTCTGGGGTACAGAGTTAAGAGCTTCTAGACGGAGACGGAGACCCCAGTCTCCAGCAGCCGTTACCTAATGATGCAACCACTATGTCCTGCAGCATTGTCGTCCATGAAGGTGAAATTAGGCCTGTGTTGTTCACGCAGGAGCACAATGATTAGATTAATGATGTTATTCACTTAGTATGGGCTTGTACTGTACTACTCACTAAGTGTTGGGCAGTTCTGTATTGGCTAGACACACCTGTCCACACTATAACACCACCACCAACTGCCGACAACAGTGGCTGATGCATAGCGCTCTCCTTGACATATTTAGCATCTTTTTTGGCCATCATTTCTGCTCAGTGTGAATCGACTTACAACAGAGAACAGCACTTAGGCCCACTGGTTCCTTGTCCGGCGTAAATGCTCCCTGGCTCATGCAAGACGATGGCAGGTTGTCTAGCAGGTCAGACCACACTGATGTAAATGGTTTCGAATGGTTTGTTGTGACACTTAGGTGTCTCTCATCTCCCTCAAATGTGTTTGTAATTAAGTGGCATTCATCACCCGTTTCCAAAGGGCACTGTTCACAATAAAGAGGTCATCAGAGTAGGATGTGGCCACTGGACGTCCCTTTTCTTTTGCAGGCCCGTCATGATATGACGCCGTAAGCTGACATGATTTTAGAAAGCTTTACCGTTAGCGGTCGCATAGGGGGAAATGAAGTGGGAGCAGACTCAGCGCATGCGCTACAGCCAACAAAAAAACACACGGAGAGGGAGGCCAGATGTCAGTCAAAGGGCAGATACACTCATACCAAATGAGCGTAGCGGCAGTTTTCAGCGTAGCAGCCCGCTATGCTGAAATGCGCAGGCGAGAACCCTGATGTGCATTTCAGACGTTTAGAAAAGGTTACCTGTAAAGGTTATAGTGCATTTTAGGTTCATCTTCAAATTTTATCCGGAAGCCAAATATCTCTAACTTTTGGGAGTAGTGTATATCACACTTTCAACTATTTATAAATGTAATTGATCAAACCAAAAAAAATGTAAACCAACACCAACGGACTTTCCAAAAATCTATGACTTGTGATTAGTTTTAATGTTCACACAATCCTTAACATTGTTTGTATTTGAAATAAAAAGAATACTGAAGAATGTTTTTCATTGAAAACTGCTAGAATAAATCTTACAAATAACGACTGAAACAAATTTCAAATGTCCCTAAATTGGTCATTGAGACATAACGTAAATGAATAAATGCATATTTACCGTAAATTCCAGACTACAGAGCGCAGCTGATTATAAGCCGCATGCTCTAATTTTAGAAAGAAAACCAATTTTGTACTTGTACAAGCCGCACCGGATTATAAGACGCGGGTGTCCCACTTTGTAATATGAGATATTTACACAGAAAGATATTACACGTGAGGATTTTTAACTTTTAATTTAATCTGTTTGGTAATATAAACAAATGCATATTGCAAATCCTTTTTTTCGAACAGTGCCTGTAACACGGCTACCTTTAAATATACGTACGTTATCAGTAACACACAAATTTCATTGCTAATGCTTTTTTACTGAACAGTGCACGAACAACATTCCAATATCTCCTAACTGATTTACACTGCAGCTTACCAGGTCAAAAGTCATCGATCGCCTTCTTCGTCTTCTTCCTGCGCTCTGAAACCATCAAAGTCCTGTTCTTTAGTGTCCGAATTGAACAGCCTCAGGATCTCGTCACTCATTTCAGGCTCTTCGTTGACGCTCTCACTTGAGCCCACCCGGTCCCCTTAATCATGCAGCAGTCCAGCCTTTCCAAACCCGTTGGTGATTTTCCATGTTGATGAGGGTGAATATAAATGGCTGATTTACAATACCGGTAACTGAATTGTGAAAGTGCTCTTGATTTAGCGCACAAGTTCGTTGGACCTCTTTGAACTACTCATCAATTTGATTGGTTCACTGTTACCAGGCAAAATGTTTTTGGTGGCATGAAAAAAAAAAAACATGCATTAGCCGCACCGTTGTATAGGCCGCAGTGTTCAAAGTGTGGGAAAAAGTAGCGGCTTATAGTCCGAAATTTACGGTAATTAATCCAGTACACTTTAAAAATAGAGCTAAGACTTTCTCTTCCAAACATCCCATCCCTACTGCTTTGATGAAGGCATTGAGTTTCTAAAGGCTGTCCTGTAATTGTGCATCTCCCCCACAGCATCATATTCCAGTCGCATGTCGATTTATAGCGGCAGTAACTTGAGATTCTCCAAAGTGACCCGTCAAGATAACGGCGAGTATACCTGCGAGGTGTCCAGCTCCAGTAGCCAGTTTGCACAAGTCACCGTAGTGCTGACTGTTCTGGGTAAGCAAACATCATCTCTGTATTTATAATCATCCAGACTTACAATCACAAATACACAAATGTTTATATGTAAAAGAGTTTCTGTTATCTTTTTGTGCTTGCATTGAGGCCACAGCAGTGTCTGAAATGTCAACTTGTTCACCATGTAGGCTCTTATAAATGAACTTGGTAATCATTTTGTCAAATCTGAAATTTCAATTAAAACTTTTAATCACTTATTTAGTTTAGAAGACATTTTTCACATCTGTTTGATACATCATCATGCATTATAGCAGGGCTTCCAGCTATCATTTAATAAAAGGGATGTATTAATATTTTTGTAATTAAATCAAATGATAGTGTAACACTTTAGTCAAAGCACATGTATTCACTGATTTAGTTTTAGTGACTATTGAGCAGTGATATGCGTTACACAGACCCAAAGGGGTTCAAATAAAAACTGTACATCGTGTTTTGCAGTGGCACCATCTATACCCAAGTGTGGAATCCCTCAGACAGTGACGACAAATGGGGCCACCACCCTTACCTGCTACGATCCTGACAGCTCACCGCCGCCAACATACAAGTGGTACAAAGATGACACCCTCCTGCCTGCTGAACCGAACAAGATTTCTGGCTTCAAAAACGCCACCTACAAGCTGGATTCAACCACTGGCATGCTGGTCTGCTCTACTCCATTGCACTGCATTATATACATATATCTTTCATTTTGTTTTTGTGAACTTGCCTGTATAATAAAGCGACCTGTGTGAATACAGGTATTTCCTTCTGTTACCAAGATGGACACCGGGATGTACTACTGTGAGGTGATCAACGAGGCTGGTCCTGCCCAGCGCTGTAGAGCTGAAAAAATGGAAGTCCGTAAGTTCTCCTCTGCTTTCTTAGTTGTTCTGTTTTAACTGAGTTGGTACGTTTAGTGAAGTGATTAATTCCTTTAAGCAAAGTGTGGACATGTCTATTGTTTAAAGTTTTTATTTCATGAGTTCATTTTGTAATTTTTAATATGATGTTTCCTTCAAGGTGACATAAACGCCGGAGGAATTGCTGCTGGGGTAATCATCGCCCTGCTGCTCGTGGCCTTTGTGATAGGTGCTGTTTGGTACGCCAAAAAGAAAGGATACCTGCCCAGTAAGTTTTCCATACTATCCCAAAACCACTTGGTATTCAGATGTGTGTGAAAAGTTTGAATATTCTGTGTTAAGAGGAAATCTGAAGATGCCTAAACCTAGGCAGAGATGGAGGAAACAATGTTGGCGGCTGATAGAAACCCAACAGCCATTTTTCTACCCTAACAAGTTAGAGTTGGGCTTTCATCTTGCACATTCTGTCACAGTTAACTTATGTTACAACAGATGTAGGCAAGTTTTACATTTATAATTGCATAATGTATCAAATGTTTTACCTAACTGACTTTTATTCCTTTACCCCTTCATTACAGAGAAAAGCCAAAGGTAAGACAATTTTCTTAATGTGTTCTCTAATTTTACCAAGTGTATTGTTAGTTAGGGTTACTTTTAGTAACTGGTCTGTAGTTTAGTGTTTAGGCTTTTGTGAAATAATTATGGAGTCAAGGGAGACCAAGACATTTAGGTAAATTCATAGTCTGGTGTCTGTAGGCAACATTTTTTTTAAACCCTATTTTGCAAACTGTTAGATTGCAAGGTGAAAAATGTGCTTCACTTCACAAACTTCTGATTTTTTTAACCTTTATTTATTAAATAAATGACGGATTATTTATAGTTCGATTTGGCGTTAAACAAAATACTGTGAAGCATGCATGCCTTATAGTGCCTAGCAAATTATCCATAGTGATTAAACTTTTTACATTTCATTACAACCACAAACAAGTGTGTTTCACTAGGATTTTATGCGATATGCTACCACCCCATACTGCAAAATTTCAGCTGGAAGGAAAACATGTTTGTTTTTTAAAAATAAAAATTTGAAAAGTGTGGTGTGCATATGTATTCAGTCCCAGCACACCCTGATGTACTGTATATAAATGACGTCAATCTGTGTGTAATTTAATCTTGGCATAAATGCAGCTGTTCTGTGAAGGCCTTAGAGGTTTGTTGGAGAACACTCATGAACAAGATCATGTAGACCAATGAAAACAGAAGACATGTCGGAGATAAAGATGTGGAGAAGGTTCTTTCTTATTTTTTAGTTTTAAAAACTATGGGTCAATTTCCCCTCAACTTCACAATTACATTTTATAGGTATATCATGAAATCCCAATAAAACACATATTTGTGGTTGTAACGTTAAAAAATATGTATTTTTCCGAGGCACTGCAAATGAATTGACCCTGTTTTCAAGGAAAACTTCCAGTTGATTTGGATAAGATGATCATGCAGCCATGTTTCATATTCCTTGTATGTTCTAACACAGCTAGATTTTAGTTTGATGCTTCTAAGAAAGTTTTATACTACTCCTATATTGCTTTGGTATTTTTTTATTCTGAATTTCTTCCTCTTACGTAGTAATTTTTATCCCCTTACACTAAGCTTCAGATTCTACTATAACTATCAATGTGATTATTCTGATGTTTTTTCCTGTCTACCCCCTGCAGCAAACAGCAGGGTGCAGTCTACCAACCTACTTCAGTGTACGGTGGTAGTGAAGCTGAAGGTGATGGTGATGTAAGTACAATGCACTTTTTTATTTGTTCAAAAAAATCATTTTTACTATATGAAGAGGAGCATTCTGAGTGAGTTCTGCTTTGTTTCTCAGGGGGATTTCAAACAGAAGTCGTCATTTGTGGTGTAGCAGACAGCAGTCGGCAAATTCTGCATTAAATTTCCATCTGTGACTTTTTTTTCCTCTTGTTTTTTTTCCTCTTGTGCAGTTTTTATAAACCAGTGTGATACACCTCAGATAATGATTTCCGATCACAAATGTGAGATTTTAAGGACCTATTTTGCTATTAAAGAACTGTTTTATACATTTATAGTCTTAGGTTAAATGTGGCCTTTTGCTGCTTCTTTTGTGTGACAGCATGTTTCCGCTCATGATTAAAGCTAATGTTTGTGTGCTTTTTATTTTGTTTCCTAAATTATTTTCCATTAATTATTTTGCATGTAAAAATGTTACCTAGTGCTTATTAAAGAACAAAGTCTTGCGATCTACATAAACTCACAAAGACAAGTAAACTCACTTTGTCTTATTACATTTACCGTCAATTGCCTTAATATTTACTAGTGCAGATCTCTATCTGATGGCTTTACTGAAATACTGTTTTAACAGAACATTGTATCTATGCTGTTAAGGTTTCTGGATTTTCATCTCAACTGTGCGGCACTGATACTTCTATTAGTTTGAGCGTCCACTTCAACTGTATTTATCATGGTGCTGTTTCACCTAATATTGCAGCCAGTTTGTAGCTTTGGGAACTGAAATGGCAAAATGTTTTGATTTAATACTATAGAAGGTCTTGGCACACATTCTGGCCTTATATAAATAGCCGATACTTAAATGGGGGAACAGTTTTTAATCTATTGTTAGAAGTAACTTTACAGCTGTTGATATGCCTGTTCATGTGTAAAATAAAATAAAAAGTTGATAAATTAGTTTTCTTTTTCAAGTATGTTGAATTTTGCATTTTGAAATAAAGCAGATTACATTGTTCATTTGTGGCTTTCGGCCATCTGTATGCCATTGTGAAGTGTTATTGTGAACACTGCAACACTAATGCTTTAACAGTGTCACTGAACATTGTCAAAGCACATTACTCTTAAAATGTAGAAAGTGTGATGATCTGTACCCGTTTATCTAGTAAATTGCGTGCACATTAGAACCAGGTGAGAAATAAAGGTTTAAGGCTTTGCTGCATATATTGATTTTGTCCCTCAGCAGGGAAATGATAGGGCAAATGGAAAAACACAGGGTATACATAGTTTTTTTTTTTTTTTTTTATACAAAAGTAAAACTTTACAGTTGGGACAACATAGAAGGGAAAAAAACATATAGATATGGATAAATAGATATAGATCAAATATACAGGTCTATTGAGATAAGCATAACATGTTATATGTTACCAAATCTACAATATATTGCAGTCTTCTACTGAAACAAATGTTAAATATGAAACAGCTAAACTTTACAGTGCACGTTAGTCAGCGGTAGCAGATGGTTCTTGTAAGTATTGACTGTTACCTAAATCAGGAAATCATAGTTAAAATGTTGAAATTTACTACTTTCTTTGCATTTCTAATCTTTGCAGTACAGAGTCCTCCTATTCTTTACAAAATCTATATCTATTTACTACCATGTTAATGACCTGATCAGTCTCAGGAGAGTCCACTATTAAAAACACAGAGGTAATGATGCATTATAATGGGTTAAAGGAAAAAGGGCAAGTCTATATCTTCCACCAAAGTCAAGTCTAAAAAAAGAATAAATATACAGGGGTTGGACAATGAAACTGAAACACCTGGTTTTAGACCACAATAATTTATTAGTATGGTGTAGGGCCTCCTTTTGCGGCCAACACAGCGTCAATTCGTCTTGGGAATGACATATACAAGTCCTGCACAGTGGTCAGAGGGATTTTAAGCCATTCTTCTTGCAGGATAGTGGCCAGGTCACTACGTGATACTGGTGGAGGAAAACGTTTCCTGACTCGCTCCTCCAAAACAACCCAAAGTGGCTCAATAATATTTAGATCTGGTGACTGTGCAGGCCATGGGAGATGTTAAACTTCACTTTCATGTTTATCAAACCAATCTTTCACCAGTCTTGCTGTGTGTATTGGTGCATTGTCATCCTGATACACGGCACCGCCTTCAGGATACAATGTTTGAACCATTGGATGCACATGGTCCTCAAGAATGGTTCGGCAGTCCTTGGCAGTGACGCGCCAATCTAGCACAAGTATTGGGCCAAGGGAATGCCATGATATGCCAGCCCAAACCATCACTGATCCACCCCCATGCTTCACTCTGGGCATGCGACAGTCTGGGTGGTACGCTTCTTTGGGGCTTCTCCACACCGTAATTCTCCCGGATGTGGGGAAAACAGTAAAGGTGGACTCATCAGAGAACAATACATGTTTCACATTGTCCACAGCCCAAGATTTGCGCTCCTTGCACCATTGAAACCGACGTTTGGCATTGGCATGAGTGACCAAAGGTTTGGCTATAGCAGCCGTGTATATTGACCCTGTGGAGCTCCCGACGGACAGTTCTGGTGGAAACAGGAGAGTTGAGGTGCACATTTAATTCTGCCGTGATTTGGGCAGCCGTGGTTTTATGTTTTTTGGATACAATCCGGGTTAGCACCCGAACATCCCTTTCAGACAGCTTCCTCTTGCGTCCACAGTTAACCCTGTTGGATGTGGTTGGTCCTTCTTGGTGGTATGCTGACATTACCCTGGATACCGTGGCTCTTGATACATCACAAAGACTTGCTGTCTTGGTCACAGATGCGCCAGCAAGACGTGCACCAACAATTTGTCCTCTTTTGAACTCTGGTATGTCACCCATAATGTTGTGTGCATTTCAATATTTTGAGCAAAACTGTGCTCTTACCCTGCTAATTGAACCTTCACACTCTGCTCTTACTGGTGCAATGTGCAATCAATGAAGACTGGCTACCAGGCTGGTCCAATTTAGCCATGAAACCTCCCACACTAAAATGACAGGTGTTTCAGTTTCATTGTCTAACCCCTGTATCTTCTGGTGTAAAGTATAGCATGTTATTTGTAAGTTTGGTTGTATTTTTATTATGTTCTGCATACCTCTGTTTTAGTTTTACTGTTCTGGACTTGATTACAGTCTTTTAGCCATATGTTTGAAACTGCAAATCTTCCTCAGCTTCTTTGAAATGGTAAGTTTTGTAAACCATGTTTCATTTAAGTGAATTTTTCTTGGTAGGAATCATTTTCGTAGAAACATTTTTACAATATTGCTCCACCTTGCTTAGTTGAAAGAAAACATCAGCACTTAGGAGTTATAAAAAAAACCATTAAAATTAATGGGAAAAATATGTTTGTTGGCATCGACCTTAGTAGGAAATACAAAGGACAGAAACTGCTAATGCAAACTTCATCCACTCACCCATTTGGGTGAATTCATAAGTCAAGCTGACAAAGTATTTTAGTTAGACATGACATTTTAATTTAACATTTCTGTGCTAGTTACAATGTAATTGTATATTGTATTGAATATATTCACTCTTTATTTTTGTTTTAAATAGTTAAAGTATTTGTTTTGTTTCTGGCTTATGAGCCTTCCAGCCCCCTCAGGTTGGCAGATGCATTCATTGATTCTGAAATTCAGGAGAATAATCTTTTAGTTTTCATTCCCCAGGACTGTGAACAAGCCTTTATGGAGACCTATATGAGTTTATTCTGTCCCAACTGTATAGTTTTACTGTTTGTATAAATAGTTTTAAATATTTATATTTGTTTCTACTTTTTAATTCTTAAGGTCCTATATTGTATTTTCTTTTAGCTTTGTGTTTTATTTTTAGGGAGCTTTCTTTTATATTGAATATGCTTTGAATTAATTTCTGTTTCTTTACATGAACATTGAGATATGAAAAAAGGTTGACTGGTTGATTTTATAGTGTCTATAGTATTCTAAATGATATCCTGGTATATATATTTTTTGGAATATCCACTGAAGGAATTCACAAAATACAATGTTTTTAAAAAAGTGCACAGAAGAAGAAAATAAATTCTGCTTTGGGTGTATTTGGGTTATTGACCTCTCAAGAGCTGAGATGAGCTAGCATTAGTAATGTTTATGGAAGACGAGCAACTTTTGACACATTTTGAAGCATTCAAGTTGCATTTCAGTTGAAAAAGGTTCAATCTGATTTGACCCACAGTTTGATTCCTGTGATCCCCCAAACCACGATGGATGCTGCATTGGATGGCAAAACTAAAGGAAACTGTGATCATGATGATAATGATCATTTCAGTAGCCTACTTTGACTGGTACAGATGTTTGTAAGCAGGTAAAGGTGAAAACAACACAAATGGCTGTACAGAGACAACTGATCAGCAGCCTTATGTGATGTCGACAGTCATGCTAACAGAAGCTTTTTTTGGGGAGGGTAGATTTTATGTTGATTGGGTAAAAAAATTACAACAAAAGATTAAATGACATGTTCTGTATGTACAGGTAGATTTACAGATAGTTGTTCATATTAAATAAGTGCTGAAACTGTGTAAATGTTTATCTCAGTTAAATTAAAAAAATATTAAGAGGAAGACCACTGATTTTGAAAATAAGATCTTAAAATTTAGGGATCAATGCCTTTTGTTTCTAAGACAACTGATAATGGAGGACTGTTTTCATAACCCGCACTGCGCATGCGGGACATAAGGACAATCTCGCAGATAGGAAGTGTGAACAGTGTTGCCAGATTGGGAGGGTTTCCGCCCAATTGAGCTTCTTTTGAATACGTTGGGCTGGAAAAACGTACCTTTGTGCTGCTTTTCACATCATTCGGCGGGTTTCTAAAAGTATTTATAGGAAAATTATATCAAAATAGTTATGGTGGGTAAGAAAAGTACAAACTTACACTTTTCAATAAAATGTGCCCTTGCATTTATATCGTTAGTTTATTTATTTTGTAGAGAATGTGTCAAACCCGACATCAATTAGTGATAGTCATTGGTTAATCAAGTGCCCCTGTAACCTATGTTGGTTAACGTCAATTTTAAACGACCTTATTAGGGTTACACTGAGGTGCATGCCCTAATGCCCTTTACTTCTAAGCTTCGACTTGATGTTGAGAGACAGCATCACGATGAAGAGGGGAAATACAAAGAAATACAGAAAGGAATGGGAGGCTGATCCGGAGCTAAAGGCGTGGATTGCCCTTGTCCTTGAGGATGACTCGAAAGCTTGTTGCAAGTATTGTCATACAGAAATCCGAGCGCAAATTCATAATTTAAAAGAACATGGCGCCGCATTCTAAATTATAGGGTTTAAGAGGGGTTGAAATTTGGACTGTTTTTTTTATTGAGGTGGGCGGGTTTTACGTTGTGTTTGGGCTGGAAACTGTCAGTCATATCTGGCAACCCTGAGTGAGCGGCATTTTCCGCCATCTAACTTCATCACGGGACTTCACCACAGAGCTCCATGCAATCTGCATGTGTGTTAAAACAACACTTCTGTGTGTCGCACAGTTTCATAGGTGTTCGGTTTAAAGGCCAAATTGACTTACTGTCCTCTCCCCAAAGCTGCAGCTGTGCTCTCCCTTTAACTGAAGGGGTCGCAGCCGATCCTCCATTCATGAATAAGACAACATTTGGGGGTGGGGGGGAGGCTTTTATTGTCGCATCTGATTTTTCGCTCAGCGGACCCGGATGCGAGGGGTAGACAGCAGCCAGATGTGTTCACCACTGTCGTGGACACGACTGAGAGCGCAGAAGTGACTTTCTATGGCTGAGCCCCCTGCTGATGGTTTTGGTTTCATATTGTCCGGAGCAGCAGCAGTAGGAGGAGGCAGCTCGTCCCAGCTCGCAGCTAAAACATGCTCCTTTCCCCGCAGAGTTTCGTGATATTTACGCGTTTCCGTCCAGACCGGGTCACTCTGGTTTAAATAGCTCACTGCTTCCGTCTTTTTTTTTTTTTTATTATTCTGATCTGCTGATAAATGAAAGTACATCAGCAGACCTGTGGACCTGACGTACCGATGGGGCAGTGAGTTATGGCAGCGAAGGAGGACTTGTACGCCAAAGTGACACCGCGGAGGCAGCGCCAGAACCGGCCCAACACCATCAAACATGGCTCTACTTTGGACGTGCTGCTGTCGATGGGCTTCCCCAGGACCAGGGCGTGAGTGCACAGCTGCTCTGTCACAACACACTCACTCTCACACATACTGTTATAACTAGGCTGAACCAGGCAGCATCCTGGTGAAAAGTTTCTCTTGTATTCATCTCTACATGTTTATATGTCTCGTCATCTCTGGTGCTGATGCTCGTTGGTTCTTGTGTGTCCATGTTATTAGCTGATGGCTTTGGGATCCTTCATAATGGCCCCGTTTGGTCTACAGTTTGATACAAAAAATAAAACTGGTAATTTTGAATTGTACACATCTGAAAACGTAAGCATTTGGATCTGGTTGTTGCATAGTTACAGTTTTTTTTGTTCTACTACACAGGTGAAAAATAGTCTAAATGTTAATGTCATTGTGATTATATGATACAGAAAATGCAGAAGTTTTTGTCCTTCATAAGGCCAGTAGAAGAATTCAATTTTGGGGCCCATTTCCAGTTAATCCCATCACTTGATAGCCACCTTTAACACCGATAACTTCTCTTTTAAATTCTCTGAATGCAATTGGCCCAACTTAAATTCTAATGGCATAATAAACCTAATAAAAAAAACAGAAAAGCAACTAATATTCTTACTGTTTTAAAATAATATAAAATATTGCAATATTCCAGTTCTAACTAGGCTGAACCAACCGTCAACCAATAAATCTGGTATTCTGGTGAAAACCTTCCTTTATATTCATCTCCACATTTTTATACATCTAAGCCTCTTTGCTGGTGATGATCTTCGGCTCTAGTGTGTCCATGTTGTTAACTCGTGCCGATGGGGTCTTCCATAATGACCCTGTTTATACTCAAGTGTTTGCTTAACAGTCTCCAACCTGATTTTTCCCACGGCAGGGGAAAGATGCATAAAATCTTAATTAACAATATTAATTTTAGATTAATTTGTCGACATATGCATTTGTACATAGTAGCTTCTTCATACATAAACGGGTCAATTTTGTTGTGTTTTTAAGTTTTTCCACTTTTTGCCCAGTGCAAAAGAAGAACCCAGAGCCAGACAACGATTCCATGAGAGTCCATGCAGAATCTAATTTGGGGGCCTGCTTCAACCAACAACCAGACGCTATTAACACTTATCATTTTCAAACTGTCCTTTTTACAGATACATAGTAAATGGTAGTATTTATTTTTTTTTTGCTTGATCTCATATGTGCTTGGGGCAGAATGAGACTCTCACAGTATGGTAATCTGGAGTGAAATACCACAGATTCACAGTACGAACACAAAAATCTAAAACAAAAATGTATAATATGATCTCATTGCTTAACAAAAAGCTTGTGTTTTACACATTATTAACAACAAAGTGTTTTAAAATGTTAATTAGAGTGATGGGCGGTGCTCCTTTAATTCCCACAAAATGAATGTCTGTGTTTCTCCTGGAAATATTTCCAAATGTGTCTTTTTTGTGAGCGATGGCAAAGTGTAGGAGCCTTGTTTCCGCCAGCTGACTTACATTATGCAGAGAACAAGATGGTCTCGTTAAAAGGACTTTAACAACTGTAAAAGTGGTATGATGGAAAAGTTTAGCTATTAGAATGTTACTCCTTAAAAACCTTGATTGGACACTTTACATCTTATGTCAAATAAGTATTCCCTAAGATAAAATGTTTTAAAGTGAGAGTTTTAAATGAATTGTGAACATACAGAGTACAGATCACACGATGGAGTCAGGAAGAAGGGGTTAAGTTTGTTTGACTAATGTGTAAAACGGTTGCGTGCATGAAATCTGATTCTAACATGGAAATGAGCAGCATAAATGATGAAAGTAGTATTATCGAACTATGACATTCAACATCACTTTAAAGATTATGAAGTCTTTGTATGACCACAGCTAGTACATGTTGCAGTTGAATGTTTAAATGTTAAATACATTAAGAAGTATAAAACTTGAAATGTTCTCATTTGAAAATGTTCGAACTAATTCAAAAGTAGATTCTTTCTTGATAAACGTTTGGGATCTATGTTCTGTGAGAACTGAAGGGCTCCTATCGGAGCCCTGCTGGCCTAATCAGTGGCTTAGCTTGCTTATTCCTCGGGCTGGCTTTGGAAGAATCATGGATCGCTCATTGTAGTCTGAGAAAGGCTTTGCGCTGTCTCTTTCAGTGAAAACCTGATATGGGTATTTCCTGCTTCTCCCCATCAATCCTTCGTTTCATTCATCCTTTAAGCAAAGAGGTTGCCATGAAAAGAGCATTATTGATTCCAGACAGTGGTCTGTAGATTAGGTAATACTATAAAAAAAGTCTTGTCTGCGTGTTTCTTATGGTTTTTAACAAATTCTTTACAGTTTGTAATTAGTAGATGTGTGCAGAAATAGATAAATCAATTGAAGCAGTATTGTGAATCAAGTATACATAAAGAAACTACATTATTGGTTATAATACATTAGCTTTTTGTACAGCTTGTCTAACCTTGCCAGTTTTGTATTGCCAAATAATGAATAGGTATAAAATCATAAGCATAAAACATCTCTTTTTAATCTCTGCTTCCTCTCCCTGTGCAGTGTCTTCCCTGTCACAGGAGGTGTTATTGTTGTGTCCTTTTCATTGTAAATACTGTCAGGAACTCCCACATAAATTATTAACCTACCATGTTAAAACTATCCCATCCCACACGAGGCCTTTTATGTACATGCCCATGAATTGTTTCCCAGGTATCAAAGAAATAATTGTCCTTGCTTGCACAGAGTGCTGCGATTAGATTCTGTTTGGCTTTGTCAAAAAAAGGGCTGGAATTTTAGCAGCGACTCTTAACAATGAGCCCAAAAGTGGTGAATAGCCTATTCTTTTAACTAGGTGGACCCATTAGCTTCTGAAAACATAAAAAAAAAAAAAAAGCTTTTTTTGTTTTTAAACCAAGGTTGATAGTTTATCTTTCTGTTCTGCTTAAAGGGCCATCGATTAAAAAAAATGAGTGACTGAGATTGGTTTTGTTTGCACAAAATCATTAATTCTCCATGACACCCCTATTTACTCTGATTTAATAATTAGTAAATAGAACAACCATCGTATACAGCACGCTCAACAGTTATTGGTACCCTAGGTAAAGATGTGCACAAACGGCTATAAATAAATAGCTTGAATGAAGATCTTGGGGTCCCACCCAAGGTTGCTGCACTTTTCTGCAGCTCTTTAACAATGAGTCATTTAGGCTTTTCTTCTTGTCTTCTCATTAGCCTCATAGCATACTCGTACTCGTACTCGTCGTCTTCCGTTTTATCCGGGACTGGGTTGCAGGGGCAGCAGACTCAGCAGAGACGCCCAGACGTCCCTCTCCCCAGACACCACCTCCAGCTCCTCCGGGGGGAGCCCAAGGCGTTCCCAGGCCAGCCGGGAGACGTAGTCCCTCCAGCGTGTCCTGGGCCGTCCCCTGGGCCTCCTCCCGCTGGGACGTGCCTGGAACACCTCCCGAGGAAGGCGTCCAGGAGGCATCCGGTATAGATGCCCGAGCCACCTCAACTGGCTCCTCTCGATGTGGAGGAGCAGCGGCTCTACTCCGAGCCCCTCCCGGATAGCCAAGCTCCTCACCCTATCTCTAAGGGAGTGCCCGGCCACCCTACGGAGGAAGCTCATATCAGCCGCTTGTATCCGGGATCTCGTTCTTTCGGTCATGACCCAAAGTTCATGGCCATAGGTGAGGGTAGGAACGTAGACCGACCGGTAAATCGAGAGCTTCGCTTTTCGGCTCAGCTCTCTCTTCACCACAACGGACCGGCACAGTGCCCCCATTACTGCAGCAGCCGCACCGATCCGTCTGTCGATCTCCCGCTCCATTCTTCCCTCACTCGTGAACAAGACCCCGAGATACTTAAACTCCTCCACTTGAGGCAGGAACTCCCCTCCAACCTGAAGAGGACAAGCCACCCTTTCCCAGTTGAGAACCATGGCCTCTGACTTGTAGGAGCTGATCTTCATCCCAGCCGCTTCACACTCAACTGCAAACCACCCCAGCGCATGCTGTAGGTCTTGGCTAGAGGGGGCCAGAAGGACCACGTCATCTGCAAAAAGAAGAGACAAAATCCACTGGTCCCCGAACCAGACCCCCTCCGGCCCTTGGCTGCACATAGGCAGCCCTGCAAGAGTCCAACATGCACCGGGAACAGGTCCGACTTAGCATACTCATAGCATACTCAACAAAGTCATATTTGAATGTTCTAGGAAAACGCAAAAAATTTTTTTTTCAAGCACATTGTGTTTTTTTTATTGATATTGTAACGGTAAGCCAAAATATGACATAGGCAGTTATGCTGCAAGGGTAATGCTATCCTCTTCAATATGGATTGTGGTGAGAAATATATGGGTCCTCGTGCAGGCTAGAGACAAGTGGCTAAAATAAGTGTGTTTCTGTGTCACACTTTCACACCACAGGTGTCCTGGGCTACGTATTTAAAGTTCTGAGGTCAACAAACCTCTACCTGACTAAAATGGTGTGGTGTCTTGTCTTTCGCATCGCGAAGAGTGGCTAAAACAAATATGCCTCTGGGTCACATCAAATAGATCCACTTAAAAAAAGTAAAGTATAAAGTACTAAAATGATTTAGTTAGTTTTACATTTATTATGGGTGCAATTAATTGCAATATTCATACATAATTTCATCCCTTATTGTGTAATTATGGTCAAAATAATGATTGGATTTTTCTAACATATTTAATGTCAGATTATTCTACTTCAATAAAAGTCTAATTTGTTTCAAGGCTTAAATGCATCTTTACCAGAGATGCCAACAGGTATACCAGCAGTAAAATACAGTATGCATTTTTTGAAATTGCAATTTTAACCAAGGATTACTACACTTATCTCTAAGACATTCAGAGATAAATTGCTGAATGTTGTTATTACTGTGTACTGTTAATTTGTCTATTTATCCATTATATTTCTAACATCTTTTTTACTCACAATGTGAGAATAAACTCACAAAATAAACACCCAGCTTTTCATTTTTTCTACTCTATTCCTAAGTGCTGGTGGAAGAGGAATAAGAAATGAAAGGGAAATAAGCTATCCATCACTGCTTTATGGAACAAAAGCTTATTGTGTTCGAGTGTTTGTTTTCAGGCGACGGGGAGCGTGAATCATGGACACACACACACACACACACACATACAAAAAGAAACGAACCCTCTGTTTTTATCTGGGGATTTTGTTTTTGCTGATTCATCCAGGAATTGACCTGAGGAATCAGCAAACTGAGCCCGGATGAATGTGGAACAACACGAAACTCACATCTCAAGCAGTGTGTTGCTGCCGATTTTGTAGTTCAAGCTTAGTAAAACATTGAAGACATAGGTTTAAGTACGAGTATTTCTAAAAAGACTATATCAAATAGTCAGTTGCTAGTGTATCCTACAGCCATCTTTTAAAGCCTAAGTGAACCCTTTTCTGCTCTGTGATACATCCCGAATTTCACCGTGAGTTTGCACAACATCTGTAAATCCTCTCTTTAATTCCTCAGCAGTCTGTTTTCTCTACAAACTATTTATAGTATGCCAACTTCATTAGAAACACTTCCTTATAACACTTTGACGATGGTTTAATTTGGACTTTTTGCTTCCCTTTATTGCCTGTGAAACATTACCCTTTGTCATTTTCATTGTGTCTATATGCAATCTAAAAGTCTCTAGTTATACGAGCTCATTTGTTTAGATTTTGAGCACAAGTCCTTCCACATTCTGAAGACGTTATTTACATTTGGTTTGTTCTTCTGCTGTAATAATATCAGAGGAAGCATATTAGATATTGTTAAAATAACTGGGCTTATGGAAAGAATAAAACAGCTTGCATAGGAAAAACAAAAATCAAAAATCCACCTGAAGACTCCACCTGCTGTATAGCTAAACAAATGAGCAAGGGTTGGGATCAAATTAAGCTAATTTTATTTATATTGTAAGGAAGGCAATCGATGAATAAAGACAAGTGATGATATGCTGAGTTGTGATAATCATTGTAATCATCAGTCACAGATGTAAAACCTACCTTCACCTGTGCAGCTGTAAATGGGGTTGAATGAAAAAAAATGATGTAAAATACGGTCAGATGCCTGGAGCTTCGCTTTGGTTAGCCACTCTGAGACAAAGGTGGCAGTTTTGAGTTAGCAGGAAGCCAATAAGGAACAAATATAAAGATAAGTACAGTTATAAAGTTCAGACAGGCATTAAAAGAATTGGTTTTACTCTTCCTGGAACTATGAACACTTTGGCAGGACAGAAACAAGACATTTTCTACTGGGGAAAGATTTCACATCTGTGTTGACTTTTCACTTTCCCTCCTTGGTCAGAGGGCTGGTTGTCCAGCTGTAGGTTTAGTTTAAGGAGGATGGATTCTTGTTGGATGGGGACATCTGATGGGGGACAAAAACAGGTACTGCCCATACTAAGTGATATGATTTTTATTATGTTATTTTTCCTTTAGGTTTTTTATGCCCATCAGTCTTACGTGTTATGTTCATTGGCAATATGAAATTGGTATTGTCTTACAGAAACTGATAAGTTAGCTCTGTGAACAGCTTGTCATGCAAGTGGATTATATGGACAGTAGCTCTCAGAAAGTGTTCCTATTACTGATACAATTCCAGGTTATGGAGACTTAATATATTGAAATCCATGAAAATTAATTTCTAGTCTTTTTCCACCTTTAAAGTGACATATGTCCTGTACGATCCAATTGGACTACAAATCTAAGAACCTAGGGGCAGAAGTTTACAAACAATATAATACTTTGTATGTACCTTTTGTAATGTACCTTTTAATTTAACATCAGTATTCAGTCTTCTTGGGTACAAACCTAGCATCAATTGCAGTGAATCTAATGAATCTATAATGATGTTCGGCTAATTAAAAAAAAAAATTCCTTTAAATATAGAAATTTATGGGAGCAGCGCGTGTACAGATGCTTCACCTGGATGCAGCTGTCCCAGGTTTGAGTCCCAGCCGCAGCAATCTGTGCTGAATGTCTCTCCCCCCCAGGCCACCTTGCTAGCACACAGCTTTTCAGCTCAGCTCACAAATTGTCTCTGGGTCTAGACCTAAGCCGTGCGATGGCCACTTCAAAACATTGACTTTCTTGTCCTTTAGCCACTTTGTAACTAATGTTGTTGTGTATTTCCATTTGAAAGACCCATTTTTGCCCAAACTTTAACTTCCTGGCTGTTGTCTTGAGATTTTGCACCAATATTTCTGTACAGTGTTCTTTTCTCGTAATGCCATGTATTCTGTGAAGTGGACCAGTACCTTCTGGAACAAAATACCCCCACATCATGATACTGCCACCCCTGTACTTCAAATTTGGGATTGTGTTCTCAGGTTTGCAAGCTTCCCCCATTTTTGTTCTCCAGATGCAACACTGGCCATCATAGCCAAACATGTTTATTTTAGTTAAATTAGACCAAAGAATATGTCTCCAGGATGTAGGAATTTTGTCCCTGAGTGTATTTGCAAACTATAATCTGGCTTTTGGAGTAATAATGTCTTCCCTCTCTGAGTGGCCCTACCACCCATGTCTGCACAGCACTTGTTTCACTGTGGATAACGACACTCTCTTACTGGCTTTGCCAACAAGGTCTTTTTTACTTTTTTCTGCCTTTGATGCACACATTTCACACCAAAGCATGTTTCTCTCAGGAAACAGCATCTGCAGTATGTTCTTCATGGATGGCATGATGACTGGACAGTCTGTATGCTTGCATATCACCGGAAACAGGGAATGTTTTGACCTATATAATGTCAAACAGTAAAGTTATGTGACCTTTGATTCAGTGCATGTAAATGCCTGCTTTCAACTGTAAACACTTATGTAACCAGGCCATTGCACATTTGTTAGATTTGTTTTTAAGTTGAATTGTACAGGCCGTATGTCACATTAAAGGTGGAAATGTTTCAAATTATTTTTAACAATGAAAAACTTGGAATTTAACTAGGGGCGTGAATACTTTATTGAAGAGCCACAGCACATTCTTGTAATGGTTAAAAATGAGCTTAAATTTTTATCAGCATTGATATTTTTTACATTTTTATATTGCTATTTTCTTAGATTTTACTGAAACAGTCTCTTGTGCGACATGTTTTCCAACGACTCCTCAACATCAAAGCCAGGGAGGTTTCTGAGCTGTGGCGGATATAGCTGCGATGAGATTATATGTGCGAAAAATACACCTGTTAATTCTTTTTACAAGTGTAAGAGGAAGTAAGACTGTGTTCTGAGTGCAGTACATTGTTCCCCATACGTAGATCATTTTCATAATCCCTTCCCTAACCAGAAGGCTACCTTTGTACGGCATGCAAAATAACATGGCGTGAAATTATTTGAAACATACGCAAAGCTCAGACAGACTTCTGCATTGATGTGACCGGATTAGCGCCAATGCGTGCAAACTAAAGCAAACTCTAAGCCTTTGTCTAAGACAGCCAAGAGGAAGTCGCTCATTTCCTGAAGTGGTTTGTGACCTTTTACAGAGCACTCTGTTGAGATGGTAGTTTAAGGGAGGCTGAAGCAGATTAAGCGTAACATGCGGTCATACTGAATCATGAGGTTTCGTACTCACTGAGCTGTCATGATTTTTCTCAAATTAATCTTACATCCTGCAAAAATTTGCAATTTTCTAAAAAGACAAATATTAAATCTCCCAAAAATCCTAACGTTAAGGTTTAGGACTTGAGTAACCCCATGATATACAACTTTAGCTGACCTGTGTAACCTCTACACTTAATTTGAGGGCTTAATTAATGCCAGACGCTCTTGACTTTCTGTCTTAAGGTGACATGCATGCAGCTGCCAACCAACCATGGCTGCCACTCCCAGACACTTGCTGTTTTTCTCTGCCTTGGATGGAACGTAGTGGGGACTTTGAGTGATGCCTCATGATTTTGGCACCAGGTCTCAAGGAAAGCATTCGCAGTGAATCATTTGCTCTGTGCGCTCTTTAACTTGTTTTACTGATGTTAGAGAGCCCCAAATACAGCATTCTAAAACTGTGTGCTTCTTTTTAAGATGGAAAATATGTGAAGAAAACAAACCCTTCCAGTTCTCAACTTTATTTGCGTCAATCTCTAACTTGCTCTGTCTGACCTGGTGGATCTCCCATCTATATCATTAGAATAAATGATGTTAAATCAAAACATTAGCTGTCCACATATACTTTTGTTTGAGTTGTGCTGCTTTGTTAGCTGAAAAGAATGAGTATACAGCACCAAAGCAGGCCTGTCTGTGAATTAAATATGAATCAAACCCCTGGAGCAAATTAGCCCCACTTACCACAAATGCATCAAAACATCACAAGTCTGGCTCTGAACAAAGTAATGTGGCTACTCATACTACGGAAGTAATACTTTTAAATGCAAAGTAGCTAAGGCCTGTTTGTATATGTCCTACAATTTATGCCGTTAATTCTCAGTTACACATACAGTACGTTTACGTTTTTGTGTCAGGCAGCTGAAAGCGACTGTGGTAGATGTGTGGACTACGGATGTGTGGATTTCTTTCACCAAATAGTCCAACAAAAACTACTGTGTTGTCATTTTTTCTAGATTTACAGGTATAATGGTTAAATTCTTTATTTTCTTTATATCACTGGATACCTCTAGTTAATCTAGATTATTTGTAATCTGTTTGTAAATTGCTGCAAATATTAATTCCAAATGCTACATGTTTTGTTGTGATGGAAAATTTCAGTAACACTTCCTGCAGACTCACAACACCCCCTTAACCTCTCTAAGCCCTGACAATCCAAGATCCACACTGGTTCATGTATGCAGTCGTTTCGGGTTTTTGCATGCGCCAAGGAAAGCCAGCCTGTCTTCTTTTCCAGTTAACGCTTGTGCAAAGAACATTCCAACCCTACAATTCAACAACTTCTAGATGTAGTTTTGCAGATTCCTACTGAGGCGACTGTGGCGACAGTAGGAAGAGTAGTCGTCTTGCAATCAGAAGGTTGTGGGTTCGATTCCAGCTTCTTCCTGCCATATGTCGATGTGCCCCTGGGCAAGGCACTTAAGTTGCCTACCGATCTGCGTATCTGGTGTATGAATGTGTGAGCGTTGGGGAGTGCGATTGGGTGAATGTGGCTCTAGTGTAAAGCGCTTTGAGCTTAAAGAGCTTATAAGTTCAGTCCATTTACCATTTAGTGTTTCTTAAGTATAAGGAAATGTGTCGGTGAATTTGTCTGGAATAGGTCCTCCAACTGACAATGGGAGGATGTGAAAATGGCGGCTATGGTCAGATACTCCTCAAAAAGTTAACTGTTGCAACAAACTCAAAATTTTGTAACATCTAAAAAATACAGAGTGTTTCAGCTTTATACATTTGAAACACAAACATAAAGGTTGAACAGTTTGGGACAACTAACGTGCTGCAGCTTAGAGGCACTTTAAGCTTCAGGTTGGCTTCTGTTAGCTAGTTACAGCAATAAACCTAACTTAGATCTCACCTTTTTATCATTCACGTTTACATAAGATTAACAAACCAGTTTGAAAAAGCTTAATGAATGGCAAGGGAATTTTGGACCATTTTTTGGAGACAAGCTAATAGCTAGCTGAGCTTATTGTGTTAATGCTTGAGTTAGCATAAATGTTCTAGCAGTAGCTAGTTATTTCACATAGAGCCGTAGTAGCATAAATGGTAGAATTGCAAGCCTAAGTACTCTACATAGGAACTGTGTAAAGTATTTTTTATCGCCATGTGTGTAATTAAAAGCACCATCCCTTTTGTCTTTTTGTGTAACTAGAGACCTGGCACCTTATTCTTTTAGATAAAACTAATAGAAAGATTGTTTTAAATTAAACAATCTGAATTCATGCTGACAAGGCCTACTAAAATTGAATAACTACAACGTGTACTAAAAGTAATAGAAATATATATACATAAATATAATATTTTGTCTGTAAATAAGTAGATACAATGAAATTATTGGGCTGTTTATTAATTATTATCCAACCACTATATTCTAGTGATCAGACTTGTAGCTAATCAAACAAAATGGATCAGGGGAACCATGTCATTGGTGTGGGCTGAATAGTTGTGGGTATAGCTGGACATACTAGTGCAAGTGGACCATATTTTTCCAGCTTGGAAGCCCTCTGGGTGCAGTTGAGTGTCAGGCAGCAAACTGAGCTCCCAGCACTGCTGGTGTGATAAGTATTTGGAGCTGTCTGTTTGCCGTCGGCTTATAAACAGGAAATGTTTCGCTGGTGGAGTTGAGTCGGGGAGGGGCCCTTGGGAGCATCTATCTGCAAATGTTGTAGCGTTTGTTTGTATTTGCATGCGATTTAGTTTGTCGTTTCAGCTATTCTTTTATGGCTAATTTGGCTGTATGAAAAACATGTTGTTTATGTATTGGAGGTTTGTCACATCTAGCTTGTCCAGCAGCCTGGAAAATGACTTGGATGTGGTAAACAGTCCAAACAATGTTTACAAATCAAACCACACCAAACATGCAAAAGCCAGTTAATTTATCTACAGGGATTGTAATTGCACTCATCATATGTGAGAAAACTGACAGGCGATTATTAACATTTCCTGACAGAGAGGTGCATGTAAAAAAGTAGAAATCATATTCTGATAATGTCATTCTCACCTATTGTGGTTGTTAGAAAAAGCTGTTAATCTGGGTTCTCTTTTGCAAGGTCTCTAATCATTTTCATCTTATTTTGGTTTTGAAAACGAAAAGCAGTTTATAAATAACTTGCTCAGTCCTTGGTGAGAACAAGACAGAGGTTAGATGTAGCTACTGAGGGCAGTTTGCCGATTGTTTCAGCAGATCAAAACATCCGAAACATGAAAATTGAGTTTAACCAAAAATAACTTCTAATGAGGATTTCTGTGAATAGCCTGGTGGTCCATTCGTTATTTAAAGACTCTAGATCTTGGCACAAACGTTTAGACCCTCCAGATATTTCACATTATTATGCACTGCAATTCACTGATCTCATTCAGAGCGTTTTCATACCATACTTTTTTCGGGTTTATGCCATAAGTGGTAATTTTCACTAAGCCTTAACCTTATTGGTTAAATAATTGACATTAAATAACTGACAAAGCCAGTGGAAATTTTGGGTAATAGGAACGAGTATTTCTGAGAGACCTTTTCATATATAGTGCCTTGGAAACATATTCATGCCCCTACAATGTTTTCAAATTTTTTCCCATTACAACCAAAGATTTCAATTATTTTTGTTGCGATTTTATGTGCTAGACCAGTACAGCATAGTGCCTAATTGTGAACTGAAAGGAAATGATACCTAGTTTTAAAATTTATTTGCAAATGATAATAAAAAATGAGTCAGTGCTTTGTGGAACATCTTTTGCTGCAAGCTTTTTGGGGTATGTCTCATCAGCTTTGTACATCTAAAGACTGAAATATTTGCCAGCTCTTGTTGCCAAACTCCATCAGATTGGAAAGAAAGTCTTACCACAGACTTTTAATTGGATTTAGGTCTGGACTTTGACTAGGCCATTTTAACACATAAATGCGCTTTAATTTAAACCATTCAATTGTATCTCCAGTTGTAGGTTTAAGGCCAAGATAAGTTTGTTCTTTCCCCAGGGAGGTAAGAACAGAATGATGTCACTTTATTTGGAATATCTTGCAGCTTGTTCTTCACTCATCTTCTGGGCAGAACCTTTTTCTTGTGTGGTGGATAGTATTTACAAATGCTGTAGTAGGAGAGAACTATGACTTTTTACGTTTTTGTGA